>OX376176.1:0-1200000 GCA_947363495.1 Euzophera pinguis | reverse complement strand
GGGAAGTGATACAGTGTTTGATTTATGGGATTTTCATGCTTGTTGCCAAAAGCTCCTAGTAATCGCTAAGTGCAGTTTTTCTACCACTTCACTTTGCCTGATTTTCTGACTAGACTTTAAGACTTGACTAGGACTTGACGAAACCATACTGTAGGACTGAAGAAGATAGAAAAATTAAGAAGGGCTTTAAAGGACTTGTATCCATGGCCGTAAAACATATTACAAAAAAAAAATTTAATGCACAGCACTTGTTTTCTCTGATGAGGAAAAGGAACCAACTCAAAAAAAAAACTGCTCAACACCTGCTAGAAAGGAGAAACACACACAGGACACCGGTAGTTCCTCTGGACAAAACACATCCAGTAATTTCAATCAGAAAAAAAAACCCGAAAATTTATATTATAGGTGATGAAGATGAAGTGATCAAGTGCAAGGGCTGACTAAACAATTAATAAAGTCTCGTTTCGGAAAATGGAACGATGTACGACGCCTGGTAAAACCTGGTGCTGCAAGCGAACATATTTTGCAAAGTTGCGATTTTGAAAGGTGTTGTTATGGACAATACCTCCGAAAATTACATTTTAATATCCTGTACAATATCGAATTTAGCAAATATACTTATTGTTTAATAGGTATAAATTGAAAAAATGTAAAGTATTCCCTTTAATCCGAGTACGAGTACTTATTCTGGTCATATTTACTCAAAACCGGTGAATCGAATATATAAATACGGCACCTTGAAATGTATGACATATATATATATATATATGTCGACCAAAAATCCTTCGTTATCGGCCAAAAATAGTTCGATATCGAAGAAAAATGATTTGCTTCGCCGATTTTGCGTGAATCCTACAACCAAAATTACTTTATTCCTTAACAAAACACCCTTCATTACCATTTGGGGTTAAAATGTGAAGACTTGAGACGGGACTATGGATTTACTGTATCCTGGAATGTCTGGAATGTACTCCTCTTTTAGAAATCGAGTCATCGTATGTTGGCAACACGCCATCTTATCTGGCGACACGGGATATTCCTGTTTTGTCTCTAAAACTACAATATTAGAATACATTGAAGCAGCGCTTTCTCAAACTTTTTTGAGGGAACGCTTTAACTTTTTTTATAATGTCTTTTACGGCCATGGATGCAAGTCCTTTATGGCCTTTCTTAAGTGTGGTTTAGTCAAGTCGGTAGAAAGAAAGAAAGAAAGAAAGAAAACATTTATTTGCATTGAAAGAGTCACAGACATTACACATTAATAATTCGTCCTAACAATCAATCATTTAGCCATGCAAATGTAAATATGATTTAATATTCAAATAACTACATTAATCATAATAACAAGTCAAATATTATTATTTCCTTCATCAGTAAAACATCAATTTATCAATTCAATTTACTATCCAAAAATTCCCGAACACTATAAAAACATTTTTTTGTAAGTATCGACAATAGTTTAGTTTTGAATGAAATATAATCTAATTTCCTTACTTGTGCAACTGTAGTAACTGTTTCGATTCATATACTTAGTCGTTGCATTAGGCAATAATAATTTATATTTATATATCTTTTAATTGAAACAAACCCGGATGGGATCTCACAAACATACAACACTTAAATATATAAACTGATGGAACAGTTAAAAGATTTAGTTTCTTAAATAATGGCCTGCAAGAGGTAGGTAAGTGGTGTTACTCCACATATTGCACGAATACACTGCTTTTGAGCTATAAAAACCTTATTTATGTCAACCGAATTACCTCAAATAGTTATGCCATATCGTAAGTTAGAATTTACATAGCCATGATATGCTGATAATGATGTTTTTGATTGACTAGTTCAATCTAGTCAAGTCTAGCTAGAAGAAGCTAAGTGAAGTGGTAGAAAATAGAACTTAGGGGTTTTTACCAGAGTTGGGCAACAAAAACAAGTAAACATTGTTAAATATTATGTAAATTGATAATTAAGATTATTTTTATAAGTATTCTTAAATTCAGTCATATTTAAGTAATTTAGGATAAAGAAAAACGGGGGAAGACATTTGGCCAGCAATGGGATGAAAAAACATTTAAAAAGTATTTAAAAAACACATTATGAGCCCTGGTACGAAAAATGGACGCCCCATGATTTGGCCCGGGGAGCTTGTGATCGGTCACTAACTAGCTACGCCACGGTATATCACTCTCATTAGCATAATGTGTAATGAAATATATATAAACAACCGGTAGAAATTATATTTATTACTAGTTCTGTCGATAAGTCTATCTCATTCCGTCAGAACTGAATGGAAAATGGCCGTGTGATGGTCTCATAATGTTAACAATTGTTTATTTTAAACAAATAACAAATGTGAAAGTGGAATTGTTAAATTGATGTGAAATGTGATTCGTTGTTGATTTAGATTGTTATGTTACAATGTAAGTTAAATTTTTGTTTTATTCATTGTTTATCTGTGATGCTAGTGTTTCATAAAAAAAGTCCGTGATCTTCCCCAAAATCTATGCAAGAGGATTATAAAGTCTAATCAAATGCTTGTTTACGAGTTGGAGCTTGTACGTATAATTTTACTTTGAATAAGTGCAGCGCTTAGTACCTAAGGAAAAAAATACTATTTTACTCTTAGCGAGACGACACTGGCAATTTTAAATTAAAATTTAATTTACATTAAGCCCTTTCTTCATCCGATTTATCTTAAGATATTTAACACAATCAATCAATCAATCAAATCATTTATTTGTGAAAACACCCACAGCCTTGATTTTCTCTTCAACCCAAAGGTTGTGGGTTCGATTCCCACGGGAAGCATACTTTGTTTAATTGTTGCCAGTTTGGCAACTTTTAGGACATTGTCTGATAAAAATGATGATTCCGTACGTCCGAAATAGTGCCATTTAATGACTGTTAAAGAAGACACGTCATAGGCCGAAAGGCGGTTCTGAAAAACTTAGACATCACGGAGTGAAGTCGCTTGACCATGTAACCTACTCGATATGAATGAATGAATGAAGTAGCCTTCCGAACAACGGAATGTTAATTATTGTCCATTCCATCGATGTGTCCATGGCAGTAGGAAAAACACTAATGCACACCTAATGTTTTGATGTAAACAAATAACATAATAAAAATGTACAAAAATAGAATATTCTCGTGAATTCTTTGCATATTTAAATGCATTCTGTAAGTTTTTATGTAAATAAATGATGTTACGATTCAGGAAGTTTAATCATAAAGTCGTTTTTTTTTTACATCTAGTTCATGCATATTCAAGTTTCTTCTAAAAATATTTACACTTTACTTAACTGTGACACCAGGGTGTTCTAAGATAACAGGGTCTATTGACCATGTAACCCACATGATCTGATGATGAAAAAAATAATTATAAAAGGTAAATGAATAACCCCCTTATTCATAAAAATAAAGAAACATTCAATAAGACCGAATGAACTAATGTATGTTCCGTCTCGTTCTTTCGCGCCAAAAATATATAAGGCAGAAAGGGACAACATAAATTAGTTAGATTGGTCATAATTAACGTTTATTTTTATGAATAAGGGGGTAAGTCTTTAGTTGATGCTGAGCTAAGAAGCAAAATAGTTTGTATTCTTCTATACCTAACGCTTTTCTGGTTGCATCCTTAGCTAGACGATTCAGAGCCCGGGAGGGTTATTTTTAAAATGTTAATTAATTAATTTATCCATAACATTGTAGCCAACACGCATGTATTGCTACGAAACGATACTAATAGCTGATAATAAAGCCGGTGAAAAGCTATGACGAAAAATATTTTAATCTAACGTTCTTATCAAATAACCTCTCAGTAATTGTTCAATGTATTTTTTCCTTATCAATCGTAATATTTAAATAAGTTAGTCAATTATAAATATTATACACTAAGATTACGCGTTGTAAAGTTTTAATGCCTGCTACACGTGACCATAAACAACTGTATTCACTTCTACGAATTTAGGTCATATGTTTTAATAAACAAAAATAATTTATGTTTTAACTTATTATTAACAAGCGTGGAAGTTTATTTCTTTGAGAGAGTACTATGAAACTACCAGAAAACATAGAAAAATATTTTCCACTAGGATTTATTTACATAATGTAAATAATTAATTATTAAGTTTCTGGAAGAGACAGGCGGAATAAAAAAGCTTTTAAAAAATTAGAAACTTTTTTTTTAATTTATTGGATTACTACCGGTTTCCGCAGCTCCGCCTGCATCAAAAATTAGCCTATGTTTGACCCCTGGTCTTCAACTATATTCATACTAAATTTAATCAAAATCTGTTTAGTGGTTTGGCCGTGAAAGCGAAAGACAGAGAGACTTTCGCACTTATAATATAAAAATATAAAAGTATGTATACGGAAGTATGGATGAGTATGTCGATGTCAAAACTCCAGAAATGTTCAGGAAACACGATGACACATAGGACAGATTTAATGAATAGCGACTCAGTACTATTAAGACCTCTACAATAATACACTTATAAAATCAACAGGTAGCAATATGCAAAGAGTTTAAACCACGACAAGAACCAGTCGCACCATTTTTAGAAGGCAAAATAGAACTGTCAATAAAGAAATTCAAAACACGTATAAGCCCAAAACCTGAAGGAGTGTCAAATGAAATGACAAAAGCTG
Source organism: Euzophera pinguis (assembly GCA_947363495.1). Taxonomy (NCBI): domain Eukaryota; kingdom Metazoa; phylum Arthropoda; class Insecta; order Lepidoptera; family Pyralidae; genus Euzophera; species Euzophera pinguis. The sequence continues at coordinate 1,195,350 of OX376176.1, read as the reverse complement.
CAAAAGAAGAAATAATCAAGCCACTTACGAAGCTCTGTAACCGAATTCTAACAACAAAATAACTACTTGAAACATGAACATGCAAACCCTAAACTTATAGCTTACTACATACTACATAGGGCGCACTGTAAGTTTCCGGAACTGGCCACTTACATAAACAATATTTAAAAAATTATTGCAACATTTGAAAATAGAACTCTTTGGCTGTAGAATGCAGTTTGTTTCATCTGACTGTCTTTTGTTTTTACCTTGTGGCGCCATTTAAAAAATTGTGTGTCTGCATCAACATGGATTTAACTCGGGAAAATTTTCGTAGTATGATTTTCTACGATTTTAAGTGTAATTTGACAGCTCAACAGAGCATCGCTCGGCTTGAAACAGCTTTTGGCAATGAAGCACCATGCAAGACAACTGTTTATAGCTGGTTTGCAGAATTCAAGCGTGGTCGTATCAATTTCAGTGACGAATCTCGCGATAGTCGGCCGTCCACCGCTGTGACCAACAAAAACATCAATGCTGTGCGCCGTATGATTGAAACAGACAGGCATGTGACCTACCATGAAATTCGCGCATCCTTAGAAATAGGCATGAGTCAAATACAATTAATCCTACACAAACATTTGGGTGTGAGAAAGCTGTGCTCGCGGTGGATCCCACACAACTTGACCGAGGCTCAAAAAACGGACCGCGTCACTTGGTGCAGTGCCATGCTTACCAGATTCAACGAAGGTGCGTCAAATTTGGTGTGGGACATAGTAACAGGTGACGAAACATGGATTTATTGCTACGATCCCAAAACAAAGCAGCAATCGAGCGTATGGGTCTTTCAAGATGAGCCGAAATCAACCAAAGTGGCGCGCGTGAAAAGTGCATCTAAGCGGATGATTGCTTCTTTTTTAATAAATCTGGACACGTGGCTACTGTTGCTTTAGAGAATCGTCGTACAGTGAATAGTGACTGGTACACGACCATTTGTTTGCCGGAAGTTATTGACGAACTCCGTAAAAATTACCGTAAACGCCGTATCATCCTGCACCACGACAATGCTAGTTCTCACACGGCCAGACAGACAAACGACTTTTTGAAGGCGAAAAATGTAGAACTCATGAGTCATCCTGCATACAGTCCCGACCTGGCACCTTGTGACTTTTTTCTGTTCCCAAAAATTAAGAACCAATTACGCGGTCAACGATTTTCATCACCAGAAGAGGCTGTCGAGGAGTATGAAAAACACGTTTCAGAGGTCACCACAGAGGAGTGGCACAAAAGTTTTCAAAACTGGTTTCATCGAATGAAAAAGTGCATAGACGCCAAGGGAGATTATTTTGAAAAACAATAAATTAATTTTGTACCTTTAATAGTATTTTTTCATATTCATTCCGGAAACTTATAGTGCGCCCCACGTATTAGGCTTATATAAAGTTTTAGATTTGTAATCTGTGGGTTTAGCATCGATTCCATGAAGACGAATAAGAAAAAAAATGGATTAAAACCATAAAGCAGGCAGGATTCATAAAAAATTTCTCTACTCTGGATCACATGACACCCCGAAACAAACAATCAAACGATACACGGAATATGACCTTCCTCTCTACATTGCTTTTATAGAATGCACAAGAGTCTTCGATTAAATACTAACTTACTCTGGCATACCTACTAACATCCATATCCATACTAATATTATAAATGCGAAAGTCTGTCTGTCTGTCTGTTACGCTTTCACGGCCAAACCGCTGAACGGATTTTGATGAAATTTGGTGTGAATATAGTTGAAGACCCGGGGTCAAACATAGGCTACTTTTTGACGCAGGCAGAGCTGCGGGAAACAGCTAGTAATTTATAATTTTAAGTACAAAAACTTACATTACAAAAACTAACTAACTGACATTTTTTAAATACATCGTAAATATTTTACAATCTTTTGTAAGACTCTCTACTGACGCACAGTGTTTTACGTAGTATGGGAGAGATGGCAGAAATTATTTAAGGTGTAAAAAGGGTAATAAAAGAAATACATAACGAATGCACTAAACAGCCACTGGAACTGGTGACTGGCAAGGCGAAATGAGGAGTAGTAACGATTAGTGCACTGAAACAAATGCATTTGTAAGTATTTCTTTAGTCACCGGTGGCATCGCGGCAAAATTGTGGCCAGGCTGTAAGTTCGAACCTTCAACTATACAATTCATCCATACTAATATAATAAATGCGAAAGACTGTCTGTCTGTCTGTTACGCTTTCACGGCCAAACCGCTCAACGGATTTTGATGAAATTTGGTATGAATATAGTTGAAGACCCGGGGTCAAACATAGGCTACTTTTTTAACGCAGGCGGAGTGAAATCACAGCGTGAACGACTCAACGTCGTAGCAAACGCGCGCAAAGAAAGCAACATACAATCAGAAATATCTATAACAAATACCTTCTGATAGCAAAAATAAGAGCATCAAATACCTAATTAAATAGAATAATATGACTAGTTAACATATTTGCAAAATCGATTTTTTGCCAACGCTCCCATACTGCGTAACACATTGTGTGACGTGCCTGCTCCTGCTCAATTTGAGCTGATTAGACCAATTTTTGTCGTCTACACACATGCCAGCTTGATTCTCCTACTCTTGCATAATCTAGGATGGAGGAAATTGACGCAACATCATATCGTCTTGCCAGCCATTTTTCCATCTCATGGCGAATTGGTCCAACCACGCAACAAACGCTGTCGTGCAGGCCGGCTGGGGCAATCTAGGAAGCAAGCACGGTCGGCCGATATTGGGCCAGCAGCAAGGGCAACACGCTGCAAGACACACACGGCACGACCAAATCTAGAAGCATTTATTTATTTATAAATCTTTATTGTACCACAAGTTTACAATTGGCGGACTTAATGCTAAAAGCATTCTCTCCCAGTCAACCATTAGGAAAAACGGAAATGTTATGTGCGGCGCGAATTATTTTAAAAATACAATGAGAGAAAAAAAAACACATATCTGCTAAATAAATATACATAGATTTACATACAGTATTTTTTTTTTCAATATGGCTCTTACTTTCGTATTTAGCCAATAACAAGTAAAATTTTTTAATTAAGTTGTTTAGTTAAGCAAGTCTAAAGTCACGTCAGTAGTTGAGTGAAGTCAAGTCGAGTCAGAAGAGTCAGGCTAAGTGAGGTGGTAGAAAAACTGCACTTAGCGATTTCCAGGAGCTTTTGGCACACAGACATATAAGACGTAAACAGACGGAAGGTATGCTATTACTTAGCGTAGCACAAACACACACATGCAAAACTATGCAGCCTGGGCTGTATCTAGTCTAGGGTAAGTTGTTTACGATAATGCTTCCCATGATTTCAAAGAATGTATGAATGTTGTGTGGAGTGCATGATCTGAGATCATTTATACGGTATTCTACTCTATTATTTTTAGTGTTCACCGATCCAACAACGTAGATTACAAAATGGCGTCACGGCCAAAAATTGCCACGCGTAGCTTAATATCTATGTGTGAGTGAATGTTGCTACAGGTGTAAAAAAGAGATATCGCCATATAGATCCGAATACGTGAGAAAAGGATAACAACAATTACTTGCTACATAAGTATAACTATTAACTTATGTTCCGTCTGTGTACGTCTTAAATGTCTGTGTTTTGGCAAAAAAATCACATAAATCGAACACTGTATTACTTCCCAACACTCACACTTGTTCTTGAACACTTTGCGAATAATAATCCACCATTATTAAGAACAAACACTCAAAAAAACACAAATTTTGGAAAATAAAATACAGCGCCGATATTGCTCTTCACAGCTTCCCGCCAAAAGACTACATACAGTATTCATAACTATACATATACATACATAAACATACATAAAAGAAGAGATGAAAACGGAAAAAGATGACGATTTAGGGTGATATTATGCTAGTGAGGTGAACTTTGACTTTTCTTTTGAAAGCGAATTTAGTAATGGTCTCTTTGATGTCATCGGGTAGAGCATTCCAGCATCCCCACTCTTTCGTACTAGATTGCCCCTATATCTTTGAGGTGTGTACAGGGCTTAATGGTAATAAAGTTATATAAATAAAAAATATATATCTAAGTCGTGATCTATAAAACGTGCTTTATGAATAAAAGTTACTGCCGGGCTGCGGAACTCAGTGTCAACTCCGCGCATTTTGACAGAATCTGCGCACGCGACGCTATTTAACGCGTTGTCAGTGTGTTGTACTAGACGTTTTTTCTATACAAATTGAGGTACCTGCATACAATCTCAAAAGCACTGTCAAGCGACTCGAAGTGGATCTTGGCCTCCGAAACGAGAGAGCGCCAGTGTTCTTTTCTACGCGATATCTCGCCAGTTCTGTCGCAGATCAGCCTGCACTGCATCGCTCCAGCGGTATCTGGGTCGGCCGACTGGTCGAAACTCGATATCTTCTCCAGATAAACCTTGAAACAACTCCTCTCCCAGTCACTACAGATTTCAGAGCCAGCGCACTCGCTAGGACAAAGCTACCCAAAATATTTAGCTCCTTGACCAGGAATCCTATTTTTGAAAAGTATAACTCACCCAAAATCGGAGAGTCAGTGAGAGAGAGTGTTATCTACACTAATATTATAAAGAGGAAAGATTTGTATTTTTGTGTGTATGTTTGTAATGAATAAACTCAAAAACTACTGTGCCGATTTCAAAAATTCTTTTACATACCGCAGGTGGAGCTGCGGGAAACAGCTAGTGTCGAATAAAAAACATTCGGTTCATTTTTAAAAGATAGGTCCCCAGCGCCTCTATTTCCTAGTAATAAATATTTATTTTATTCCTAATATTTTTTTTCTTTTGATTATCCACAGAATGAGTACACTGGAAGACTTGGCGGTCCAGCTGTTTGACGCCGGGGCCGTACGCCTTGGTGACATTGAAGCCAAGATTGGAAGACGAACACCGGTGTATTTTGACCTTCGAGTCATCGTATCACATCCTAGAATTATGGTAAGATAGTTTTTCTTGTCCTGTGGCAATTACAATACAATACTCTTTATTGCACCAAAATATTCCAGGATATATGTATTAAGGTCTGGCTGATTCCATACAGCCGATAGTTTATTTATTTATTTATTGAACAAAACTTACTCTATCTTTACAGGTTACCCTAATGCCATACTGTAGTTACATGAAATGGTACATTTATTGACAATTCAATTTTAAATTAGACCACAAACTTATAAATACATTAAAATTTCAATATTTCATAAAATTTAAAATTTACACAATAATATTAGTTAAATAATAATGAAAAATAACATTAGGAATACAAACAAAATAACCTAAAAACTTAAAAAAAAACAAATTAGTCACTTTATTAAACTATTAGTTAGTTTAATAAAGTGACTAATTTGTTTTTTTTTTTTAATAATTAATAATAAACTATAAATTTAATTAACTAGTTAATTACACTAAAAAAACAAAAGTATTACATATATATACATAAAAAAAAATGCCCATGTAATTTAGGCGTCGTAGAATTCATCCACATCGATGTCTACCGGGAAAGTGCCCAGAAGGCTGGCAGCATTGCCACGCTGTATGGCAATGCTGATTCTTTGTGCCAAGTATAGTCCAGCCTTCCGGTCACTTGAGGCGTCGATTATACGCTTTGCTAAATCTCTGTACAGAGAACGAGCACTCGGACCCCATGGCCCCAGTGTCTCCACCCCAAACGGCTCAAATAAGTAATTTCCGATGAAATTACTGTATTTACGCCGTTTGAGGGCTTCGGCTGATGCAGCTGCAGCGCCGGCGAATCCCGCAGTGCTTGGAACATGCGATGGCGCAAGGGTGTCGACGCATGTGGCGTCCCACACCAAAGGCCGACCCATATTCCAAGGCATCAAGGACATACCGTCTGGTCTCTTTCCATCGTCACGTGCCAGGCCACTAGGTTCAAGTACAGCGGGCACGCCGGCGGTGGTCAGAGCTCGACGGATTATGTCGTTAAGATGTGCGTGCCGCGGTATGCGGCCTGCGCTCCTGCTGCATGATAGACCATGATGTCCGAGGGCGTCGACTGCCTCTCCACAGTGACAACGGTGTGGAGAAACACACGGAGCGCCTAAACGCAGACAAGTAGCGACCCTAAATGTGTTGTCGTCCAGCATAGTTCCTATGCTGGGCGAGGGGAGTGCTTGAAGCCATAAACCCGACTCCCATTCTCCGACCGCCAGTAGGCGAGCACGCTCGGCCACATTGCAAGAAGTGTCCAAGAGGTTTTCTCTCACAATGCGACAAAGAGGCCAGTCCCACTGCCTCTGGAAAGATGGATTAGTCGGCAAGTCAGTGCCTGGACAAGTCATTTGCCAAACGTTCGTGGCCTCAGCTTTACACGGCACCTCGAAATCGACCAGTATTTTGGCTAATATTTTCCTGGTCAGTTCCTCAGTGCCGTGAACCGAAGACAAGAACGCCGGCAGACTGACGTCTGTAATTTTTCGGACGCCGAGGCCGCCTAAGCGCACTGGTAGAGATGCTTGTTGCCACGCGCGGTCGTCTAAAGCCACATTCAAAATTTTACTTAACGTTATTCTAATAATTTGGTCAATTTTTTCTAAAAGGGAAGGTTTTTTCCAAAAAGGAGAAGATCTTAAAGCATGTGTAAATTTTGGGACAAAAAGACAGTGCCGAATTATGGTGAAGGCCGAATGTATGTTGATTTGGAGTAAACGATCAGAAGTCTCGTTGAAATGTTGTATTTTTTCATCAATAAACATTTCAAAACCTTCTTCTAGAATCGGAGACCCTAGGAGGCGCATGGTTGTTCTGTCAATTATTTTAATATTTGGGGCCAAAATATTAAATTTAGATAATTCCGAAGGTTGGTCAGCATTATCAAAAAATATTTCACATTTGCTTGTATTAAAATCTAAGCCTATTTTTTTGAATTCCTCTTTTAAGAAAGCCAAATCTGTTAAAACTGTGTCTGAGTCGCTTCCTAGGGTGCCGTCATCCAGATACCAGATATTAAATTTTGAATTTAGTTGTCTGATAATGGGGTGTATAGTTAGACTAAAAATGACTGGTCCAAGAGGATCACCTTGCTGACATCCAACCGACGAGTCCAAAACATTGTCCTTGTATAATAATTTTGATGGATTTCTGTAACACTGCCAGAGGAATTTGTAAATTTTTGGTGTTTCTAATTTAGCTTGGGTCAACAAGGTGTCCCTGTTCACTGAATTGAAGGCATTTTTTAAGTCAACCTTCAAGATGACCTTGCTATTACCACAGCCAAGGTAGGTGGATAGGGCGTGTACGGCAGCCTCACAACCCCCACTGCAGCCAAAGCCCAACTGGATGGGTTGGAATTTGTCTGCCAGTAGGGGGCTGTAAAATTTGCAGCAAATTTTGGCTGCCAGACGGCGATAGGTGCAACCCACGGCGATGGGACGGATACCACCATCCTTTTTTTTTAAGGCACACAAATTGGCACCGTATAAAATATCTATAATTCCTTCGTTTGCATCGCCGGAGAGCATTAAATTTACTAGGCTCGTAAGCTCCCTCAGGAGCGCGTCACTAGCGGCTCCCGCACTCGGACAAATCAAATCTTTTAAATGTTGCGGTGTCAAACCGTCGAAGCCGCCAGCAGAGCCACTCCTAAAGGAGCAAACGGCCGAGATAATATCCTGAGCCGTGGTAACCAGATACTCTGAATTGTCATCAGGAGGATCTGGAAAAGAAAGATCATCAGGAGGCGCCGGGTGTTTATCCTTCAGACTCGTCAGGGTGTCTGGAGAATATGGCGCCACCACATCACTACTAAATAAAAGTCTAGATGCCCCTCTTATATCACCTTCCCTTAGCTTTGACTCTACATACCGAAATATAGGACTTTTAAGATTGGTTCTAAATTTTGGATCCAAATCTAATGTTGAATTTTGACAATTTTGTTTTATTTGAGACGTTAAAGAATTTTGAGCCGAACGAGTATTTTTGATATGTAGAATCCGATAAGGGAAGGTTAGCAGTTGTTCCCAGGCTGATGTGGAGTTCTTCCGAACGACGAGACCAATGCAGTCGGCCAAGTTCTGGGCAACTGATGGTCTCGCGCCTCGGGGAACACGTTTGAGAATAGGAACCGAATTTTTCAATTTAGAAAGAAGTTGCCAAAAAGGAATTTCGCTATGGGAAGATGGTGGTGAAGCAAAGCTCGGCAGCACATGTTGGTTTTTATGTGATTTTCCAACATGTACTTTCAAGCCCCTCTCTCCTTTAAAGTACCTAGCCTGGGGACAAATGGGGCATCGTACTAGTGATGTGGTAGGTTGACTTGCACTCCCTTCAGCATCGCTACTATTCTGCATAAAAGCTTCTTACTTTGTTATGTACACTTCCTTTACCTAAAAAAAATATGTCTACTAAACAATTACATATTTAAAAAAGAATTTAAACTTATAAATATATTTTAACATATATATCCAAAACCTTTAGATAAAAAAAAAAACACTGCACAAAACACGAAAAAGTACACTTGGTTCGGGTAAGAAGTGGCGAAATCTTGAAAATTTTAATTTAAGGGAAAAATTAAGACTCTGCCTCTTGAATGTATTTTATTTGCAAATTTGAATAATTATTGTATATAGTTCCCATAGGGCGCATGATTTAAAGAGTTTTTCGACTTTTCAAGTAAACATCAAAATTATCCTGAAACATTAAACAGAAAGGTGGTACCCAAAGCCTTTTCCTTCCCAGGAGTTGACTTCAAATCGTTTCGTCGTGTGCTAAGACTCGGGCTGATGGATCTAGCCCCAAAGTTGGAACACATCCGAAGATCAATTTCAGATATTATTATGTTTGGCTTCAAAAACTTGCAATTGATTTTCGCACTTAAATTTGCATAATCCACAACAAACAAATATGTTTTTGAGTCAAAATATTGGGGGAAAAATAATAATTTTCGAGAGAAAATATTTTCATGTATTGACGTTGTCAGTGTCAGATATTTTTTAGGAATAGCATAATTTATAATACGTGGGGCGCACTATAAGTTTCCGGAATGAATATGAAAAAATACTATTAAAGGTACAAAATTAATTTATTGTTTTTCAAAATAATCTCCCTTGGCGTCTATGCACTTTTTCATTCGATGAAACCAGTTTTGAAAACTTTTGTGCCACTCCTCTGTGGTGACCTCTGAAACGTGTTTTTCATACTCCTCGACAGCCTCTTCTGGTGATGAAAATCGTTGACCGCGTAATTGGTTCTTAATTTTTGGGAACAGAAAAAAGTCACAAGGTGCCAGGTCGGGACTGTATGCAGGATGACTCATGAGTTCTACATTTTTCGCCTTCAAAAAGTCGTTTGTCTGTCTGGCCGTGTGAGAACTAGCATTGTCGTGGTGCAGGATGATACTGCGTTTACGGTTATTTTTACGGAGTTCGTCAATAACTTCCGGCAAACAAATGGTCGTGTACCAGTCACTATTCACTGTACGACGATTCTCTAAAGCAACAGTAGCCACGTGTCCAGTTTTATTAAAAAAAGAAGCAATCATCCGCTTAGATGCACTTTTCACGCGCGCCACTTTGGTTGGTTTCGGCTCATCTTGAAAGACCCATACGCTCGATTGCTGCTTTGTTTTGGGATCGTAGCAATAAATCCATGTTTCGTCACCTGTTACTATGTCCCACACCAAATTTGACGCACCTTCGTTGAAGGTAAGCATGGCACTGCACCAAGTGACGCGGTCCGTTTTTTGAGCCTCTGTCAAGTTGTGTGGGATCCACCGCGAGCACAGCTTTCTCACACCCAAATGTTTGTGTAGGATTAATTGTATTTGACTCATGCCTATTTCTAAGGATGCGCGAATTTCATGGTAGGTCACATGCCAGTCTGTTTCAATCATACGGCGCACAGCATTGATGTTTTTGTTGGTCACAGCGGTGGACGGCCGACCATCGCGAGATTCGTCACTGAGATTGATACGACCACGCTTGAATTCTGCAAACCAGCTATAAACAGTTGTCTTGCATGGTGCTTCATTGCCAAAAGCTGTTTCAAGCCGAGCGATGCTCTGTTGAGCTGTCAAATTACACTTAAAATCGTAGAAAATCATACTACGAAAATTTTCCCGAGTTAAATCCATGTTGATGCAGACACACAATTTTTTAAATGGCGCCACAAGGTAAAAACAAAAGACAGTCAGATGAAACAAACTGCATTCTACAGCCAAAGAGTTCTATTTTCAAATGTTGCAATAAATTTTTAAATATTGTTTATGTAAGTGGCCAGTTCCGGAAACTTACAGTGCGCCCTATGTAAGCCACCCTGATGAATTCGTACAAAAATTAATCTTAAAATTTATTTATTCAGATGTATTAAAACAGATAACAATATTTTTTTTATATTAAAACAACAGTACAATTTAAATGAACAGAATGTAACTCAAAGTACATGTAAATATTAAATTTAAACAAAACAATTGTGTGAATATGGCATACGTTATACGGTGCAATCCCCCTACCCTAGGCAATGTCGCCCCGGGCGAATACCCGACAATTACGTACCTGTTAAATATAAATAAAAAATTAGCACAAAATACATACCCTGTCATGACATACGCGAGCGTGATCTTCTCACATGCAGCTCCATCTCTCCTGAACAAGTTCCAACTCATCCAGAATAGGTTCGCACGCAGAGCCACGGGATCGCCCCCGGGCCTGCGTACACGCGACCTACATAGGGATCTTGAGCTTCCATCCATTTCGAGATATCTCAAAGAAACGTCTCAACGTTACTTTGAGAAATGTCCAACCCATCCGAACCCGTTAGTTGTGCGGGCTGCCAACTACAGCCCGGCGAAAAATGTCCCTCTGAGGCACAGACGCCCGAGGAATGTTCTCTTTGACCCTGACGATCCCATTACGGTGGCGAACCTTCCCTTCGAAAACCCCTCGACTCAACGGAGTCCTGGGTTTTCCATAGGAACATATAACCGCACCCGCCGGCGAGTGCGACGTAGTAGGAACAGTAGACAGTATACCAGGTACCAGAATGTACCAGGGCGCTTCACGCCACCGATAGGTTCTCAGTAGGCCCTTCTGGCACAATAGTGTCGGCCCTTATGGCATTGAGCGTTTGCTACCGCTCGCGAGTTTGCATCGCTCGCTTGATCAAAGGCAAAGCCCATGGCCGAGGTTCGTCCCAACTGGGAGCCCCTTGTGCATTTGCCGAAAAGGCTGAGTGGTTAATAGCCCTCGCCTCAAACTGTCCCGCTGTAAATTTAAAAGCTCACGGGAGCTAAAATTGTAGGTCATGTCAAAAAAAAAAAAAAAACAAAATACATAAATACGAGGAACTCTTTGTTTAAACTATATTCTGTGGTGTATGTGGTGTGGTAATTTTTCAGCCAGTAGCGGCAGCCCACTGCTGAACATAGACTTCCTACAAGGAAGGAATAGCTGGCTGGAAGCTAACTGCATTGCATCTAACTAAAATTAATGATTTCCGTTTTATGTAGTAAAGTTCGATATATTATGTTATCTGTGCCACAGAATAGGCGAACAATCTTAGGTTTAGCGGATTAGGGTACTTGATTTTAAAAAATCTATGGAACTTTAATTGTCTTACTTAAACAACAACTAAATTTCAAAAAATGTTAAAGTTCCATATATTTTTTTAATCTATGTAAGTTAACGAATTCAAGATTAATTCACAGAATTTTCTCCAACCAATTCTAATCGTGTTCTTTCTATAGGAAGTAACTTTATTCCAATTATTTTTAGATTGCTGTGGCGGAACACCTACAACGACTGGCTTCGGAAATAACCCACGAATTGTTGTGCGGCGTGCCTTACGCCGCCCTGCCACTTGCAGCCGTCATGTCAGTCAACGCCGGAACTCCAATGATTATGAAAAGAAAAGAAACAAAAATGTACGCAACCAAAAAGATGATAGAAGGCGTCTACAAAAAGCATCAAGAATGCTTGGTTGTCGAAGACGTAGTGACATCTGGCGGAAGTCTACTAGAAGTAGTTAATACGCTCCGCGGAGAAGGTTTAAAAGTCACTCACGCGGTTATAGTTCTCGACCGGGAACAAGGTGGCGCTAGTGTACTAAAAGCTAATGGCGTCAAAGTTATGCCGCTTTTTACACTGACCAATTTAGCAAATATTTTGCGAGATGCCGGCAGAATTAACGATGAAACCGTAGATATAATTACTGAACATATAAAAGTATGTCAATTTGGTATGAAAGATAACTTTGAATGAGAGTTCTTTTCTTCGGGTATTAGGTAGTTTAGATGTAATGTAAAAAATGTAAATTAGATTTAATTTAAGTAAGTTAGCATAAGTTATATAGATTTTAACCAAATATAAATTTATCTAGAAACCTATAATTTTGTTTCTTTTGATTATGTAGTCATTGAGGATTAGTGGTAATATTTCTTTCTCCTATTAATCGTTTAGAATTTTCTTGCTGGAGCAACGTTACCGCAGCAGGAATCATTTTTTCTTAGAATAATAATTGGTCTCCTCGGCGGCGCTACGTGGGACCAATTATTAATCTATGATTTTATTCCAAAACTATAATAGGCACAATACACATACACAGCATTTAGAACTCTAATTATGTGTTGTACTCATATCACTCTGGCATGAAGTTTCTGGGTTGGGTAACGCACACATGAGTCTGTAGGTATCGATAAGTACCTAGTCGGTACCTACTTAGCTGATGAGTCTCCTACACACTTCACTACAACCAGACGATAACAATGGTGCCGAAAGGCCAATCATCATACTAAAATAGAATAGAATTGAATTTATGGAAAAGTTTATCAATATAAAGAAAATAATTTATAAAAATGATTGACAAAGTGCAATATGCAATAGATGATTTTTGTAAACGGCAACCATTAATAGTTCGGCAATATTCATATCGATAAATTCTGCTGTGTTGATAGTTGCAACATTAACTGCCTAGACTATATATTTTTTTAATCATCAAAATACACCATACAAGTTACCGAACCGCGGAAACCTCGAAGGATTTATCTGTGTTCAGTGGTATATTGTTTTTGGTCCAGATTTTTAAAGAACATATGACGTACTAGTTGTTTCCCGCAGCTCCGCCTGCGTCGTCAAAAAGTAGCCAATGTTTTACGGAATGAATTATTCTTCAATCATATTCATACCAAATTTCTTCAAAATCCGTTCAGCGGACAGACAGACTTTCGCATTTTTAATATTAGTGCCTATGGATGTTGTGGAATGAAAATCGTTCGACTAACCTTTTTATTTGTACAAGTGTCAGATCCAAAATTTGAGATTTTAGCTATTTTAGGACATGCCAAGAAAATCTAGACTATACCTAAGTAGAATTAATCAGTCGGGGAAAAAAAATTCTTAGCATCTCCCAACACAGCCCAGGAAATGATTGGAATAAAATCAAAGGAAATAAAAGTAATGTATAAAATCATTTTAGTTTATTATTCACCAGCTTGAATATAATAATTAAAAACTTTGATCGACTTCAAAAAATTGTACGATATTATTTAGCTTTTTAGGTACCAAAAAGCTAATTTAATGTGAAATCACACTGGTTACATATAAAAATTAAACTTAGGTGTTAAAAAAACTTAAGTTCAGCCTTATCAAAAAAAGATCTTTCCTTTGTGTCATCAGTGTATCCACAGCACCGGGATGGTCAGTCGAAGGGCTGCGTCGGGGTGGTTTCTGTTTACGATGTAAACAACCAGAGAGCAACCCTTCGGTCAAGGAAAAACACTGGGAATGTTAACGCAAGCTTGTTACCGTAACAAAATACTCCCTAGTAAACTAAATGAGTCCAGATTTTACAAATTACATGTAAAAAATACTAAGCAAAAAAATACATACATCCCGTGAGGCGGAACGCAGTGAGGGGAGGTTACAGTGACAGGCGGGGGGGAACAACCGTCTAGTTGTCCTCGATCTCCTGTTCCGCCTCCTCGTCGAATTCGGCGTCCTCGTCGGCGGTGGCCTCCTGGTACTGCTGGTATTCGGAGACCAAGTCGTTCATGTTGCTTTCCGCCTCGGTGAATTCCATCTCGTCCATGCCCTCGCCCGTGTACCAGTGCAAGAAAGCCTTGCGCCTGAACATAGCGGTGAACTGTTCCGAGATACGCTTGAACAGCTCCTGGATGGCGGTCGAGTTGCCTATGAAGGTGGCGGCCATCTTGAGACCGCGCGGCGGGATATCGCACACGGCGGTCTTCACGTTGTTGGGGATCCATTCGACGAAGTACGATGAGTTCTTGTTCTGGATGTTGAGCATCTGCTCGTCAACCTCCTTCATGGACATGCGACCGCGGAAGATGGCGGCGACGGTGAGGTACCGCCCGTGGCGCGGGTCGCAAGCCGCCATCATGTTCTTGGCGTCGAACATCTGTTGAGTGAGCTCTGGCACGGTGAGGGCGCGGTACTGCTGGCTGCCGCGAGATGTGAGCGGCGCGAAGCCCGGCATGAAGAAGTGGAGACGCGGGAACGGCACCATGTTGACGGCCAGCTTGCGGAGATCCGCGTTCAGCTGGCCCGGGAACCGCAGGCACGTCGTCACGCCGGACATGGTGAGCGACACGAGGTGGTTGAGGTCGCCGTACGTGGGAGTGGAGAGCTTGAGCGTGCGGAAGCAGATGTCATAGAGAGCCTCGTTGTCAATGCAGTATGTTTCGTCTGTGTTTTCTACTAGCTGGTGAACTGAAAGTGTGGCATTGTAAGGTTCTACGACTGTGTCTGATACTTTGGGCGAGGGTACGACTGAGTATGTGTTCATGATTCTGTCGGGGTATTCTTCTCTGATTTTGGAGATAAGGAGTGTGCCCATACCGGAACCGGTGCCGCCTCCGAGCGAGTGTGTGAGTTGGAAGCCTTGGAGACAGTCGCAGGACTCTGCTTCTTTCCTTACGACGTCTAAGACTGAGTCGACGAGTTCGGCGCCCTCGGTGTAGTGTCCCTTGGCCCAGTTGTTGCCGGCTCCGGACTGTCCGAAAACGAAGTTATCCGGACGGAAGATCTGTCCGAAGGGTCCAGAGCGCACTGAGTCCATTGTGCCTGGCTCGAGATCGACTAGGATGGCTCTGGGGACGTACTTGCCGCCGGAAGCCTCATTGTAATATACATTGATACGTTCCAACTGCAAGTCTGAGTCGCCATGGTAGGCGCCAGTGGGGTCGATGCCGTGCTCATCAGAGATGATCTCCCAGAACTGTAACAAAGAAATTTCTTATAAATACGTGTAAAAAAGGCAATAGGCGTACCGGTGCGTTTATTGAGCATCACGGAATGGCACCGCGTGCGTGCAAGAGATGAGTCACCGTAGCCAAGCGACGGGGTTCGCAAACACGTCGCGATTTCAATTTTTACGAGGTCGCTCCACATAGCTATCGATCTTTCAGGTAACGCAACTATGACGAATTAAGTCACGGCACCGTTTATGGAGGAGAATAAACATAACTCGAGGCAAAAAGCGATTGAGGGCCGCCCGCTTTCGTGGCATTATGTAACAACGCCATATATGAGGAGAGCGCGGGACAAGTTTCTTATTTCAAGTCGACATAAATCAGACGTCGGGTCGGGGTTTCTCTGAGACGTTTTTGTAACAGAATAAGCATAGTAAGTTGGTGCGTTCGAACAAAATCCTTCGTATACAACGCTACGCAATCTATCTTCCGATTTCAGTCTCCAAGCGACTATACAGATACATACAGGTTCGCCCACATATCGCCACATAGACTAGTCGTCATTTATCAAAGTTTTGCGTAGACTTGTGAGCGAAGAGACTAAGTCAAGCATTAACACGAATAAGCCGATAATGAAGATCACAATCGCACTTTCTATGCAAAGCTGATACGATCGATTGTTACTCGCGAGCTCAGATTAAAGAGCCCATTTCGTCATGTCTGTACTAAAAGAAATTTTAGAAAGCCTTTACTATGTGAACATCAATTGAATTGAATATGACACGGAGATTAAGTGACTATTAATTATATCCGATTTTATCAGTAGTTAGTATTATAAATCTAATCAAATGGCTCACACAGCTACTTTTACGCTTTTAAAATAATCAAGTTCCCTCTGTTCAGAATATTCACCTCAGTTTTAAGGTATAACTCATAACGCTGACTCATCTTTTCCTACGCATTCGATTGGAAGTTTTTGATCAGAAACAGTAATCTGTTTATAGCTTAGCTGTAATAGATAAGATTATGGATAGATAGCCATTATTGTTTGGGCGTTAGAACATTGAACCCGAAGCTTTATGTTTTAGACCACGTAGGTAGATAATGTGAGTAAATCAGTAAAAAGAAAACTAATCCTCATAAAAATTTACGAACGTTGGATAAGTCCATGTAAGAAAAAGGGACTAAAATTTTTATGATTAAGTCTGTAAGAAACTACTACCGCTCATAAAAGTAAAGCAACCAATGCCTATGGATTACTACACTACGGAACTACGAGTCCACCAAAACTGTAGGTACCTGTCTAGGAAATGTTTTAATTACTATTTATAACCAGCAGTCTCGACAAACCTCTGGGAATACTTCTGTTGGTAGTTGGCTACCATCCGATCCAAAATATAAACTTGAGGCATTTGTTAATCCCTTTTGATATACGGGAACAGGAAGTCTTTTTAACCGAAAACCACCGCAATACCTAATTTCATTCTCATTAATTCGAAAAGAATAATCTCTTTTGCGTACGCAGACGTGCAGTCTCTTAGATTCTCGCGAGGATCCCACGAGGACCATGAATATGGCACTCTGGTACCATATACATGGGCATATCCTAGTACTTTTCTCGCAGTGTACTCGGGTTGTCAATTTTTTGTCAATAGAGCAAAGAACAATTGAATAGTGAGTTTCTGGCAGCGACAGAGTTAATTATAAAGAACTTTCGTCAAATACAAAAAAAAATCTTTAAAGCCTTTAGGGGGTTATGCAACGTCAGAATACAGCTTTATTTAATCTGCTTAAGTATCCATATTGTTTGAGCTACTTCAAATCTTTCCGATAGTTTTCCGGATATCTTAAAACCCGTGACATCACCTCGTTTCACAACATCAGTTTTTGTTGGCGACGCGCCAGCAAAATGCTTTACATTTCTCCAACAAAGAAAAATGGTTTCCGTGTTAAAACGCATCTTTATTATAACCTTTATTAGCTGTTAGAAAAGCAGTGTGAATCCGGCTTAAGTAGACCACTCTACTATTTATTTAAAACCTAATTGAGCCGTTAGCTGCAATATTTTAATTTTCGTGCATTTATCATCAACTCAATCTTCAGAATTTATCTATCTTCCCCTGGACCTTAAATTGAGTCTGTCATTTTATCTCTAGACTTAAATTGATAGAAGATAAGCAGCTAGATTTAGAAAAGAAATTATTGCAAGAGGACATTCTGTTCTATAGTCTCTGCCTACGTTTACGAGAATCAGATAATATGCATGAATGTCTTTTGCCATAACAAAATAAACCTACAATTTCAATTAATTGAAAAACAATCAATTACTTTTAAATTGGATAAAGAACTGTGTCAATGAATAACTACAGTTAACAAACATTAGTTTAATTAAAGTACTGGTTAATTGGATTTACGTCATTATCCAATTAATTCACTTGAACTTGAATTAGGGACAATCTTGTTAAAATATGTCCACAAACACATTTAGATATTTAAAATTAAGAAGAATATTTATTGTCCTTTTAGTGGCAAAATAAACCAAAGACAACAGTACTGGCAGGTGAGAGACAGAGAGAGAACACAGTGTTTCAAAAACACCAGTATTCGAAGGAAAGAAAAAATAATTTTAAACCACAGACAACAACTTTACTGACAGGTGAGAATACCAAAAGAAAAAATTCAAACAGCCAGTGTTTGAATTCGAATATGCAAAGAAAAATTTGCAAAAAGGTTAATTATCTGTGATAGAGGAAGGAAACCCGCGGCGCATGACAGCGGCGAGTTCATTGACCGCTCTTCCGTGTTGGCTGAAATAGACAACACATGTTCCACCTAAACTACATAGTTTATGCCCAGATAAAGTTTGATGAGCATGTTCTAAGCTATTTAGACTGGAAATGAGTAATAAACTATTCTTGTTTGAAGTTTTGAGGCAAATTCCAATACATGCCTGAACAAATCTTAAAAATTTTTGAGCAATAGTTTTGCATATCAGGTAGGATTATGAGAAGTCCTTCTATGTCTAATAAATTTATCAATCTGTTTTATCTACAATCTACATACAAGGTAGTCTATCTACTCACGCAAGAACCTACAATTGCTAAATAACATTGATACCATTCAGTGATGTCATTGAATATCTAATTACAATTTAGTACTTATGCCACACCACCCCTGGTTGCGCCTGGTTTATATATTTTTATATATTTACTTTATTTATAAACAAAAAATACACCTGTGTACAGTCACAAGCATTAACACATACCTATATTCAATTTTAGACCAATGTGTATACATGTTAATGCTCGTGACTGTACATTCTGTTGAAAATTGAACAAAAAGAAAGATTATGACATTTTTTTAAATGGTTAAAATTAAAACAAACAGCATAATAATATACCTACATAAGAAACTATACTATAATGTACTATTTTAATGGGACTTTCGTGAAAAAATATATATTGTTTGTTATTGGTAGCTACCTATATCTAGATACCTGCCTAGATCCTGTAATTGTCAGCTATACTGTAACTATACTATATCTACTATAAAGGGCGAATTATCTCTAACTTAATTTGTTGCGTCATATACTATCTATTGTTTCGCCTACTCCTCATTGTTATGTCAAACTAGTCAATGAATAACCCACAGCCCCCACAGGGCCTTATAAAGTAGGCTTAAGCAGAGTGAATCATCGAAATATACATAATTTTAGGCTTCTCAATATGTTTTTTATATTGTACCTGCTATTTAAATCCCTACAATGATCAGTTTTGTCGTTTAACCACAGATATAGATATCTGTGCATTTAACATTACAGTATAGTACCCTTAAAATACAATTTTTATATCTGACATCAATACCTGCATAACAATCGAAAAAAAAAACTGACATGGAACATCTGGCGCAACGGTTTTTTTTTTCTACATAATCTACAATAGGTACCTACCTATTATAGCTTGAATTTCGAACGTTACAAACTCTGCTCTACGATTGGTCGCTCCAGCCCTTATCATGGGACGCGGGAATAACCTTGGGCCGATTCAAAATCAAGCGTGCCCTTTTGAGTTTTAACGGATATTTTTGGGCTTTTGGCGGGATTTTATCAACAGATGCATTTTGTATCCTGCTATCTACTGTTAACAGTTATCTGATATGAACATTGCAAATAAAAAGATTGATAAGTCAAACTGACAAACTTAATACATGTGTTTTACGCGATTTTCACGATAACTAGTTTTTAGTTTGTCAGTCAGTTACAAATACACTTTGCTAACCTAAAACCAATTAGATAAAATAGCGATAAAATACTTACCTATTCCAATTGGTCGAAATCTAATTTTTACGCCTAAATATACGTCGGATCAAAAAGCAATAAATATACGTCATGAATCACAGAGAAATATACAAGTTTAAATGAGCAAATGACAAAAGAACACGTGGAAATTTGGTAAGTAGGTAGGTACCTAAGGTAGATGTTAGGACACCGATCAATACTTGCAAGCATCCAATTGGATATCCCGTTCCAATAATTTCAGTTTGATCACAATTCCGATATTTTAACATGCCTCCAGTGCCACATAGTTGAAAAATATGCAAATGACAAAGAAAACTGTAATTTAGAACGAGTTACCGGCCGGATCAATGTGACCACACCCAAGTTCCATTAGCAGGTTAAAATCACTATTCGAATATTTTCCAATATAAAAATATCACTAATATAGGCTAAAACTTAGTATATAAACGTTTCTATCCAATTCAGACCAATTTGCACGAAGTATTGTAGCGTCACAAAATGCCGGCCGCTAACGGAAAAGAAAAAATACTTTGATTAAAACAAAAGAATATCGTAATTACCTTAGCACCGATTTGGTTGCCGCACTGTCCGGCCTGAATGTGTACGATTTCCCTCATTGTGTTGAATTTAAAACTTAATAAATTACTTAACACTAAATATTTCTGCTCCGCACGCACCACGTACTTTCGTGGTTGCTTGAAGAATAATCTTGTTCCGTTTTGTACGAACCACAAAAGCTGCGTATTCGATAGTGATGTGAATAGTGTTCCGGCTATGTATCGATAAAAAATGTCGCAATGCGTCACACTCACACTTGTACTTTAATAACAAATTCTTCATTTAATTTCATTTATTCAATAGTAACATTAGTAAGGTTTACATTAAAATGTAAATTCTGTGGGCTAATAGCGCTAATTGTAACATATAAGTCATTTGAAAAAAGAGCTCCAAGAGTGCTATTTCAGAGAAAGCAAAACCCGTGATTCGGCAACGGCCTTGAGGAACGCCAAAATAATCGGAATCAGTACTTATGGTTATTTTTCTGTTTCAAAGCGCCACCTAATATCGGATAGAGGAACTAATTTTTAAAACTTATTTTTTTATTGGGCAATGGGTCTTTTGTAATTATTACAGAGAAACTAGACTAATCGGACTATGATTTGCTTTAACAAGTTATCTGCTGACGCAGTCAGTGCTGGCCGATAGCGAACTTTCCCTGTAGGCCTAGCAAAAATCACAGTTGTTTATATCACATTACATAATGTAAATAAAATAAATAACCAATTAATGTTGTTAAAAAATAAATATACAGTAATAATATGCAATTAAACTTATAATCATATGTACTTAAAAACAAGATTTAAAGTTTATAAACTGCAAGAGCACTGATGAACAATCCTAGAATTTATTTTGACAGAACCTTAGACAACTTTAGTATTACGTTAGTCGAGTTAAAGATATTATAAGTAACTTACAAACCATGCAATGCAAAAAAGGTATCCATTGTCACCTGTACCATAATTACGAAAGTTTAAACCTAGTTTATTGAAATCGGTGTAACAAAGGACGATAGAGTGAAACATGCATAAATAATATATGTATAATACAAATATGTATGCATACAAACATACATAGACTGCTAAACTCATAATCCCCTCTATTGACTTTGCCGTAGTCGGGTAAAACTATGAAATCAATTCTTCGTCGACGAAAATTATCGATATCAACCGACATCGATTTGATCCCAGCTCAAACTCAAAAACGGCTTCTCATTGGCTGCAGCCGCCATGATGGCGTCACTGTTGCCAACATAACAAAATCGACGGTGACCTCGTTTCTCATTTAATAAAAAAATATGTCATTTGAAAATTGTTTCTTTATGTGATTAATTTATATAAACACTTTTTATTACTATTAATATTGTTTACATGTTATTATTCTGGGTGTATAGGTACAAAAAATAACAAAACCAATAGCAGGTGTTCAGATTCATAGGTTGGTAATTCACTTCCGGTTTCCCTGCCGGCCGGCACAATATTCGTAGAGTAGGTACATAGTAAAGTGGTTTTTTTTATTTCATAGCCTAGGCCCCTTGCGCACTAGCGGTCAACCGCGGGGGCGGCTAACCGCGCGGTCTGCCGCTTTCCCAGTTTAATATGCAACCGCCTGTGATTGTACGCACTTGACCGCCCCAAAGTTTCAACCGCGGCGGTTGAATGGAGAGCTGCGGCCCGCTCCGCGGCTGGCCGCCATCTTGCTTGTACGCACTTGCGATTTCAGTTTGCGGCGAGCCGCCGATGAGTTAGTACGTGAGTCGCAGTCATGAACTTCGACACAGAGAAATTCATTGTTGAAATTCAACAACGAGAATCAATTTGGAATTGTCAAGGAGCAATATATAGGAATAGAGATTTAAAACGGAAACAATGGGAAGAATTAGTAGACATTTTTGGAAAAGATGAGATGACAACAGAGGAAAAAAGAAGTCTTGGTAAGTATTTATTATAATTATTATTATTATATTTATATAAACGAAACTACACATACATTCAACATCTTAAAACATAATAAATACGTCTATTTTCAATTAAATCATATTTCTTTGCCATTCTAATTTCCCATCAGTCATAAAATATTGGGCAAACAATTCTCTGTATCTCAACGCAGTTTTAGCGTTCCTTCTTAACCCTTCCTGTGTTAAGTTTTCTGTCAAAGGGCAACTGAGTGAGTCGTCGTAACAATAACCATCTCGGTCTCTTACAAAATTATGTAGTACACAAGTAGCTTTTATAATATCTTTTGCTAGATCAAAGTGAACATTTAGAGGTCTATGAAATATACGCCACTTGTTTGCATAAATTCCAAAACTGCATTCTACATATCTTCTTGCTCTAGAAAGCCTGTAATTGAACGTTCTTTTAGTTTCATCCAAATCTTTTTTTGCGTATGGGCGCATCATATTCGTAGATAATGCAAATGCCTCGTCGCCTACAAAAACGTATGGCATACATGTCTCGCTGTTTTGTGAAATAGGCTGTGGCTCTGGAATATCCAATTGGTTTTTTTGCATTCTTTCGTAGAAAACAGAATTTTGAAATATTGACGAGTCACTGAATTTACCAAAAGCTCCAATATCAACCATAACAAATTTGAAATTACTGTCGCATACTGCTAATAAAACCAAAGAGAAAAAACTTTTATAATTAAAGCACATTGAGCCACTGTTATTAGGTGCTATACATCGTATGTGCTTGCCATCGACAGCACCTAAGCAGTTAGGAAAATTAGCTCTTTGAAAAAAAAATCATTCGCAATTTTTTTCCAAGCGTCTTTTTTTGGTTGAGGCAAACAAATATCTTTCAGACAAAACCAAATTGCAAAACAAACTTCTCGTACGATTTCTGCTACAGTGCTTACTCCAATTTTGAATGTATAATGTAGTTCCGCAAATGTACAACCTGTTGCAAAATATCTGAAACAAAAATTTTATAATTACTACATGCATTATTTAATTCAATTTAGATATGTACCTATATTATACTTCTATTACTTTATGACTATATCATTAACTTGTTTGTTGTATTGTTCTAGGAAAAGAATTACAAAAAAAATGGAAAAACATCAGGGATAATTTTGTGAAAGCTCTAAAGGACAATGTTAGCAGGAGTGGGTCAGCAGCTAAGAAAAAGACTCAATACA
The DNA here is from genome assembly GCA_947363495.1 of Euzophera pinguis. NCBI lineage: Eukaryota > Metazoa > Arthropoda > Insecta > Lepidoptera > Pyralidae > Euzophera > Euzophera pinguis. Next base: position 1,172,147 of record OX376176.1, on the reverse strand, counting down.
TATTTTACAATAATTTAATGTTTTTGAAAGACACAGTATCCATCAATGAAACTGATTCAAATATGCCAAGGCAAGAAAATGATGGAAATGAAACAGAAAATGTCACTGACCCAGTCATACCACCACCGCCAAAACAAAATAAAAAGAAAAAAAAAGAAGATGATATAGGAGTTGAATTGATTAACGTCTTAAATAAGAATGTCGAGTTCAGAAAGGCCGAAGAAGATGAAGATAGACTGTTCTTTTTGTCGTTGGTTAGTGAAATAAAAAAAGTGCCTGAACATATACGCCTACGTACAAAAGCTAAAATAATGCAAGTCATTACTGAAGCCCAAACGTCTGGATACAACTACTGTGATTACGTGCGACCATTTAACTACAACCAAGGGCCACATCAAGGATATCAGACACCATCATTTGCTAGAAATAATAACACACCACCACCACCACCGCCCTCAGTTCCACCTACACATCGTGGAACATGGAATGAAGGAGAATCTGTAACTTCTCCTGAATCAACATATTCACAGAATACACATATGTCTCAAGAATCTGATTATTTAGATCTTTTTAATGATAATAATTCTCAGTAATAGTTATAGTTTCCTACTTTTATTGTTCTTTGTGGTTATGAATACACATTGCGATTCAAATTAAAACATAATAGCTAGCAAAAACATTTTTTATTTAAAATACATACCTTAACGTTATAACTAATTTCTCTTCGGGTTGGATACAGTCACGAAATTTAGTATCTTGTCCTTTGATGGTGACATATAAAACTGTTAGTAATTCTTCAAATGACGAAACACTCATTCTAACATAACCAAAGAATTTATCTTGGTGCTTCTTCAGTTCTTGAAAACAACTTGCGAACTGGCCAAATTCATTACGTGTTTCTAGTAAAGGATGAATCCAGTATCTTTTTTTATTTTTCTTTCGTTGTTTTCGGGAGTAATAATAAATAACACAAGCTATCTCGACGGCGTCCATTTTGTTTGAGGTACGCGGGCCGCTCTGGTCCAACCGCTTAACGCGTTATCATCGCGGTTTTTTCGCGATTGGCCGCCATAGCGGTCAGCCGCGATGAAACCGCGTTAAGCGGTTGGACTGCTCAAACGAACCGCCTAGGCGGTCAATCGCTAGTGCGTATAAGCCCTTAGATTAATAATTGGTCTCCGCGGCGCTACGACCGCGCGAGACCAATTATTAATCTATGTTCATAGCGTTTTCTTCTCAACTTTATCGCAATACTGCAGCCTGACGCCAACCCTTGGGCACTGTACTGTAACTAACGGAATTCTACTGCCGGTTTAAAAAAAAAAAAAATAACTAATAAACCTACATATTATTATTTATCTTCATAAAAGTCATAAGCGGACTAAAAATATCGAACTTGCACCTACAAAATAGCCAAATAAGATTCCAAAACAAAAATGGCGAAGATACTTAGTAAAAATAAAGATTATCTTTTTTTATTTCACTCCACAAGCACAGGATAGAAAAATTAAGTAACTTCAAAATGTACTCAGAAATACCTACTATTAATTATAGGTATATACAAAAATGCTGCACTATTTTCGGCGCAATTTTTTGGGTGTGTACTGTTATAATACCTACTACTGTACTTACGTACACTACACCACTACTACTTTGTATTGCAAGTTTTCGCAATGTGGTAATGTTAGATACTTAGATTAATAATTGTTCTCGCGCGCTCGTCGTCGTAGGTAACGTCTCGAATAGTATAAATAGTATTTATTCGCAGAAAATCCACTGCGACATATGGACAGACAGTCGCATGAGTGATCTTTGGGTTCTTTTTTTAGGGACAGAACCCTCTAAAAACGGATAACTGGGTAGACGTTTCTATTCTACTATATGTTGAAAAGTCGACGTAAGGGACAAGAAAAGTTTGTCTCGCGTCGTAGCGCCGCGGAGACCAATTATTAATCTATGTATGTCTCTTATAAATTTTATGATGCAATACATTTTACTACCTTTTTCCGACCTCATTCAGAAAAATATTCCCCAGTAAGATTGGCGTCAGGCAGGCGGCCGGTTACATGTAGGAAAAAAAAACACGTTTGTTTTTTACTACCTATTATTTATTTTATACGCAAACCACAAAACTACAAACAAACAAATTGCGCCCAAACATTCTGAAGACCTATGTTTGAAAAGTATGACTCCTGCATAACCGGCGCGTTGAATGATTTTTTATTTGATCAAAAATACGGCTCTTGATGGAAAGCGATTACCGCAGTAAGATGCATGCACTGCAACACACAAGTAAGTACTTTTATATGTAAGTATTTCTTCAATATAGGTACCTAGCTGTGAATGACCGGTTTCGTAAGCCGTGAGTCAGTAACTTTCTCAAGTCATCCATCTTTGCCAAAAACGGAATGATGTGGTTGTAGGTTGTGCAAGTTGATTACTGTTCTCCATTAAAAAAATAAGGATAACAAAGGGTAGGTGTCCTTTGTTCTCAGTAGTTCCTTTATCATAATCATAATCATTTATTTTGTCGTACACTTTCGTAGTTTTTTTGAAGGAACTACTTACACTCGTATTCTTAAACAAAACCTCAAGGACGTCCTTTACTCAAACTCATTGGAGGGCGCCTCAAGGAAGTCCTCGAACTTTCTTTGAAAACGAGACATTCTTGTAGTAGTACGTACGTTGGTTGCTTGAGCAATCTCCAATGAGGAAACCACAAGTTATAATAAAAATTTAAATATAAAAAATGAAAATTACAAAAGTTTTAAAATAAAGTGGCAAAACCCCTTTTTATATCTACTTTGTTTCATTTCAAGGACGCCTCAAGGTACCTCTCGACCAACCTTATATTATGTTCGATACTCACCTCCAAGAGAAATCATCTCAAGTCAAGGAAGCTAGTGTCGACTAATCATACCAATGAGTTAGAGTGAGGTTGAGTGGAGGTTGAGGAAACGTTTGAGAATATGGGTGTTATACTTTCTTGTCTCTTTATAAGCGGAATTCGCGTCAGTTTGAACGGTCCACAGAAATTAGAATATATAGAAGTGTCATTAGCAGGCCAGTTAACTTTGGCCATGGACTTATTAAATTAAGTCCATGACTTTGGCATAAGTACACTACGGCCCTACCGATTCTTATTTCTATAGGCGTCTCGCCAGTATTCAGTTTGAATGGTCTGTATCTTCGGAGGGACTAAAGGAAAGGAAAAAGTCAGTAATAAATAGTATATGGCAAAGCTCAAGTACTGAAATTAGGTAGGATAGGTACCTAGCAATGTATCTCTTCGTTTGCCCTGGGTCTCTGGTTTGACTTTAGTCGCAAACGTGTTTATTGTATCGATTCGAAGTTTCTTTTTGACATTAATAATCTATAATTGGAAACAAATATCTAATTTTTGTGGTTTAAAAACTAGGCGCTATTTTTAATTATTTTTGAAATATCAAAATAAAATATTAGGGTTGAACATGAGTAAGTTTTTTTTTAAATTATTAGGTCTATATTTCCTAATGGTTGACTAAAAGATTTTTCAATATTATTTAGCTCTATCAATTGTGCAATAAATTTAATATAATTGCTCTTATTTAGGGGTGTAAGGGGTTCCGACCTCCAACTTACCATCAGGAACCCAAGTCAACCTCACCTGCTCGTGGTACACCCTGCTAGTTAACAGACGAGGCTATGACGACACAATACACCCGCCAACACGCACTGGACCAGCAGCGCGGCGGAGTACGGTCCAAACCCCCCATCATGGATAGTCAGATAACATTACGGCCCCAAGTTCCCGGTGGCTCTAGCTGCTGTTCGAGCGTTGACGGGCGTTTGGGTAGCACTAGAGCCAGGGGTGCGAAGAATCCCCGGGCGACGTCGATCAGCCGTCAAACGACCACAGCAAATGTCATAAAGGACTCTGATTTACTCAACATTTTGACTTACAATATTTTGACCTTATTAAGTGATGAGAAACTTGTTGAACTGGAAAATGCTCTTAAAGATATTAACTGGGATATAATCGGTCTTGCAGAAATAAGAAGACAAGGAGAACAAATTACTGAACGGCCAGATAGTGTATTTTTCCATTTCGGTGACAACAGTGGAATGTTTGGAGTGGGATTTATGGTATCAAATAAATGGAAAAATAATATAATTGAATTCAAAGGATACCCCAAACGAATAGCTGTTTTGAAATTTCGGATAACAAATAACAAAATACTTACGGTAATACAAGCCCACGCACCTACAGCATCACATTCCGACGAAATCGTGGAAGATTTTTATGATCTTCTCGATAATGTATACGAGGACAACAAGGAGACTTGGACAATTGTCATTGGTGACTTCAATGCCAAGCTTGGAATAAGAGAGGAGACTGACCATTTGGATATCATTGGAAAGTACGGTTTAGGAAAACGTAACGATCGAGGAATCCGTTTAATACAATTTGCGTCAGGGAAAAGATTGACTATTTCCAACACTTTCTTCAAAAAACCTCTTTAAAGACGTTGGACATGGGTACACCCGGACGCCCGCATAAAAAACGAAATTGATTTTGTTCTCTCTAGTGATAAACAAATGGTTAATGATGTTGGTGTTATAAATAAAATTAATAACAGTTCTGATCATAGACCAGTTAGAACAAAAATAAGGTTTGATTTTAAAATTCATCGGGCAAATTTGTTTAAGGAAAAAACACATAGAATAAACTGAGACACACTTCTTATTAACACAAACCAATTCAAATTAGAACTATCAAATCATTTTCAGATATTAGAAATTGACAATGTAGATAATGTAGAATCACAATATAACAATATTGTTAACGCGGTTAAATATAGTAGTAAGAAAATAAAGAAAGAAAAACAGAAACATAAAAAATTGTCTAATCACACATTATCCTTGATACAAGAGAGATCAGAATACTCTATCAGAAGTCAAGAACACAGATTATTAGATATAAAAGTAAAAAGAAATATCAGAAAATATATTAACAATATATATTAAAAATACATACAAGTTTTTTATTGATAAGGTACAACAACTTAAATATCATATTCTAAAGTATACATAATAATAGTAGTGTAGAAAAAATAAAAATAAGAACACCTGTCAACTGTCAACGCAGAACCCAAACTAGGGCTGGCCTGTATTTTGGGAACCCTGTTCGTCCGACAAGTTCAGTCCACCATCATGTAGATGTAGAAAGAAGTACCTTTAACTTAAGTGTAGAATTAGTTTTACTTATTTCCCAAACTAGTTGTATAACTGTTTATTGGGAGTAAGATACATACTTAATAACTAATAACAGCGTTTCATAATATGTTGCTTATATAGTTAAACAAAAAGAAAAACTAAAAAGAGAAAGAACCACACAACAGAAAAAGAAAATGTGGAGTAGCAAGTGAGAGATCAAGTCACAAAACAATCAAGCTAATTTATAAATAAATTGGTTGGTGAAAATTGTTGTGTTTATGTATGTTCCGCTATTAGAGAACATAACACATTACTGGTAACAATAGCTCTTGAGAAACACAAATCTTTGAGAACTACGAAAAGGGGTATGTTTAACGGGCGAACATGGATTAATAATGGAAGGTAATAAGCAGCACAATCAAGATAAAATATTAGAAATTTGCACAATTTTTTACAAAACCCTTTACAAGGACCCTAGCAAAACTAACACTGCAAGACAATATCACTGTACGGATAACATTCCCTTAATAACAACTGGCGAGATACATGAGGCTTTAAAAGGTGTGAAATAGGGCAAAAGTCCTGGTGATGATGGAGTATCAATAGAGGCTTTCAAAATCGGCCTACCAATTTTGATGCCTCATTTGGTAAATCTCTTTAACAATATTATATTAACCGGTAAGATACCTGAGCAAATGTGCCACTCCAATATAATACTTCTTTACAAAAAGGATGATAAAAGCAATATAAACAACAATAGACCTGTAAGTTTAGTATCCCACATATATAAAGCTTTTATAAAGATAATCATGTCACGCATAGGCAGTACACTCGACTCCAACCAGCCAACCGAACAAGCAGGGTTCCGTCCCGGTTACTCTACAACGGATCATCTTCACACCCTAAATCAAATAATAGAAATTGTTCACGAATTTAACTCTCCGATGTACATTGCGTTCGTGGACTACACGAAAGCCTTTGACAGCATCACACATGAGTCTTTGTTAACTGCCTTACGAAATCAAAATATAGAAAAGACTTATATTGATCTCTTGGAAATTATTTACAGCACAAGCACAGCGGATGTAAAACTTTGTGGGTCAGGTCTTCCTTTCAAAATTGAAAAAGGTGTTCCCCTAAATTATTTACATGTGCGCTTGAAGAGATATTTAGCAAATTGGCGGATTCGTGGAAATCAAAAGGCATAGCGACCGAAACAAAACGACTCACCAACTTACGTTTTGCAGATGATATCGTCCTATTTGCATCCACAACGGCAGAACTGCAACAAATGCTTCAAGATCTAAGCACGGCAAGTCTTGAGATTGGACTTGCCATGAACCGATCAAAGACTAAAGTCATGACCAATGGAACCAAGGACAGGGTCATGGTGGACGGGCAAGAAATTCAGTACGTCGATGAGTACATATATTTAGGTCAGCTAGTCTCCTTCAGCAATCAGCAATAGGCAGGAACAAGAAATATATCGCCGCATAGCAAATGCCTGGAGGAGCTACTGGTCTATGAAATCACTTATGAAAGGCTTATCGTTAAAACGTCAGCTTATCGACATGTGCGTATTGCCCGTTCTTACATATGGCGCCCAGATGTGGTCATTACCTGAGGTTCTAAAGTCCAAACTCAATATTTGCCAGAGAGCAATGGAACGAAGTGTTTTAGGTGTCACAAGGCGTGATAGGATAAGAAACACAAAACTTCGTCCCAGGACAGGAATCGCCGATGTGGGACGCAAAGCTGTCAAACTTTTGGGATTGGGCGGGTCACGTCTGCCGCATGGATAACAATCGTTGGGCTCAAATATCCACTAAATGGCGCCCTGTGGGTGGTTGCCGAAAGAGAGGAAGACCGAGGTTGCGCTGGAGCGATGACTTGGGGAGATTCGAGGCTAGGTGGTCAGAGGTAGCGGAACAGAGAGAGGTTTGGAAGGACTTGGGGGAGACCTTTGCTCAGCAGTGGGATAATACAGGTTAAAAAAAAAATTGCTCTTATTTATATTAGTTTAATTTATGTGCTTCCGTCGAATTTTCTATGTCAAGACAATTAAATAAAAAGGGGGATGTACGGTAGCGTAATTTATGGATGTAGGTATCTATTTCAAAAGACTGCATTTTCATAGTAGCCTGTTCGCAGTCTACTGTTCACAGAACTACTAGTATTTATTTCACTACATGTTCATTGGAAAAGTATTGTAAATGAAAATCTGCGATGTACAAGCAAGGGGCAGTCACCCTTTTATGGATAGAGACGTAAAGATATGCAAATTTAATTTGCGCTTAGCCATGATGACTGTACTGTACGTCATTAGAATTGATGGACATGTCAATTAACTTGGTCTCAATCTCAAATTGAGTCTCTCAAGTTCCGTCAAATATGGACAATGCATCGTTGTCACTAACTAAACTTTTATTGAAGAGTTTATTGAACACAATCCTTGTCTGAGTTAAAATTTCAAGTACCTACTGGCAAGTGCTAGTGTTCAATAAGTCAATTAACAATATTGAAAGTGTACTAAACACATCAGAAAAAAATATTTAACCTCAAAAAGAAATTTTTCGTTTGATATTTGAAACCATTTACATAAGTACTCTTATCTAATGAGTACTTATGTAAATGATTGATTTTGATATATAAATACGCTTAAAAGGTAGCGGGGATCCAACATATTGGAAAAATGTATTTAAAAATAGAGTAGGAGTCAATATTGTTGTTCATAAATATAGCTAAATATTGAAAGCATGTTTTAGCTAACACCTTATTTTATAACACCTACAATGATACTGATGATGTCATTATTTGTTTCTGTATGTGGGCAATAAAGATATTTTACACCTCATTTAGAGAAAAATATGGGATTTCGGGTTAGGATAGTCTCGGGTTTCAATCATTAATACTATCGCATATATTCTGTAATCTGTGCTATAGGGCTACGAAGCTGCGAAATGATGATTTTTCCTTCCTGAAATCGCCGACAACTGATAATTTGTTTCTTAATATATTCTGTATATTAAAAAAAATTTCGTGTTTGGGATAAGTGCTTCTTCAAAAATTTTCAGTAGCGATTTCAATTTGACTTTATTAAATTTACAAATAGAGCCATAAATATTATCAATGTCATTTCCAATGAATTTATGATCTAAATATTCTACCTTGTTTACTAGCAGTGACATAAGCTGGTGACGAATGAGGGCATGACATCATGGCTATCACCGTATCACACCACTGGCACAACAAACGTACTCGTTATTGTGGATACATAGTTCAAAATTGGCTAACGGGGACCCTCTGAGGTCACGCACAATACATAAGTGCATTTCTAAATATAGTCAAGGCGAATGATGTCAGGTGTTTTATAACCATGATAAGTCGGATGCGTTGGATCTGATAAAAGTTGTCTTTACGTTTTACTGGTTGTTTTTTGAGCATTTACTGTTGGAGCCCTATTTTTGAAATGTATAACATATATATGTCGAATACAATTCCTTCGTTATCGAACAAAAATTACATGACTCGCCGATTTTGCGTGAATCACACTTCCAAAAATAGGGCTCCTGGTGTGATTTTCGATATCCCCTCTCAGTCTTTAAAATTAAATTCTAGTCACTCTATATATCAAGTATATTAAAATTGAATAGTTTCTAATGATCTAACTGTATATCTTCTTACGCTTTTGTTTATGTATATCTCTGGTTGAAATGCCTTTATTGTCCCCTGCAAAGCTACGAAAACCACACTAATTGTTTACTTAAACTTCTTAGTACATTAAAAAGAATAAAATTTCTATAGATTTCATGGTTTTCATATATTTGCACGCATGCCAGCTCTTTAGTATTGAAGTATGTATTATTTATTTCTACTGCTGTGTAAAGTTGTAAACTAATAATCAATTTGCAAGAATTTTAATGATTTCTTATGTTTTCGCGATTGTTATTCATTAAATTAAACTATTTTAATACGGTTTTATCGCGTTTATTACTTATTTATTTACACCTGACGTTTCAAACACTTTACAGCGTTCATGGTCGCAGGCAGACTAAGTTAAAATTTGTCTTTGATTTGTAATAAACGCGATAAAACCGTATTAAAATAGTTTAATTTAATTGCAAGAATTTTGTTTACTAACACAAATTTGCATGATATTTTTACATTTGTCGACGATTGTGTTTTTACATCTTAACTACACGGAATACAGATTATGATTATGGCATTTTACGTTTATCATCAATAAGGATTAAATTAGGAATGTTCAATAATATTTATGTATAATAAATGATAATAATCTTGAAGGGCGTTTGATAGAACTATCTTGTAGATAAATTTATGATGGACATTAAGTTGTTTTTCCAACAGATAACTTGTTTTACGGGCATCTTATTCGAGGTGACTATTAAAGGAAACAACTATAAATAAATAAAAATCTTTATTATATACATTAAATTATTGTTCCAAACAATTTTTATAATAATAAAACTTCGGTTATTGAAGCCTTTATAAATCATTCACGTTTGGCCGTTATACCACGACCAAACTATAATTTTTATAATAGGTACACAAAGAATGTCTAATAGGATAGATCAGCCTTTATAACATCAGATCTTGCTCTCAAAGAGGCATTCAGAAACGAAGAGGAATGTACATAACTGATACAAATGCTTTCGAGTCATATTTATTAATATCATGACCGGCAGTTTTTTTAGTTGTGCATTCTGTTAAGAGTTAGAAAGCATGTCTTTTCAATACGCTGTATAGGAATCATTAATGTTACTTAATTTTAAAGTAACTCGAGATATAATGGCATGTTTTTTGTTTTGCGCGTCGGCGCTGGCAGTGATTAGTGGTGGTCTTCGATCTCTTGTTCCGCCTCCTCGTCGAATTCGGCGTCCTCGTCGGCGGTAGCCTCCTGGTACTGCTGGTATTCGGAGACCAAGTCGTTCATGTTGCTTTCCGCCTCGGTGAATTCCATCTCGTCCATGCCTTCGCCTGTGTACCAATGCAAGAAAGCCTTGCGCCTGAACATAGCGGTGAACTGTTCTGAGATACGCTTGAACAGTTCTTGGATGGCGGTCGAGTTGCCTATGAAGGTGGCGGCCATCTTGAGACCACGAGGTGGGATGTCGCATACGGCGGTCTTCACGTTGTTGGGGATCCATTCGACGAAGTAGGATGAGTTCTTGTTTTGGATGTTTAGCATCTGCTCGTCTACTTCCTTCATGGACATGCGACCGCGGAAGATGGCGGCGACGGTGAGGTACCGTCCGTGGCGCGGGTCGCAAGCAGCCATCATATTCTTGGCGTCGAACATCTGTTGGGTGAGCTCTGGCACTGTGAGGGCGCGGTATTGTCTACTTCCGCGGGATGTGAGGGGAGCAAAACCGGGCATGAAGAAGTGGAGACGTGGGAAGGGTACCATGTTTACAGCTAATTTACGGAGATCAGCATTCAACTGACCAGGGAACCTAAGGCAAGTGGTGACACCAGACATTGTAAGGGATACTAAATGGTTGAGATCACCGTAGGTGGGTGTGGATAGTTTTAGGGTGCGGAAGCAGATGTCATACAGTGCCTCGTTGTCGATACAGTATGTTTCGTCTGTGTTTTCTACGAGTTGGTGAACTGAGAGTGTGGCATTGTAAGGTTCTACGACTGTGTCTGATACTTTGGGCGAGGGGACGACTGAGTAGGTGTTCATAATTCTGTCAGGGTACTCTTCACGGATTTTGGAGATGAGAAGGGTTCCCATACCGGAACCGGTACCGCCACCAAGGGAGTGTGTGAGCTGGAAGCCCTGCAGGCAATCGCAGGATTCTGATTCTTTGCGGACTACGTCAAGAACTGAGTCGACAAGTTCAGCTCCCTCTGTGTAGTGTCCTTTGGCCCAGTTGTTTCCAGCTCCAGATTGTCCAAAAACGAAGTTGTCCGGGCGGAAGATTTGTCCGAAGGGGCCAGAACGTACAGAATCCATAGTTCCAGGCTCGAGGTCGACAAGGATAGCACGGGGAACATATTTGCCTCCCGAAGCCTCATTGTAGTAAACGTTGATGCGCTCCAACTGCAAGTCGGAGTCTCCATGGTAAGCGCCAGTGGGGTCGATGCCGTGCTCATCAGAAATAATCTCCCAGAACTGTGAAAGAAAAGAAAGATATTACAAAACTGCAGTAAACAACTCGCGGAAGAGGAATGCACTCCATTAAGATGCCAACACGAAAGCTCCGTTTCTCTGCATTCAATTGTAAGCGATCCCGGCGCTACTTTCAAACCGGTTTACAACAGTCTTAGGAAAGTAGAATATAACTCCGAACTATTTTCATTGGGCTACGCGACTTCCTTCGTAGGTTTTATCAACTCAATTAACCGCGTGAGTTCAGGCAGGATACATAATAAAGTTTGTTTAAAATGGCAACTACAGCTTCAGAGGATTACGCAAGACAATAGCATAAGTTATTACGAACGAGTACAATGTTGCCTTGACGACGGGCGGCGCCCACGTCTCCGTTTATCTCACCATATATGTAGAGAATGTCTCAACCCGTTCAGTTCTCATTAGCATTCAATTTTTCGATGCTCCTTGTAATCCATGGCCTGCTTGTCGTTTGCCATATGGCCAGTCGAATGCAAATATGGACCTCTTATAACAATGAATCAGTTTCAGGTTTTAGTGCTTACGTAATTTGCAAATTGAGTGAAATCTTTGCCGATAATTGCCCAAAAGGCTCAAAGCTGTTTACATTCTGACGTGTTTGAAGAGTGTTAAAATGTAGACGAGGATACGAAATAAGTATAAGACAGCATTATGATGTCATCCTGCAAACCGTGGGTGTGTTTGTGTGGGTAAGGCCTCCGTGCTTCGCTTGACATAGACATTTATGGTAAAATGACTAATACCTCTCGTATAAGGCCTTCGATTCGACCGCCTACTGAAGACTTCGTCGTCAATATTAGGACAATCTAGAGAGGTCGAATAACTTACTTTCAAAACGTCATGACAGAATAATGATTTTTAATAACAACAAAAAGTGAAAGGTGATTGGGTTGTACAAGACTTTCTGTTCGCAACTAGATAGCAGGTAGACGAGATGAAAGTAGCGTGCGAAAGGCGTACGTACAACTCGCTAGGGAAACCCTCGACAATGGGTGTTTTGTGCGTGCCGCAATGATTTCGAAACACGCATTAAGCCGCTCCTTAACGGTTTCCGACTAAAATATTGCTGTTTTAAAGAGAGTGCAGTCCCAGTTATTTATAAGCGGCTGCCGGGCGTCGACCGTAGGTTCAACGTCCTCTCTAATCTTACGACCTTATATCTAGCCACATGGAGTAATTTGATAAGATATAGCTTTATTCCATGGTCATGGAAACCAGATAGCTAAATGCCAACTTAATCTTTTTGCTTGTTCTCTTGGAAATATTATTTCATCATGCAAGTCTTAATTATATATATTCATAATAACAAGCTACTTGATAACTATACCGGCTGAGTTAATACCAGTCCCTAGTTATTAGTGAACTGAAAACGCATGTTGAGCTGAATGTTTCCCATTAGTTGAAGCTTAACGAGTAATGCAGGCGCTCTATAAAATGCAAATTTTCAAATGACTTCCAACTTACGTGGCAAACATACTTAAAAGATTATTCTGGTCACGTATATTTCCTAGTACGAGCAATCATTCGACTTACAATTTCAGTTTCTAGAACAAGTCAATGACAGACAAATCTATCACCACAAATGAATTTATAGTATCTAACCTATCTACCTTAACTTTTCTAGTTCGAAAATAACACACGAATCGTAAAACAAAAAATGCAAGTTGTGGCCAGCTTTTTCTAAACTTCTTTTGTTTTCAACAATACTGACTCACCCTAGATTTATCAAATTCAAATCATGATTACGGCCGAAGTCATCAATTTTAGTCATTGTTTCGGTCAGTGCCCACGGGAAATTGAGTGTGACGATGTACGAAGTCTAAATTATTGTCTAAATATGGCCTCGTGTCCAAAATTGTAGGTCATAACTGTAAACGTTTCTGCTTCATATAATGGGGAAGATCTTGAACCAATGGTGAAATTTATCGACGATTTTATTAATTATATAATAATTATAAGTTTAATACCTATTAACTACCAGAGCTTCAAAAAACATTTTTTCAAGAGAAATTTTGTTTTTAGATTCAAATGACATTTTGAAAACTCAAAATAAATTATATCAATTACATATTATTAATTAATGTCTAATTACAAATTGTGTCAACCCTAATTGAAGGAAGAATTCGTATTATCATAGAGCTAAGAATTTTTTTTTTTGCGTATTTGAGATATTGACTAAACTTCTATAATAATTGAATCTTCTAGAATTCTAGATTTATTGACATTTATAAAATGTCAATATTTATAAAATACATTTATAAAATGTCAATATTATTGAAGACTATTTAGTTTACAGGTAGAAATATAGAAAAAAAAATCAAAAATAAATGTATCTCTTTACATACAGATACAAAACTAGAGTAGTCCCTATTTTTTATATTGGGATTGGGATTATTATAGCAGCTGTACCAGCTGTGATCCTTGTACTATTATCTATTCTGTGGCTGGGGGACATTAAGATCAGTGGGTACCAAACAAGAATAAGATCCTACGAAACAACCATTCACAAAATGAAACAATAGAAATTCCAGATTTAAATTTCGCAGAATTTTTAAACTTTTTTTTTTACTGACTTGATGCTACAATTCTACCTGCATAATGGTATATGTTTTGAATTTTACTAAGCTAATTTCTAAGTAAATGACACAAAATGTTTCGCGGTTTAAAATATCCTCGCTCTATTGATTCAGCTTGAGTACGTCTCATCCGAAGAAAATTCTTGTGATTCACGTTTCTGAGTAATAATGTCTGCAGAAATACATACAGCTAATGTATGAATAATATATAGGCATTTCAGTAATGAAAACAATTTACACGATATAATAAACACCGAAGCTCTAATCTTAATGATTGAGTTCATCCGTTTTGACTTATGTACTTGTATGAAGCTGACATTTTGGAAGATAGTTATGTAGGGAGATACCAATTGAATTTTGATGTTTTTTTAAGAAGAACTCCGAAGGCTCCGAAGCAAACAGCTGAAGAAAACGCTAGAAGGAAGACGATGTAGGGAACCGAAGAGTAACTAATAAATAGTACTAATTGGTCACTGGCCTAGACCATGACAGTGGACGAGAGGTTCTTAAAACTCTGACACTAGGGTGTACAGGGTCGATTGGCCATGTAACCTACTCGAAATGAATGAACAGGATTAGTTAAGACTAATGTTATTAATGAAACATTGCTGTAATCCATATGTTACTAACACTTATGGATAATAATCTGAAATAAAAATGTTTTATTTATTTAGGATACAGAGAGCGACATATAAATATTCAGGTATACATATTTTACCTTGTTACTCCGGGAAAACTGGTAAAAGGTAATTATAAATGGAAAAGAAATCGTTTTCCAATGCAGAACCTTTCACAGTAGCTTTGCTATGAAAGTTAATTATGCGCTATTTACATGACAATTAGTATTTTCTAATGGCTCATTATAGGTATTGTTTATATCTAGGTATCCACACTTATTTACAACATTTACACTAGTAAAAAATACGATTCTACCAATAATTTATTTTGAAATTAAAAAAAATAAATGAAAATAACTCCTGACTATTCCGGAAATGTATTGCGTATACATACGCGCTGGAATTCTTACTTTGAACCTGCGAAATAGCAGATTTAAAACTTTTGAGACATAACATTGCAGGGCAAAAGTCTTCCTTCTTTTTCATAATGACACCTTTAATAATATTACTACACTACTTACACTTTAAATATAATATAATAATATTTGAAAAAGTGCTTAAAAAATTAAATTTTTAATTGCTTAATCTGAACTTTGCACGGTGAACCTACGAAATTGCTGAATCAAAACATTAAATTAAAAATAAAGTGCTTTAAAACTTATGCGATAACATGTAAACATAATACCTACCTAAGTTGCCTTAGTAACAAGTTGACTAAAGTTTATAAACAGTCAATTAGTTGACTCACTCGATGAAAAACATCTTGTATTCGATCCAAGGAGATCAGCAATCAATTTTATTTCTTTAATAGTCAATTTATCTGGAAGATGACATCATGTCGTAAACTGTGACAACTTATTGGTAAGGTTAGGTAATAATTCCGTAATGGCTAAACTTATCTTGAATTATTTTTGTTATAAATAGGTAGTCGATATTTAAGTCGAATTGTGTGACAAAAATAATAATTAAAATTAAATGAAATCAATAATATGTTATTGTTTATCAAGATATAAGATATCGTGTGTCATTTCATTGGCATATTTACTAGCTACTATACACAATATGATTGTAAAAAAAATGTAAACAAACGTTCGGAATGAACAAGGGGTGTGACAACCCTACGAAAGAATGACAGCGCGGTGAACCGTGAAAATTCAAATTCGGAATTCCATTTTCAAAAAGAATGGAACTATGCAACACGTCCCATCATTGTGTAGCATAGACTAATAGACGACGACCTCCTTTCGCTGTCAATGCAAAGGAAACCCACAGAAACTGCAAAGACGCTAACAAAAGAAAGTGGGACCAATAAGATAGTACGAAACATTTAAATTATCATTGAATTCCATGTTAAGCTAGCCGGGACCGTTACCGACCGTTACTCAGTACATACTCATACCATTAACGTTAAAGGAATATTTTTTGATTAATATTTACCTTAGCTCCGATCTGGTTTCCGCACTGGCCGGCTTGAATATGCACGATTTCCCTCATTTTTGTTTTGTAAAATTTGAATAAATTACTTAAACACTATACGCGTCTCTCGCGCCACACAACTCGTAGATTTGATCAGTCTTCGCTGTCGGTGGGGATTTTTGAGGAGAGCTTCGCCTCCGCGCCATTTGCTGTCGGCTCACTCTGATTGGTCCATTAGATTTACTTGCAGTGTACTTCAAATCAATATAATCGAATGTTTTAAAATTTGAATGTCCATTGCGTGTTGAAAATCTTTAAAATTTAATACAACTCATAAAATGGCGCAATGAATGTCATTTGAATATAACAACGCGAAGTGTGATATTCAAATGAAAATATTTTCAAATGGGTTCCTCTTCTGAATGTGTATGAGTGATTGTTTGTATTTCTTTTTTACCTTATTTTAGTTTGTAGGCTGCTGGCTGATGCACCTTACTGAATTAGGTCAGTAGGTACTTGTGTTCAATGAGTTTTATGTATCTGAATATTAATGGTTATCACATGATATAGTTATTGGCCCATAGTTTAAGCACACCACTAGACAATACAATGCAATAAAATATTGAACCGCTTATTCAATATAGTTGTATTTCTTAAAGGAGTTTTCAAATAATTTTGTTGTGTAGTAGTTGTGGTACCTATTTGAATATATATCTATAAATACTCTTTCTAACTACTTTCTGGTAATATTTAGTTTCACATAACTTTAAACAATATATAATATATTTATTTATATTTATATTTTTTTTTGTTAAGTATGTACTCACCTAAATATTTAATTTGATATCTGAAATATGACTGTCACGTTTGCGACCATAATATTAAATTGAAGATATGTTATGACGTCTCAACCATAGAAATTTTGATCTAAGTTCTGTGGTTTCTACAATCTACCAATGTAGGTAAGTACCCATGGTAAGTACCTAAACGTGACTAGCACATACAAAAAGGAAAAAAAAAACATTTCATAGATAAAATAGAAAACTTAAATAGAGACCAATAGAGACGCTCCCCTAAATAATTACACAGAACCAACATTTTGATATTAAAGACGCGCGTCTTTTGATGTTTTTTATATCAAAAGTTATTTTATTTGGTTCCCTTCTGCATGTCTGGCTCAAAGTATTTCTAAATTCGGTCATTAGTTTATTTTTAAACGACTAGTGGGACTAGAAGCAATTCATTTTACAAAGTGTTGACACACCTATGCTAGTGGCACCCCTAAACCCTTTTGTCATAAAATACGGTGTGGCGGTTGTAAAATATTTTTAATTACGTAAGTGCTGGTCACTAATAAAATTATATAGTTTTTTCTCACGATATATAGTTTTTAAACTGTTGTTCGTTACCAAGTACTGACTCGTGTGTCTTTACTTACAGATAATTAATCATAGTTTTTGTTTTTGTTTGCTAATGGTATTAATCTAGGGATTTAAATAGGGATATAACACATAGATTTAGAATTGAATTGGCTAGTCAACTAAAATAAATTGTGTATTTTATATATTTTATTGATAGAATAGACTATTTTGGAGATACAATTTAAACGAAAAAAATTCTTAAAATTATATTTATTTTGTTATTTAATTTTAAAGATTTTATAGTGATGACGTCACGCAGCTATAATGGCCATTTCGAACTGCAAGAAAGCAAAAACTAAGGTATTAAAAAATATATATGTCAGTGTCAAATGTCAAAGTCAGGATGGACCGAGCCGAGAGTTGGTTTCTTGTTTGTTTACAATCGCCAAATATCTAGGTACCTACCCCATTTCTCGTATCTATTGTATATTGGCCTGTATTATTGGACTTTACTGCCGTCTCTTTATTCGTTGACATCTGATTTTTCAATAATTGGACACCGATTCTTCATTATAATGTATGAATGAATGTAATGAAGATGTAGTTAGGTTATTTATGGGTTATGTTTACTTGAACAGAGATGACATTTGACATGGGTGACAAGTACGTGAAGGGCATAATTAGCGCTACCAAACAAAAAATATTTATTCACTACGCTGTGCTGCCAACCTAAAAAATTAAATGTGAATAGCCGGAAGTTATCCGGCTACGTCACACGTCAACCTTGCTAAAAAATTAAAGTCATTGGGTTTTCTGCGATTTTCTTAAAAAATATTTGCTTATCTAAAGATCTGATTAATGTAATCTGTTCCCTAAGCCTATTCCTCGAAATGGTTTACGAATTAGACATTTTCATAAAAAAGTTTACTAGCCAATTTTGAAATTTAGAATTGGTCTCCGCGGCGTCGAGCGCGCGAGACCTATTATTAATCTAAGGACCTATCAATTAACTGTCTAGCTTGCTTTAAAAGAGAATTGTTAAAAAATAAGTTTCGTTTTATGGCGTAGAGGCTGGGGAAAAATAGGACTCGTAAAAAATAGATTTTTTCATTTCGAACAAAAATTATTCACCAATTTTGGGTTATTTATGTTTCCGAAAAATATAGCCCACCAAGACCTCATGAATTTTCATAAAGATTTTTCATGATTAAAGTAAGGACTTCCATAACGTAAATACTTCACTAAATTAAAACAAGAATAATCAAGAGTCTCTATATGTTTCAAATTCAACCATTTTCATCATTCCATAATTCCATTTTTGGCGGTACCACAGATAATTTAGTAATCCGCTATGTCATTATTTTTCGCCAAATTTGTTAGGGCCGTTGAACTCATATTAAAATATAATGTTTTATAAAAATTCAACAATATTTTTTATTCTATTCCTATTTCAGATTTGTCAGGTTATTTTGAGACTATTTTTATAGGTATGGTTATATTATATGTTGTCTGATAGAGAATGCTTTAAAATCAAGTCCGCTTTTGAAAACATTTTAAGCACTAATTTAGTTAAATTGAAATAATTGCAAAGATTCTATCGAAGGTCTGCCTGCAGGAAGAAATTTCTATAGAAATAAAGAACCCTTACCAAGATTTTCTAATGTTAAGCTTCCAATGCATTTTTCATATGTATATTTTCTCATTGGCAGCATATTTTTTATTCATTTATTGGTCTATTAATTTATGCCAAGGCCGAATGAAGTAGAAAACAAATGACTCCCTTGCGGTTACGTATTCCGAGAAAAATGTGTGATATAACTTGTCCTAGTGATTCTTGTAGGTATTTTTGTATGTAAGGAGAAAATAATCATTTATTTAGAAAAATGTACAGGTGGATACCATGGTCTCTTAATTCCATCCAAGTGAGTAAGGAGCCTTTGCTTTATCATATCTTTGAGAATCTTTTTTCAGATCTCAGATAGATTTTACATCCCGTATCGGGCCATTTCCCTTACTCACTTGCATTTGGATCGAATAAAGAGACCATGGTAAACTCCCTGTGATTTCGAAGCAGTAGTCAAAATAGCTATTCGTTGAAAATTTTGGTTCGCGAGACGGACGAACTAATGAACGAACAGTAGAGTACTATTTGCGGTACTATCTATTCTGTGTTAGAATTTTTTCGTAAGGTCCGTATCATCCTAAGCAAACAAATGTGTTTTTTCATAGGTTTTCCCCATGCTAATTACTTAGAGTTACATTTATTAAAATACGGGTTGTAAATACAGCTGAAAACACAGAGTATATGTAGCGTAAAGTCAAACACGAATAAAATTACACTCAGAATGATTGTTTCGCAAAAAAAAAAAAAAAACATACTACAAAATAAAAAACAAAGATCACAACTCTTAAGTCGAAAATAATAATAATTCGATATCGAATGAAAATCACTCGAATCACCGTTTGGAAAAATAGGGCTCCAGTTCTGTTGGCGGGAGTTTCATCTGCTTCAGAGGTCCTTCCTGATTTTATTCCTCCATTTTGCCCGATACCCTAGGAATAGGATACGTATATAAGCAATTTAGTTGGAGTTACAGAAATACCAGTTAAACCTCTTTAGTCTTAATTTAATATGGCGAGTCTTAACTGTGGCTAATCTTATTCCTGTGGTTAGATCTGATAAAACCTATATCCTATTATCGTCTACTCATTCAAGTAGTTTGTATGTCTTCTCTGTGTCTGAATTATGAACGCAAACAAGTTTTGTATGACATAAGTGACGCCTCCATTATGACTCATTTTGCTTTTAAGTTGGCTTATTATTGAAAGTGTTTATATTATTAGTATTAAGGACTCACGTCCACACCTATATCTCCCATACTTTAACCTTAGGAAGTGGGGATGCCTGAAAAACACCGTTACTCCAGTCGAGGCTAGGGCAACACAAGCTGAGGCATCCCTTTGCTACACGCTTTTCATATTTTCCTTTATTATTATTTTTTATTTCTTTCTTCTTTTGCATGTTTATTGTACCTAATTGTAAAAACTTTATATTATATTGTGTGGCAATAAACAATCTTTTTTTTATTTTTATTATGTTTTATCTGTTCCGTACCATACGTAGGGTATTTATGTAAATTTTAAATTTACTTATACTACAAATAATCAGGCTTGTTTTAATTTATACTAGTTTCTCATTTCACGCAAAAGCTAGACCAAAGATGAATGATGGACTTTTGGCGGGAAGCTCCTCGAAATCGCTAAGTGCATTTTTCTAACACTTTACTTCCTGACTCTTCTGACTCAACTTAGTTAAGTCGGTAGTTACCGACCTGACTTTACACTTGCTTGACTAAATAACTTTACAAAAAAAAAACTTGTTACTGGCTAAATACGAAAGTAAGAGCTATATTGAAAAAAAAATGAATGACATGGGGTAGAGACCACAGAATAAATAAATTACACATGTCTATTTATTCTGTAGAGAGACACCACACTAGCAGCCCTTCCATCCATAATCGTAATTTAAAAGCTTGTAACCAGATACAGAAGGTGTTTTTTCGCTATTCGGTAACTAGTTGTAAGTACCTAGGTGAAGAATAATTATTTTTGTAACTTCTTCTTGGCCTGTCCATGCCCTTCACACACTTTTGTAACTAAGATCCAAGAGAAATTATAAGACCGGTGACTCACTCAAAATCGGCGAGTCTAATAATTTTTGTTCGATATCGAAGGATACTAGCACTCCAGGGCTTTTGAGGGTCAACTGAGGATGCAATACAGATGATGATGACGATGAGAGATAAAAAACATCATGTTTTCCTCAACAATTTGCATTTTAATTCGGCTGCGACAGCCGTGTGCCCAATACTTTGTAGATTTCTTTAACCCCTTATGGTAACTTGCTTGTCCAAGAAACAGATACAACTGTGTCCCAATAAACATGTGCGATAAACCTTGGGCAAATGTTCCCAAATTTGCCACACAGTTAATATGACAGGGTTGCGATAGTCGTTTACTTTTTTTAATCCGTTTTTGGATTTGAAAGCTCTGTGGTTGTTTTTTATTTTTAAAATTTATTGTTTGAATGTTGTTTTTGTTACTTTTGCTCGGAAAGTAAGCCATTGGTTATTTAAAGTTATTTAATCCCCAGAAGATGTCCTTAAAGACGGAAGTGACCTTATTATTATATAGACATGCAAAAATGTGGCAAGTGGCATTACCTACTGAAATTAAGGGTACATATTAGAATACGTAAAATTAAAATATCTACAGTTAAAACCCCAATGGACAAAACCCAAATTAATAGTTTTTTCATGTCAAACCTAACACTCGTCGCTTCGCTCCTGGTTCGTTTGAAATTCGTTATTACTCGTATTTGTGATAATTGTTGTTGCAAAACATACGGTTGTTTCATAATGTAATTTTAGTTAGGTATTCTAATTTACCTTATAAAATAAATCTTACAACGTCGCTTCACTACTCGCATCCTAACTCTTGTTTTGACCTCAATGAGAAATGCTTAGAATAATAATATAATAATAAATAGGTCTCGCGTAGCGCCGCGGAGACCAATTGTTACTCTAATTAGAAATGTTAAAAAATGTGAGGAATTCAAACAAATTCGAAATATCAAATAAGTTTTGTCTTATTTTATGTAAGTGATTAAAACTACGATATTGTAAACTTACGTATTATGACTATAGATATTTTGAACCATTAGATAATTTGGACATTATGAATTACAAACTCTGCTGTTTTGTAGATCGGTATTACGTCTTTATTTATTAAAACTTTATTGTTCCACAAAGTACCCATATAAGTACTTATAACAATTTATTTAGGTATTTTTTTACTTGAAGTATAAGGTACTGTGAATTTAGGGGTTTTGTCCATTGGGCTTTTAACTGTAGATATTTTAATTTTACGTATTAATACGTACTCGAAAATAAAACATGGAAGCCGTTCATATAAGTCCAAACACACTCATCTCTGATCATCATCTGCTGATCATCATCATCATCAAACACACATCCCCCAGAATATCAGGAGCATTATTTTTTGACTCATTATGTCAAATGAAGTGCTCCATCATATTTGCCATTGAATTTTGTAGTGACTTCATGGTGAGATGGGTAACGGTTATGCCAGCAGGTAATTTAGTAGACTATCTTTATTTACTCATTTAAAATCTAATTATAGTAAAAGCAAAAATAATTTTAGTTTATATATAAACAGCGAGCTTAAAAAAATGTACCTATGTAAACCGATTTACTGCTACCCACGAAAGAAAAAGTACTCTGTGTCTGTGCATTTGCACGACACGTCAACCGTATCACACCCCTCTTTTCTTCGTCACGGGTTAAATAGAACAAATAAAAAAAATGTGAAATCAAAACTCCCACACTAATTAATAGGTGTGGTCTATTATTTAGCTGCACATCACACTGTTAAAATATAGGTATGTCTTCCTTACTCTA
This sequence comes from Euzophera pinguis, assembly GCA_947363495.1. NCBI lineage: Eukaryota > Metazoa > Arthropoda > Insecta > Lepidoptera > Pyralidae > Euzophera > Euzophera pinguis. The sequence goes on along the minus strand of OX376176.1, from coordinate 1,149,344 downwards.
ATGAATATGCGGAAGCCTTTTGCCCTCGACCTTGAAGGTCAGGGTCAAATACACCGCACTTCTTAAGGACAAAGAATACAGGGTTGAAAAGGAAAGTTGATATTTATTAACTAATGGCAGTATATAATTTCTATCGAATCAAATTTTAAGTACTGGTTTCAAATAAATAAAGAATTTAAAAGATTTCTCAAATGTTTTCGCGATTGTAACATAAAAACAGTAATAAAATAGATAAGGATTTGGAAATCGAATAAAAATCTGTTGATTGACACGGGAAAATCTACGACAATTATCTTTTCTTAAACATGCGCGGAAATATTGTCATTACTTTTGATTAAAGAACACGCGAAGTAACATATTTACGTAGACTGAAAATCAAATTCACTTCCCGGCGCGTTCTTTGAATTTGGAACGAAGAGCGCGCCGGCAATGTTGTATGAAACGGTGTGCTGTTTGAATTTAGAACTTTTTCATCTATCGTACACATTGCGTTCTCATGGCTGTATCTGAAAAACCAAAATCACTTCCCGGCGCGTTCTTTGAATTTGGAACGAAGAGCGCGCCGGCAATGTTGTATGAAACGGTGTGCTGTTTGAATTTAGAACTCTTTTATCTATCGTACACATTGCGTTCTCGTGGATGTATAGCCACAGATGGGTTTACCTTTCGGCACAAACTGTAAAATAAATTAAATTTATTATGTAAAAGACCCTTTTTTATTTCCTTGCACTTTTTTAAGAAAAGCACTATACATGCCTCGGCCGAAATGGCAATTGCCTATTTCGCTGCCTTTGCAATAATGTACTATTATTCAAATAATCAGGGGATTCAAGCCTGAAATGTTCTAACTTTAGATTAATAATTGGTCTCCGAGGCGCTACGACGAGCGTCAAGCGCGCGAGACCAATTATTAATCTAAGGTCCTAGTCCTAACCAAACTGGAAAAAAAGTTTTGCTTACCTTGGGAATCGAACTCCTTGGTCTGAAATAGATGATTCTGATTCTGAAAGAAAACCACAGAAGCAGAGGTCAAGATAGAAACACCAGCTTGGATGGTAAACTGAAATAAGTTTAGGTAGAAGCCATGTGGGCGTTATCTGCGTGCCACATAAGCCTCGCCATATTAAGTTAAGACTCGAGAGGCTAAACTGGTTCATACATTGCACTTCTACCTAATCTCATTTTTATGGTAACCACCAATAAATTATTGCCAAAAGAGCTAAGAAATAAATAACTTGTTGAAAGCCCTAATATAATTCTCGGAACAGAAACTAAACCACCCCTATAAGACACGAGGGAGGCACCCTCCCCCTCTAAATACACGTCACGCAATATATTATTAGTAAGTAAGCTTTTACCTTAAAACATTATTTAGTACTATAAATATGTTTTTGATACATCAGATTCGCTTTGATTCACAAAGTAAATCACCTGTTGTACCTAATCTACAATACAATACAATGGTACTATCATTGTTGTCCACATCTTTTTTTTTTTTGACATGACCTACAATTTTAGCTCCTGTGAGCTTTTAAATTTACAGCGGGACAGTTTGAGGCGAGGGCTATTAACCACTCAGCCTTTTCGGCAAAGTTGTCCACATCGGGAAATCTCAACATTTAAAGTCAGGGGTGTTGTTTCCAAGCATCTGTCCGATGGCTTGGATACATATCACACGGGTACGCGAGCCCGACTTACCCGAGCTGCTACTGAGTCAACCCATGTCCATCAGAGTCATTAGCATCCTAGTACCTCATCATTTCTCCAAACCCAACCACATTCCACCCTTCCCTAGCTTAAGAATACTTCCGATTGGCAGCAGCGTCGGAACTACAAAATGCCGTTGAAACTGCGCTCGCCAACCCGCCTGCCAAGCGTGGCGAGTATGGCAACAACCCCTCAATTTGGGGGAGGCCTAAGTCCAGCAGTGGACTGATTGCGGCTGAAACCGAACCACCAACCACATGTTAAAATGAAAACAATATTACTTATGTATCATTATTATTTTTCAAGCAAACAATTCTCAGAAGCAAGTTGAGTCAGGCAAACAGATGTTTTAATTAGACCTCCATATTTAGCGCAGTCTTGCCTTTTCGATGAATTAATATTTTCCTATACTTCGATGTGATCATTCATCATCCCAGCGCTTTCCCGGTTGCATTAAAAAGTCCGAGGCGTGTATGAAGTATACGGGAGCCCCTATTTTTGAAAAGTATGCATATTATGTCAAATGAACTCGCCGATTATGAAAGTCGAAAATCGTTTGTCGTCAATTATTTTGACTTCAAAATAGGAGCCCTACTTTTGTAGTGTATGACTCATATGTCGAATGAAAATCGTTCGACTCACCAATTATGACAAACGAAAGTCATTCGACTCACCGATTTTGCACGAGTCATAATTTTCAAAAATAGCAATCCACTTCCTAGACAGATCATTACAAATTGTAGCTAAAGACCATCTCTGTCATCAGATTTCAATAAAAAAACATCAAAACCTTTGTACGCATTTGTTTTGTTTTATTCGATTCAACGTGGATTCAACTATGTATTTCTTTTGTTTATTTCTATTTAAATAGTGTTCATTTATTCATTCATTCAAAATCTGCACGCGGAATACTGGCGCGGAAAATCTAGCTGGAGATCCCTATTATATGAGGCGAAGACTCACTTTGGCTCAACAAAATTAATCACGCCTGTTTTCCTTCCCCTTTGCCACTGTTTCGCGACTTGTTTTTTCAATCTGGCTATTACTTTCGTATTTAGCCAGTAACAAGTAAAATTTTTAAACTAAGTAGTTTAGTCAAGCAAGTCTAAAGTCACGTCAGTAGTTAAGTGAAGTCAAGTCTTGTTCCCCCTTAGGCTGAGAATTCTAAAATGACAGCGGTTTGGCCGTGAAAGCGTACCTAGCAGACAGACTATAGCATTATAATATTAAGTATGGAAGTATGGATATGGAAGTATGGAAATATGGATTCCAATGAGAAATTAACGTTTATTCGTGTACGGTTTCGATGCTCTTTGGTTTCCACCGAAGTTTTCGAGGTTTTAAGTACAATTTTTCGTTTATTTATTACTAGCAACCCGTCCCGATAACTAGGCTTTCAACACTGAAAGAATTTTTCAAATCGGAGCACTTAGATTAATAATTGGTCTTGCGCCGCGGAGATCAATTATTAATCTAAGTCGGAGCAGTTGTTCCTGAGATTAGCGCGTTCAAACAAACAAACAAACTCTTCAGCTTTATATTATTATAATAATATAGATAAATGTAAATTATTGCACGACTACAGCAACAAGAATCAGGAAAGCTAGTCTTTCCTAAAAAGGAGCGGTGGAGCGCCATCGATCGAGCGTGGGCAGGAACAGCTGGCATTGCTTGTCGTCAAGTGAATTGTTATGTTACTAAATTATATGATCTCTTGTAGCATAGTTATTAATATGTACGACAAGTTTTAAAGTAACCTTTCTCAGCGTGATTACTTGATGCGATATCACTGCCACAGAATAGGAAATTTGTGCCACTGTTTCGCGACTTTTTGTTTCAATCTGGCTATTACTTTCGTATTTAGCCAGTAACAAGTAAAATTTTTAAATTAAGTTGTTTAGTCAAGCAAGTCTAAAGTCACGTCAGTAGTTAAGTGAAGTCAAGTCTTGTTAGAAGAATCAGGCTAAGTGAAGTGGTTGAAAAACTGCACTTAGCTTCCAGGAACTTTTGGCAACAAGCGAGGAAATCACATAAATCGAACACTGTATCACTTCCCAACACTCACGCTTGTTCTTGAACACTTTGCGAATAAGCCACCAATAAGCACTAACAAGCAAAAACACAAATTTTGGAAAATAAAATACAGCGCCGATACTGCTCTTCACAGCTTCCCGCCAAAATTCCGTTTCGCGACTTATTATCAACAAAAATGAGAGATTTTATATCTGTGAGCTATTTTGACGATATTTTTGGCTGGTGTTTAAATAGTAATAAACAAGTCTGTTTTTTATGACAGAATCGCTCGAAATTTTTTAGGACAGTTTTGTTTTACAGCACATAGTATAGTCGTGTCCAAATTGTCTCAATGAATCCACGTAGTCAAAAGAATTCTAAATCTATGATTAATCCTGTAAATATGCGGCATTTTGACGAAACCCGTACAAATCCTGAATTTCAGCAGTCTAGAGCGAAGCACTATCGATCGCTTAGTCATGTGTGACGTCATCATGCGTCCCCATCGAGGGGTGCGACGAAGGCTGCCCGAACACTGCGCTACTGAAATGTCGGAAAGTGAAGATTTTGACAATAAACAGTGATATTCAAACAACAATTAAAAGTTAGTTGTAGATGAAGATGAAATTAGTTTTTGTTAAAAAATACAGACTAGAATATACATTTCTTTTATTTCAAGAAAGAGAAAAAAAGAAGGAATGCAAGAAAGAAAAAATGTTTATGTGGTACTAAGTATTATATACCCCCGTAAAAAAATTAGAAATTAAAGATTTTTAAGCCTACATTAACTAAAATATATTTAGGCCTTTTCTGTCTTAACTGTATACGACGTGAAAGAGAGAAACATATTTTATTCAACTTGGACTTATCAAATGTTCATTAATTTTTACAAATACCACTTATTAACGTTATAGAACACACAGTTGATAGAAATGGGTACCAAAAAGTTTGGGAAAATGTTGTAAGTGCCTAAGACTTCATCATGAGTTTTCATTAAAAGTTGCCTTATTATATATGCAGCTGCCAGGGGTGAGTGGGCATCATGGTCCGAAAGGCTTTTTTTACATACCGTCACGTCTTTTTCTCGTAGAGGTAAGCAGAGACTACGGATTTCCATTTGCTACGATCCTTACAGATTTCCCTCGCTTCTTCTACGCTCATCATTCTCGTCATACACGCACGTCGATTACGTCATATCTACTTCTAAAAAACGCTCTTAAACTCCGAGTACTCCCCCACCATAAACCTTGCGTGGTAACTGTTTGGAGCACGGCGGGAGCGATGGTGTTATGCTCGACCGCCGCAAAGGGAATTACTTCCCACCAGGCGAGGTGCTATGCCTGGGGAACCGCGGCTCCGACGGTGTTCTGTCGGAGGTTGTATATATGCTCCAATTCTCAGAAACTCCAATTGCGCGATTTAGTCTTTCGATGCTTGGACGTCTTGTTTGGGAATTTCAAATTAGTCGCTTTAGCGCCATCTGTTGCGTTGTGTTGTAACTATTGCGATTGTGTCGCCACAACTGCATTGTTTTTATTTGCGAAAACTCAGTGTTGTAATTAGCAAAGTATTATCATGGCCGATCATAAGTTTGTTTCTTTTAATTTAAAAGGCATGTCAAAAGCGATAATTATGCCAGAGCTATTTTAATTATAATGCATATTTTATTTTACAATCTTGTCCTTTCACTCCTTTCATTTTACATAAAGCCAATTAAAAGCGTAGGTGAGATTGTGGTCGGCAACATAAGGTCGCTGATTTATAGTCGCCCTAATAATTAATTTTAAATATTAAACTGAATATATTTTTTTGAATTTTATTCCTTTGTAATAGGGTTCAAAATCATGTAGTGTTTTTGTGTACGTGGTCAGAATTTTTGCAGTATTTTGGAGAGTGAGGGTGGAGTCAGGTTTATATGACTAGCTGTTTCGCGAGGCTCTGTCCGTGTTTTGTATTTTATTTTATTTATTTTCAGTTTTTTTTTGTTTTCTAGTAAAAATTTTACGGAAGTTAGAAGGAGATCGCTTCATTGTAGTAAATAGTAGGAAATGTAGGTAGGTACCGCCAAATTTTGGACCATGATCATACAAAGCTATGTAAGACAAAGTTGTTGGTTCCTTATTTTTCATAGAGCGTACCCTATATCGATGGGTGCTACAGTACATCCATCGATATAGAGTTACTTACAATCGAAATTAATTACTTTTAGTAGTAATTATTAATAATTCACTACACACATTGGTAAAAGTTAAAGTTTTTTGATAAATAAAACACAAAGTTTTTTGACCAGCAGGTATTTATTTATAATATTACTCACAGTCTTACAATTATACTTGTCTGAGATCACACGAGCAAGGTTAGGTTAGGTTTTTTTTTTCTATTCTAAGGTGTTTGTAGAGCGAGAAAATTTCGCACAACAAACCTCTGCGATTTGATACAGAGTTCAAGTTGTATATTATAGTAACTTTAAAGCGTTATATTAGTACATTAGACGTAGCATTAAAGGTACTCGTACATTGTTAGGGTTATTACATTTATCGGTACTAAGGTTATATTATTAATAAACACCGACAAATGTGATTCATTTATCACTTCGACTTTCGGTAATTATTAATAATGATAGATAATTATTAATAATTTTCAATTAATCACTCTTACCGTAACATATATCATATGTATTTCTTATTAGTGGCTGTCCCTTGTTCCCAAATTATATCTGTGTCTGTGTTGATTTATCTATACCATGGAGCAATTACAAGGAGGAGATGCCGTTTGAAATGGCGCAGTGATGTGATCATTGGCGCCTCACCGACACAAAAGTGGGCGGAGCTCGTGCTCCATGATTGGAGCCGCGGCCGAAACCAAGCACCCCGCACGTCTGCCTTCCGCCCCGTGTAGCCTCACAAACACTTTCTTACAAAACGCTTATTACGACATCTCTTTGTAATTACTCCATGATCTATACAGTAGACATTATTTTTAATTCTACTGGGCCCACCCTTACATCATGTTCTCTTACTGTACAAAGGTTGGCTGGAAGAGATTGTTTAGCAATAAGTCCGCCTTTGCTCCATATTGTTAACAATGTTATAATTTCAGTTTTGTGATTTCCAAGATGTGGGCAATAAAGTTATATTGTTTTGTATTGTATGGTCTGAAGAGTTTTGTACCACATAAAATTCTGGGTTCGTTCCAAACGATATGCTTATTTGGTCCCATAACAATATTTCAATTATTTTAGATGTCAGTTAGCGTGCTATTTTTGAAATCAATGACAGATATGTCGAATAAAAATCGTTCGACTCACCGATTATGTCGAATGAAAATATTTTTTGGATCATACTTACAAGGTAATGTTATCGATTGACCTTACAAGTCTTACAACCAAACAATAGATTCAATCAATGGGCGTCAAAAACTGAAAAAAAAAACGTTCACAAGCCTCCGATTAAAGTTCTCCTTGGTCACCCACAGTGAAGCAGGATTCGAACCAGTGACTAACAGACAGGATCGCCCACACGCTTGGCCCATATACCTAACAAGTAGACCTATGTGTAAACGGGACGGAGCTATACCTGTACTCATATTACGTATAGGTCTATCCCGCTCACACTCAGGTCAATTCGTTTGCTGCTAGGTGTACCCACGGAGAAGTTAACCCAATAGGGGCATATAAACTGTCCAATATTATTACGCGATTTTTAACCCCGACGAAAAAAGCGAGGTGTTATAAATTTGACGTGTTTGTGCAAACAGCGCAAAAAGTAAAACTTTCCGTGTCCATTTTTAAGTGTTATTTGTGTTCTTAGCGCAGAAATAGAAAAATCAGTTTCCAGAATGCGGCAACTCTATATTGTAGTGTGTGTAAGACAATTTGCAAAGACGAAACGAGAATGAGTTATTTCATGTACATTCTCACATAATTTGAATACGCTTCTGTTTTTAAACTAAAATTTTAAATTTATCTCGACGTCCAACTCACTTATCGCTTGCGGCGTGACTGACGCGGGTATGCCGCAAGTACTCCGAATTCGCGTAGTTTTAGTTGCCGCATTTGTCTAGTACGCCGACAGTATCTAGTCGAGCGCGCGCGAGACCAATTATTAATCCACGAGTGCCATATTGGTGTAACCTAGAAGACGATGGGGTCCTCTTCATACCCTTTGTGATGGAACCCTTCTTCTTCATCAGTCCCTCACTGCTGAGGATGGTGACCACATATGAGTTACCAAGCTTTGCGATCATCCAAACTATAAACAGCTCTGTATACGCGGCCTCCTGCAACCTTGTTCACACATCTGGTGTCCTATTTTTGAAATGTGTGACATAAATGCTGAAAAAACATTAGACTCGCCGATTTTGCGTGAGTCACACGTTTCAAAAGATTTCTTGTCTGGAGGTTATTCCCTGGCATTCCTTCAATTTTACCCAAAATTATACGTTTTTCGAGGTAAATACGGAACTCTAATAAATGGATAATTTGACAAATGCGATGAAATATGTGAATCGCATGACAAAAACCAGTTTGTTTTTTCGTGCATACTTTTTGCGTGTGGTAGGGAGCGGGATTGGGGGGTGGCGAAATATAGACCAAGGTATCTAACCTGATGGTACGTCTGCCGAAGGTCGGGAGAGCCTATGGTTTTCTTTTAGAGAATAATAATTAAGTCTTGTGTCTATGGTTCTGCAAGGGTGGTAAAAGGAAAACAGCAGGGGCCCTATTTTCGAAATATATGGCATATATTATGTCGAATGAAAATCATTCGATATTGAACAAAAATATATTCAAACGCCGATTATGCGTGACTTAGTTTTCAAAAATATCACCCCAGATACCTAATTGAAGGAATTTTTGACCAGTAACTCCTAGATAGACTTAGGCAGCGGGTGTGCAAGGTCAATTGACCAACATGCTAAAAGGACTTGCATATAAATTTGTTTTTTGTAAATTAGTTACCGCATATGATTCATTCAAACACATACAAATGCTAAAAAACCATACAAGATAGCCTGATTCTAGAGAAAGTGATACTCTAAGTACGGGTGAAACAAGAAAAAAACTACTAAGAGGTACGTTCGTACATATATCTCGATGGTAAAATTTAATAAGTTACAAATTATTATTCAACAACATGACCCTCGCTACTCCTTCTCACCATACCGGGTTTTTCAAATCAAATCAAATCATCTTTATTTGTAAAAACAGGTCAAATAAGTAGACATGCAATTAATAAATAAGTAGGTACTCTGTTTCTGCCAGATTGGCGTACAAATTTACAAGAAATAACATTAGTTCACTTGTGATAGGATTCATTAGTAATAAGATGCAATCGAGTTTGTCTTTTAAAAACTCATCTAAATAATAACATTTCTGGACGAGTAGCTCCCGAAGGGAATGTGTAAAAAATATGATGTCTGATGTTGTTTTAAGGGAGTTTGGTAGCTTATTGTATATGAGAGGTGCTCTACCAAACACACTACTTCGCAACAGTTTCGTTTTAAATTCAAACAAAGCAATATTAGCCCTATTACGGGCTCGTGTGCGAAAAGTAAATTATTTGTATGTACAAAGACGGCACATTCATATATATATGTATATGCATGGCAACGTTAGCAATTTATATTTTTTAAAGTATGGCTCACATGAGTCAGTCTGTTGAATGTGAAACATAGAACGAACACGTTTCTGAGCTTTAAACATTATGTCTTTATCCGTAGAGTTACCCCAAAATATAATGCCATATTTTAATGTCGAATTTACATAAGCATGATATGCTGTGAGTACTGTATGTTGGTTAACAATTGTATGTAATTGATATAGAGCATAGGACTGACTCAATCTTTTGCATAAATAGTCAATATGTGCCTTCCAGTTTAATTTGTTATCAATATGAAGGCCTAAAAATTTGGTAACTTCTGTTCCAGTTATAGTTTGATTTAGAAATGTTATATCAATTTTACAATTTTCGTCATGTCTTAGTTTGAAATTCATTAATTGCGTCTTTTTTTCTCTACAATTCCTTCGCTGTGACGGCTGTTAGACTCTGGAATAATCTTCCTGAGTCCATTAGAACAGTCTCCAGCCGTGCCAACTTTAAAAGGCTTGTCTACGAGCTCCTACTCTCGCGGTTACGGGAGCAAATTTAGGCAGTTAAACGTCAGTAAATTTGAGTTGCTGCTATTATTTCGTTAATAACTCATAACATTCTTAGTTGGTTACTTGAGCAAACTCCAATGAGGAAAGACACAGGTTATAATAACAATCCGAAGCACTAAAATTAAAAAAATACAAAAGAATAGAGTAAAAAATAAACAAATTAAATAGTTAACTAGGCAAAAACCACTTTCGAGGCCGCCTCAAGGTACCTCTCGACCAACCTTATATTTGATTTGACAGTTCGATACTCACCTCCAATGAGGAATCTCCTTAAGTCAAGGAATACCAATGAGGTGGAGTCAGGTTGAATCGAGTTTGAGTGAGGTTTAAGAATATGGGTGTTAGTGTCGCTTTGTGCTTAGCCAATAAATATTTTCATTCGTTCAATTATTTTTATAAAAAACCAACTCACGCTTAGCCGCGTATATAATAGTCTGTTATGATAACCGCAGAGATTTATATCAAATCACTTTCCAATTATCTTACAGCAAGGATATTACAACTAGCGTAGGTGGATAGGTGGGTGCAACGCAGTTCCTATTTACACTTCTCGCCTTTACGACAACAGGATAAAGTTTAAATAGCCTTAGCAAATGTTTGAATTAAAAGTACGGACTTAGAAGACCATAAAAGTCACTTAAGATACCATCTGTAACAATTTACGGGGCTTTAGGACCGGGATCGTGATTACATTGATTACATCAAATAGAATGGAAGATTGAGCATTTCTGAAAAATTACCCTTCAGGCCCTATTTTTGTGATTCACGCAAAATCGGCGAGTTGAATAATTTTTGTTCAACATCCGTACTTCCGTACTAATATTATAAATGCGAAAGTCTGTCTGTCTTTCTGTCTGTCTGTTACGCTTTCACGGTCAAACCGCTGAACGGATTTAGATGAAATTTGGTATGAATATAGTTGAAAACCCGGGGTCAAACATAGGCTACTTTTAGACGCAGGCGGAGCTGCGGGAAACAGCTAGTATAATATATGTCATCATTTCATAAATGGGCTCCTAGGTACCTAATGTTATTTCTGTGATGTGCTGTGAAAATCTAGTTTACTAAATTCAACTTGAAGTAACTGAAGAATTTGGCTCAATAACTTTTGAAATACGATAACTACTGAGGTTAAAGTTAACTGCTTTCGTGTTAACTGCATGTTAAAGGCTGGCACACGTCCAATATCGATGGTAGTATGTCGACCTAGTGTAACAGCTCCATATGGTGTAATGAAAAGCTGATTAAGATATGTCACCTTAAAATTGTAAACTATAAAAGCCTTCGAGATTGAAAAATATCAAAATACCTATTGTGAACCGTGATTTGACTCTAACGCTTTACATTCCCTATTTCATCATATGACTCAGCAATTTCTCTTCTCAGCAAAAAATATTGTTTAGCCATATTCAGATTACAGAATACATGCTATAGCTAATTTACCGCAGAATACATTAAAGTACCCGGGATATTACGTAAACGCGTCCAAAATCTTATTACAAAAAGTGCCCGTAGTCTCCGGGCGTTGGCACCATTCCAGACTTTATTGATCGTCCAGCCTTGCGCAGCGCCTAGGCTACCTAGAGGGTATTGATTTTAGGCGACGTCCTTTTGAAGAAGCTGAATTTAGATTTATTTTTGGGGCGTTATGGCTTCATCCTAGCGTGTATTCCTAGTTGCGTCGTCCGCTTACGCTTCGGAGCCTAGGGTACTGTAAGTCATGGTCGTAGATCTGGCGGCACTAGTTATTACTATGGAGCGACTGCCGTCTCTGTAAAAATGGTTGAGGAGGTTACCTCAACCATTTTTACAGAGAAACCAGACCAACAGGAACATGACCCGAGGTGTGTTAGTGGCCAACACTTTCAGAATTTTTCAGGCTGCTTAAAGGCATCTGACACAGCCTCACGACTGCTATCTATCGATAACAACCAACCGGGACCAACGGCATAACGTGCCTTCCGAAGCACGGAGGGGCTCGAGATAGAAAATACCACTAAGTTGCGATTAATTCAATAGTGGTTACTCCTGTTTTCCATTTGCTACATAGTAAACAAACCCTGTAGACCTTGGTGTCAGTTTTTCCAAACCACATCTGGGCCTCTGACGTGCATAGGTACCTAACCTATATTTTCGAAAGTTTTTTTTTGATGTATGGGAGAGGGAGGATATGATCTTGAAGAGAGCCTACCTTAGGAAGTGATGTTAGGTTTACTGGTAACATGTTTTCAGTTAGTCTGCCGAATGTACACTACAATGTATTATTTTTATTGCCCATATTACAATAAATACAATGAACATTATTTATTTTTTTAACCTTCAATGTACAAATTACAATTTTTAAAGCACAATAGGCGGACTTAATGCTAAAAGCATTTATCTAACAATCAACCTTTGGGTATAGCAGTATTTGGGTATTACATTTATGGTACGTACTTAAAACACTTATATATTCTGTGCTTATAATACTTAAATTAAAAATGAATTTTAATAAATAAATAAATATAATATATTAGTTACTTAGGCATATGTACTAACATAGTTTTTAAGTTATTCTACTAGTACTAACATTCAATGGACTATTGTCTGAATAAATAAATTTTAATTTTTATTTATTTTTTTATTTTAAAGACTATGGTCCAAAGACGGACTTATTATTTAATCTCTTTTAGCCAACCTTTAAGTAGTGTCACAATATCCATACTAATATTATAAAAGCGAAAGTCTGTCTGTCTTTCTGTCCGTTACTCTTTTACGGCCAAACCGCTGAACGGATTTTAATGAAATTTGGTACGAATATAGTTAAAGACCCGAAGTCAAACATTTAACGCAGGCGGAGCTGCGGGAAAAAGCTAGTGGATAATAAAGATATTGTAATGTATATTGAAATTGGTTCGTTAAACAGTTGAATAAGATTAACACAGCCGCTAGGAAACCAAGCTAGTCTAAATTAGCCATACTTAATTGGTGGGTGGGAACCTCGCGGGGGCGTGCGAGGTCAATACTCGAAAGTATAATACTTTTACTGAAGTATGTTACATAAACGTATGATTATGATTTTGTGATAACAATTTGTAAGAGATTGTCATTAATTAGGCCCTATTTATCAATTAACGAAAGTTCTGCCTACATTGAGAAAAAATGTTCAAGTTGTCGCTTTAAATTATTCATGAAATACAGCTTGAGTACTATTTTTGAAATGTGTTATTCGGCGAGTCGACAAATTTTCGGTAGAAAACGAATGATTTCTGTCAAACGATATTCATGTCACACTTTGAAAAATTACACTCCTGTTGACAACGGACAGCGAAGTCTCATTAAAAGGGTACAGTTTTACCCCCCTTAGGATACGGAAGCCTAAAAATGGGTCGCGCACGCTCTTTACACATGTTTGTCTATCTACTTACAGTAAAAACGCGAGCGTTCTATACTTACTTAATAGGATTTAATTCTATTTCGTGCCATTAATAAGCAAGGTCGACATGACTTCTGAACCGCCATATTTCAATGATTGTCTATGCCCAATGACGCGTGGATCCGCCCAGAGACAATTTCAGGAGACATTGCATCATTCTGGATGGTGATATAATATACGTAGTTTATAGATAACTAGCTATTTCCCGCAGCTTCGCCTGCGTCAAAAAGTGGCCTATGTTTGACCCCGGGTCTTCAACTATATTCATACCAAATTTCATCAAAATCCGTTCAGCGGTTTGGCCGTGAAAGCGTAACAGACAGACAAGACTTTCGCATTTATAATATTAGTATGGATAGCAAGGCGCATGTGACTATCTACTACTACTGAAAATCGGTGAGTCGAATAAAAATCGTATGAGTCACCGATAAAAGGGCTCCTAGTGTTGCAGACGTCCATAGGCTACCTGCTGCGGTAACCACATACCATCAGGTGTTTCTTTGTCTATTAAATTGTATGTGTATAAGTACAATCTATATCATTACTAGCTGTTTCCCGCAGCTCCGCCTGCGTCAATAAGTAGCCTATGTTTGTTTCTGGGTCTTCAATTATATTCATATCAAATTTCATCAAAATCCGTTCAGCGGTTTGGCCGTGAAGGCGTAACAGACAAACATAGAAACTTCTTCGTCCTAAGAGCTCGATAGTCGAGCGCGACGCGCTTATCAATAGCGAATACTCAGTCTAGTTAAAGCGACAGCGAGACGCGACCACTATTGGATTGGTTGCCATTTAGTGGCTTTTTCTATCTGAGCTCCTCCGTGCTTCGGAAGGCACGTTAAGCTTTGTAACATGCCTGAAAAAAATTCTGACAGTGTTCGCCACTTACACACCTCGGGTCATGTTCCTGTTGGTCTGGTTTCCCTGTAAAAGGGGCTACGGAGGTCAGACGGCAATGGCTCCATTGTAATAACCATTGCCGCCAAATGACTTACAGCGTACCCTAGGCTCCGAAGCGTAAGCTGACGACGCAACTAGAAATACATGCTAGGATGATGCGTTTGCGCTCATGACCTCCCGAATAGAAGATAGGTATACTAATTGAATAAACGACATTCTGTACCCGCTGTCAATTAAATTCTATTACACTTTATCTATGATCTTAATAGGATACTCTGTTAGGCAAGTACCTAACAAAATGGTTGTGTTATTTCAATGTGTAATTTTTAAATTAACACAAATTGACAAGAAAAATATAACCCGAATTGGAAAATGAATTTTAATTTGCGAGAAAATGTAAGAAACGTAAATCAAGTTTCCCATTGCGGTAACCGTCGAAGTTATAAATAAATTATGCGGAAACGAACTAACGACATTATTTCACAAAACAAACAAATTATTTCAGGAGTGCTCTATTTTTAAGATTTATGAATCACTCAAAAATGGCGAGTCGAATGTTTATTGTTCAATTTCGAACAATTTTCTTTCGACATGAGTAATAGCTTTTAAATAGCACTCCAAAAATGGGCGAGTTTTACCGGTCACAAAATTGGGAACATCGCGTGCCAACTTAGTGAATATAAACTAAGTTTTATAACTTTTTTTATGAATTAGTAATCAATCAGCTATTTCTATGTGGCTGTTATCACGATTGTTTACCAATTTCCAGGTTATCATAAGGAAAATATTTCTTTAGAAATAAGCAGCACAGTTGTACCAATGTTCTGTTCAATTTATTTAATTATTAATAAAGAATTTATATCCCGGGCTCACCAGTGTATCTTCCCCCAAAAATTTTTTGATATACCTTTTATAATGCAGTCCAGTTGTTATCATACATTAATAAATCCAATAAAAAAATACTTGTTTTCTTGCTCGCTGAATGTTTTCCCCAAGGTGGCTTATAAATTAATTTTTGATTTATTTAAATTTAAGCAATATTATTAAGTAATTCGTAGTAAAAAAAAATTCTAAATCTATGTGGGATTTAAATGGCAAAATAAACGCAATGAGTACTTCACAATTTATTTATTTCTTGCACAGCTGAAATTAAACGTTTTAGGACACCGTTCGTCGTAAATCTAGTTAGCGCCATTCGTCTTCTTTCTCTCTCGCACACATACCTCTCTCACTTCCATCCGCTCCGTTCCGTTTTGTTAACAATAATCAGCTACATTCATACTTAGTTGTAAATACAATATTTTTATCCCACAGTCGGCCATCCTGAACCATGTCTGCCCCAGACATCCAAACAAACACTCATACAACACACACCCTTGCTTTCTACTTAAATTTAACTTAAGCTACTACAAGATTACAAGTTAATCAAGTTACACATAACTTAGTACTGTATTAATAATTCTATGACATAACATCAACATTTGTTTTCATTTACACAGAAGATACTACAAAACATTTTTAAGATACAACTTTATTAGACTAACATTTAATATATTGATCGGTATAGTACCGACATATACAGTACACATCTCTAAACTATAAACTAACTTAACATCTAGCAATACACAGTGTTAACAAAACCTTTCATATCCAAACAAAATAATAACAGCAGACTCTCACCTTTTAAGTTTTAGCGATGACATCCGGCCATATCTTCATATAATCCGCTGAGCTAGAAGTTACACCAGGGCCTTCGGTACTAGGATCCAGCTTCTTCACATCATATCTGTTGTTTCTTTTTACTTTCACAACCTGATAAGGTCCTAGATATTTGGCTTTCAGCTTCATCCCTGTGCCAAACTGTGTGCGTTTTATCGCCACTAAGTCTCCTTCATTGTACTTGATACTCTCTTTTCTCTTCTTATTGAAATTTCTTATGTTTTCGTCCTGTACTTGTAAAATTTGTTGCTTGGCTTTCTTTCTAAGGTTTTCCCTCTCTTCTGAATAGCTTTCTCTTTCTTCCTCTAAAAGCAAATCATAAATCTCGATGTCTTCCTTCATTCTCATCTTAGTCCCAGTTAATAATTGAAAGGGTGTAGTAATAATGCTTCGCTGAAAAGTACTATTCAGAGAACGCTGTAATCTGCTCACATGCCTGTACCAAAGAGCAGGAGTTTCTATACACATCTTTGTAAGTATAGAGATTATAGTACGATGGACTCTTTCCACCTGTCCATTTCCTCTAGGTACTCCCGTAGTAATCTTGATGTGTTGAATATTCTCATCTTTACAATAATCTTGAAATTCATTGCTTGTATAAGCCGTTCCTCTATCGGTTATAAATCTGGTTAGATTGCCGAAGTGTTGCTGATGAATTTTTAACTTCTCAATTGTTTCCTTACTTGTGGTTCCTTTAGTGGGAAATAACCAGGTAAACTTCGTAAATGAATCTACAATTGTGAGAATGTGATTATACTGTTTCTTCGTATCAGTCATTGGGCCAATGTGATCCAAATGCAGAGTATGCAACGGCGATTCTTCTTTTTCAATTGGGGTTAGAAATCCCTCTTGTTTTCCCTCCTTACGCGTCGCTAACAAACATGGAATGCACCCTGTAATAAACTCTTCAATTTTCTTATCAAGGTTCTTAATGAAATAGTCTTTACTTATCAATTCAATCATCTTTCTTTTTGAGAAATGTCCATTAGTGTGAGCTCTCTTAATGATTTCATTTTCCATAGACTTTGGGATCACCAAATGCTTTTCCATTCCTTTGTAGAGTAATCCATTATCAATATAATAGTCGCCGTAAGATCTGTTCTGTAAAATCTCTAATATAGCCTTTAAACCATCATCCAACTGTTGTGCTCGCCTGATCTCATCATGCAGGGTTACTACTGCAACATATGGGTTTCGGCTTAGTGCATCAGTATGCCTCATTCTCGTTCCTGGTCGATGTTCAACCACAAAATCAAACTCCTGTAATAGCAGTGCCCATCTTGCAACCCTCGTACACAAATCCTTCTTCTTAAGAGTCATCTGAAATGCTTGGCAATCAGTTACAATTTTGAATTTTATACCGTACAAGTAATGTCTAAACTTTTTTACTCCTTCTATAATAGCCAGACTTTCCAGCTCATAACTGGTGTACTTCTTTTCTGCATCATTAGTTTTGCGACTCATGTAATATACTGGATGTAATCCTCCATCATCATCAGATCGCTGCATGAGTATAGCAGCATAAGCCACACTTGATGCGTCTGTATGCATTTCTGTCTGAAATTTCTGATTAAATATTTGTAGAACAGGTTTAGTAGACAATAGTTCCTTTAAATAATTGAATGCATACCGTTGCTCGTCATTAAATATGAAATTGACATCTTTTTTAAGCAAATCTGTAAGGGGTCGTGCTATAGATGCGAAATCTTTAATGTACTTCCTGAAGTATGATGATAAACCAATGAAACTTTGCAATTGCTTAATTGTTTTGGGTTCTGGAAACTTTGTAACAGCATGAATCTTTTCCGCGGCTGGTCTTACCTGACCATTCTCAATTGTATGACCTAAATAAGTTATGCTTCGGGATACCAGACTAGCCTTCTTCCAGTTTATCTGCAAACCATATTCTGACGCCACTTTTAGAACTTCTCTCAATCTATCAACAGCTTCCTGTTCATCTTTTGCTGGAATAAGAATGTCATCGACAAATATTAGAACAATTCCTTTAGATATTAATTCTCTGAAGATTATAGTTACGAATCGCATGAAATAATTTGGGCAGATAGACAATCCAAAGGGAGCTTTCAAAAACTCGAACTGACCATGGTGTGTTACAAATGCAGTGTACTTTACTGACTCACTGCTGACATTCAGATGGAAAAATCCATTTTTTAAGTCCAGTACACTAAATATTTTTGACTCGGCCAACTTGTCAATGTAATCCTCAATAATTGGCATTGGAAACTCGTCTTTGACTATTTTACTATTTAATTTTCTATAGTCTACACACACCCTTATAGCACCATCTTTTTTGCGAACTAGAACTAACGGACTAGCATATTCAGAATAACTTACGCGTACTATTCCTTGTTCAAGCCATTCTGCAACTTGTTCTTCGACTACCACTTGCTCCTTCAGAGATATACGCCGTGGGCGGTGCACTACTGGGATATCATCTTTCACAATTATTTTCAACTGTAGAGGAGCTTCTTTAATTTGACATGGTTTGTAGTTTTCAACCAACTGAACAATCTCTTCCTTAAGGTTAGCATTACTTACATGACCAACTTCAACTCTGCAACAAAAACAATTAATTTTGCTCACCCATTCCACAGGTTTCATCCAGACAGTACTACCATTCATCACCGTTATAACATTTTTGAGAAATTCGTGACCTATAATTACACTGAAAGGCATACAGTCTCTAGGTATAATGTAGAATAGCACATCGTCGTATTTTGTACCGTCAATCACCACATCTGTTGTTACACAACCTAATGACTCCACTTTAGAAAAACCAAGTCCAGACAGCGTTATGTTATTGTTCATCACTATACTGACGTTATTATAAAATTCTGAAGATAATAGGTTGACATCACTGCCAGAATCAATTAAAGCACTTGTCGTTTTTCCAAATAATTCTACGATCTTCATAGGTTTTTCTCGTTGCGATGGTTTGTTTACATCATAAATGTCATACTGATACTCCGTTTGACTTTGACATATGCTGTCATCTGTCATCTTGTCACTGTCGTTCAGTGAGAATTGCGATTCATTCGGAGTGTTGAACGATTGACCGAACATCGCTTGCTTGCAGTGATGCCAGATGGGGGGGATTCCCCCCAAATTTGGGGGTATTTTCAGCCCTCGGAGGGAAATTCGGGGGGGCAAATCCTTTGGGGGATTATGCGGGGGGAACTAAAACGGGCTTGGAGGGAATTGGGGTTTTTGTTTTTTGAAATCATTTTTTTTCTGAACGCGATTAAAAGCGCAATTATTAGTATTACTTAATCGGTAATCTAAACGCACCAACGCACACAGCCACACACACACAAACACGCGCACGACAGTATTGTCCTGTACAGTATGACGAACAACGATGATAGTCGAATGTTGCCCGAAGCGAAGTTGTCTCGCAGTCGTTTCGTTCGTTTGTTTGGGTTGGATTGGACAAACAGGTTTATTTAAACCGCCAACCGCCAGCTGCAGCAAAAAATGTATGGCACAGATGAAGCACGTGGAGATACAGATGCAATAATGGAAGCAATTGGCAAGTCAACTAAAAAATAAATTGTGTATTTTATAGTTTTTATTGATAGAATAGACTATTTAGGAGATACAATTTAAACGAAAAAAATCATAAAATTATATTTATTTTGTTATTTAATTTTAAAGATTTTATAGTGATGACGTCACGCAACTATAATGGCCATCTCAAACTGCAAGAAAGCAAATATTACTAAGGTATTAAAAAATATGTATGTCAGTGTCAAATGTCAAAGTCAGGATGGACCGAAGGCCGCGAGTTGGTTTCTTGTTTGTTTACAATCGCCAAATATCTTGGTACCTACCCCATTTCTCGTATCTATTGCATATTGGCCTGTTCATTGGACTTTACTGCCGTCTCTTCATCCGTTGACATCTGATTTTTCAATAATTGGACACCGATTCTTCATTATAAGGTATAAATGAATGTAATGAAGATGTAGTTAGGTTATGTATGGGTTATGTTTCCTTGAACAGAGATGACATTTGATACTACTACCAAACAAAAAATATTTATTCACTACCCTGTGCTACCAACCTAAAAAATTAAATGTGAATAGCCGGAAGTTATCCGGCTACGTCATACGTTAACTTTGCTAAAAAATTAAAGTCATTCTCGAGGTTTACGAATTAGACATTTTCATGGAGAAGTTACTTGCTAATTGCTGAAATTTAAATTAATTGTTTATTTTTGTATTTTTATTAAAAATAAAAATAATTATCGAACAGCGGGGGATTTTTCTTAAAATATCCAAATTTTGGGGGGATTTTGAAAAAGGTTTGGAGAGAATTTATAATACTCATCTGGCAACACTGCTTGCTTGTTCACTCGTTCGCCGCTCCCACTGCTCGAGCTGCCTTTACCGAAAGTGTCATTCCTCCGCCATCTTGATGAATTCTCATTTCGGCCGCTTTCCGCCATGCTTTTTCTATGCGGACACTTAGGTGAAATATGACCATATTCGTTGCAGTTAAAACACTTTGGGCCTTGTGCCTTCTTAGGACAATTTTCCGATATATGTTCGCCGTCACCACAATTATAGCACTTTTTCGACGTTTTCATGCCGCGTATTTCATCTCTGTAGGTATTTCTAAAATGTTCCGATCTCGTCTTCTCCTTGAATGACTCATAAATTTTCAGCTTTTCTTTAAGATCTGGATACGTCGTTACACCGTAAAGCATTATCTTATTTGTCTCTCTGTCTATTATGCCATCTATGATATACTTAATCGCCACGTAATCTGGCATTTTTCCTCTTTTCCCCAACTCTTTCATTATCATCATGTAGTCTATACAGGTTTCTTCACGTTTCTTTTTTCGCTTACTCATCAATTCGTGAATCGCCTTGATGTCGATGGTGTCAGGGAACTCTTTATTCAGGGCGGCCTTAAGTTCCTCCCATGTTTTGTGGGGACGCTCAGCTCGCATCCAAAGCTGTGCGGTGCCAGCTAGGGATCTCCGTGCCATCAGTAGCTGCTGCAACGGTGTCCATCCACATATTTCGCCGTTTTCTTCCACGTCTTGTATCCATCTTGACACTGGATATGTTTTATCTTGACCCGTGAATTTAGGTATTAGATCCGATGTTAAATGCAACATTGAGCTTGGACCGGGCATAATCACGTCGTCTTTCAGCATTTTGTATTCGTATCACCGTGTTCCACCGTTTTCCAAAACCGTCGTATTTTTTCTTTGACCGCCGTGCCGCCGTTGATTTTTCAAAAACGTCTTACACGTCTCGCGCCGTCGTCGTTTACTCCGACCCGCGTTGTTATTTTGCCAATCCCGGACGAGCCCCCAATTTTGTGGGATTTAAATGGCAAAATAAACGCAATGAGTACTTCACAATTTATTTATTTCTTGCACAGCTGAAATTAAACGTTTTAGGACACCGTTCGTCGTAAATCTAGTTAGCGCCATTCGTCTTCTTTCTCTCTCGCACACATACCACTTTCACTTCCATCCGCTCCGTTCCGTTTTGTTAACAATAATCAGCTACATTCATACTTAGTTGTAAATACAATATTTTTATCCCACATCTATGAAGTAAATTATATTGGAATATTGAAATTTAAGTTTAAGTCGGCGGAACTTGGATAGTTTTCGGGTGGTGTGTGTGCGTGGGACAATTCACACATTTGCATGAATATAGATAATGATCTGAGCACGCGGAGTACACCCCTCAGAGCATGATACGGATAAATCGAGGTAGTGGGACAGGGTGACACGATGTGACACGCCACGCGCGTGGTATTTTTAAGGGCTGGTTTATTTATTTATTAAAACTTTATTGTACCACAAGTAAAAATACAATTGGCGGACTTAATGCTAAAAGCATTCTCTCCCAGTCAACCATTAGGAAAAACAGAGAAAATACAAAGCGGCGCAAAAAAGCCTTGTGTGACATAACAGAAAAAAAAGAACCCTACAGCTAAATAAACATACATATATTTACACAAATAGGGAATATAATATACATACATATATATATATATATTTAAAGATTTTAATGCAGAGAAATTGTGATTCTGGTTTATAAATTAGAGAGAATTCATAAGATGAGCTTGAACCTTTTTCTTGAAGGCAAATTTTGTTGAGGTCTCTTTAATGTCATCGGGCAAAACATTCCACGAGTCGAATAACTTTTGTTCCACCTAACGATTATCGTTCGATTTAGAGGGATTTTTGTTCGATATCGAACGATATTCATTCGACATATGTCATACATTTCAAAAATAAAATAGGGCTACAGTCTCTTCGTCATTGACTCCAACAGCAAGCAGCATTCCCAAGGAGGAATGACGTCAAGCGGATGCTGACACCTAATCTTGATTACCTACTTCAGAATTAGAAATGAAGGGTAAAAACTGTTAGTACTCCCTACCTAAGTCTACATTTTCTCACAGCTACAGCCCCTGACAATCTAGTATTAAATAAAAGAAAATATAAGTCAAAATAGTATATTTGGCAGTTATGCCTACGCGTCAGCGATTGTAACTTCCACTTCTACACCAGGTTCGATGTTGATTGATGTAATCTGCTTGACGATCTCGGAGGGAGAGTGGAGATCGATCACTCTCTTGTGGATCCTCATCTGGAAACGGTCCCAGGTCTTGGAACCTTCACCGCAAGGTGTCTTCCTTGTGGTGATGCGGAGGATCTTAGTTGGCATGCGGACTGGGCCCTGGAATAAATACGGACAATGTTTTGGTTCAGTGTTTGATAATATAATTATATTTCAGCTCTGCTTTTGTTACCTTAAGTGTTATATTTACATACATCATCATCATGCCTGTTTGCTGTAGGGGAAGGCAGAGAAAGACTACGGATTTCCACTTGCTATAATCCTTACAGACCTCACTCATTCTGCATACTCATCACTCTCGTCATACACACTCACCAATTACGGCTCATCCATACTCGTAACATCTCTTTTTTATTTCCTAAAGGAATTTTGGGAAGTCTGTTCTATACTGGCCTTAAATTACTAATCTGCCAAACAGTTTCATCATTTTGTTTCCATATTTCTAAAGATTTGAGGTTTTTACACAAACTTGGTTTGGTTTCCCTATTAAAAACGGTTACAGAGGTCAGACAGCAGTCACTCCAATATAATAAATGATTTAAGTAAGCTGACACGCTATGATGATGAAGTTTTTACACAATCTTCCTTTCATTGATTAAAATGTTCCTTCCCTATGAGCAGAGTGTGGCATAGACACACACACACTGCACTTTGAGAAGTGCTGCTTTTGCACCATTTTGGTGAACATAGTTGTATAGAACATACTATGTCTTCATCTTGGCGCTTTCAAACTCAAATTACAACATTGCGCTTGCCACTCAGAATCTTCAGGGGCCTTACTATCACCAGATGTCGCCCTTACACCTTGTATTGCTCCATCTCGTTTACTCACTCATTTCTGCCCTGCTATTAGAGATGATAGTAAGGCACCAGGAAAGATTAAAGAAAAAAGGGGTCTGGGGTAGACCAAGACAGTTACATAAAGCAAAAATAAATGTTGTGTTGTATCAAAAAATTAAAGAACTGGCAAGGGATAGGACAGAATGGAAAAAATTCCACTGACAAGAGGCCTGCTCTTAATTTTATTCATACACTCAGGATCTTATCAACTTTGGTGTGTTTTTAGGCCTAATTTAAGAAAACGTTAAGTACTGAGGCTGAATTAATCATTTAAGGATTATTTTGTGCTATAATTGAACAAGCTCTGACATTAAATTAAAATTTCTTTGATTCAGCCAGTTTTTTTTTTTTTTCAACACTAGCAGCATAGCTCATGCTTGTGCATCTTAGAAGTTAAGACTTTATAAATTTTCCAATCTGTTCATAAGTGTTTAATTTAGGGTGCATTGATGACACTCTCAGGGAGCCCGTTCCACTACACGATTGCACAGAAAACGTTGAATTAATTATTTATTTAACTTCATTACATGACATGTAAATGGTAAACTTAAAGCTTTTTCTACCAGTCAACCTACCTTACACAGACCATTTCTTTCTTTTTAGTGCTACAATCCAACAAGCTCTGACGATTCTGTTTGATTCAGCCAGAGCGGACTATTTTTAATCTTTTTTATTGAGGTTTCAAAATGTGGACATAATTATTGAAATATTTACCTTAACCCTCAACTTCTGCTTCTTAGCGCCATTGATGAGGTCGGAGCACACCTTCTCCAGCGAGCGGACGTTGCGAGACGTCAGGGTGATACGAATGCGGTGGACGGGAGAGATCTCCGCCTGGGGCTTCTCAATATCTTTGCCTGACACGACAGCGGCCGCCTGGAAAACATTCAAAATTAGGATTTATTTATTTCTCGCTTACATGTACAATATGTGATAAGATGGAGATAAGACCATTTTTGTGAGTACATGTACCCAGACTGGTCCATGTACCAAGTTTTGCTTCGAAAAGTTAATAGTAAGTTCTTGAAAGGCAACTGGGCCCTTACTATTAACTCTAAACGCAGGGCAGAAACGAGTGAGTGAACAAGACAGTGCAATACAAGCTGTAAGGCGACATCTCGCTTGCTCACTCGTTCTACCCTGCTATTAGAGGTGATGGTAAGGCACCTGAACTCTATTCAAACTGACGCGAATCCCGCGAGACTTGCGAGACGCCCACAGAAATAAGAATAAATAGAAATGTCATTAGCAAGCCAGGTTAACATGCGCTACAGCACTTTTACAGATTCTTATTTCTGTATTCTTATTTTTAAAGGTATTGAATTCATTATTTTGGTAGGTACATAAAAACAAAATTTAGGTGGTACTGCACACTGCCATCAGGCAAGTACATTGGGTACTCATGAATTATAATAAGCAAATTTAGAATAATCTCGTAATTAATATGAATAGATAAGGTATTTACTAGGTGTTTAATGCAATAATTATGAACCTATTTATATCAAATTGGAGTGAAATGGCTTCACACGTGCCAACTTAACCTCAAAATTAATATTGCCCGTTTTTACTTTTAAATGGAAAAATATTTTAGGGATATGTATATTGAAATAACTTACCATGTTTTTGCGATTTCTCGGTCGAGATAAACAACTTTTAAATCAAAAATTGCTCAGCGCTGAACCGGAGAACAGCTTGTTCACTTCACAACATGGAAGAAAGAGAAAAATTGACATTGACAGAACGTGCGTGAAAATTAAATGTTACTAGCATCATTTTATAAATTTCCATGCATTTCACAATGTGCTCAGGCGGCCTATTTTCGAATGTATGACATATATGTCGAACAAAAATCCATTATTAACGAGCGAAAATCATTCGATAGAAAATTTTGCGTGAGTCATAAGTTACATAACATACCAGTGCGGTGGCCGGAAGGGATGGGTGGCACAAAGGTTCAAAATAATATCTGTGCTCTTCATTACAATTTAGGGGGCAAAAGACATTACGGCCCACCTGATGGTAAGTGGTTTTGCGGTATTGCCCGCCCAAAGTGTGCATGCGCTGTATGTAAGTATTATGAACTATAACATAGTTAATGTGAATTGGAATATACCTATTGATTAATCACTCTGAATTTATCTTTTTTTTTGATCGTAGTACTAATTTAAATCGGACCTCTGTTTCAGAGTTAAAGGTTTAGTCGCTATCATCATACGGTTTGTGTTTCACAATCAACACCATGATCGACTTCGCAGTGCACATAATCTCCGATTGGATACACCCGTACATTCTTCCGAATTTTACACCAAGTCGTTTACTGTCCAAGCTGTACGTCTGTGGAACTCCTTGCCGGTATCTATTAGACATGCCCAAACACTCTCCAGCTTCAAGACACAAGTGAAAGACCATTATCTTTCTATCACCTAAACCTCTTCCCGAGAAAATCTTTTCGTCTGCTGTTCGTATATAACCCGCCATAGTTGTAATTTTAACATTTATTGATACGCTTAAAATAAGTATGTATATTTATTTACATTGTGTAATGCATGCGTGTATGTGCACCACATATATTTACATAGGTATATTTTTTTTTTGTATGTGCTGCATAGGTACGTTAAGCTTTTATGTTTCACTTTTTCCCAATTGTTAATTTACGCCTACCTTCCTGTTTCATATCATGAAGTCCTACCTGTTGGTTGCCTGGAAGAAATTGCTCTAGCGATAAGGCCGCCTTTGTACCATAGATAATAATAATATTCATGTACTTTCTACAATTTGGTGCAATAAAGAGTTATTTATTTATTTATCATTTCGTTTAGATTACATTTTCAATCGACCATGTACACCATGGTGTCAGAGTTAATATATTATATAGTACAGAATAGATAGATTTTTTTGAGTTCAATAAATGATATACTTTCTTCAATTTATAGCTTTAATAATAACAGATTAAATAATTACATAATCAAAAACATTTTATAATTAATTTAGGTACACCATTTACTTAATGAGACGTTACATTAAAATAAAGATCTAACGTAATTATAAGAGATACGTTAAGAAATAGTTTTTACACTAATTATGTAGCCTACTATTCCGGTCATACTTATTACTGAAAGAATCAAACGTTGTTCAGCATTAGACTTTTGACTTGCTTGTCGAATTTCCTGAAAAGAACAAAGATAAGAAAGTTATTTCAAATAAACGATAAACAATGTGGTCTTTAAGCCCTCTTCTTTATTTAAGGAGTTTTCGAGCATTTATATTATGCAAATATTTACAAATGCGAAAGTCTGACAAACATAGGCTACTTTTCGACGCAGGCGGAGCTACGGGAAGAAGCTAGTAAGTCATATTTAACAAACTTAAATTAACTGATACCATTGTACATTTAATTCAACACTTTAAAACATAATTTGGCAAATATTTTGCAGATATAGTTTGAATTATAATACTAATTTATTTATTTATTACTTTATTAAGCCATAGCTACAGCAGACAAACTTTACGCTATAGTTATAAAACTATAAATACGAGAATTGCGATGTGTATATGAAATTTTAAATAGACTAATATATTATAGAGACCTGGTGCGTATTTTGGTCAAAGGATTAGTTTAGCCATAAAAAAGGGAAAATCGAAAACAATAGCAAAAAAATTGTAAATACTTACACTGAAGTTATCTGATCACCAGGTAGGTGAAAAGGATTGCAAATGGCGTCTGCGTATAGAGCATGTAGTCTACGTAATGCTGTTCTCACTTCGGCATCTCTAATGTTGCTTCCACTTGGCGAAACAGAATTAGTTACTAGGACTAGTTTGACTCTGGTGTTTGTGACGTATCCATATCTGTAAGTTATCAGTTAGTAAGAATAGCTATCTTGTAACAACATAAGGTGAAAATATCAATGTCAAATCTTCTTATTCTTCGTCAGATCGTCTTTACTAGTTGCATCTTTAACTGGCACTTCAGAGCCCAGGGTACGCTTTAATCATGGTCCTAGATATGGCAGTGCTGGTTATTACGATGGAGCGACTGCCTTTGACATTCGTAACCCTTTATACAAGTAAACTAGAAATATAGGACTACACTGTTCTTTAACAACCACAAGATGGCAGTCGGGCGGTACCAAAATTATCAAACAATCAGGTGTCTCAAGCCTGCAATGTCCTAACCAAACTGTAAACAAACACACACAACGGGAAACAGTTTCTTTGACAATACACTAACTAAACTTACATTTTGTGAGTATCCGTAGAATAAAGCAATCCCAAGTACAGATCACGCAAGTCAGTGCGAGTGGCGTTAGAATTGGGTCCCGCGGCGTTAGTATTGCTTGATGCCAGTCGTTCCTCTAACGCGTCTAAAGCGGTATGAACAAGCCATTGCCGAGACAATTCATTGTCCGTACTGGTATCATTTCCAATTCCTCCAATGTACAGTGGCGAATTCTGTGAAGAATCAAAACAATATCGTCATATTTCTATGAGAGATTTAATATTTGATGACCTTGATAGCCGAGCGCGGCTCGCGTATCCATAGCAAATGCACGTGCCAAGCGACGGCAAGACGCGACTCTTATTGTATTAGTCGTATTTCCTATCTCGTACTTTAGAAGGCACGTTATGTTATCGATAGGTGGCAATCGTTACGCAGTGTCAGATGCCTTTAGGTAGGCTGAAAATGCCGTCAGTGTTGGCCACTAACAGTAACTAGTTTTCTTTTCTACAAAGTACCCTAAAATTAGGGAAGTATTTTTTATTCCTTTCCTCTATGGTTTAACACACCAAATAAAACTCACCAACAAGTCTTAAAATAGTGAATCTAAACTATCGATAGTTTTCAGTCCAATTACAGGTACCTTATCGACAAGCCATACGCTATAAAAAATCTAAATATTTTAGCTTTGCAGCAACACACGATCAAAAGCAGCAAAGCGACTAGAGATGGGCGGCGGGAAGAAATTAAAAGGAAAGAAACGAAAGGTAAAAATAATTAATTCCCATTTATTCCCGGAAGTTTCAAAAATTCCCAGGAGGAAAATGATTTTGTAAAATTTACTTTAATATTTGTACGAAATTTGTTTTATGCTTTAAAGAGTATGTCACGAAAATATATTGAAACATAATTGGCTAGTAAACTTTTTCATGAAAATGTCTAAATCGTAAACCATTTCGAGGAATAGGCTTATGGAACAGATTACATTAATCAGATATTTAGATAAGCAAGTATTTTTAAAGAAAATCGCAGAAAACCCAATGACTTTCACTTTTTAGCAAAGTTAACGTATGACGTAGTCGGATAACTTCCGGCTATTCACATTAAATTTTTTAGGTTGGTAGCACAGGGTAGTGAATAAATATTTTTTGTTTGGTAGCGCTAATTAGGCGCTTCACGTACTTGTCACCCATGTCAAATGTCTTCTCTGTTCAAGTAAACATAACCCTTAAATAACCTAACTACATCTTCATTACATTCATTCATATATTTAATGAAGAATCGGTGTCCAATTGGGTATTCTACAAATTTTAATTTTTTCTTTCATATCAATATCTTTATTTCCAGAAACAGAATTATGAAAGAATTTTTGTAATCCGTTCTAAAATAAATAAGTTTTAAGCCTTTGAAATTAGGTGGAAGGGGAAACTGTCAAAAAACACGAAAAGAATGCGCTGTGTGAGCTGTGACGTCACTGCCACTCGGTTTCGTGCGTACAAAAGGGATAGCAAGACGTCCCCACGCCTTAATTAACAACCAATTTTGTTGTTGTTTTCAGAATCGGTTACTTTTTAGTGTATATTTTGTTTAGTATAACAATATTAACCAAGTATGAATACAGTCAAGTAGCCTATTGTGCAATTATTAAATTCATCAAAAATCGATAATCTGCATTGCACCAAAACAGCTATCGATAGGCAGGGGTTGGAATGCCAAATTTGGCGTTATTCTGAACTGATTATTATAGATACTATTTTGCTTAGAATTACATCAGAATGATATATGAAAAACTGGAGTACATGCCCAGTTACAGAATGATGAAACTTAGGGGTGAAAAACGTAAGAGGAGGTAGGTGCTGCACCATTTTGACCCCCGCGCTCAGCCCTTACACCCTTGACTGACGGCAGAATGTCAAATATAAGGTTGGTCGAGAGGTACCTCGAGGCGTCCTTTAAATGAAATAAAATAGATAAAAAACGGGTTTTTGCCACTTTTGGCCTAGGTATTTACTTACTTCATTTTATTTTTACTCTATTCTTTTGTAATTTTGAATAACCTCATTGGGGTTTGCTCAAGCAACCAACTAAGAATGACGTTTTCAAGGGAAGTTCGAGGATTCCTTTAGGTGCCCTCGAATGAGTTTGAGTGAAGGGTGTTTATAAGGTTATGTTTAAGAATACGGGGGTGAAACGCGCTTTGTTTGATTGTTTGCGCACTCCGTCAGTCATGTGGGTTACGTGCTTATACTCTTGTCATTCTGAGCAGACTGTCTGTCCAGAATTAGGATGTAACCTCTGCCATCTCTGCTTTCTCTCAAACTATCGATAGGTCGTTTGTTGGAACAATCGATAGTTGACAAATGCTGCGCAGCACTACTAGAATTAAAAGTTGATCTGTGCCATAGACAGAAAACAAAGTGATGATGTGTTGATTGATAATTTTTGTCATTTTCTTTACGTTTCTAGTTCGGCAAACAGTGTAACATTAGTCAAATGATAAATAACATCAATAACTACCCAATAAGTGAATTACAAGTGAAAATAACAATCAAAAACTTACATCTTTTCCAATTACAGCGACGCAAACAGCCATTGTTGTTATTGTGAAATTCTGACAGGACCGGAAGCGCTACAGTGCTGCCATGACCCTGATTTTGGCGCTAAACTTAAACTATTTGACATAATTCCATCAGTGTAAAATAATGTTGTAAACAAAAAGATAAATCGTGCAATAAATTTCGTTCAGTGCCGTGCCGTTGTAATCAGGTCGTTGTCAATATTTTTTATGATAAACGCGTGCATTTATTGTTATGATGTTTAACACAAATACGATTTATGATGCTGAGCCTCATTGCTACGAAACAAACGACAAAGGTGAGCGAATTCTCGTGAAATCCGTGAGATCTGAGAAGAAAGCGTATATTCGTTTTGTGAACCGAACATCCAGACCTGTGGATGTTTCTTGGGTGGATTACCAAGGTCTCAAAGTACATTATGTCATGATCAAACCAAATTCCTATTACAACACAGATACATACATCACTCATCCTTGGGTATTCCTAGATGCAAGTACAAAAGAGCGATATGTAGTCAACAATAAGCATATATTCCGAGCTCCGGAATGTTTAGCGAATATGCCTCATCGAACAACTTGGTACATTACTGTTGGAGTGAGAACTCTGGTACATTCAGCGATGATGGCTATAGCTTCCAAATTAACAGATGTGGAGCAAATAGATACATTAGGGCTCCCGAAACCGCTAGCGGATGATCTGAAGAATCTATTATCGAAATTTACGCGACCAAATCACAGATGAAAGAGAATTGAAAGACATTTTAATGTTACTTTATGTTTGTGCTTTACAACAAGTAAGACTACGGTGTTTTATATGTAAAAAATATAATTATGTAAATATAAGTTATCATTGTTCAAGGATATATAACCTACTGAAATAATCTCCATCAGAAGCAGAGAGCTAGTTCTGAAAAACTGACACTAGAGTGTGCATGGTCAAATGACCATGTAATCCATACAATATGTATGAATCTGCACCTATTTCGTTTTATCTGCCGCAACACATAAAATCTTTTGCACGGCATAACATTTATTGGACCTTGAAGTTCTATATAGTATTTCCAGATGTTTCTATTGGTATATCTGACTCGGTGATGAAATTTTATTAGTACGAATTGTGTTCTATAACCATTGTGACACGTCTTATGTAATAATAATTAAAAAGCTATTAAGCTAATTGTATTTGGGCGATAAGGAAATAAATGAATTTAATTATAGCTTTTGTTAATTACTAACTGATTCACTGTTTTATGCTAAATGTAGTCCATATCTCTGAACCACTCGCTTAAGTTTTTTTTTTGATCTCTCGTTTCTACCATAAGGTTGGCTGGAAGAGATTGCATTAGCGATAAGTCCGCCTTTGTACTCATTTATCTTAATGTCAATTGGTTTCTGTGCTGTATCTTTTCTTATATGTATGTAAATGGTGCAAGAAAGTGTTAATTTTAAAATTTGGTTTTTTACACGGGTTCTTTAGCTGCAACCTTGCCCCACAATTTTTTTTAATAAAAACTCATGTTTAATTGTAAAAAATTGTTTGCCGTATGTTGTAGGGTAAGAGGAAGAGATAACATAAACATTCATACTCATATGAATTCTTATCATACAATTTTGTGTCATTAGGTATACTGGATCAAATGAGTTTTATCCAAGTTTAGTTAATAATTGGTTTTTGGTATGATTTTGATGGCATACAGTTAATTGATACAAGAAAAAATGTCTTTATTAATGTAATAGCCAATTGTACTGTAATATTACTATTTTATTCTTTCATTACATACTATTTAGGTTTCAAGGTCAGTTGATACTGCAAACCCTGGTTTCACAGTCTTTTCACCCACCTCAGTCACTCTTCTTCAGTCGTCAGCTTTCTTCTGATGTGTTGCTTCTTAACACTAGGTCCAATTTAAGCTAAATACAAACAGATGTGAATACATCCCACATAGTATTATACATGGTCCCCACAGAAAGTGGACGTCACGGGAACCTCGTGGTATTCGCGTTAGTTTGAATGGAGTTTCAAGCAGTCAGGAGAATTAAGCTAGACTATTAGACTGGAAATAACTGGAACATGTAAGCTTCCTGTGGTATTCGAACCCATTACCTCTAGATTACTTCACTAGATGGGTGTTTCCTCATGATCCTCTCACGGAGGCCAATTGTTGAAGGATGGAAGAGATTGAGTCCACTAATATTTAATGTGAGCTTTTCTTTTGTGAATGACTTCTTTAAGTACAGTCAGCTGTAAATGTGCATGGATAATTTTGCAGATTACTGTACCAGCAAGTACTAATATTGTGTACAAAAATATACATAATGTATAGATTTTATTTATTTAGAGATCTCTAATGAGCTTTGTTAATGTTTAATTAAGTTATGGCATTTATTATAATAAACTTTTATTAAATATTGACGTAATTATAAATTCTATTCTCTCTTTTGTAAATTTCTTATTAATTAAAAAGAAAATGTTAACAACTATTATATAATAAAATACTATTATATAAAAAAAAAATACTAGGGCACAAAATGAGCAAATTAAAACAAAGTAAAATTTCATTGAAATTTAATATATTTAGGTATAACAATAAATAATGCAATCATTATAGAATTGTTAACATTTATTCTTTTTTTCATCAACCTAAGGACATTTTTATTTTAAAATTATTGTTATTAAGTTTGTGCCTTATAATTCTAATACTTTTACAACTGGACTTTTCAATAAATCCATAAATAATTTATATTTTTTTTTATTACAACAGTGGAAATTAATAAGACAACATCAGTGGGGTATAAAAAAATAATTTATTGTGTAAAAAAACATATTTTTTTTAAATAACAAAACTATGGCAAGTCACTCGGCGATTTTTTCTTTGTGTATATGTGCAACGATCGCCAAAGCTCCGCCAGGGATGAAACGCACGAAATTATCAGCCGTCAAGGGGCCTAAGGCATAAATTCCTTTCGGTGCGTTCAATAATTCATGTGTGCTTTTATCTATGGCTACGGGATTCCTACTATCCACCGGCTTCGTCGAATCTATACCAAAACCAACTCCATTCGAAAACGAAGGACATTGACACTGTATTTTCTCTAAATTATCACAAGCGCACTTATCTTTCTCCACACTAGTTTTGACAACTCCATTTTCAAATTTACTAATAAGATTATTGCACATACATTTTTTTTCAGTTCTCTTATTGCAATCTGGCAACACACATTTTCCGGTGTTACCATTTATTTCTGTGTTGTTCAACCTCGATTTGCAGCTCTGTATGCTTTGTCCGAGAACAGATTTTAGATAATGCCAATGATCTTTGAGAAACCATTGTCGCCTTTCGTCTTCAATTTTTCTTTTCGCTTGTATATCTGTGCATTTGATGCATTCTGAATCTAATTCTAAGCAATTAAGGTTGAAGTTTGTTTGTAAGAAAAATAGGTCTGGTTTTGAACCGATTAAGACAGTTATAATTGACACGATTATTTCTGTTAGTTCATTTGTGGCTAGGTTTAGGAGTTTGACTTTTTTGGGGCGGGTTGTTGGGTCTTTCCTGGGGTCTGATGGCGGTGGGGTCTCTTCTGGGGTCACGTCAACGATGACGTGGTTGGGGAACGATGTGTAGTTGTGGTAGTTACCGCTGGCACCGTCACACATCATCTTGTAGACCTGTGGACAAAAATATTTGAGTTAGTATAAAAAATATCGATGATAGTGCTGCTGGTGAGTAGGGTCGCCCGGCTCCAGAGGGGTCGCTGTGCTGATAGCGGACAGGTCGGCAACGCGCTCATGACATCTCCGGTGTTGCAGGCGTTCATAGGCTACGGTAACCACTTACCATCAGGTGGGCCATACGCCTGTTTGCCTACTAAGTTGTATAAAAAAATGGTCGATTATATCGGGGATTGTGGGCGAATGCTACTCATTCTATGCTAACTGTCCCGTTAAAAAACACACACCGGGGTAGATGAAAGTTTGAACAGTGCCATCTACACCGGGGCGGAACCAGCGGAATGGATGGCAGTTACTCATAAATAATAGTAGTCTGCAGTCATTCGTTCAAATCAAACACCATGATTTACAGCGTACCCTAGGCTCCGGAGAGCAAGCTGAGAACGCAACTAGGAAAACACGAAGAAAGTTAATAAATACCTGGCAGTAATCAGGGTAAGCTTGCGGTGTGAGTCTGGCTAACGCTTCAGCTGGAGTTCTGTGAACGTGATGCACTAGCTGTCCGGCTCGGAAACAGAGACATACTGCATCCGCTGCCGATACTCCGGATCCTACCACCAGCACTGGCAAACGAGGAGCTGGAACAAATATATTTATTGTGAATTCTATTATTGTATTTTATTTGCAGAACATATTAGATTAAGAGGTGGCAACGTTTTGAATAAACAATAGCTAGACCATTCGATTTAGTATTCCGAGCGTGTAGAACGCTTATGTGCGTTGGAAAAAGTTGGTGTGCCGTCATGAAGTTGGTGCGTTTGGTAGGTACAGCCGTTTAAACATGGCTTATGGTTCAGTCAACTAAACGGTCACTAGACCGACTGATTCAAGGACACCTTG
This sequence comes from Euzophera pinguis, assembly GCA_947363495.1. Lineage (NCBI taxonomy): Eukaryota > Metazoa > Arthropoda > Insecta > Lepidoptera > Pyralidae > Euzophera > Euzophera pinguis. The sequence continues at coordinate 1,114,597 of OX376176.1, read as the reverse complement.
ATATTCCATGATACCTTCGTGCAATGATGTGAAGATGTGGGCTAGATTTTCAGTTGTCATAACAAATTCACAAAAATAGCATGAGGATAGCTGATTTTGTATCCACTGCAAATAATTAGATGATTTATAAATTTCAAAAAAGCAATTTTTTTTTTTTTATAAAATGCTTACCTTTTGGGACTTTTGGCGGCAAGCTGTGAAGAGCAGTATCGGCGCTGTATTTTATTTACCAAAATTTGTGTTTCTTTGAGTGTTTGTGCATAATAATAGTGGATTTATTATTCGCAAAGTGTTCGATAACAAACAAACGTGAGTGTTGGGAAGTGATACAGTGTTTGATTTATGTGATTTTAATGCTTTTTTGCCAAAAGATCACTTAGCCTGATTCTTCTCACTAGACTTGACTACAGACTAAACTTTTAGACTTGACTAAACCACACTGTAGCATTGAAGATAGAAAAATTAAGAATGGCTATAAAGAACTTGTAGCCATGGCCGTAAAACCCATTACTAAAAAAAAACTTACCATTCTGTGGTTCCAAGTCTTGCAAATCGGATTGCAGATCAGCCAACGAATGCAGGGAATATTTCGCTACTTGTGGCTCCAACGTGTTGGGGCGGTCACCGGCGCCACACGCCAGCACCACTCGCCCACACAGATAGCGGAACGGACGACCTTCCGATTTGTCGAAACTGGAATGGAAACAAGAAATAATATATTTATTTCAAACTTTTTTACCTAAAATGGTACACATTGTAAAGGTAGAATGGCAGAGAATGCTTTAGTAAGTCCACTCATTGTACCATATTAGTTATTAATTCGTTCATTTAACTAGTTAAAGGAAAGTTTTTTTTACTTCTTGTTCTCAGATCATTCGGCAACTATAAAGTACCTCAAAAATTCTTTTGGACCTAAATGGATGATGTCATACTTTCGCATTAAAATTATTTGATAACCACATTTTAGCCAAAAACATGTTTCGTTCCGTTCTTCACCTATACGATATTTAGCGTGAAGAAACGAGACGCAAAACATTTTTGTTAACAAATTATTTTTAATACGGCGGTTAATATAACCAGGGGTAAACTAGTTAGGGGTGTCATCCAGTACTACTTTGGTATGGCATCGGGTATGCGACCCCGGCTTCCCGAGCTGTTACGGACTCAATCCTTATGTCTTCCGAGTCTGTAGCATCCCTTACCCTAATCCCTACCCATTTCCAAATAAATCCCTTGTATATATATTTATTTCCTTTATCTATTTCACGAGTTTGCATTGCTCGCATTGCTCAAAGGCAAAGCCCACGGCCGAGGTTCGTCCCAACTGGGAGCCCCTTGCGCTTTTGCCGAAGAGGCTGAGTGGTCAAAAACCCTCGCCTAAAACTGTCCCGCTGTAATTTCCAAAGCTCTCTGTAGCTAGAAATGTTAGACCGGTTCAAAAAAAAAAAAAAAAGATTATCTATTTCATTACCCCTTCCTTCCTCTTTCCGCCAATCTAAGGTTAGCCGTGCCGAGAGATGCGTGGCTAGGGGCGAGCCTAGTCGAAAACGTGCCAATTGCCCCGTCCTCGGGGTGAGGCGCCCCCAGATAAAGGCTAGCCTTCACCTGGCACAGGGGGCTCTGCTGGGTGCGACAGTTTGTGTACGTCTACACTCGTGGGAATGCTATGATTTTGGGAAATAACAAAAATCTAAATGGCCGCAATGCGGTTCGCAACTCATTCCGTCTCATTTCTCGCGGGGGCGAAAAGCGGGCTAGTAGTCTCTGCCTACCCCTACGGGGAAAAAGGCGTGATGGTATGTCTTTGTTAATATATACTTACCCAGCGACGCAAAAAGCAGCCGCCAGAGGGCAGTGTTCGTCACACGGCGGAGAGTGCGGTCGCGGCGCGCAACGCACACTTGTAACCACTACTCCACTGCGGAAGTAGCGCTGGAAATTTAAAAAAAAAAACAATATTACATAAATTTACATTATCATCATCATTTCGAGTAGATTACATTTTCCAACGACCATGTATACCACATTATATTAACTAGCTGTTTCCCGCGGCTGCGCCTGCGTCAAAAAGTAGCCTATGTTTGACCCCGGGTCTTCAACTGTAACTTCATACCAAATTTCATCAAAATCCGTTCAGCGGTTTGGCAGCGAAAGCGATGCAGGCGGAGCTTCGGGAAACAGCTATCTTCTATAGCAATCAGCGAGCGCACTAGCCGGCAAACGGTCACTAGTGGGGACCTGATGACGTGGTAATGTCAATCACCTACTTAGAAGACTTATCCTAGAAATTTACGAAGTACCTAGTAATTTTCTAAGCAAACACCTGTGAACTGGACTAAAATATAACATACCTTCAGTTTAATAGCACGTACATATCTCCTATAGTAATTAGTGAGCGTTAGCCGGCAAACGGTCACTAGTAGACTAAAGAGGGGAGACTTTTGCTTCAACTCATGATCTAAGATTGTCCATTACCTTACTATGTCACCGTCCCTCATTTTAAGTTAACTACAAAACATCAATTAAGTTAACTAGTTGCCAACTCTTATGCATGGTAATGAAAGTTGGGTCTGGCAGAAAAAATAATGAAAGCAGAGTAAATGCAGTTGAAATGAGAACTTTACGGAGTATGTGTGGCGTACGTCTGGGCGATAAAATTAGAAATAGTCTGATAAGGAAAATGTGTGTGAATGAGGATGTAGTGACAAAGATAGAAAAAGAGAAGTTAAGATGGTTTGGGCATGTAAAAAGGATGGGTGAAAGAAGACTTACGAAAGGTATACAAATCAAAGGTGACAGGTAAAGTCGGTAAGGGCCGGCCTCGGAGAAAATACTGAGACCAAATCGCGGACATATTAAAAAAGGGAGATGTCAGGAGCACCCGTAATCGACGAGCGTGTATGACGAGAGTGATGAGCGTAGAAGAAGCGAGTCTGTAAGAATCGTAGCAAATGGAAATCCGTAGTCTCTGCCTACCCCTACGGGAAAAAGGCGTGATGGTATATATGTAATTAAAGTCAATAAACTTAAATATACCTTTAGTTTAGTAGCTCGTACATATCTCCTATAGTAATCGGCGAGCGCACTAGCCGGCAAACGGTCACTAGTAGTGACCTGATGAGGCGGTAATGTCAACCACGCACTCGGCGATAGAGTTCGCACTGCCCCGGGGAAACCATGCCAAGCACCGCCAGGTGGCCCTCGACCTAGTACTATGTGGTCAATCTGGTAGAAAAGAAAAATTAAAGTTAAAATAAATTCAAAATATATTTTGAAAATTAAAACTTTTTTTTTATATTTTCTCATCTTTATACACTTATTTTCTCAACATGGGACGCTCTTGGCGGCATGGACTTCATATTTAAAATGTATTTGGGACCCTGGACCCTAACGTATGTCCATATAAATCCAATTTTTACCAACGTCTTTAGATATCCTCGAAGAAAACTATAACATTGTCTGTGGTCAAAACAATGTTGACATTGACATTTGACAGACAACTATAAAAACGAAACAGTTTAAAAACAAAACTTATTTTATAGTTACAGGTAAAACCAGCCAAAAATAAAGAAAAAACCTTGTAACAATCCCTCCCAATCCAAACAGGATTTTGAAAATTTCATGGAATTGAATTTTCATGGAACATGAGCGGAGTTTCAAGCAAATATACATATAAACACATAAAAATACTAAAACCAAGATACCTGCTTCTCAACGTCATATTTCCACTCTATTAGCGGATCAGCTTGAATGCCTAGGTCTGCGCACGGCCTTAGTAGATTGTCCATCTGAAAAAAAAAAAAAACAAAATGTAAATTGTCTGTTCCAGTCGTAAACTACGGTAAGCCCCATGGTAAAGCGTTACGAATAAGAAAATAGTTTTATGTGTTTATTCTAAAAAACGCCTTTATGTACCTTGTATTCACGGCCGTAAAAATGTAAAAGAACGTCAATTTTTTTTCAGAAAGATTTGTTTGGCGGGAACAAATCATCTCATGATTAGATGAGGAGATCGTTAAAGCAGCTTCTATTATCGTAGACGCTAGTGACTGAGTCAACAAATTCGTATACAAATAAAACCAGTCAAAGCGAGTCGGACTCTCACTTGAAGGGTTCCATACCATATCCATAAAAATCGCAAAAATAACACAAACGAATATTTCAAGCATCCTGTTACCGTTATCAATATCGAGCAAAAAATAAAAATTTGTTGAATGGGAAATAAGTGAAGTGGTAGTAAAATTGCATTTAGCTATTTCCAGGAGCTTTTGGCAACAAGCAAGAAAATTACATAAATCGAAAACCGTATCACTTCCCAACACTCACGCTTATTCTCGAACACTTTGCGAATAATAATTCACTGTTATTATGCACAAACACTAAAAAAAACACAAATTTTGTAAAAAAAAAAAATACAGCGCCGATAATACTTTGCACAGCTTCCCGCCAAAAGTCCAGGTTCTGATCGTGATTACAAAATAAAGTATGTTTATTTTTATATTTTTCAGATCATGATAATCCATAAAATTGTTAGTATTAGGTACTTGACTATATTAGTATGCAAATTTAACCAATATTATTTAACTTCAATTAATTAATTTCCAGCTGATTTTTTGGCACTAGGCTACTTGACTGTATTCATACTTGGTTAATATTTTTATACTAAACAAAATATACACTAAAAAGTAACCGATTCTGAAAACAACAACAAAATTGGTTGTTACTTAAGGCAGTTATTCGATTTTAAAGTTTTTTCAAGAAAAGTGGGAGCTTGGCGGGGACGTCTTGCTATCCCATTTGTACGCACGAAACCTAGTGGCAGTGACGTCACAGCTCACACAGTGCATCTTTTTCTTGTTTTTTGACAGTTTCCCCTTCCACCGAATTTCAAAGGCATACAACTTATTTACTTTTGAACGGATTACAAAAATTCTTTCATAATTTTGTTTCTGGAAATAAAAATATTGATATGAAAGAAAAAATAAAAATTAGTAGAATACCCAATTAGACACACATAGACATACCATCACGCCTTTTCCCCCGTAGAGATAGGCAGAGACTACTAGCCCGCTTTTCGCCCCCGCGAGAAATGAGACGTAATGAGTTGCGAACCGCATTGCCGCCATTTTGATTTTTGTTATTTTCCAAAATCATAGCATTCCCACGAGTGTAGGGGTACACAAACAGTCGCACCCAGCAGTGCTCCCTGTGCCAGGTGAAGGCTAGCCTTTATCTGGGGGCGCCTCACCCCAGGGCAATTGGCACGCTTTCGAAAATTACTATAAAAAAACTGTTATAGTAGTAAACGGTTATAGCAAAAAAGAAAAAAAAACGTCTTCACTGAACGGGGGTCAAACCCTGGGCCTCTTGAATAGAAGAAAGACATTACCTTATTGCAAACTTTTTCCTTTTCGGTCCTCCTTTTTTCTCCAATAAAAATTATCTTTTGACTACAAATTTTAAATAAATCAAGGAACATGGTGTGCCAAGTATCGTAAAGATCCGTTCAGAAATAATGTTACAGCAAACATCCCCCCTTTTTACCCTGATCGTTTCCCCAAATCTAAAAAAGCTCTCGACAACAAAAAATCAAGAAATACATGAGCAAAGTTACGTAAAAATCCGTTAAGAAATGTGGCATCTAGCCGGCAATACACATTTTCCGATCCAAAAGCAAAATTGTCGAAATGGAAACGCTTTGCTCGCTTGGTCAATAAAAATATTAACAATATAAGATCATTGATCACATATGGAATTCTTATAACCTAATCAATTACGTTTAAAAACTATTAATTTATTTATTGGATGGTAAAGTTAAAAATATGTGGATTTATTCAATGATCTCAATAAAAACTAATTTATAGATAAAATAAAATAAAGTGTCGATCCATCACACATAATAATATTTTTATAACATTATAATGCGCAATAAACTCGTAATAAATACAAGGCAAAAACCTTATTATCATAATTGATCAATTACAAGCAACGCCACGAGGTATTCTAGTCTGCAGGTTTACATTGGTCGAGTTAGAAGTCGAGTAAAAAGGTCAGTAACCAAGTGGATGTAATCATACGGGGCCAGGCCAGGAGAATTATGTTTTTCGAAATTGTGTGTAGATATGAATGTATAATATATATAAATAATCTGTGAGAGTGACACTCGGTATATCAAAATAAAAAAAAAACAAAATGAATACTTTTTTGGGTTTTTTCATTTCCAAATTACACAGAAATACAATCTAGTTTTTAGTTTTTTTTTAATTACCGTTATCTTGTTTATGTACATTTGTGTACATTTTTGTTACACTTTGAATGCATGACTGAATGGTTTGATGAAATCTAGAGTCGATAAATTCGTTTTACTTGTATAAAAATTGCGGGCGTTTGATTCCAAATCATGTTTTGTAAGATTTTGTTGTTGCTTATCTAAAAATTAGTTCCTCATACGGAATCCTTCTCCTACGAAATCATTTACGCGAAGAGGATGCTTAGGAGGGTTATAAAATGCAATAAATATTAGAACCTTATAAAATGTAGACAAAATTATTCTAGAAACCGAAGTGTCGAATCGACTTATTTGTTTACTATCCCCACAACAACCAAAACAAGAGCTAAAACAAATTTAAAAGATAATAGACGAGAATTTACAAATAAGGCCAGTTTAGTTATTTTTTCCAGAGACTGACCACCCCTCCTGACGTTAAGTTCACATGTGGTCTAAGATGGAGCTCGCACTGGTCACAAGTAGCACTAGACCAATGTGGACTGCATCCGACCTTGTTCAGAGTTCATAGAGGCCAAGACACGAACGCAAAAAATAACTGGTCTTATATTGAATCAATGAAACGTATCGAACATTTTTTTTTCGTTATTTAAAGACTGAAAATTACATTCTATTCCTATAGAGAATTCTAGCTAATAATTATACTTCCTAATATGTTCTTAATTAACTTCCTTTTTTAGCATTTGAAATTCAGTGGAAGGGGAAACTGTCAAAAAACAAGAAAAGGATGCACTGTGTGTGCTGTGACGTCACTGCCACTTGGTTTCATGCGTACTAAAGAGATAGCAAGAGGTCCCGACCACGCTACCGCTTTTCTTCTTCAAAAAACTTTGAAATCCTAAACCCGTCCTGTCGTCATCCTCATTTCGTGAAGGTTACAAACCTAACAACGCTATAACGCATCAAAGGTAAACTTTGATGCGTTACATCTTTATAATTTATCGCTCAATTGACAAAAGAAAATATACGTCATTAATATATTTGATTCCCTAAATGACGGAATTTAATGTTAGTCTTTTGACCCTGGAAACTAACCTATTGACCTTTAATAGATGTTACTATACTGACCAGAAGAGGCACTGGATTCTGGCTTCGTCCCTCCAGCCCCTCGGCCAGTTCAAGAAGGTCTGTCTCGTATAAATTCTGCCCGACTGGTAGGTTTGATAATCTGGAATATTAAAAATGGCGATTAACGCCGCACTCGTCTAGCCATTGTTTTTTTTTTTTTAATTCTCTCGTGAACTAACTATAGTTTTTTAGAATATTGGAACTAACAGTTCGGTCAATTGTCTGACAATAAAGAAATTTATTTTTCTAGTAGTCTGTGAACAGTAGACTTCGCGAATATCCTCCAAAATACGATATTTATTCATAAAACTACTAAGAACTTTCCCCATTTCTCCCCTTTTTTTGAGTATTTTTTTTACATCACTTGTAGGGATACCAATATTTGACGTTGTAATGAAATATGATTTAAATTCGTTAAATAATACTCAACCTAAATTCCCCCTTTTTGCCCTCATTTCTCCCCCAATCAAAAAACGCTTTTGACAAAAAGTTACTTTTGGCTACTTCAAAAAAAAAAGCAATACAATTTAATCCATACCTGGCTTTTAACATGTCATCTATGGGGAGGTCGTCTGGTATCTGTTTCAAGTATGGTACGTTTCCCGCCAGCATGAATGACGTCACTAATCCACTGGGCCCGTTTCCTGGGAACAAACATGACAGATATATTAGAATATAATTGTTTGCGCATAAATAATACCACCCTTACTCATCCTAACTATCCTAACTAATTATAAATGCAAAAGTGTGTTTGTTTGTTTGTTCTTCCTTCACGCCCTAACTAAGCAACCAATCGACTTGATTTTCGGCATACAGGTAGTTGAAAGGATGGAGAATAACATAGGCTACTTTTGGTCCTGGAAAAACCACCATGTTCCCAACGGAGGTTTACACGCGAGCGAAGCCGCGGGTAAAAGCTAGTTAATTTAATACTTTAATCTTATAATAAAACAAAAAAAACTTATTTCAGACCATAAGTCCATATAGGGTTAGTTACAATTGACCTTGAGATTGAATTTTGATTGATATACTTATGTTAGTAAAAAAACAATATTATGCTGCCCATGGAGCAATTACAAAGAGATGCCGTTTGAAATGGCGCAGTGACGTGCTCATTGGCGCCTCGCCGACACTGCAGTGGGCGGAGCTTGTCATTGCTCGTGCTCTATGATTGGAGCCACGGCCGAAACCGAGCACCCCGCACGTCTGCCTTCCGCCCCGTGTAGCCTCACAAACGCTTTCTTACAAAACGCTTTTTACGGCATCTCCTCTTTGTAATTACTCCATGATGCTGCCTGACACAGTGCTTGATAAAGTAATGTCCAATCGGTCTTCTATCATTTCATTGTTACTTTAATATTATAAATGCGAAAGTCTGTCTGTCTAAGCAAAATATCGGTAGGTAAAAGTTGCAGGAAAAAAAAACTTTTACATAATAAATAACATTTTATGTTTATGTTTAGGAGGTAGGACATTTTGTAAGGAGTAGCCCGTCTGGGGAAGTACCTCCACCCTACAGAAGCCAAATAACACTTTGATGCAGTGTTGTGTTCCTGCTGGTGAGTAGGGTCGCCAGGCTCCAGTGGGGTCGCTGTGCTGACAGCCGACAGGTCGGTAACGCGCTCGTGACATTTCCGGTGTTGCAGGCGTTCATAGGCTACGGCAACCACTTACCATCAGGTGGGCCGTACGCCTGTTTGCCTATTCAGTTGTATATTAAAAAAAAAAGTGTCTTTTCTCATCAATCGAACTGCTGTGGTTAATGACAATACAATGCATAACTGTACAATTACGTAAAGACTAATTAACTGTGAGTTATTTAGAGTAATTGACGCAATTACTTCGTCAAGTAACAGTTAAAATGTCATTGTTTTAATTGTTAAGGGCATGAGGTTATTGATATATATGTATATTATACATGTGTAACTTGGGAACCGCCTTTCGGCCTCAGACGTGGTTCCTTTAACGATTATCTGATGACAACCGGGATCAACGGCAACAGTCAGGTGATTCAAGCCTGCAATGTCCTAACCAATCTGGAAACAACTAAACAATGCTTCCTGTGGGGATTGAACCCACAACTCCAGGGTCTAAGGCAAAGGACCTTAACCACTGGACCACGGAGATAATATCTGACAAACCATCTGATATGAATGAAAGAAGATTGAAAAAAGTCTTTTTAGAAAAAAATATTAGCGCAAAGTCCGCATAAGCTAGTGTTGTAAAAAACTCGAGTCCGGGAGTCTACAGTTGCAAACTCGACTAATTTTGCATGCTTGCTAGGCTTAGACATTCATAAGTCTGAGTCGAGTCGAGCACGAATCGCCAGAGCACGGACTCAAGTCGAATAAGAACTTGAGTCGCAGAACCAACTCGAGTTCGAGTACCAAACTCAAAACAACTCCTACTCAACAAACTCTCCAGTTATTTAGTTTAGTTATACAAATAATTACAATCATTCAAAAGTTTATTTGATATTAATGATAGGTACACTACAAATTACAATATTTAAACTTAAAATAATACTATAAACTTAAAACTTAAAATAACTTTAAATAAGCTATTATGATTTTCTAAACCCCATAATTGTTTTGTATAACGACGCAGTAGACTTCAGTTGCACCCACGCCCTTTCTAAATGTTCGTCATCTAATTCAGTTATAATTTAGGTAAAATAAAAATCTGTGTTCCAAATTTCATCCAAATCCGTTCAGCCGTTCTTAAGTTATAAGTAACATTCGTAGGATAATTAGTAGGATACTCAAGTGTTACTGGAATGTGACGTCGGATTGCATTTCAACAGCCTAAATCCGGATGTGCTACCAGCCTAACATACATTTCACACCACCCTTTAATAGCTACTTACCAGACTCGAGCTCGATTCAAGTCCATAATTAGATTCGAGCACAAAATAGACTCGAGTACTTTATACCGAACTCGAGTCTATTACGGGAGCTTGAGTATAACTAAGAAATCAAACAGCGGAGTCTCTCTATATGAGTCGAGTCTTGTGATTTACAGTCGAGTCAGAATTTTCAGACTCCCGAACTCGAGTTTTTTACAACACTAGCATGAGCTCAAAAAGTGTGAAATGAACAATTTTTCTTACCAAAAAGCTGATATATTAGCGTTAAGGCCGCCTTTGTATCATAGATAATAATAATATTCATGTACTTTCTACAATTTGGTGCAATAAAGAGTTATTTATTTATTTATATATTTTATTTATTTACATATATTAATATAAAACAGACCGTAATAAGCGTTTTGTAAGAAAGTATTTGTGTGGCTAGACGGGGCGAAAGGCAGACGTGCGGGGTGCTTGGTTTCGGCTGTGGCTCCAATCATGGAGCATGAGCAATGACAAGCTCCGCCCACTTTTGTGTCGGCGAGGCGCCAATGATCACATCACTGCGCCATTTCAAACGGCATCTCCTCTTTGTAATTGCTCCATGAAACAGACCAAGTGCGAGCAGGACTCGCACACCTTGGGTACCTTACCGTTGTCTATACAACATTACATTATACATTTCTGTTACTTAATATCTCGATGCACATCTGTGAATATCTCAAGTGTATTATAAATAATTGTGTAATTATAGTTTAATAACATAATGTGTACCGTGACTACTCAGAAGGTGGTGGCTGAAAATCAGTGCTAGTCATGCTTGCATGTCTAGCGCACTACTGAGCCGCCACCTATTGAGACGTCTGTCACGCACTTTATCTATCTTGTACCTTTGCTTGTAAGACCTTTCCTGTAAGTGATGGATATATCAATAAAGTTTATTCTATTCTATTATGTATATGTATTATCTACCTGTTGATATTATTATAAGATCGAGAAAAAGAAAAAAAATTGCATAGTAGTTTTTATTATGTTTTTAATATTTGTTTGTTAAAGAAGGAACAGAATTACATCATCTTATGAAATCTACCTATCACGGTTCATGGGATACATGCATGGAGACAGGCAGGTGGGACAATGAAATCTGGAATCTTACCCCCATATTCTCAACATTTCCTCAACCTCACTCCAACTCATTGGTATGATTAGTCGACACTAGCTTTCTTGAAATGTAATAAAGTGGATAAATCGGTTTTTTGCCAATTTTGGTTTAGATATATACAATCTTTATTTAATTTTTTAATCTTTTCTTTTGTAATTATCAATGTTTGTATTTAAAATTGTTATTATAACTTGTGACGTTCCTCATTGGAGTTTGCTCAAGCAACCAACTTATAATATCGTTTTCAAGGAAAGTTCGAGGACTTCCTTGAGGCTTCCTCCAATGAGTTTGAATGAAGGACATTCTTAAGGTTATGTTTAAGAATACGGGTGTTAGTATAACCCCCGTCCTCGAAAAAAGTCCTCGAACTTTCCTTGAAAATGACATACTTGGTTGGTTGCTTGAGCAAACTCCAATGAGGAACGTCACAGGTTATAATGACAATTCTAAACACAAAAATTTAAAATTACAAAAGAATAGAGTGAAAAATAATATGAAGTAAGTAAATACCTAGGTCAAAAGTGGCAAATACCCGTTTTTTATCTTGCTCAAGGTACCTCTCGACCAACCTTATATTTGACAGTTCGATACTCACCTCCAATGAGGAATCTCCGTTGGAGTTGGAGTAAGGTTGAGGACGTTTAAGAATATGAGTGTAAGACTCCCGTTTAACCCTTTGGGTACAGAACCCTAAGAAGAGACAACTACTACGACTACCGCATTGAGAAGATAACAATACTACATAATATATTGATAACGTCAAGTCAGCAACAAGACCAATTATTTTTAAATCCCATGGTATGTCGATAACAACGTATGATAGCAAATAATCAAACAAGTCAACCATACAACAAACATGATTCTTACACGTGTTAACCTTGATCAATGGAATGACCAACAAAAAATATGCGCCATAATAATGTAGAGTCAATATCATTATTTGTGCCATGAGATTTTATTAACGCAGACAGTTGCGACGCGTAATACGTAGAGGCGCATATGGAAACCCTACCAGTATTCAGATCCTCCGTAGTTTAGAATGTGTAGGGTTAAAGACTCATTTGTGGGGAACTGTATACGCTTTTACAATAAGCTTCCTGAATCAATCACTAGTTTGCCTGATGGACAATTTAAAGTCCATGTTAAAGATCTACTTTTAAAAAAGGCTTATTAGAGTACTGGTGATTTTCTTAATGACTGGAATGTTGAACTTAAACTTGGTGCAGGCAGAGTCCTCAACAAATTGACATATATATTCTGTTTTAACATTTGACATTTTTTTTAGTATTATATTTATTCAGGTTTTATTTAATTTAAATAATTTGAAATCACAATAAAATATTGTGCAAAATGTTGACAGACATGTGAATTCGTACATTTAACTAGTTAAATAAGGAAAGTTTTTTTCTTATTTTTATAATTGACGTTTTAAAGAAAATGCTGCAGTGGAGTTTGTGGCGCCGTTTCTTTTCCACTTGCGCTTTGGAAGTGGTGGTAAACTTAATATAAGTAAAATGACATCATTAAGTGATATTTATATCCTATATTGAAAATAAACAATTTCATTTCAGTTCTGAGTTGCGGAAGTGAATTAGCAGTTTCATAGTTAAATGCGGGTAGGTTTACAAGCACAATATTGCCGCCACGTTTATTTAATTTCTACTATTACTCAGATGCCATACTATAACCCTCTGCTCTTTTGGTTCTGCGGGAGGGAATGACAAACGCAGTACTGCTTGTGTTAAGTTTTTAATATCTTACCGCTACTCTCAAAATTAGCTTACCTATAGGTTTTACAGTATGTGGTTGTATGTGGTTTATGTAAAACCGAAAATTGATAAAATCTGAGCAGACTTGAACTGGAGACTCTCGCTCACTTCGCTCAATAAAATGTCTATACAAACTAAGCACGGACATTGTTTTATAAACGACCATACAAAACAGTCACACAATAAGATATGTATGTATGTATATTGTGAGAATGTTTGCATGTCCGCGCCTCTCAGTGATGTTTCAAAACAAGTCGTGCTCCGTGTCACCATAAGGTTTTTACCCCATTTGACAAAGGAGAGTATTGATTTCGAACATACTTATATTAGATATTTTTCTAACTTTTTCTATTGCCGACGGAATTAGTTGGAATCGCTAAAACTATCCAGCGGTATACAATATAAGTAAGTCAACGGTCCGGGTCAGAACGGTTGAAGTTTAATAGGGAACGTCTGCGATAGCGTAATTCAATAGCTAATTTGTTTATGGTAATATTCCACTCATGTTCTAGAACTTTTTTTCAGGCGATAACCTTAACAGTTAACACATGGCCTGACCATGTTGCCTCCTATGGGACAGGGTAAAAAGAGCTTAGCTCGATGTCACAAAGCAGGATATGCCTGCCGATACTCTGTCAAAGATGCCGAAGACCGGGCGAAGTGCAGAAAGAAGCAAGAAAGCAGACCCTGGGCTTTGAAGCAAAATTCCAGAGGATACAATCGGAAAAACGCTAGGATGAAGAAGAAGTTGACAGTCAACACACGGTCGGCTAAGGATGCAGTCATTCTTGGCGTGTCGACACGTGTCAATTTCAGCACTTCTGTCAAAATCTTCTCGAAATGGTTCTGCCACTATCACAGCTTCATCGATGGCTGATCTCCTGATACCTTAAGGGTGACATTATCGCGCTTTCAGCTCAGCGTTAGCTCAGTATTAGCGTTTATTTATTTATTAATTAAAACTTTATTGTTCCACGAGCATTCTCTACCAGTCAACCATTGGGAGAAACAGAAAGACGTTTCTACACAATATTTTCACGATCTATGACTCCCTAATATTTGTTCCTTAGAATTCCGTACTTAATAATGCCAAAACAAAACCAATATTAGCGAGTCTATCTTGCCTCTAGTTGAGTATTTTATGAACTATTGTCGCTTTTATAAGATTTTGAACGGAAGTTCCTCAAATAAATCCATACTAATATTATAAGTGCAAAAGTCTGTCTGTAATGATTTCACTGCCAAACCGCTGAACGGATTTTGATGAAAGGTATGAATATAGTTGAAGACTCGGGGCACACACCGAACACTCCATACAACAGCGCCGAGATTACTACTACTACGATTCGGTTGTGTACGCACGCACGTCACGTCAATTTGTGTGTCACTCTAGTCGTAGGGTTGGCTATTTACCGAGTCTACGTCATAGTTATCCGTCGCGGCCGCACGCCGAAGTGTCATCCTTATATTGTTTTGCTCTTGATTTTTACCCTTAATCTGCGCGGTGAGGTGCGGTATATATTTCGGGTGGGAGGGTGTGAGTGTCCGTTCTGTACGTTAGTACTATTAATAATTCTGTGTAATGTAGAATTTAACAAAAAACCTTTATGCTTTGATATAAAGAAAATTACTTACCTATTACCACAACTTCTTTATATTCAACGTCATTCGACAATGTGTGCTGACACGGTTTCACGCTGTCTTTCATTTTGATTATCTTCTTCTTGTCTATGGTTTGAGCCTTCTTCTCCCTCCTTTGATTGTCTTAATTCTCTATGGTTAAAATTGACAACGTCACTTCGTATTGTCAAATTAAAATCTGTGCTATAAATGGCTCTATGGTGCTTTAAAATCTATGATCTGTAAGCTTTCAATCTATGGTGATTTAATCTGTAGTCTATCAGCGTCGAATCTATGGTAATTTCAATGATTTATAAGCTGTGGTGATTCTAGAAACTATTGTCTCTGAATTGACAGTGCGTTAAATGCAATCTTAACCTAAAATAAATTATATCACAGGCAGTTTAAAGTCTTGTAGGACTTGTGTATACACATTCATTGATGGCGGCTAGCTGCTACGTGTATTATCTGGAACAAAAGAGTAACTTTATAAAATAAACAAATTCATAGATTTTTGGGAACAATTAGAGGTTTCTAGATGAGTATGAAAAATATTTCAGAACAATGCGCTTCAAGATTCGAAAAAATGGCGATCGTACAGTTATAGGCAGCTGCCATTATTTTTAAATGTCGAATTTGACTATATAAAGGCACAGAATCGCCCTATGGTGCTACAAGGGTCTCATTTGACCACAGTCAGCTATCCATCAGGCCTGTTTGGTATAAAAACAGAATTAAGTTTTTTTCTCGAAGCTAGGTATATCTCGTCCTCTATGGTCATTCTACAATTGTCTACTGCTAGGTCCAGCTAAAAAGAACCTATCGTTCTGCGATTAAAAGAGTCGTATTCTATAATATTAACCCCTTTTTGGCAGCAATAAGATTAGAGAAGAGTGATTTCTATTTTAAAATACGGCGGTTTCATCATTTACTTTTCACATACAAACAAACTGACAAAAATCTCTCTTATAGTTAGTACTATTAAGAAAGGAATGTTTTTCGCGTGCGGTTTTGCTATGCTCCTTGATTAGTACATATAGTACGTTCTTTCTATAATAAATATATTTAAACTAAAACAATGTAACGATTCTTGAACACAAAGACTTCTATATTAAACGATATTCCAGTCATAAATCATCAATTGATTGAACTATAATTACTTGTCTCCGAGATCAATAGATCATTCTGGAACTACACTGATTTATAGTGCACTTGTGACTTTTTATTGCCATAGAGACATATTTTGGTATTACCACACATATAATATTCACCAACGCCTAATGCCGACCTGCGTACCTAATGAACGCTGTAAAGTGTTTGAAACGTTAGGTGTAATTACCTCATATGAATTATTGAACTTATTTCCTAAAGCACATAATATAATAGTACTGACGTACAGTTCTACAATAGCAAGTTATTATGGCCATTGTTAGGTAATAATTTATATATGTATGTACGTATGAGTTGTATCGTCAAGTTGTATAAACTCATAAAATTGAAAATGTGTGTCTGTTTTAAACTTTGGAAATACTTCGTTGGATTGGAAAAAATCTTTTTATACTTCATTGTCTTATTCTTGTGGAAATAATGATAATTCATAGGTTTTATCACTCAAATAATTATTTTATATGAACTACATATAAATAACATTAGGTAGAAGTGCCATGTGTGAGCCAGTTAAGCTTCTCGAGTCTTAATATAGCGAGGCTTGACCACATCCCGGACACTCCATACAACAGCGGCGAGCGCGATACCTACTACGACTACTACGATTCGGTCGCGTACGTACACGAGTCATAGTCGTCGCAGCGGCCGGGCGGCTGAAGCGACACCTTACATTATTTTGCTATCGATTTTTACCCTAAATCTGCGCGGTGAGGTGCGGTATCTATTTCTGGTGGGAGAGTGGGAGTGGCCGTTCTGTACGTTAGTACTATTAATGATTCTGTGGCTTAACTGTGGCACGCAGGTAATGCCCACATGCCACTTCTACCTAATCATATTTCTGTTTATAAATCATTGCCGGTAAAACCGTAGGGAACAGCTAGTATAATAGTAGATTTATAGGTTCGTTACTTATAAATTATTCATGGTGTTGTTGCCACAAAACCACTTGAAAATATTAAGGAAAATGTTGAGGAAAAACGTGATTTGTACACGAGAAAATCAGGGAGGTCACACGTATATGCAGCTATAATATGCAAAACTTGTGTATAAACCATAGGAACTGGTTTGGTTACAAGAGACACTTTTAACTGTATCACGATAGTAGATAGGATACAAACTGCAAGTAAGGTAATGAGGTCTATTTTGGTTTTATGTCACAAAATTTCTATCATTAATTTAATCATTTTTGAGCCGTTTACGAAGGCACAGACGGACACCGATGGAAGAGGTTTAGATTATTTTTCTCGTATGTAAGGCCTTCGGCCTCCAGGGCACTACAGAGGACACTTTGAAAATAAATGATTCGAAAGTAGCTAAGCTAGAGAATTTAGAGATTTTCCATACAAAACAAAATTTATAATGCAATTAGAGATGGGCAGCGGGAAGAAATTCAAGAGGGAAAAAATGAAATGCAAGGTGAAGAATAGGGAAAAAACAATTAATACCCATTTATTCCAGGAAATTTTAAAAAATCCGGTTGTAAATGGGATTTTTTTTCGGGAAGGCGCCCATCTCTAAATGCAATCGACAATTTCGACGAATCAAATGCTAGGCGGGGCACTGGGACGCCGATTTTAGAGATAAAGTCGAATTCGAGATTTGTCGAAAACAAAATGGCGGATGTCTACAATTTTCAGTAGTCATCCGCGATTATTTTTTACTCGGGAGACCTTGACACTGTTTGTCTACTTATCTCTATCAATCAAAATCAACCTAAATGGTGTGACAGCGAGACGAAGAGGAGACAATTTTCTTAAAATAGATCGTCTATTGAACTTCTGACCCACTTTAAGTTTGTGCGGTCCTAATTTTTTTTTCAGACAAGAAGTTAACTGGTAGAGAATACTAGCGTTATGTCCACCTATTCTACCATTTTAGGTAAATGAAGTTTGAAATTAATAAAGAAGAAAAGCTTTTTATTTTGTTTATTCATAGTTCATTATTTATTTAGTAGGAACGGTTATAATAAAACTCTATACATCCGCATTTTTTCCGAAATCTCGAATTCGCGATATTTACGTAGACAAGATACAATTTAAAAAAAACGATAATGACTTTCGTGTTCGGGATCTTTCTTTAGTATGAAAATCGACCACGTGATTTAGCGCGGCTAATGTCAATCCCATACATTTTTTGTTTTCGAATCGTTATCGTTGTCCCTGTACGGTAATATATAAAAACGCCTACTTATCCCTTGTTAATCCGGCTCGGTCAATTAAAATTTAATTGCTAATTATATGTGGGGTCAGAGGTGGCGTCGCACTCAGTCAGAAGACAGATAAAAAGTGATACATTTCATCACATTTAGCAACACTTTGGGACCCAGAAGCATATCACTATAGTCGTGACGGGTTACGAAGGCCAGACGGCAGTCGCTCTATTGATATATGTATAGTTTACTCGCTGTTGAGCGTCGTGATATACCCGGCCTATATTTTTAACAATCTCCTTCCGCTTTTTTGCTCCGTGAATTGCGTTTGAGATCTGGTTGAGTTGCTGACTGACTTGGTCAAACCTCGAACCATCATATCAGGCTACGTCATCTAGTTCTCTTACCATCCATCACGATTGCTTTTTTTCTAGCCTGTCGTTTATTGTTATAAGCTAAGGTGTACAGGCAAACATAGGACCGTGATTAAAGTATTTATAAATTCCCGGGAATAAATGGGAAATCATTAATTTCATTTTTTCCCCTCTTGAATTTCTTCCCGCTGCCCATCTCAAACCGTAATTAATGTTTACACCTGACTGAAGATTAAGATGAATAAAGTGGGAAAAACACATCTTGAACTGCACGTTAAACCGTTGGTCTGGATCACCTGGATTAGCTGTAACAAGCTAGATGGTAGACACAGACATTACGAATCGTGTCTTGCCTTCAGGCAGCCTAAAAATCAGATAGTCTTGTCCACTAACGCACTCAAATCATTATCCTACTGGATTAGCTTCCCTGTCAAAAGCAATAAGCATTTCTATGAACAATTTGTTTCTGTACTTTGAGAATGCGATTTGAGAAAAATTTTACTTGGGAAGGTATGTCAGGCGGTAGAGGCTTCATTGTAATGACCAATGTTGCCAAAACTAAAACCATGTTTAAAGCATATGAGGCTCTGAAGCGTTTGAGGATGCAACTAGGACACGATAATGACTCGTTTTTCCATGAAAAATTTCTCAATATCCCACTTGTTTATGTATTATTGTTTTCTGGCAACACTCCAAACAACAAACGATGACAAATGTACAAACCCAACCCAACTGAAAACTATGAACCGTCCAAATATTCGTCTAAAATTAATTGTTCCTAATTATCTTTTACAACTTTAGAAGTACGAGCACTCTTCGCTACTCATGTTACTTTCAAAATTATACTACTACTAATGTTATTTCCTTTTTGTTGTGTGTTGGTATGTTTGGGGTTGAATGGTTTCAAACTGCGTATCAATGGAACGACTTGTCATAGCTGATTGTCTAAATGTTAACATCGTTGTCGCTAGCTGAAAGTGGGTTCTTGGATTTCAAGTTGCCTATATGTTAACGTGTACCTAAACGTTTGTGTGACCGAAGGATTTGAATAAATGATTTTGATACATAAATTAGCGGATTCGATTCCCTTCATCCTAGCGTGTATTCCTAGTTGCGACGTCAGCTTACGCTTCGGAGCCCAGGTTACGCTCCTAGATTTGGTGGCAGTACTGGAGTGGTATCTGTGAAAAGTGTGACATATATGAATGAAAATCGTTTTTCTATAACGAACAAAAATAATTCGTTTTCTAGCAAAAAATTGTCGACTAGCCGAATTTGCATGAGTCACACTTTTCAAAAATAGGGCTCCTTGTTATTACATGGTGGCGACTGTCGTCTGACCTCCGTAACCCGAGGGAAACCAGACCAATAGGATTATAATGTTGAACTCCTCATCAACTTACAGTACATGTAGTGTATTTGGGCTCATAAGAATTCTAATGAATAGACATTAGGTACATGATAAAGAACGAAAAATGTTGTTGAAATGGGTTGAATGGGTCCTACCTCTTAAATAAATAAATATTGATTAATTTCAGGCACAATTCAAGTTCCAGAACAAGACCCAGATAAAACTAAAAATAATACACATACATTAGGTAACTAAACTTTACTAGTAACTTAATATTGCCGTCGCGATGCAGGGAAAGCCAATATTTTAAAATAGTTAGGGCTGTTCAGATACTTGCGAAACTTTCGAGAGCTTTTGCAAACTTTTGCAAATTCTTCGAAATCAATAATAATAAGCCATTTTATTCTTTTCACTCATAAGCAATAGTTCCTCCTCCTGCCCAGACACGTTCATGGAAATATCAATGATATAGCCGAGGACGGGCTTGGGCAGGAGCACCACATGACATCAACTTCTCCAAAGGGCCTCTACGCGTTGGATCCATATCCCCGCGCAAGCCTCTCAAAAGACCGGGTTTAACCTGTGATCCACAAAGGAGATACAAATAAGAAAGTGACGTACAATCGCTTGTAAGTAATACGCAAAAAATACTCATTGTCACTCTGATAACATAATATCTTATCTCTTGCGAACTGATTGCAATTTAGGAGTGACGTGCCATTTTTACAGATAACGTGATAAGAGATAAGTACTGTTTTAAGTACATCAGAATTATCAATCTAAATATTGAATAAGTATAACATCATCATATAGATGACTCAAATACCGACTACTGAAAGCATAATTCATGCGTGGTTTGTCCAAAAAAAACGTCGGGCATATACTGTTTTCTGTAGCTGTCAAGTTTTATCGATAAATCTAGAATTATACCCCGATTTATTGCTAAGTCATTGCTAAGAGCATTCGCTACCAATTAGCCATTGGGAGAAACAGTTAAGCCTTTCGAGTCTTAACTTAGGATGGCGAGGCTAACTTTGGCACACCTTAAGACACTTCTACCAAATCGTTAACCACTACACATAAATTCGCTTTCAAAAGAAAAGTCAAAATTCACCTCACTAGCATAATATCACCCTAAATCGTCATCTTTTTCCGTTTTCATCTCTTTTTTTATGTATGTTTATGTATGTATATGTATAGTTATGAATATTGTATGTAAATCTATGTATGTTTATTTAGCAGTTAAGTGTTTTTTTTGTTTTTTTTTTTCTCTCATTGTATTCTAAAATAATTCGCGCCACACATAACTTTTCTGTTTTTCCTAATGGTTGACTGGGAGAGAATGCTTTTAGCATTAAGTCCGCCAATTGTAAACTTGTGGTACAATAAAGATTTATAAATAAATACACACCACCAATTGGAAAAAACGGAGAAATAGTGTGGAATAAAAAGTTACGAAAAATTTAAATGATAAGAACTCTTAATCTATAAAAATTAATTGTAAATGAACGGCTGGACCGATTTGGCTAATTTTGGTCTTGAAATATTTGTAGAAGCTAACAGAAGGTTTAAGTGGTTACAAATTATTAAGAAATTGCAGGAAAAGTAGTAAAAACAACAATATCCCATACAAACTGGATGAACCATAGAATAAATTTAAAAAAAAAAATGGAGGGAGAGTCCAATTTTTTTTACAAGTTTTTACGGACCTGGACACGAGTTCTTTAAGGCTTTTTTAATTTTTTTACAGGGAAGCATGGACTTAGTATTTTAAACAGGACTGAGTACTTCTGCAAATTTGCATAGAGGCAAGACCGAGCCAAGCGAGATAGAAATAGTGGTGGAACCTGTCTCTTTCTAGCAAATACAAGCTTTATCACGTTGGTACTTGTGCAAAATAGGGTGACCACGCTCCTCTGGAAAAAAGGGGAAAGGTGGTACATGCTTTATGCAGATTTTTTACAGACACATTATAATGTTCCGAGTGCTAGCTAACCTCACAAGTTATTGTTCAATGCAGACTTTACGGAAATTGGAATCTAGTCGAAAATAACGTTTTGTAGACATGTCCCCCCTATTGGCTTCCTTGGGGAAGAAAAGGAAACTTTACTAGTGTCCTTGCCTTCACTAGACAAGCAGTACTAAAGGCTGAACGTAATACGCCAAGTGTTGTCCACTCTAAGTTAGGTCGCACCTGCTGTTGCTTAACTCGCGTAATCGTCACAAACAATCACGTCCCGCTAAGCAATCAAGCTAGCTATTTATGAGCAGTATTTACGAAGTTTAAAATATTTTGTCCCAATTAAAAATATTATGGTTACCTTATTAAAAAGAGATCGGGTTTTAGGTCAAAGAGCTCAGTCCGGTTTAAAATACTAAGTCCATGCAGGGAAGTATTAAGTATCTACCTACATGATTTTTTCATATTTTTAATTACTTTTTTCAAATGCTACGTCCAGTGGATCTAAAATGGCCACTTTGCACGAATTACAATATGATCACATTATGAATCATTGCAAATCTTAAAATAGCCACATTTTGGCAGTTCATGAAATGAATCATTTCATGGCAATTCTGCTGTTTGACGGAGAGTCGCAAAATGGCTTACTTTTCGTGAATTGCTTTGCCTTATTGCCAGGCGTAAAAATAATCTTTATTTTTGCATAGCGTGCGTACTTTTACGATTTTTTTGTGAAATAAGTTTATCTAACCAATAATGTTGATTTACTATCATAAATTAACTGTAGAATTATAAATATCAATAAAAATATTAAAATTATAAAATCTATTTTTATTTTATTACTATAGCAACACTTACATGAGAAGTGATTCAGGAAATGAATCACGAAATGAACTGAATTAGAGTTGAAACGTCAATGTCAAAATTTGCAGAATTGCTAAGCTTCGCAATTCATGAAATGATTCATTTTGATGAATTGCTCAAAGTGGCCATTTTAGACCTGCAGAAATTTATAAGGCATTTTAACCGACGTTTAAAAAGAGTAGGCTAGGTAACATAGCTGTATTAAAAAGAAATGTTGAACGGTAGTTTATAGTCCGTCATTTTGGGAGCGATTTTGTTTTTTTCTTAGAGAGGCTAGATTTTTTTTTTCTAATATGCTTTACGCCCTTGGATACGAGTCTTTAATAGCTTTTGTAATTTTTTCATCTTTCGAGACAAAAATAATAGTTAAGTACCTATTATTGTCGAACTAAGCATTCAGAAAATGTCTGTTTATTTTTAACCGACTTTAAAAAGAGATGATTAGGTTCTCAGCTCTATGTGTATTTTTAAATGTTGTTACCGCATAATGTCCGTTGTTTTTTGAGCGATTTAGTTTTCTTTTTGTGGCAAGCAAGAAGTAGCTAGAATTTTTTACAAGTGTTACGGCCCTGAATAAGTGTCCTTCCTTATTATTTTTCAATTTTCTTTAAGTAGTTCTTAAGCCGGATATATTTTTTATATACAACGGCCCTGGATAAAATATTTTAGGCATTTGTTCATTTTAGCATTAAACAACTGTTTTTTAAGATTTTATTACACTGGTAAATAGTGTTAAATTGCAAATTGTAGTCACTTTGGTCTTAGAAAACTATATTTAACTCTAGCAAGCGACTTGAAAAGATATGAAAAATTAAAAATGATGATTGCCCACTTTAATTTTTCCAGTCATTTTGTTTTACAATTAAACATTTCAAATCGAAATTCCAAATTTTCTATGGGACCTAATTGAAAACCTCCTTTTTGGATTTTGGAAGTCGGTTGAAACTCTCATAAAGTGCAATATTCTGAAGACTTTGGGGTCTTAGGTACCTATGAGCTATGAGATTTCCTGTCGATGGTGACAGTTTTTTTTTTTTTTTTTGATTTTACTTATTTTTCCGCCTTATAGGTAAGAGGCGCCCTTGGCTACTGTTTTTGTTTTTGTACATCTTGTTTATAGGTGTGTGTTGTGTTTTTATGTATTTTATTATCTAGTTTTTTTTTTTTTTTGTTGCTGGTATGTATGTTATCACACTATTTATCGTTGGGTATAGTATTTTTTATTTTTTTTATTTTATCTGGTTTTCTTATGTCTTTTAGTTTTACTTTTACTTATTTCTTTTGTGTTTTTATCTATTATTAATTTTCCAATTAATTGCTTTCATGGTTTATCAGACCTTATTTATTTATACATATTTTATTATACCTATTGTGATTATATACCTTTTATATATTTTTTGTTTATATACATATTTATTTGCGACTGTTTTTATTTTTATTTATTATCCTTCTGTTTGCTATCTTTTCCGTTGAATCTGGAGTTTTATAATCATTATTATAGATACTCAGTTTCCCAGCTTTTGTAGACTATAATCGACTACGAGGCACAAGATATTTCTTTCGTGGTGTACGCATTGATCAGAAGAGATAATGTTTATCTTTCTGATCAATGCTCTTATCCAATACTTGCGCCTACGTACTCGATTACAGTCTCTGCATTTCTAACCTTCTGTCCGTGTGTCTGTCTGTCAGTCCGGTCAAGTCACAAATAGGCCACATTGGGCCTAGCCAGGGCCTCGCGCCTCTGCCTAATTGGGCAGACGGTGCTGAAGGCATTATGAACCAGATCACTTAATTTTGCCTCTTTGCAGTTTCTACAGGAGGGCGGTACCCCCGCCTCAAGCTCTGCACATTGAGCCCTCATGTGCGGACCACCGCAGTGGCCGCACACCTCGACCTCCAACTTACAGAATCGCCGGCCATGCCCGTATCCCAGACAGCGCGAGCACTGTATGAGGGGGGACTGGTCGGCCACTCTAACTCGCTGGAGGTCGATGTGCACAGCCCCTGCGGAGGTTAGTCTCTGCCACAGAATTGGCGAGACCCTGAGGACTCTATGACACTTGTGCGGGTCTTTAGTCCGCCTCCTGTAGATAACTTCCATCCGAACGTCCTGATCTAAACCATCAAATAGATGGCCGTTCTGTGTTATTAATGCCTTCAGCACCATCTCATCGGAATATTCTTCCAGCAGGTTCCAGAAGATGACAAGCGGGTCTTTGTTTTTTAACTCTTCTACTGTTAGTTTGCTTTCCTCTTTTAATAACTTCTCTTTGATTTTCTCTATCTCCTTTCTTTCCTTGCACCCGATTATCACCTTCTGGTCCTTTGACTTCCTTAACGGCTTCTGAAGAGATGGTGACAGTTACGGACATAGAACAGTAACTGTAATATCCCATGCAATGCAACCAAGTGGCGGCGTTACGAAGTTCGCCGGGACGTGTAAATACAAACCAGATTACAACACAGACACCCATACTCTGTGCTGCAACATCTTGCGGACAGCTAATGTAAGTAAAGTCTGTTCGAACCCTGCTGCAGCATAGAGCGTCTGTAGTGCAGCCGCTTTTGTAACATCATACGCCAATGAGAAAAATTAAAAGACGGCTACAACACAGACACCCCTAGTCTGTGCTGCATCATCTTGCGGACGACTTAATGTAGGCAAAGTCTCTCCAAATCCAGCTGCAACACAGAGCATTTGTAGTGCAGATGCAGTATGTTCGAAATTGAGCATTGTTTACTGACATCACTCATATTCAAGAAAGTAAATAATTTACCTTTATCTATCTGTCTAGGTCAAGGACAAATTAAAATCAAAATCCGCAAAGCCGCTGCACAATTGCGCGACTTTAATGTTCCGAATGCGTTCATATGTGCAGAAACATTAGTTAGCGAGTACGTAATGAGCTGCTCTGTATTGCAGCCATTGTGAAAATTACATCATTTGAAACATGTACGAAACCGATCACAGCGCAGACAGTTTCCCGATATCTGTGGTGTAGTCGGGTTTGTATTTATTTACGTATACGGACCCGGTTGCACTACAGCGCCTGTCTGTGTTGTAGTCGTTTGTATTTACGCCGCCGGGACAGCTAGTATGATATACATACTTAAAAAATATAATTAGTCCGTCAGTTGGATAGTCAAAAAACATTGGAGACGTATTTTTCTTTGGAAAATTAAACAAAGAATGGTAAAGATATGACCCGTTAAAGTTCCGTGTGACGTCACAGTGTGCTACACTTTTTCGCAATATGTGACGTCACGGCCCCCACTCCTAAACTTTGATGCGTTATATCTTAATAATTTATCGCTCAATTGACAAAAGAAAAAATACGTCACTGATATATTTTGATTTCCTAAATGACGGACTAATTTAAATGTTTTTTTTTGACCCTGGGAACTAGCCTTTTGTCCTATAATCATCCCCCTTTTTTATAACTACGCACTTATGTATGACTCATAGGCGGCAAAGGCCAAGGTTCCACCCATCCCCCCAATCACATAATTATTTATTTACTTTGAATTTGTTTGATTGTATTGAAGTCATTATCGACTGAACGACGAAGGCCATTATTAATTGTTTTTCTTTTCAATGTCATTTTGTCTAACTGCGTAGGAATTAACTAGTATACTTACTTTTATTAAAAACTACCTGTTGCCTGCGGCTTCGCTCGCGGAAAAATCATTATCAATCATTAATATTTTGCTCGTTTGGAGAAAAATGTCGGACATAACTTTTAATTAGTCAGCCGCCATTTTTTTTTCGACAAATGTCTTAAACTTTGTCTAAAAATGCGGAAATCAGGATAAGTACCCTTTTAACCAGAATCCTAAGGTTCAAAGGAGCGACGGTACTAAAAAAAATGGACTTCTTACTGCGTGTTCCTGGTTTATTTCGGGAATTTCTCATTAGCACAAACTCAAGCTTAGAAAACATCGACGACGGCAACGCGTAGTAGACTCATTTGTCACACCTACCCTACGGATTAATTAATAGTGTTTTCTTTTATTGTATTAGACTAAATTTAGTTATCAAGTGAAATTTGTAATCTTTGAACACTAACTTTAACGTTCACTATCTGTTCTATGTAAATAACGTTTTGATTTTCTCAAGAAGTGAATTTAATTGATGTAAATTCGTATGAGAAATAAAGTTCTTAAACCTTAGAAAAGCAAGTCATCATTACTACATGCAGTAATAATATTGCACAATATGACGAATCAAACGACACGACATTGACCTTCAATTATTTAACTATATATCTTTACTTATCATCATTGTACAAATATATGTCTATATAATGGCAACATTTCATATGCCAACAATTTATGGCAACCCTGCCTCCCCTCCCTCTCTTCTCTCACGATTGTAAAACGTACAATAAGCGTCTAGTAAATAAAAATTCATTAAAAATATTTATTTTGTTATTTATTAACAAATTTTGGTGCCGAAACAGTGTATTATATAGTGCCCTAGTAGTGGTGATGTTATCTCGTAAAAATTGCAAGTTTGGAACATATTTTCAAGAAACGTAAGTTGGCGTCGCTTGCTTGGTGCAGTTCGCCATTTTGATTTTTTCGCCTCGGAAATTGCATGTTAGCGTGGCCGTGCTCTGTGAGAAAGAGACAGCAATACATTCTGCCTGCACTACGCTGCCATGGACTTTACAACTTTTGTTATGTCAAAGTCAAACGATTGACAAACACGAACATCAAAACGCTTTGTTTTTGTTTACATACACACGCACGCAACGTTTTTGCAAATTGCAAACAAATAATCGGCAAATTTTTGCTTTGGCTTTTGTGTAAATATAAACTAACATGCCTAATACTGAAATGGAAAGCACCGGCGACTTATCATTGAAAATAAAGAAAATAAATATTTGCATGGGCCAGTTTAAAGGACAGATAACACGTACCAAAAAATTTACTAGAGAACAACAAGACCAAGTACTGGTGGACCTTGATGCAATTAAAGTTAGAATAGAAGAATTACAGAAGGGATGGCAAACCTACAAAGACTACCTCACGGAAATAGAACTACTAACAGGTGAAAGCAAATATGATGATGACCCTACTGAAGACAGATATTTTGCTACATTATCTGAGTTGAGGAGTTTGTTGCGTAAAACTGAATCACCAACAATAAAGGATGATAAAAATGGAACAGTTCAACGAGCAAACAAATTACCACAACTGGATATTGCCCCATTTGATGGATCAGACATCACACAGTACACAGCATTCATCAACTTATTTCTGGCGGTAGTTGATAAGGATCAAAACTTAACTTCAGTACAAAAGCTCTTTTATTTGCGAAAGTTTCTTAAAGAACCTATCATAATGAACGCAATCAAAAATGTCTACCTACGTTACAAGACTTATTAGAGTTTTTGGAAAGAAGAGCAATGAGTATCGAGGAGTCACAAGTATCCGCTGGTAAGTTTACTAAATCATTTACTCAACCTAATTCAAAAGCTACTAGTTTATCTAATGTCTGTGACATAAAAACAAAAAAATGTATATTTTGTAAGGAACCCAGTCATAAAATATTTGCTTGTAAACAATTTCAAGCACTGGATACAAATTCGAGAATCGAGTTTGTCGATACAAACAAATTATGTAAAATCTGTCTAAAGCAGCATACCAAAAAATGTAATTTTCATTTTAAATGTACCTTTTGCAAAAGCCAAGATCATAATTCATTATTACATCTTGAAAAATCTGTATGCAATTTCAATAACATTAATAAATGTATGGTATTATTACCTACAGTAAAGGTGCGTTTTCAAAAGTATGATGGTTCTTATGTAACAGCCAGAGGAATAGTTGATTCTGGCAGTCAAGTTTGCCTAGTAAAAGAAGGTTTAATAAATAAATTAAAAGTAAATACATTCAATCACAATTATAACATTACAGTAATTGGTCAAATGCAGAAGTCTGTAACCAAAGCTGTCAATTTATCAATGTACTCTACTCATAATAACTATAGTTGCAATGCAATGTTTTCTGTGGTTGACAATATTACAACATACCTTCCGCAGACAAAATTTGATACACATAAATTAATAATACCAAATTCAATTACATTAGCTGATGATGAATTCAATACCCCTGGTGAAATATCATTTTTATTGTCAGCTGATATATTCTTTAAATTATTGCTGCCAGAAAAAATCACCCTAAATGAGGGAAATTCAGTTTTGCTATCTACTAAATTTGGTTATGTGGTATCTGGAAATATATCAAACAATTTAATTCAACAATCATCACAGTGTGTGTCGAATAGTATAGTACTTCACACTATGAGTAAAAATGATAAAGTTGATTCCATATTGCAAAAATTTTGGGAAGATCAATACATCCCTGATGAAAATAAAAATTATTGCAAATCAAAGCCAGATGTGTGCGAAATTGAATTCAAAAAAAGTGTCCAAATAAAAAATAATAGATTCCAAGTAAGCCTACCTTTAAAAGTTCCCTTAGCGGATGTACACCTTGGTGATTCATTTTCTATAGCTTACAAAAGATTAAATTATGTCAAAAATTTTCAAAAAATCCTGAATTAAAGAAAAGGTATGCTGCAGTTATAGAAGAATATCTAAAGTTAGGTCATGCTAAACAGGTGAGCTTGCATACATTGGAAAAACCATTTAAAAAATGCTTTTTTTTACCACATCATCCTGTATTTAAAGACAGCCAAACTACATCCGTTCGCTCGGTATTCGATGGAAGTGCTAAAACTAATTTAAATTTAAGTTTAAATGATATATTACATTCAGGCCCAGTCATACAAAAGGAATTATTTGACATATTAATTTTATTTCGCACATACAAGTACATTATATTGGCTGATATAAAGCAAATGTATAGGCAAATACTCATAGCTCCTAATCAAACTCACTTGCAATTAATATTGTGGAAGGAAAATTTAAATGATCCCTTATTATGTCTTCAGCTCACAAGAGTAACTTATGGCATAACTAGTTCCAGCTTTCTTGCCACTCGATGTCTTGTGGAACTCGCTCATCGTTACAAAAATGAATTCCCACAAGCATCTTCAACAATAATTAATAACTGTTATGTTGACGATTTTCTGTTTGGTGCTAATAATATTGAAGATGAAAAACTTATTTGTAGGGAGTTAATAGAGTTGTTAGCATTGGGAAGTTTTGAACTGCATACGTGGAGTTCTAACAGCAATGCCATTATTAGTGAGATTCAAAATGATAAAAAATATTTTCAAAACATTGATTTGAATAATTCCAAGTCCACTATTAAAGCACTAGGACTTTTATTGGATATCAAATCTGATCAGTTCATAATATCTCAACCATGTGGTAAGTTACCTCAAATTTGGACTAAGCGTACTGTACTCAGCTTTTTCGGATCTTTTTTTGACCCCTTAGGCTTGGCTGGACCAATTGTTACACGTGCATAGGAATTCCTTCAAAAGGTATGGCAGTTAAATTTAAATTGGGATATTCCTTTGCCAGAACAAATATTGGTTCCGTGGAATTCATTTTTTCATGATTTAATGTCTATGAAACCTACATACATTAGGAGGGAACTAGATTTAAGTGATAATAATTGTATAGAACTAATAGGATACTGTGACGCCTCAAATATTGCATATGGTGCTTGTATTTATACTAGAGTATTAAAAAACAATAATGTGTCTATTAACTTGTTATGTAGCAAATCCAGAATTGCTCCATTAAAAAATAAACAAACTATCCCTAGATTAGAATTAAATGCTTGTCTTTTACTTGCAAAATTGTATACAAGAATTCTTGATATATTTAAAAGTTATTCTATTAAGAATAAAATTTTGTTCAGTGATTCTCAAGTTGTTTTATGCTGGTTACAAAACCCTCCTTCAAAGGATATTTATGTTCAAAATAGAGTAAATTTAATTAATGCACTAACTAAGGATGTGACATGGTGTCATGTTAGTGGATCTTGTAATCCAGCTGATTGTCTATCTCGTGGACTAAGTCCATCTGAACTAAATTCATATAAATTGTGGTGGAGCGGACCACCAGAGTTACAAAATGTCAATTATGTTGTAAAATCATTTATGCCTAGTAGCATCAAAAATAATACTATGTCTACTAACATTAAACAAAATATTAATTGCAATGTAGTTGAAGAAATAATTCCTATTTCTGAGTTTTCTTCCTTAATAAGACTGCAAAGGGTTGTATGTTTTGTTTTGAGATTTATAAATAATTGTAAGCTTAAAAAAGAAAAACGTTGTCTTTCACAACAATTGAATGTAATTGAATATAAAAATGCTATGGAAACAATAATAAAACATGTACAAAATGTACATTTTTCAGAAGAAATAGATTGTCTATTAAAGAAAAAAGACATAAAGTCTAACTTGAAAAAAGTGTATCCTTTTATTGATAAGCAAGGTCTTTTACGTGTTGGTGGAAGGCTGGAAAATGCCAATATTAATTATTGTCAGAAATACCCTATAATATTACCAAAACACTGTCATTTCACAATTTTAGTTATACGGCAAAAACACTTTGCATTAATGCACTCCGGATTGAAATTGACATTATCCAGCCTAAGCCTTAAATATTACATAGTAGGAGCGATAACTATAGTCAAGAAAATTATTAATAAATGTATACCATGTTTTAGATTTCGAGCTAAAAATGCACAACAATTAATGTCAGCTTTGCCCAAGGACAGAGTGGTTCAGGATAGGCCATTTAACAAAGTGGGTATTGATTATTGTGGCCCATTTAATATAAAACAATCTACGTTGAGACGTTCCGTTGTATCAAAAGGATATGTTTGCATTTTTGTATGTTTTGTGACAAAATGTGTTCATATGGAAGTTGTATCCGATCTTACTACGGAAGCTTTTTTAGCTTGTTTTAAAAGGTTTCATTCGAGAAGAGGTTTGCCTCACACAATATATTGTGACAATGCATCAACATTCAAAGGTGCAAACAACCAATTAAGAAGATTATATGAACTATGTAAATCACAGGAACATCAGAGTTCTGTTATTGATTATTGTAATAAAAATAGCGTTAGCTTCAAATACATTCCAAGCTACTCACCTAATTGGGGCGGACTTTGGGAGATATGTGTAAAAGCCGCCAAATATCATTTTAAAAGAGTAATTGGTAATCTAAATTTAACATATGAACAATTCAATACTATTGTAATACAGGTAGAAGCAATTTTAAACTCGAGACCGATAACTCAATTCACTAGTGATGTATCAGATTTTAGTTTTCTTACACCTGGTCACTTCTTAATAAATCAGCCATTAACAGCATTTCCTGAACCTGAAATTTCTGATTGTAATATAAATAGTTTGCGTTTTTGGAAAAAGTGTACAAAAATCAAACAAGATTTTTGGCGAGCTTGGCATAAAAATTATTTATCACAATTACTTAGTCGCCCTAAGTGGCACAAAGTTACTCCTAATTTAAAAGAGGGATTATTAGTATTGTTAATAGATTTTAAAACATCCCCTTTACAATGGCCTGTTGCTAGAATAAGTAAATTCATAGTTGGTAATGATGGTTTAGTGAGAGCGATAGAAGTTAAAACACCAAATGGGTCAACTCACACTCGAACCATCAATAGGATAGCTGTATTGCCTATTTATGATTGATTTTCATTAATTCTTAATCATAAATGAGTAATACAATCATTAGATTAATCTTTGTACTTTCGTATTATGAGAAGTTTTTCACTAGTTTTTTTTTTTTGTATAATTACCTACTTTAGTTAGGGGGAGTTATGTACAAATAATCATACAATCAGTCAACATTTTATACATCCAAACTCATAATAATATCATAAGTGCGAAAGTATGTTCAGTCTGTACGATACGCTTTCGCGGGCCAACAACTGAACGAATTTTGGTGAAATTTGGTAACCAGGGTCAAACATAGGCTACTTTTGGACGTAGGCGGAGCTGCGGGAAACAGCTAGTTTCACATATACACTGTGAAATTTTAGTCGTTTTGGACCCATCGTCCAGTGACTCCATTCATCAACTGAACAACTTTTCCCAAGATACATGGGTCGAAATACGGAGTAAATTTTTGGACCTCCCATACAAAATGTCTTATCACGTGATCTAACTTACTATGGGAAGTCCAAATTAGTTTTTCATGTTTTGAGTTATGTTCCTTAGGGAAATTTGTTCGGTTGCATGAATGGAGTCACTGGACGATGGGTCCAAAACGACTAAAATTTCACGGTGTATAAAAAAGTCGGAAAGCTGACCTACATGCCTGTCGGCGGATAGTATCTTGTGAATCGTAAAAAAATGACAATTAAAATAATGAGGTGTGGCGTATTCGATAAGATTCTTAGACTATGGATCCAATAGACGGGAAATGCGAAAGAGAAATATATAGGATATGCGTATGTTAGAATGAGATAGAGAGCGTGACCATTTCTTAACACACTATTGGTCCATAGCAGCCTTACGGATTTATTGTCAAAAACAAATATTTAAATTATAAACAAAGTATCTATCTGTAAGTGTTAAAAAAGTGTTCAGTAGAAGCGCATAATAATGGTTTCATGTGCAGTGCCTAAATGTAACTCAAATAAGAAAGAAAACCCACATAAATTCACATTTCACACGTAAGTACCACCGATGTTTATCACTGTATAAATCCATGATTTCCTAATTGATTCGATAGTTTTTCCGCACTAAAATATGAGAAATATCTTAGTTTTATCACATAAATGTTAAGAATGCATAGGCATTCAATTTTTGATAAAAATAAATACGTGAATTTTCACAATTTTCAACCTAATTCTTGAAGTTTAGGGATTGACATCGATGCTGTCAAACATCATATCGATAGTATTGCACCCAGCGCTAAGAAGGAATAAGTGCATATAGGTACTTATTTAAATTATAGTAATAGAATTTTTCATACAATTGGATTGGACTCGAAAACACGTGGCGGCTAACCACAGGAGGGCAATTCTCTTTAGAGATAAAGTCGAATTTAAGATATCGCGAAAAACATAGCAGATGTCTACTGAAAATCTCGTGTTCGTATTCTCATTCATTTCTTATGTTTCAGATTTCCATCAAATGTAGATATTCGCCAAAAATGCCTAAAAATTGTTAGCAGAGGAGAATGGATTCCCAAAAACTTTCAACTATTTGTAGTAAACACTTTGAACCAGAATGTTTTTCGAACAGGGGATAAAAAGAGTAAAACTAAAATCAGGTTCAATCCCAACAATGTTCATGCCCTCAAGTTGTAAATTTATCAAAATATTGTGTACTAGCTGTTTCCTGCAGCTCCGCCTGGGTCAAAAAGTAGCCTATGTTTGACCCCGGGTCTTCAACTATATTCATCCCAAATTTCATTAAAATCCGTTCAGCGGTATGGGTTAACAGACAGACAGACAGACTTTCGCACTTATAATATTATCACTGTCTTGTAAAAACTTTTTCACCGAACTAAACATTCATATGTTTGATTCTTCAGGACTGTTCAATCATAAACACTTGTTAACAAAGCTTATTATTGAAACTTATTTCATTATTAGGCTAAAATATGAAGCAAAATAAGAAAATACTTCCAAGGACAGTTTAAGACATTTTTATAATAAATTAATTATCTTTGGTGGTAAATAAAAGACTTGTACTACTTAAAAAAATGAATAATGCCAGTATTTTTTGCGTAAATTATATTATATATCATATCGTGTTGGTTAAATAGTCAATTTTTATTTTTATGTGTATGTAAATGCAGGCCAATCCCGCTAATTGACGTTAACTTTAACGTTATTACCAAAACCAAACCACGACCCAAGATATATTATTGATTATGCAAAACCAGTGAGTCTATTGAAAATCATTCGACTCACCGGTATTACATACTTAAACATATCCTTATAGTTGTGCTTTGATTTTGGTATGTGTGTATGTTTTTGTCTAGAAAGCGTAAATTTTATGTTATTAAAATGTCCACTGTCAGGGTCAGGGTGCTCGTTAAAAATAAAAATACTTATGTAAGATGTTTATAATGTAATTTTATTACTTACTTATCCCAATTAATAACTGCATACTTAATTTGGCAATGGTCTCACGTTAAGATAATCGATCGATGATGTCGATATTGCTCGGCTCAGCACTATTTGACAGTGCACACATGTATGACACACACACATCAACAGTTTTCAATTTGGTCTCGTTTCTTTTACTGACCAGCCAATCTATTGACGTAGTCAAAAAAATTCTAAATCTATGATAGGATTACATTTTTACTAAAAAAAATATATTATAAAAGAACTATTAGATAATTTAAATTAGGTAATTTTATTACAGTATTTAGGGTTTTTATAAAATAAATATGTAGTTAAATTTAATGACAATCGTAAAAACATAAGACATCATTAACGTCTAATCCATAGATTCGTAATTAAAATAATAAAATAAAAATAATTATTATTTGGCGAAACGAACCTTTTCTTTCTCTTTAGCTGCTAAAGCTGAAAAAATAAATTCAGCTCAAGAAAAAAATTAAAGAATTCATCTTTTCAAATAAAAAAAGGAAATTAATGAATCAATATTGCTAAAAAATAGGCTACTTGACTGTATTCATACTTCAACAAGATTTTTATCAACAACAAAAACCGAAAATAACATCAAAATTGGTTGATAATTAAAGCAGTAATTAGCATTTAAAATTTTCTCATAAAGGAGTGGGAGCGTGGTGGGAACGAACGTCTTGCTATCTCTTTTCAACACACAGTGCATGCTTTTCTTGTTTTTTGACAGTCTCCCTTTCCATCGAATTTCAAAGGCAAAACCTAAATTTTTTTTGCACGGATTAAAGACCATCTTTCACTTTTCAGTTCCTGGTATTGATATTTTTCATATGAATGATAAAAAAATTTGTGTAGAACAGCCTTTTTATGAATGAATTACCTTCATCTTAAAAATAAATACATTCAGATTTAAGGTACGAGATTACAAAACCAAAATGGTGCCGTAAGATTTATGCGAACAAGTCTTATGCGCTGTCACATAAAATACATTTTTAAAATTTTTTTGCTTATAATTTTACTGTGATCGTGCGTGTCACAATAAATAACTTTCTTTCGTATCTAAATGAGTGAAAGTCCATAAAAAGGGCCGAATTATAAATGAACTTGTGAAGTTGACCACACATACATAGGTATGGGAAATCAAGTTTGGAGTCAAAAATAACTTTTAAAATTATTCCTCTACTTGTACGTTAGTTTATATTTGTTTAAGTGTGCAAATATCTAAAGCTGATAGTCGGACAAAAATTCTAGTAGAGTAGCCAAGGTAAAATAAGATAAAGGGCAATTTCGGTTTTTACAAAAAAAAAAAAAAGCTGACCCGACAGATGTCCTGTCTTTAATTTTCTAATGTTCCGCTCAACTTCCTTTTTTTTTTCGCGTGATGCTATGACAAAGAGAAATAGAGATTAATTTTTATATGTATATAGTTAGAATAACACTAACCATGTGTAAACAGTCAATTTAAAGTAGTAAAATTAACTTATTAGGTACAAAACTGTCAACCATAACTGTTTAAAATCAATCAAAATAGAACGTTAATAGTTTACAGAATAGTGACTTGACAAGATATAAAATCGTTATCAAATTCCTTCAGGTGTAGGATTATACATTACTTAAGATTATTAATAACTTATCGTGTATTATATATACCTTATGCAGATATTAGTAAATGGAAAACTTCCTTATAAAAAAATATACATTAAAAATAAAAAGTAAATATTTAGTTAATACTTAATTTTACAAGCTCCTTTATATAATACTAACTGTTTCCGGCAGCTCCACCTGCGGTATATAGCCTATGTTACTCAGGGTGAATGTAGCTTTCCAATGGAATTTTTGAAATCGGAAATTATTAATTACAAACATACACACAAAAAAAAACAATTATAATATTAGTGTAGATAGTGTAGAAATACATTTTAATTCATATAAAAGTCAAAAGTTTTGTGACAATTAAGTTTTTCTGTTATTTTGGCCTTTAATTGATATTTTACTCCAAAATATTTTGTTTTCAAGGTGTAAAACTGTACGTGAACTCTTTAACAGAATTTTAATTTTGAGTAAAACTATTTTAAATGATGTACATAAAGAAAGT
Organism: Euzophera pinguis; assembly: GCA_947363495.1. Taxonomy (NCBI): domain Eukaryota; kingdom Metazoa; phylum Arthropoda; class Insecta; order Lepidoptera; family Pyralidae; genus Euzophera; species Euzophera pinguis. The sequence goes on along the minus strand of OX376176.1, from coordinate 1,077,815 downwards.
TACATAGTATACATTTCTTATAATAGCATGTTGTAAAGTCTGTTTCTGTTATAATTTCCATTATAAGTCGCTTTGTGCTTAGCCAATAAATATTTTCATTCATTCATTTATAATTAGTGGTTAATAAATAATCTTCACTAATGCTTAATCTCTATTTGTATTGTTAGATTTATCATTCTCAGCAAACAACTACAAATTACTTCATATATTTTTATAACCATAAAACTAGGGGGAAAGAAATTGAAAAACATTACTAATTAAATTCCATAACACATGCGCCTGAAATTGTATAAACGAAATAACTTATAAATAAGAACCTTGAACACTGTTGACAAAAATCTAGCACAAAAAAGGTACCTACCTCAAAATCCAGCACAGCAAAACACTAACTCACAGAACAAGTTATACCACTTCGAAAGAAAAAAAAAACTGTTAACACAAGTCAAGATCGGTAGGATGCGTGTGTTCACCGAGACCGCTCGATGCAGACTGAACTCTGAATTGTAGTTGACATTGAATGCTGAAGTTCAGAAATTGAGGTGTGGTCCTGTGTAGGCGGGTAGCGAGAAGCGATGGCATTTAAGGTTCCGGACTTCCGGCACAGAATAGGTCTTCTTCTTGGCGAGTCGACTCTGGCTAAGTTAAATTTCGGAAGACCAAAATTCCGCCACTGACAAGGCATTGTCAGTGGCTTCATAAAGGTCCCTGAGAGTGCAGGTGAGTGAGAATAGGTAAATAGCACTTATAGTTCCGTTCTCACCGGTTGGTATGGACATTTAGCCAGCGTCTGTGCTTTTCGTTATATTGACATTATTGATGGACATTAATGGCAACGTAAGAGGCACGTTTTTATAAAGAAAGTGATTTTATTGTCAAAATGTAACCACAAGCCAATAACATCAATGCAACTCATTTCATAATCGAATGACAAATACACAAAATGATGATGATTTCTTAAACTAATCACAAATACTAGTAATTTCGATTTTTTTCCTCAATGGCCAATGGCTATTTCGCCAGCGATGTTGCTGGGCGTTGTTGTTATGAATCATCTTTAAAGCAATTTAATTTCAACTCCAACGAGCTACCCGCTAATCGCTAACAAAGAGACCACACATTGACAAGAGTACACACGTTTTGTTGTTATACGTGTGGGCGTCGTGTGGTCACTGTGTGTTGATAAATGATACCTAGGTACTTATTCCGCCTAAACCGATAAATTGATGGAAAGGAGCGAGAGGGAGTGGAATTACCAGGTAATTTACAAGCAAAAAATTCATCCATACTTCCATATCCATACTAATATTATAAATGCAAAAGTCTGTCTGTCTGTCTATTAAGCTTTCACGGCCAAACAGCTGAACGGATTTTGATAGTATTTGGTATGAATATAAATGAAAACCCGGGGTCAAACATACGCACCTTTGGACGGACGGAGATGCGGGAAACACTAGTATTACATGAATTGATCCAAAATTATTGTAAGTGAAATGTTAAAAAGGGTGAAAGTTAAAACTAAATTTTCAAAATGCTCTGCTGAAAAAAGTTAAATTTTGAGATGTGGCGGTTTTGTTTCAAAGGAGCGATATTGCGTGCTCAAAAGATTCCTATCTGGAGATTGGAGCTCTATTTTTGAAAAGTACGACACACCCAAAATAGGTGAGTCGAATGATTTTGGTACAATATCGAGTATATAATAAGAATATTGGTCTTATAATTAATATCCAGAACATCATGGACCCTGGCAGGGCACTACAATTATACGATCTTATAATCTCAATATTCCTTTAAAACTATTAAGAGCATGCAAAAAATTCCGTGTACCACATGAATTACTACTTAGAGCATGTGTGTCCTTGTGTTGAAAGATGTCAGGAGAATCGATCTAGGTGGGGTTCATCATGGAGCAATTACAAAGAGGGAGATGCCGTTTGAAATGGCGCAGTGATGTGATCATTGGCGCATCGCCGACACAAAGTGGGCGGAGCTCGTCATTGCTCGTGCTCCATGCTTGGAGCCACGGCCGAAACCAAGCACCCCGCACGTCTGCCTTCCGCCCCGTGAAGCTGAACAAATACTTTCTTACAAAACGCTTATTACAACAACCTTAAATCAACAACAACCTGTGGGGCGGTGCAATCAATGGCTAACTTTGTATCTTGTAGCACTATGGAAGATTCAATATGGAAAATCACCGGACTATAGAAATGGCAAAGTATTGAGCTTTAATAGTGTTCATTCAGATCTATTGGGAGGAGCTCGTTAGTCGAGATCGACCCGCGTAACCGTAGCGAATGCGTGTCAAGCGACGGCGTGATGCGACCACTATTGGATTGGTCGCCAATTAGTGGCATTTTCTATCTTGAGCTCCTCCGTGCTTCGGAAGGCACGTTATGCCGTTGGTCCTGGTTGTTGTCGATAGATAGCAGTCGTTAGGCTGTGTCATTGGTTGTGTGGTCATGTTCCTGTTGGTCTGGTTCCCTGTAAAAAGGGTTAAGGAGGTCAGACGGCAGTCGCTCCATTGTAATAATCAGTTCCGTCAAATCTAAGACCATGACTTACAGCGTACCCTAGGCTCCGAAGCGTAAGCTGGCGACGGAACTAGGAATACACGCTTGGATGATGATGATTCAGATCTATTGGGTTACGTCAATCGACCGTACACCCTAGTGCCGAGCGTTTTTTCGGAACCGCCTTTAGGCTTTCCTTAATAACGTCCACCAGATAGCAGCCGGGATCAACGGCTTAACGCCCCTTCCGAAGCACGGAATCATCATTATTATCAAACAATCAGGTGATTAAAGTCTGCAATGTCCAAACCAAACTGGAGACAACCAAACAAAGTATACTTCCCGTAGAAATCAAAACTACTACCTCTTGGTCTAAGGCAAACGTAGCCAGTTAGTCAATAGTCATTTTGACTAGACAAGAAGCAGGTAGCTTCGAAGTCCAGGGCCCGCTTTTCTGGTCTTTCTGCCCACCACTTCGTCTTCGGCATAGGCCACATGATATACATCTTTAATTTATAACGAGCGTCTATGGATTACGGGAACAGCTCAGGGTAAAATAAATAACCAGCTCATTTTCCTGCCCATAAACATTAATTTCCGTTTTGACCCGATAATACTGGTCTTAACCAAAAAATATAGTTCTTGTTTTTAGCCAGGTATTTAGCCTTCAGAACAACAATGTTGAATTCGTAAAAAGTTGAATTTACTGAAAATTGTTACAAAGATTTAGATTTAGTAGATTAAAATCATGGAGTAATTACAAAGAGGAGATGCCGTTTGAAATGGCGCAGTGACGTGATCATTGGCGCCTCGCCGACACAAAAGTGGGCGGAGCTTGTCATTGCTCTGCTCCATGATTGGACCCACGGCCGAAACCAAGCACCCCGCACGTCTGCCTTCCGCCCCCTGTAGCCTCACAAACACTTTCTTACAAAACGCTTATTTATTACGGCATCTCCTCTTTGTAATTACTCCATGATTAAAATATTAAATTGATTCAGGTGTTACTTTGCGGAAGATAAGTGACACGCACTTACCAAATTCTTTAAAAAATTTTTTTAATTTTGTAAGTGCTCAAGACTAAAGTGTAAATTTAAATTGTAACTGATAGGGTTTACTATTATAATATTAACGAATATGAATGACAATTTAGATGAATGGTCAAATTAACGGAGACACACATGCAATGTGTAATTTAGTAAAATTAGTTTATTAAATTAATTAACTTATTAATGTACGTCCAAAAATGGACTGGGCTTGGTGATCTTGTCATTGATTGTACCCTTTTTAGAAAAAAAAAAGATTGTTTTAATATGAAATGGACCTCTATTTTTTCCATGTTAAAGACCGTAATTATTTGGTTCTTAAAAATACCTGTTTCAATTCCTGGATCGGATAAACAGGTATTTCAAGCTGAAGGATATTGTTATGGAGCATGACACGCGCATTATCTTATTTCTCCATATAGGGATTTCGATTTTTTTATGACGCGATGACGTCATCACTATTTGGGAATGCCCGTGTAGTAGGAAACGAGTTATAAGGAAAATAAGGCTTCTGTCCTTTTATTGTTTATTACATTACATTTACATGTTGTAAGAGTCAGTTTAGTAGTATTCTTTGTTGAATCTATCATCTCCTAGTGACTATAACATGGGAGCCTTCAAAAAGGGATTGAAAAAAAATCCTTCAGGATCAGCAACGCGCTCGTGACATCTCCGGTCTTGCAGGGTAACCACTTACCATCAGGTGGGCCGTACGCCTGTTTGCCTACTTAGTTGTATGTTGTTGCCCATGTTATAGTCACTAGTTATTATTCAATTAACATATTGTACGGAGTTTGACCGTTGAAAGGAACGGTATGCGTACGCCGTGTGCGGTTTCGATGATTGTAATCGTGAAATGGATTAATGTAAAGCTGGCCGTAGAGAAAGAACAATATTGCACTGACTGACATTTCTAAAAAGTCATATGATAAACCATGCGTTGCATCTCGCACGCTGGGAACAGAGAAATGTCACTCGAGATATGAATGACTGAAAATACAAGTACAAAGTTAAAAAAAAATAGTAAATATTTTCTATGCAAGATTTATTAATGTATCGTATTTGATACAAATTCATAATCACTCAGACGAAGACACGGGCGTGAGTTAGTCAAATCACCTTGCCTAGTCACATGTACAAAACCGGTGTTAGGAGAGACATACGAAGATAATGAATATGCATAAATTACCACGATAATGGTATCAATGAGTTGCAACTTGCATTTAGTATGATGACTCATATCACGTTTTGTTTGTTTAACAAGTATTTTATTTACTATTTTTATTGGTACAACTAGCATTGCCAGGCGTCCGGATAAAGCCGGACATAGTTAGGCTTTTTGATAACGTGTCCGGCCAAAATAAGTGTCCACCTTTGTCCGGCTTTTTACATACAATTTAACAAGATTTATGGTAATAATCAGAAAAGCTTTAAATACTCTCAGTATTAATCATCTCTTAATCACAAAATTCTCAATAATGTAGGGTGTCTAGCCGTTTTAGCCAAATGTCCGGCCAAACTGGCTGGTCTGTCCGGCTATTAGGTTTGGCGACCTGGCAACCCTAGTTACAACATACAACATTGTAAAGCAAATGGGACATAATTTTAAAAGTATAATGCCTGTCAATCTGTTTTTTATAAAAAATAAGAAAAAAATTAAAAGGTCAAATCTTTTTAATGCCTATTTGAATGAATGAATGAATTCTTTATTTGATTACTAAAACACACACACATTAAAAAAAATTTTTTGTTTAATATTTGTCTCTGTAATAGTGTATTCGCCAAGTCAAGCAAAAAAGCAGCACGGCCGTACCATCCTATTCTCGAAGCCCTATAACTTCGTTGTGGATAAAACTGCAAGCCTGAATTTTCAGTATTGTATTTTCTTCATTCAATGAAAATTTAGAAATTAACACACGAAAAAATGTTTGTTCCTAAAAATGTTATCCTACTTGTCTCAATAAACATAAAAAAATAACAATTTGTAAAACAAAATTATTATAAATTAGAAACATATTAATTAAAAATCATCAAATAGATGAAATAATGAATTTAAAATAAAGATTTTTTTTTTAAAAAAAGAAGAAAACGATTTAAAAAATATCTTTATTTATAATTTTACTTTGGAACCCTAAAAGTTATATAGGGGTATTTTTGTGGTCAAGGGAACAGATAAAATACTTGTTTTATTCCATTCATTAATAATTGTTTATTCACATATGAAAAAGCAATAATAATTATAAATTAACGATAAAAAGAAAATGTTTAAATTAAATAATTAATTAGCAATCATTATACGATTGAAATTGATAAAAAAATAACTTAATAGGTAATTTGTTCCACATTAGTTACAGTAATATCTGAAAACTTTTTTATTAACTTTTTCAATCTCTACCATAGTCATTTTATGGTACTAACTACAGAAAACCCTATACGTACGCCTTTTTTTCAACAAATCTAACGTTTAACTACTAACTGAGAGGTATGGAATCAGAGAGGGAGGCTTTTGCCCAGCAGTGAGACCTAAATAGCTTCATTTATCTCTCTATATCTCTAACTCTAAAGGCGCGTAAATCCAGTTGTGCGAATTATTCTTCCTGAAATTTGGCATACGCATAGTAAGGAGTGCTGATAGGGTTTCATTTCGGAAGAAGTACTGTTCGTTCTCGTCTATAAAAGCTTTTTTTATAGCCTTAGGTATCCCACTGCTGGGCAAAGGCCTCCTCTTTAGCTTTCCACGCATCTCAGCTAAGCGTAGTTTGGTCACTTTGGTGCCATCCACTGTCAAATTAGGTAAAAGCTGGACAAATAATTCCATCGCGGTCACGACCTGACATTCATCAAAATAATATCGATCGCCAGAACAATACGTAAAAGCATCGATCTCTCCAATCAAATAAACAATCGACGAATCGATGTTGACGAAAAATCGTTCCGACCTTTCATAAATATTACAGAAGTCTGAATTAATACGAGATTCAATAAATGTTATGGTTTAAGACAATAATGATATCAGATTGACTGGTCATACTCATAAAATAATGGCGCAGTATTTACGGTTTTGTGTCCGAATTGAAGAAGAAAGACTTTGGTCCCGGTATTGTTAAAGAACCTAGAAGAACCTCTGAGAGATCGCTGATACCAGGGTTTGCAGTCGATTGACTATGTGCTCAACCGGATTAACCTAAAAATAACGTTCCTAACCCAAAAATAACGGTATTTGCCGTTAGTACGCTAAATTCTTGAATTAAATGTAGTACCTACACTAAAACGATATTAATATAATAAATACCAGACTACAAACCTTGACTATCGCCCATCGAGTAAAAAACCGTTATCGCCTACTTAATGAAGTCCGTTCAAAACTTTGTAGTTCGTATCATTCAAGTATTCTAGGCATATTAATAACCTGATAGTAAGAACATAGTGTCAGTTATTTACGTTTAAAATAAATTGTTAATTGAGATGATAGTGGCAGATAAACTCTGCCCCCGATGGCAAAATGTAGTGTAATTACGAACTTCGACAACTGTGATCGTCTGATTGGCAACTAGGGTTCAATATTTGGTTCAATTTACTTGGGAGTCGGCGGTGTTATCGCCAAGTCGTGAATAATTATTACGAAAAATCGACAAAGACAAAGGCACTTAGGTAACGGTCTTCTTAGCGAGTCGACTCTGGATAATTATATTTGAGAAGACCCATATTCCGCCACTGACAAGGCATTGTAAGTGGCTTCGTAAAGGTCATTAAGAGTTCAGTTGGCAAAGATCAAAAACAAGTTTAAAATCGATCAGCTCATTTTCCTGCCCATACATTTACAAGTATTTCAGTACTTAACCGGTACTTAACTCAAAAAAACGGTGTAACCAGGTTAAAGAACGTAATTTTTAGGTCTTAAAAATACCGGTTACTCCAGACCATTGCAAATACAATATTGGGGGAAACGGAGTCTCAAAATCTGCTATTGGCACATATACAAGTCATTGTATAGTTGAGTTAAGAGTCGATTTTATCAACATCGTTCCGATTCAAGAGTAACTAATCTAAGCATAAAAAATGGAAGGCAGACATTTTTATTCTAGAGACAGGGTCCTTGTACCGGAATGATATGTGGATTAACAATATATTCTCGGGTCTGTGTGGTAAAATGTAAACTTCATTATACGAGAGTTAATTGCGTCATTATCCTTGGAATAAAACTTATCCGCCTTTGGTGAAATCGTCCCCTAGTATCCCAATTTTCGTGGAATCCCATAACACAAGTCTCAAATTTACGTTGGGCAGTGAATAGGTAATAAATAATAGTACTTATTTTGGGGCTAACTCAATCTGTGTGATTTGCTCATTGAGAAAAGAACGTTTAAGAATTGCGGTTTCAATGCTTTTAGATTGGCCCCATACATATATTTATTCATGTGATTACATTTATAGATTAGAGTGAAACAAAAAGTGTAAACAAATATATTGATTGTACAGTTATATGGATAAGAGAGGGATGGAGGCCAAATCAATACCTAGCAGGGAGCTTTGAAAAATGTTGGTTAAAAATATCGGCAACTACTGTTGTTATACTATCTGCGGTCATGGCAACAATGTGATAACAGTCACAAAAGCCACCGTTGATGTTTTTTGTCGTAGTAGGTCATACGTCGATACTGTGACAGTGTCACAAAAAGAGGTTTTCAGTAAGTACTAAATACTTGTGAAAAACCGATATTTTTGGGTTATGAGAAGGTCCATAGCCGAACACTAGCAACGACTTCGTGCGTCAAGCGGCGACGAAACGCGACCCGCTTGGTTAGTGGCTATCCCAAGCTCCATCGTACTTCGGAAGAACCCGGTTGTTATCGATAGATGGCGGTCGTTAGTCTGTGTCAGAGGCCTTTTAAGCAGCCTGAAAAATCGGACGGTGTTGGCCCGTAACACACCTAGGGTCATCATGTCCCTGTTGGTCTGGGTTTCCCTGGAAAATAATTCCGGAAGTCAGACGGCAGACGATCCATTTAATAACCACCAAATCTTAAAAACCACCTTGTCTTTTAGGCAACCCCGGGCTCCGAAGCTATACAGTCCCTCCATTGGAATAACCAATCTAGGACCATGATTAAAGCGTACCTTACTAAGCGTGATCTTAAACTGAGAGACTGGGAAACATTATTTAAGCCACGGTTAAAATACACGTAAACTATCGTAATTTGGGATTTATTTCAGTCCGTCCTCGGGTCCTACCTTGGCCCCGTTTTACTAATCTTTCGAGTCTAAAACGTACGTACTTATTCAATAGATATATATTTTTTAACTATCAGGTAAGTTCGAACAGCTAATACCAGCCCATAACATAACTAAACAATCTCTCATCGTCATCATTTCGTGTAGGTAACAAGAACATATACTCCTAGGCTTTCGAGTAAAAAAAGCTTGCATACCTACAACAAATTATTTTCACAGGTTCAAGGCTGCCCATAGTATCCGAGTTATATCAATCCATTGCACAATATTGCGCAATAGTACGTAAGGCCATGACTTATCAAATTTTATGGTAGCTGGTAGCTATACAATTAAGGAGTATCGAATAAATGGTCGTGTATTCTGTACGCTATTTAGTTGATAAGAATTCGCGAAATGGCTAATTCTCAAAAGGACTAATTCGCAAAATGGCCTATTTTCAAAAGGTCTTTCGCGAAATTTATTTTTGAAACACAGTTATTCGCTTATTGGCCTAATTCGCAAAATGTCACCCTAGTCTCAAAAAGGCTAATTCTCAAAAGAACCTTTTCGCGAAATGGCTAAACTACCAATTCTCAAAATGGCTAACTTTTCCCAACCCGGGATGGGTTGGGAAAAGTTAGACACTTTACATTTTTACGAAGTATGTGTCTCTTGTTTCCTCGGCTTTCTTTTGTGCATGAGGTCCCATTGCCTAAGAAAAATAATTAGTGCTTCTATCTGATGCTAGGTGGCGCATCAAAAAGAAAAATATTTAAATTAAGTATAGGAGCCCAATTTTTTTACTGCATGACATAATGTCGAATGAAAATAATTCGATATCGAATAAAGATTCTTCGAAATCGAACGAAAATTGTTCAACCCCGATTTTGCGTTAGCCACACTTTTTGAAAATAGCACTAGAAGTGCTAACTAGCTAAAAGGGAATCGGACTAAGGTCCGAGACCCTTTCAGACTATTTGGAAAAAAAGTTTCCGTCGTCCTGCGGTCCTGATTTTTGTGACTACATTGATCGAAATTACAATGGCAAAACCCGTATATAAAACAACGAATTAAAAAATGTTTCCCATAGCAAAATGAGCAATAAGTTAAGCGTTGGCACAAAAATATCTTGTTGTACACAAACGATATAAATATGGTAGGGTTGTCCGTTACATATATTATTTTCTTTTAAATTCAAATTAAAAAAAATCTTTATCTTAATTTTTAATCTATCTGTGAAATTACTATACTTCCATACTAATATTATAAGTGCGAAAGTTTATCTGTCTGTCTGTTCTTCACGTCCAAACCGTTGATTAAAAGGATTTTGATGAAACAAGGTACCTAAGAATAAAGTTGAAGACCCGGGGTCAAACATAGGCTACTTTTTGACGCAGGCGGAGCTGCGAGAAACAGCTAGTTGCTTGATATAGACACATTAGCTGTAAAAGCTCCTTGTTTCAGCTGTAGCAAAAACACCATCGGCAAACCTGCATCAATATCAGACGACCATATTTGTTTACATTATTGTCTTTTTCCATTGAGACAGACTTTAGTGTATTTAGTAGAATAGAATTTATTGAAACGTTTATCAATATATGTATACATAAAATGATTTATAAAAATGATTGACATAGTACAATCCTTTTACAAATTTTAGATTTTTTATTAATAATAAATTTTCACAGATGATGTATTTCTATTGTCGCTATAACGACAATACTAAAAAATCAGAATAAAATAAATATTTAAGGGGCTCCCATACAACAGCCTGATTTTATTCCGGATTTTATAATACGGAATCCTTCGTGCGCGATTCCTACTCGCACTTGACCGGTGTTTAAGGACTTTTAGCGTGACAACCCTACATGCTCAGACCAAAATATCTCATGATTAACATTATTAAACGTTCAGACGCCGTGCAGACGTGGTCGTGACAGCTGGCGACGGCTTTCCAGACGATTTATCACTTCATTCGGAGATTATTTTATTTTTAATTATTACTCCTTTGTACATAAACGAACTTACTGCATGCGACCGGAGCAATTACAAAGAGATTAGAGATGTGCCAAATCGGTTCGTAAACAAGTTCAAACCGAGTTAAGTTAAACTCGAACCGAACCGGGTTCGGGACAAAACCAAACCGTCCGAGTACCTACCGAACCGACAGCGCGCGACTTACGCTAGCGGGGCGGAGCGGTCTGGCCCGAAGTGAACGAACGAACCGAATGTAAAGACGAGTTATCCCGATTTCTTCCTGTTCCTAATAAAAATTCTATATTGGATAGCAATGGATTTTTTTTTTGTATTTTATGATGCTAGAAGCTTTTTAGTTACCTTTTTTGTTGTAAGTTACATTATCTTTTTGTTTAATTACGAGTTAATGATGTTGATTCATAACTTGGTTTTGTTAAAGCCTTTCCTTTATTTAAAACTAGCAGTCCGCCCCGGCTTCGTCCGTGGTACATACATAGCCTATGTCACTCAGGGATAAAGTACCTTTCCAATGGTGAAAGAATTTTTGAAATCGGTCCAGTCCAGTAGTGCCTGAGATTAGCGCGTTTAAACAAACAAACTCTTCCGCTTTATAATATTAGTATAGATATAGATTAATTATTTTTTTAAACCTTCGATCAAGGAGTTTTTTATACTTCATAGAAGTTTTCAAGTTAAATTATAATGTCAATTGTAGATCCCGCTCTGACCTCCGACCGTCATAGCAACTCGGTTTGATCAACCCGGTTTCAACCCGGTTTACATTGAAAGTCGAACCGTTCGACCCGGTTCGTGATTTTTTCGGGTTGGCACATCTCTAAAAGAGATGCCGTAATAAGTATTTGTGAGGCTACACGGGGCGGAAGGCGTGCGGGGTGCTTGGTTTCGGCCGTGGCTCCAACCATTGAGCACGAGCAATGACAAGCTCCGCCCACTTCAGTGTCGGCGAGGCGCCAATGATCACATCACTGCGCCATTTCAAACGACATCTCTTTGTAATTGCTCCATGGACCTAGTACACCCTGGTGTCAGTGATTCGCAACCGCCTCTGACGTGGTTCCTTTAACGACCTAATGACAGCCGGGACCAACCTTTCACAGCACGGAATCATCATTACTATCAGACAATCAGGCGATTCAATCCTGCAATGTCCTATCTGAATGTGTCGTGAATGAAGCAACTAAACAAATTATATATATACATATATGCTTCCCGTGGGAATTGAACCCGACCTCCGGGTCAAAGGCGACCGCCACTGGACCACGGCGGCAGTTCCACGAGATCACGAAGTGCTATTTTTGAAAGTGTGATATTTATGTCAAATAAAAATCGTTCGATATCGAATAGTAATTATTCGGCTCGCCGATTTTGCGTGAGTTTCATAAACACACATTTCAAAAATAGGGCGCTGGCCGTGATATATGTATTTAGTAAATAATAGCCTATTTACATATATTATTATAGATATGAAGATTGAAGACAACTAACAATTGTTCTACATGGAAGTTCAGAATTACGTCACTTTTGGAATCTGTCCAAGCTCAATATCTGAGCATGCGCTTCTTGCTAACACCCGGAATTACAGATTGATAACAATATTTTTCCATACGTAGAAAAAATGAGTTTAATGCGTATTAGTTTATCATTTTCCCGCCCTTTCACAGTCAGCTGATAATAATAGGTTACACTAGACAGCATCACTGATCTGCATAGATTAATAATTATTAATCTATACCATGGAGCAATTACAAAGAGATGCCGTTTGAAATGGCGCAGTGATGTGATCATTGGCGCCTCGCCGACTCAAAGTGGGCGGAGCTTGTCATTGCTCGTGCTCCAGGGTTGGAGCCACGGTCGAAACCAAGCACCCCGCACGTCTGCCTTCCGCCCCGTGTAGCCTCACAAATACTTTCTTACAAAACGCTTACTACGGCATCTCCTCTTTGTAATTGCTCCATGATCTATACGTAGCGAAAGCGCGTGGGCGCAAGCTACGGTGGGACGCAACCTGTATTGGATTGGTCGCCATTAGTGCCATTTTCTATCTCGATCTCTTCCGTGCTATGGAAGGCACGTACGGTCCCGGTTGTTTAATGATAGATGTCAGTTAAGCTGTGTCATATGATTTTAGGGAGCTCGAAGAAAGCTGACAGTGTTGGCCACCTCGGGGCATGTTCCTGTTGGTCTGGTTTCCCTGTAAAAAGGGTTACGGAGGTCAGACGGCAGTTCATTGTAATAAATAGTGCCGCCAAATCTAGGACCATGACTTATAGCGTACTCTAGGATCTAATTAAGCTGAGGACGCAACTGGGAACCATGCTTGGACGAAGAAGTGGCTAACTGCCTCCGGTCCAGTGGCCTTAGGGAAAAGTTTAATAAAAACATGTTTACAAGGAAAAGAAACGAAAAAGGAAGTACTTATAACCTACTTTTAACTCTTAGATAAGTAAATAATTGGTCTTCGCGGCGCTACGACCGCGCGAGACCAATTAATCTTAATTTTAACTGTTATAATTATCATGTTTACAATTTACTTGTCTCCTGTCGCCAATTTTTATCTTCTGTATGTCCAGTTTGAGACCTTGCGAGCTACAAATAGACCGACAATCTCATTAGGACAGATAAAGATGAATTACGATGATTTTGGCAAAATTCTACTACTCGGAGAGAAATAGTCATATTTTCCTATGCGTACGATGCGTACATAAACAATAGAATAACGTATAAGAAGCTCTTTTCAGCAAAAATCTATCCGACCGTAGAAATTGAAGGGATTTCGAATATCAAAATACTTTAACATATAAGTCAATTATTATTTTTGTAATCGTCTAGAGAGAGAAAAAAATGACAAAAAGCAAAAAATACAATTTCAATCTTTCCAGTGAAACTAGCACCAGAAATAAATAATAATAAATAATAAATAACTCTTTATTGCACCAAATTGTAGAAAGTACATGAATATTATTATTATCTATGGTACAAAGGCGGCCTTATCGCTAGAGCAATTTCTTCCAGGCAACCAACAGGTAGGACTTCATGATATGAAACAGGAAGGTAGGCGCAAATTAACAATTGGGAAAAAGTGAAACATAAAAGCATAACGTACCTATGCAGCACATACAAAAAAAATATACCTATGTAAATATATGTGGTGCACATATATGCATGCATTACACAATGTAAATAAATATACATACTTATTTTAAGCGTATCAATAAATGTTAAAATTACAACTATGGCGGGTTATATACGAACAGCAGACGAAAAGATTTTCTCGGGAAGAGGTTTAGGTGATAGAAAGATAATGGTCTTTCACTTGTGTCTTGAAGCTGGAGAGTGTTTGGGCATGTCTAATAGATACCGGCAAGGAGTTCCACAGACGTACAGCTTGGACAGTAAACGACTTGGTGTAAAATTCGGAAGAATGTACGGGTGTATCCAATCGGAGATTATGTGCACTGCGAAGTCGATCATGGTGTTGATTGTGAAACACAAACCGTTCTTTCAGATATTGTGGATAAGTGGGAATAAAAAGAATAGAATAAAGCATGGAAAGGATATGCCAATCACGGCGACGTCGGATTGGGAGCCACTTGAGTTGATTGCGAAATTCAGAGACATGATCATATTTACGAAGACCGTAAATAAATCTGATACAAAGGTTTTGGAGACGCTCAAGTTTGTTTAATTGCTCCTGAGTTAGGTCCAAATAACAGGTATCCGCGTAATCAAGAATGGGAAATAGTAGTAACTGTACAAGCGTAATTTTCGTTTGAAACGGCAAAAAATTTTTTAGTCGTTTTAGTGATCCTACAGCTGCAAACATTTTTCTACTGACTTCGGCAACTTGCGGAGTCCAAGTAAGGGAGTTGTCCATTAGGACACCAAGATTTTTCACGCAAGCACTAAAAGGGATCACCGTACCATCGAACGAGACTTTCGGGAGGTCTGTTATATTAATTTTGCAGATTAGTCTAGAGCTACCGATAATGCAAACTTGTGTTTTAAGGGGATTTATGATAAGGCCGTACGATCTGCTCCAAACCGATATTGCACTTAGATCATCATTAGTAGTGTGAACGGCTGTTGCAAAGTTTTCTGCATCAGCTTGCGTGTATATTTGTAAATCGTCCGCGTAAAGGTGGTAGGAACATTGAAGATTAAGGGTGATGGAATTGATGAAAAGAGCAAACAGCAATGGAGATAAGACGCCACCTTGCGGAACGCCAGCAGCGATATCACACCAGGAAGAGAATGAATCCTCAATATGTACCCGCTGCTGTCGTCCATACAGGTAAGAATGAAACCAGTCGATTGCCGTCGGAGATATGTTGAGAGAACGCATCACAGCCAGAAGTATATCGTAATCAACAGTGTTGAACGCGTTGCTAAAATCTAAAAGTGAAATAAGAGTGATCAACTGTTTGTCCATGCCGGAGCGAATATCATCAGTGACCTTAATGAGAGCCGTAGTCGTGCCATGGCCCTGTCGAAATCCAGATTGTAATGGGTTAAGTAGGTTGTTCGAGGAAAGAAAGTTTTGAAGTTGCTGCTGAACAACACGTTCAAGGATTTTCGAGAGGAAAGGGAGAATAGAAATAGGACGGAAATCAGTAATTAATGTTGGGTTCGATTTTTTGGGAAGTGGTAAAAATATTAAAACCGATTCAGCCGGTTTTTGGCTAGGAGGGAACAAATGTACAAGACATACATACTTACATTCATACAGGTCCAACACATTGTTCGGGTAAAAATTCGCAATGATTTTGAGCAAACTCTTAATAAAGAATATGAAGATAAATTGTAAAATTTTCCTATATGAAGATAAATAGTAGATAACAAAACAAATTTTGTAGGCGTGTCTTTGTTATCTGGTGACTTATGCCGTTATAATTGAGCAAAATCGATTATGATTGAATAAAGTTTTATGGGTCAAGCTGCTAGACTTAATAGGGAATAGATCCAGTGAAAGCAAAGTTCTCGACCGTGGAGGTCCATTCTTGCACCTCACGGTACGCGCCGACCAATCAAGCCCTGACGCTACTCAACGATCTCGTTGCACAGCTTCCTCAAGTTGACATATTCAATGTAAATTTAACTTATTTCATATCTGCATGTATTCGTTTTTTGTCAATTACCAACTAATTGTACTTATTTAACTCACTATACGTCTTGGGAAACTGTAAGTGTAGTGAGTAGCTGTGAATAAATAAATAAATAAAGGAATAAGCCATAGAAACCATAGAAATTACAGAGAAGGTTCATCTATTATTTCTTATTTTTATACACAGTTTTATTTAAGTACACTTTTTCACACTAGATTGTCCACTGACATAGGCCTCCTCCAAGTCCATCCACTTCAATCTGTCCTTTGCTTTCCTTTTTACGTGTGGAAAAGGCCTTCGCCTACCACCCAGCCAGGAACGAGAAGCTGGGTGGAGTGGGACTTGGTCCCACTCAAAACCAGACGATGTCAAAACGCCTACCGCTTATTGCCGGGACCATGTGCTCCGCAGCCCCAGTGGCCCTGCGGTTTCCTGGGCTAAGTTCGTTTTGCTGCCACTTTCTTATTGTCAATCAATCAACTTTATTGCGTATTGTTTTTTTTTAATGACCTACAATTTTAGCTCCTGTGAGGTTTAAAATTTACAGCGGGACTGCGTATTATGGGTGTACAATGATGTTATATATAGCAATTACAAGATCTTAGACCACAAACAGCCGTACGGCTGCAACATCATCTCATCATGTCGTCATCTGTGCGTTGGTTAATCAGGATTTATGTGTTCTAAGAGTGAGTGAGTTCAGAGTTCTATGTACATTTTGTTAGATAGTACAATAATTATAATAAATACAATAGCAACAGCCCCAAAGACGACTAGAATGAATGAATGCTTTATTGCACCAGTTTGAAACTCGATAAATACATAATTGAATCGGATTAAAACAAAATGAGTACAAAGGCAATGTATCCAATCTTAGGGTAGAAAGGAGCTGAGATAAGGATAAATTGCGCGACCTAGATTTGCTCATGTGACCTTGTCCGACCTTGTCCGACTTGACCCGACTGCGGAAAGGCAAACGGAAGGCTTATGATTTTAGCAGTCTACATTTAAGTATGTTTTTTTACATTTTATCTGGGAATCTTAGTAAAAAATCCTATCTTTATTTATTACGAAAATTATGAATTTGTTTTTTAATAATCAAGCCTGCAATGTCCTACACAAACTGGAAACAACTAAACAAAGTGTGATTCCCGTAGGAATCGTTCCCATAATGATGTAAGAGTAAAAAATGCAGACTTATGGACCATTCAAAGTGACCCCCGCGCGACTAGCGAGACACCCATAGAAATAAGATTATTATCGGTCCAGTTAACTTTGGGATACGCTATGGCTTTTCTACTGATTCTTTTTTACGTGGGCGTCCCGCCAGTCGCGCCTTCAGGTGTTATATAATGTTACAAATGTTTTGAAATGTTTTATTTTACAGTGTTATGTCAGAGCCTACATGATTACATATTCTGTAGTTATAGCATAAAATTCTTTGTCGAACATCTGTTAATAACATTATTGTATACGGTAATTTTATAAACAAAGTGTAAGTTTTCATTAGCTAGTTACGTAAGGCGGTCACAGTTTTCTGTAGGATTTAGGATTTTGGCGACTAAAGACCATTAGGAGTTGCCTAGTCTCCCATTTTTTAGGGAGCCAAGGCAATTAGCAAGCAAACTTAGCTTGTTTCCCCTGCCTAAGGGGAACAAGGAAATTAAAATGAATCTATGAAACGAAAATTACTAACTAGGTACAATCATGAAGGCTGCAGTGATTTGATAGTCGATGGGAATGGGACACTGCCAGGAGTGGAAAAGAATGAGGGAGACAGCAGCCCACCAGTGAGACAGGATAGGTTTGTTTTTATGTATTTTTGCAATCTGTTCCTCAAACATTAAGCAAAAGATCAAGAATTTATTTGTCTTAACGAGCAGCAAGTCCAGCAACATGTGCTCTAAATGTAAAATTTAGGGTACTACAAATCTTTAGGAGTCTTTCTTTTGAGTCTTTTAAATGCTGTCTGATTGTTCATTAGCTAGGTGGCAAGTTTGTTTAGATGATTGTCCAGTCTCTTTTTGTAGGATTTCATTGATTGCTTTACCTCTTCTTTAACTGTCCTGACTACAAGGTCGTGGTGTAATTGCTTGTTTGTTATGAACCAGGGAGCTAGTTAGGATAAGTTAATAAAAAAAAATATCATTAGTAAAGAGTTTTAAAAAGAGATATGATAAAATATCCAAATACAAAGACGTAGTCTCTGCCTACCCTACGGGAAAAGGCGTGATGGTATGTATGTATGTACAAAGACGTAGTTTAAATAGCTGCTAGCGTGTTCCAATAATGTATAATAATTAGTGATTGGCCGATTTTTTGTTTTATATTCGGTATTCGGCCGAAGATTCGGCTAAATCACCGAATGTTCGACAGAGTTTTTTTCCCCAGCCGTTTATGTCCCACTGCTGGATAAAAACCTCCTCTCTTTCTTTCCACACTTCAAAGTCACTGGGCGAAGACCACTTTGCCTAGTAAATTCGCAATTTGAGTACCAACTCACAATTTATATTATTTTCTTAGGTAATCAATTTAAAGTTGTTTAAATTTTAGTCACAGCAAAGAATATGGTCATAAAAACATAATAAAGGCTGCCTAAATGGGCTGTTACGGCTTGGCCACGGGGGAATTCGCCACGGCAAATTTCGCCGCGATGCCACCGGCGACTAAAAGAAATTCGCGCAGGTGAATTCCCTCATTGCCTGGTCAAGGATTCAGTTGCAATGAACTTTTACTAAAAATATGAATTACATGACGTGAGAAATATAAAGAAAGTAATTTAGTTTATTTAAAATCAACATTCACAACAAGGATACTGATCCTTCAGGACCACAATGTTGAAATTTATCAATCAATCAATCAACTTTATTGCGTATTATGGGTGTACAAAGATGTTATATATAGCAATTACAAGAACAGAGATCGTGAGAACAGTTTCATTACTAAACTACAATGTATAGGTATTAAGGAATATATATATTATTTAGAAATAATTTGTTTTGTACTTATTGTTGCTAAAATTATTTAACAATTGTAAACAAACAGTCTTAAACTTTTAAGATTTTGAACATAAACAAAAATGTTTGTACTTTCTCTACTAATAAACCAAATGTAATACTATCACAGGAGTTTTTCTTTGTATTAAGAGTTTTTTTTTAACTTGAAGAATTTATATACATTTCTTTATAGTTATAGTTTCAAATTAAATTTTTAAAAAAAATGTTTTTCTATGAAATAATAAATATTTCTGCTGATTTAACTATACTGAATTATTCGGCTAAATATCCAGTTTGGTAAGTTTTTCATTCGGCCGAATGTTTGTATTCGGTGAAACCCATGTTTGGCCCATCACTAATAATAATGTCATCATGTCTTCTCATCATCATCATTTCGAGTAGGTTACATTGTCAATTGACCGTGTACTTGTCTTCTGTGACGTATGTATCTATCAAATGCGAATCTTGTACTCTCCATAGATGGAAAAGGATTTAGATAGAGATAGAGTTTTGAAGATCCGATTAAAGCATGCAAGGTCCAACTTCGAGATGCTCAATTTCAAGCTTGAATGCCTCTTGTTTGGTTTGCTTATCAGTCAGGTGATACAAGCCTGTAATGTCCTAGATAGGGAACATTCTGAAAACATATTCCCTCAGTATTCAAACTCAGGACTTCAAAGTCACCATTCAAACGTCCTAACCACCAGACCATAGAGGCAGTTTACGAAAAGGATTGACATATTTTGAGAGGTTAATTCAGGAATATTGGGAACTTCATAGAAGTACCTAGTTACCGGTCGAAAGATAAACATTAACGACGTCAGTTACCATGTAACATCTTCTCTAACTATACACAATAACCCTGCGAACCTGTCCTCTACATCAACACTGCATACGAATCAATAAAATAATAATTACACGTTAATAAATTAAAGATCTTTCGTAGGCATTATCGATTAATACCACGCTTATACAACCCGCTTTAAATGTTGCTTGAAATTGACTCGAAGTGGGGATTGACGAGTAATATGATTTAACGGCTACGGTATCGCGGATACCGAAAAAAAAATTACTTACCAAGAAATAATCCAAGTTGCAGTTGTCAGAAGGAAATGCAAATTTCGCAGATTTTATGCACCGTATCACTTATTGTTACTAAAACGCTGAGTTAAATTAACAAATGTACGTATATGTTTACGAATAATGCGAGAAACTAGGGATATTTACGCGGAATCAACGGGAAATAGGAAATTTTAATTTTCGCAAAGTGTTCCAACGTGATCTTCGGTCGAATTTATAAAGTCTTAAAATTTTCCGCTAGAGGCGCCACTATAGTATTTTGACATTTGTTATGGATGCGATCAGATTTAGATTATTTTTTTGTTGCGTTCAATACTATTAATTTTACAGAATACTTATTGTCTATTGTTTGTGATTTTTTAAATAGAAAAATAATCAGTCAGCTTCTGGCACCATAGATAGAAAACTGTCTGGCACTTTCACTTTCCCGGTCGATAGCGATGTGGAGGAGTTTTACGACACTTAAATTTGTGTTGTTTTTTTTTCTTTTTCTATTTTAGTTTTATAATAATTTATGTACATTAGTTATTTAGTTTTAGATTTTAGTTATAATTAGTGTACATTTGTTTTATTATATTTGAATAAATTTTCTGAAAAACTTAATTGCAATAGAAAAAGAATCCACAAAATTTTTGCCTCTTAGATTAATAATTGGTCTCCGCGGCGTCGAGCGTGCGAGACCAAATATTAATCTAAGTTTTGCCTCTTTTCTTATAGAGTCTTTTACAGAAAAGAGGTATAGAGTTGATTATTATGTATTAGGTACTTGAGGGTTTTTTTTTAATTGGTTGATATTCAATATCGTGCCACAGCATTAAACCATGTCGACCTAACCTAATTCAATAAGTATTGTGAAATTTAATTCGTAAGTAAAATTACACTTAATCATCTGTTATATCTTTGCGTACCTATCATCATAATTTCGTGTAGGTTACATTATCACTCGACCATGTACACCATGGTGTCAGAGTTGTTCGGAACCGCCTCTCGGCCTCTGACGTGGTTCCTTTAATGACCACCAAATGGCAGCCGGGACCAACGGCTTAAAGTGCATTCCGAAGCACGGAATCATCATTATTATCAGACAATCAGGTGATTCAAGCCTGCAATGTCCTAACCAAACTGGAAACAACTAAACAATGCTTTCCGTGGGAATCGAACCCACGACTCCCGGGCCGAAGGCAAACGTCGTAACAACTGGACCACGGAGGCAGTACCTTTATACCTCATAAAATTATACAAAAAAAATTGTATGATGGCTCCATAAAAAAATAATTTAACATTGATTTTAAAAATATTTAATACATTTTCACATAGCATTTTTATATAATATCCAATACTATTCGACAACACATAAAATATTCACTTTGTAACATTTTTTTTTTCGTTTTCCACTGCAATCTGTTTCTTACTGGACATTTAAAATAGCAACAATATTAATTAGGAATCATTCATTAATTCATTCATATCACGTGGGTTTCGTGGCCAATCTACTGTATACATGTCACACATTTTACAATTACGGCTCCAGAGTTATTCGGAAACGAATATCCGACTTTTAATGACCACCAAATGGTAGATGGGACCAACAACTTAACATGTCATAAGAACAAAGATTTAGTTTTTTTTTTGACTACGTCCAAATATTTGCTTATAATAATTATATTTTTAATATTGATTATATCTATACTAATATTATAAAGCTGAAGAGTTTGTTTGTTTGTTTGAACGCGCTAATCTCAGGAACTACTGATTCAAATTGAAAAATTATTTTTGTGTTGGATAGATCATTTATCGAGGAAGGCTTTAGGCTATATAACATCACGTTGCGACTAATAAGAGCGAAGAAACAGTCTAAAATGTGGAAAAAACGGGGAAAATTATTCATCTTTGAGGGCTTCCGTTGCGTGCGCTGCGAAAACTGTTCGAGATACCCAAAAAATATGTATAAAAGAATTATTCCTCTTTAAATTATCTAGAAAAATGTCCACAACAGTATATGTCTATCTTTTAAGATTAACTCACAATAACCGTTTTTATGATAATCACATTTGGTCGAAATTAATGCATTTTTTTTTATTTGTTAGAGTTGTATCAACATAATAATATTAATCTTTATCCAAATAAATGTGTTATTGATTAAGAGTATTTAACTGTGAACAAAATTGTCTTTGACATCACCTAATTGCAATAAACAACATCTTATATTATAATACAATTTTAAAATAACTCTGAAACAAAATTCACACGCGCCGCATGATGAGCGCTCGCCCATGTTCCCAAAATAACTATTCCACGCGGACGAAGTCGCGGGCACAGCTAGTTGTATTATAACACTTAACTGAAAATACTACACAAAATATCACAGATAACGTCCATAGACGGCCTTTCAGTCCTGTCTCTTTTCAAGCACTTCGACGCTAATTCATATATTTCATTTCCTTTCCTCCAATCTTTTATCACCGGATCCAAAACTCTACTAATATCTCCTTCACAATTCTCTTCAACATAATCCTTTATATTCATCTTAGCTTCCACAATAATAGGCTTTAACCCTGTTAGGAGTTCTAATAATACAATTCCAAAACTATAAATATCTATTTTCTGAGTGACCGTTCCGGAAAAACCTTCGGGGGCCATGTATGCATGTGTGCCCATTAGGGTTGTGGTAAATACGGTGTGGTCGATGTGCTTGGCTAAGCCGAAGTCGCATAGCTGAAAGAAAAAAAAAAAAACAAATACAAATTATAAAATTACACAGACTAAAGAACCCCTCAGTATCAGGTCTCTAGTAAAATGCCCTTATGGAATAATCATGAAGCAATTACAAAGATGTGATGCCGTAATAAGCGTTTTGTAAGAAGTATATATATAATGAAACAATATTTGTGTATGTTTTATGTATGTTTACGTAGTGCATGAACTTAGGCGTTTGATAAAATTTGCTCTATAAGTAATGATTTCTTATGTTTTCGCGATTGTTATTCATATTACGCGATAAAACCGTATTAAAATAGTTTAATTTAATTGCTCTATAAGTAATACATTTTTCCCCCTTAACTTTTTTGCGCCAAACTATCTTTCCGTTTCTCCCAATGGTTGACTGGTAGAGAATGCTCTTAGTATTAAGTCCGCCAATTGTTATAAGTATATGTGTACTTTGTGGAACAATAAGGTTTTAATAAATACAGAAGACCGCAGCCAAATAACACTGTGATGCAGTGTTGTGTTTCTGCTGGTGAGTAGGGTCGCCAGGCTCTAGAGGGGTGGCTGTGCTGATAGCGGACAGGTCAGCAACGCGCTCGTGGCATCCCCGGTGTTGCACGCGTTCATAGGCTACGGTAACAACTTACCATCAGGTGGGCCATACGCCTGTTTGCCTTCTTAGTTGTATATAAAAAAAATGTTTGAATTTTCAATTTTTTTTTTATAAGCCGTACTTAGGTGTCTCACTGCTGGGTAAAGGTCTAGCTTGCCATGCATGTTTAGGTATAAATTAAAAATTTACAAAAGACACTAATATGTACGGAACAGATAGAACTGTGGCAAGTGGCATTATTTACTGAACTCTTAATACGTGGGGCGCACTATAAGTTTCCGGAATGAATATGAAAAAATACTATTAAAGGTACAAAATTAATTTATTGTTTTTCAAAATAATCTCCCTTGGCGTCTATGCACTTTTTCATTCGATGAAACCAGTTTTGAAAACTTTTGTGCCACTCCTCTGTGGTGACCTCTGAAACGTGTTTTTCATACTCCTCGACAGCCTCTTCTGGTGATGAAAATCGTTGACCGCGTAATTGGTTCTTAATTTTTGGGAACAGAAAAAAGTCACAAGGTGCCAGGTCGGGACTGTATGCAGGATGACTCATGAGTTCTACATTTTTCGCCTTCAAAAAGTCGTTTGTCTGTCTGGCCGTGTGAGAACTAGCATTGTCGTGGTGCAGGATGATACGGCGTTTACGGTTATTTTTACGGAGTTCGTCAATAACTTCCGGCAAACAAATGGTCGTGTACCAGTCACTATTCACTGTACGACGATTCTCTAAAGCAACAGTAGCCACGTGTCCACTTTTCACGCGCCCCACTTTGGTTGGTTTCGGCTCAACTTGAAAGACCCATACGCTCGATTGCTGCTTTGTTTTGGGATCGTAGCAATAAATCCATGTTTCGTCACCTGTTACTATGTCCCACACCAAATTTGACGCACCTTCGTTGAATCTGGTAAGCATGGCACTGCACCAAGTGACGCGGTCCGTTTTTTGAGCCTCGGTCAAGTTGTGTGGGATCCACCGCGAGCACAGCTTTCTCACACCCAAATGTTTGTGTAGGATTAATTGTATTTGACTCATGCCTATTTCTAAGGATGCGCGAATTTCATGGTAGGTCACATGCCTGTCTGTTTCAATCATACGGCGCACAGCATTGATGTTTTTGTTGGTCACAGCGGTGGACGGCCGACCATCGCGAGATTCGTCACTGAGATTGATACGACCACGCTTGAATTCTGCAAACCAGCTTCAAACAGTTGTCTTGCATGGTGCTTCATTGCCAAAAGCTGTTTCAAGCCGAGCGATGCTCTGTTGAGCTGTCAAATTACACTTATTATAGTAGTTGTAGTATGATTTTCTACGATTTTGTAGAAAATCATACTACGAAAATTTTCCCGAGTTAAATCCATGTTGATGCAGACACACAATTTTTTAAATGGCGCCACAAGGTAAAAACAGAAGACAGTCAGATGAAACAAACTGCATTCTACAGCCAAAGAGTTCTATTTTCAAATGTTGCAATAAATTTTTAAATATTGTTTATGTAAGTGGCCAGTTCCGGAAACTTACAGTGCGCCCTATGTACACGGACACTGTTCATTTGAGCCCAAACACGCTACAGTTGAGTATCTCGCAGACTTCCACTTGCTGCAGCATCAGTCAGTATTCAGTAGAAATACTACCAAAATTTTGCTATATACCAAAATTTCATAATAATTGGATCCTTAAAATTTGTTAAAATCTTGTGCCACAGACAAACATACATACAGACAAGTAAAACTTATAAATCCCTCTTTTTAAAAATTACATTGATCATATGTATATGCATAGATATAATGTTTATAGGATGAAAATTATCATGTCCTTCTCATTACTCCCAACTATGTCTATGAAAAAAATTGTTTAGTGGAAAAAACGTGAAGAGGTTTCATCCCGGAAAAAAGCTGTCCCCGTGGGATTTAACTTAATTAGCTTCTACCCTAAAATACATAAAATATAGTTATGCCGCCATTGGAAAGGCGATTACTAATAAATCACATAATAAAAGTAAAAACTGACCTTTGGCACACAATCCTTAGTCAACAAAATATTAGCACTCTTAACATCACCATGCATGAAATAATTCTTTTTCGTTGAGCTCTGATCAGATCCCGTACTAATTTTCTCTTCGCTCTGAACTATCTTTTCCGTCTGATGTATATATTTCAAACCTTCAGCAGTTCCCATAATAATAGCAATTCTTTGATCTTCATTCAAACGTTTCGCAGCCAAATTTTGCTCCAACGAACCACCTTCTACAAACTCACAAACTAAACATAAAGACGGACCATCTATTGAATAACCTATAATAGGAACAATATTCACATGTCGTAAATGCAATAAACTTTTAACTTCAGAATTAAAAGCTTTAACAGCTACATCAGGTTTTTGAGCTATATGTAAATCACGGAAGCGTTTTACAGCTACATGACCATAGTTAGGATGGTAACCGACGTAGACTTCACCAAAACCACCTGATCCAATTCGACCAGTAGGACCGAATTGACTTGTAAATAACTGATCGAAAAACTTGTACGTTATAGTCTCAAGATCTTTATAGTCGAAGTGCACTAAATTTATATTATTGAGAATTGAATTATCAATGCAGGAAAGATCTGGTGATTTTTGGACGTTCAAAACTGGAATTGATAGATTAGTATCATGTGTTGAAGATTTCGGTATTAAGGCACTAAAGTCTGGTAAATTCATTGATTCAGAGAATTTGATTAAGTCCGGTGCGGATTCTAATTTGTGTGTTGATTTGTTGCCAATAGACTCAATAACTATAGGAATATTCGCACTAGACATCATTGGTACGGTTGTATCGTTGTTAAAGTTACGTGTAGTGTTTGACACTTGGTTTTCGTTGTATTGTTTCTGTCCGTAGTTCTTGTTTGGGCCTATGCTGTGGTTTTCCATTTCAAGGTTGTTGAGTAAGATGGTGATTCCAGGCACTACTGCTGCCGGGCCTTTTGTAGGCCTTGGTGGTGGAGGCTCTGTAAAAAAAAAAAAAAAATCTTGTAGATTTATTTCAAACTTTCAAGATAACTTTCTATTAATAAAAAAAATTTTTAGTAGACATAAAAAACTATTTTTCTAACCGTTTAGAATTTCAGCGATGACATCAGCAGCTCTATAAATCTCAGCTTTCTTTATAATCTCTTTGAGAATCCGTAACGTCGGTCGGTTCCTGCCCGAGGTACCCCACTCATCAAATAGCACTTCTGCACATTTCTTACCGGTGGTTTTAGCATGTTCCTCTATAAGTCTGTAAAACCAAGCAGATACCATCATCAGCTTACTACGTATTTACATCTAGCTAAATTTGTGTCAGGGACTAACTAGATAAACACCACATAGGATAGGAATCAATGAAAAATGATTGAAGAGGAGGCTTCAACCAAATCGATCCATATTGGGATCAAATATAAACACAACTTTTAGCTGTATGTAACATTTCTTATTTTTGAAATAAAGCTTATAAGAAATCTGTGGCAATTTTTCACTTATTTGTGTGGGTGAGTTCTGTATCTTGTGATACAACACTTTTTTACAACAATTCACCCCTTTATTCATAAAAAAATTATGAATGTTTGTTAAGGTTAATTAAACTAAAATGTTTTGTCTCGTTCTTTCACATCAAATTAAGAGAGAAAGGGACTGAACATATTTTTTTAACTGTTTCAATCTATTTAATCTATGTAAATGGTGCAAAAAAGTGTTTATTCAAGGTTTAACAAACATAGTAATTTTTTATGAATAAGGGTTGCAAATCTTTACTACAACAATTTAAACTTAAGGAGCAAAGGTGGAATTATAGCTAAGCAATCTCTTCCAGTCAACCTTTGGGTAGCCAAAAACAGTTTAGTTAAGAAGGATAGATACATTGATAATGAATTTTAATGACAAAGTTTACTAAAATTTAAAATATAAGATTTGAATTTTTGAACTTTACCTCATATGCTCATTATTATACTTCGGACCAGAGTTTTCATCCAATGGGTTTCTTGTAATGAGTGACATTACTTTCTTCCAATCATTGTTGGTTTCCAATATATCTGCTATGCGACATAGGGGAGCAGTTGATAGTTTCCTAAGCTCAATATCCTGATTCACTTGTAATTCCATTATTGAACACAATCATTAACACTTGTTGAAATTAAAATGTAGATTATCCATAACCATAGGTTTGAAGCAATGAATTGTATTATTTAAAATAAAATAGAAAAGATCACAAACGATAGCAAAAACGAGAAAACGACTATAGTAATTTTAGAAAACTTGTTGACATATTAATGAGAGATTTTTCCAATCAGGATTTTTCCTAGTTTTAAAATGAAAAAAAGGAAAAATGAAAAATAGGTAGGTACACAAACTGCAACTTTCTAACTAAATTGCTAAAAAAAATGTGAAAAAGTCAACATAAATCCGAAATCAGGGTGTTGAATTATTTTTGACTTTGACGTTGAAATGACAATGACAGATATAAGTACTTACATTGATCGTTGTGTAGGGGGTAGATACCTACACTTTTATCCAAGGCCATAAAACTAATCAAAAACACCAAATGCCAAAGTCAAAAAAGACAGCAGGGTTGACAATCTTCATAGAAGCATTTTAGGAAAAATCTTAATATAACGGCACAAACTAAAGTTGTATGTCATGAAACGCATCGATGTACTGCTTTTACTAACTTTTTAATTTGGTATCATTAAATGTCTTTCTAAACCCAATAATAGATGGCAGGCTTTGTATTTTTTTTTTTAATTATAGCTCTCTACAGAAGATGGCGTATATCCATAGTCTGGGTCTGTGCTACTTGACTGAATTCGTGAAATCGAAATGGCGGCCGTTTGTTCGAATACGAGTGTAACTTCGTTTTCAACTTTCGTGTTATTACTTATTTCTTGTTTTAAAAGTGTTTTTTCCATTTAAGACCGTTGAGTAGAGCATTTGCTCCTCCGGCTGAGTTGAATTCCTGCTTTTTTATGTGAAGGAATCTAGTGAGACAGTCAGGACTATAAGACTGATTATTCCATAACCCAATTTTGTTAGAACCATGTCTAACACAAGGTGTTGCGTACCGGGATGTGTAAATAATATAGCAGGTATGTGTATTCACTTGTATTTACAGATCTTTAGTATCAAGTCATCATAATCTAGGCTTAAATCCTATAGCATCCCAAGCCGGCCTCTAAACAAAGGATCCGCTAAAAAGCAATGTCCTACTTTTCAATGAGGTATGTACACAAAAAGACCGGCCGCCTGCCTCTCATAAGTCTTGCGAAAAGGTAGGTACATTTGTTGGTAAAAACCGTCTGACAGAGATATAGTTAAATCCTAACCTCTTATCTTAGTCGCCTATCAGGTACTACACGCACGGGAAGAGCCAGGTCGGTCTATTCTCTAGCCGGAGAATACACAGCGTGTTAAAAGCTAAAAAATGTGACATCGTCACCATGTAATTGAAAAAACAAAACCTTCAGATTACGAAACGAAACATACAAAATGCTCTGAACGAAGACAGACAGTGCTTTATAAAGTGGTAAAGTTCAAACTGAGCTGAGAGACTAATTTTTTTTATGCATTAAGTATCTTACTACTTTACTTTTAGTTTATTTTAATTTCTTTTATTTTCACTTCTTCAGTGAAATGAGTGATTCATTTGATTGAATGGTAGATAATGCTTGAAGTCCGTCTTTTACAATTTTGTAATAAAGTAAATTTGTAATAAAATAAATAAGTAGTTAAATCTATACTGGACCCTGAGTAATCCTCAGGAATTTTATTAAAATGTGTTCAAATATTATGTTTTAGGTGCTGTGGAAATCCTGTTATAAGTTTCCTAATCCCGTTAAATACAAGAAAATGTTTAATAGCTGGGTTTATGCAATTGGAGGAGACATACTACAGATTGAAAATGAAAATATTTTTAAGTATTGTCGAGTGTGTCATATCCACTTTGAACAGAAGTATTGTTGTCGCTATAATCGACTTAGTAAAATAGCTGTACCAACGCAACATTTGCCAGGTATGTATTTTTTTTACTGGATTTTATTTATCTTGTGTTTTAGTTTCAACTGCCCCATTCTCTGTATGTAAATAAATAATTCAAGTTAAAAAAAGTTCAGTTCAATATAAATAATATAAATTAATCGACTTATAACAATACAATCTCATGTGTTTGTAATTTATTTATTTTAACTTTACTGCACAAAATACAATGTTTATTTTCTAAACTTGGTTTCATAACAAATTCTTGCAAGACTATTTTTTTATACTATTTAGTAGGCACTAAGGCAAGCAGCCCATCTAATACTAAGCGGTCACCGTAGCCCATGGACGGCGCATTGCCGACTCTTGAGAAATAATTTCACGACCTTTTTGAAAGCTATTTCATAATAATATTTATTACTGAATATAAAACTGTTGAGCAGGCAAACATTTCACAATGTGGCACAGTTGTCAAAGTGCCACAAGGATGAAGCCTTCTTGTTAGGTACTTGGAAAAAACATCATATAAGTAATAGTTCAGTTAAATTATCTGAATGTTATAAGATACATATTTGTTACAGGTTTGTCAT
This sequence comes from Euzophera pinguis, assembly GCA_947363495.1. NCBI lineage: Eukaryota > Metazoa > Arthropoda > Insecta > Lepidoptera > Pyralidae > Euzophera > Euzophera pinguis. Next base: position 1,047,974 of record OX376176.1, on the reverse strand, counting down.
TGTCAAAATTCAGAAGTGCAGAAAGAATTCAGCAATCAAATCCCAAACCGTGTTCTTCAAGAGGTAATTAGAAAAATCTCTGCTTGATTTCATTTTATTTATTTATTTATATCATGTACACGCTGTAAATATACATTGGAAACTTAACATTAGGAAAAATGTATACATAAAATGTTAAGCTCACAATAATATCGTAACTCCATATTTTGACATTAGAGACCAATTTTAATCACTGTTTATGACTGCTTTCAGATCCTGATGTTCCTCTACAGTATTCTCAATTTTTTGACGAAGATGTCGAAATGAAGGAAAACCTAGGTAAATTACATTTTGTTCCGAATATAAATCTTAACTAAAAATCTATGAAGAACATCAACTTTTTTTCTTTTCGTAATCTATGATTTAGAAACCACCCAAAAAGCTGTTCTAAGAGAAATAACACTATTGATTCAGGAATCTAATAGAATAGGCATTTTGCGATGAATGAGTCATATTTCTACGCTTACAAATATTTTTTGTGAAATAAAAAAAAAACTTAAATAATGGAAATCCGTAGTCTCTGCCTACCCCTACTGGAAAAAGGCGTGATGGTATGTATGTATGTAAAAAAAAACCTTTAAATTAACCCCTTTTAGGGGCCCCTTAGGGGCTATTAGAAAGGAATCTAATAGCCCCTAAGGGGATAAGATACTAGCTTTTTCCCGCAGCTCCGCCTGCGTCAAAAAGTAGTCTATGTTTGACCTTGTTTGGTCTTCAACTATATCTATACCAAATTTCATCAAAATCCGTTTAGCGGTTTGGCCGTGAAAGCGTAACAGACAAACTTTCGCATTTATAATATTAGTATGGATTAAAATGATGCACTTTTTAAATTTCAGATCCCGAAATGGCAACTGCAAATAAATTTGAGGACGCAGCTGTGCATTTACAAAGTCAACGAACTAGAGAGAATCTTTCTGAAATGGAGGTTTCTGGTTAGTAACTTGTTTTGACAATATTAAAACGCTTGATTTTATTTCTGCTGATAGTAAGTATCAGCAATACAAATTCCATGCAAACTATTTTCATTCCCTACATACAGAAGAAAACATCAGGTAAGTACTTATAACAAAAACAAATTAAACATGTGGGGTAAAGTTAACTTATTTCTTCGCCATCTGCAAGTCAACTTTGGGTCATGGAAAAAAAATTGTTTAACTATTTATATTATTATAAATTATAATAATATAAACTATTTATATTATTATAATTTACTGTTTTATTTGTCTTGAGTGGTTCGTTCCATATTTGATTTGCGCTTGTTCTGTTTCAGATCCTGTACTAACAACTCTACATACGGATGTCACTGTATATTCACAAATGCAGAGTCCAGTAGAAGACCATACTGATATGGCGATTACTGGTTAGTAAAAAAATATTTAAATAAATAATTCATTCCATAATAAAGCTTTAGGAGAGTCCTCTTCAATGAAGTGTGGCTACATTTAAATTTAGCCGACTAAAGCTAGGTGAAGCCGATCTTTGATGGTTAAATTTAGGTTCAGCCTGTTATCTTCAGCTAGACTTAGGTTTAGCCTTTATCATTCTGGCTAGAACTAGGTGAAGCCTATCATAGATTGCCAAACTTTTTCAGATTATATTTCAAATCAAATGATCTTCATTTGGGAAATCAGGTCAAATAAGTAGATAAACAAATGATAAATAAGTATTTTCTGACTGATTTACTTACAAATTTGTCATCATCTTAGCGTGTATTCCTAGTTGCGTCTTTAGCCAACGGCTTAACGTGCCTTCCCAGGCACGGAACTTACAAATTTGTAATATAAGTAATTGTTTTTTAAAATCATTCATAATAAGATTTAAGTCAAGATTTACCGTATTCTAACTTTTAACTGCATACAATTAAAGGCCATGATATTACAGTGACGTTATTTATGTTAGTTATTATTTACGTAAATAGGCATGAATTGTAACGAAAAAGCTAAAATAATCCAACTTATGGTAAATAAAAAAAATATTACTACAGAACTTCTATATTAGACGTAACATATACATTCCATTCAGTTGCTGCTACTCCTTGGGTCTTGGTTCCTAATCACTGAAATGGAGTAAGAGAGAATGAATCAATTTTATTTATTAGCTCAAACAATAAAACATGATTATATACGCAGTGATCGAGAAGTCGGTTTTAACTTCAGTAAAATCTTTACAGTTATTCATGTTTGTTGAATGACATACACCTTATGTTTTTACTCACAAAAAAAATATTTTTTCCAGATCCTGTTATAACTCCAAAAGCTGTCAATTCAACCTCTGATGTAATGAAAAATACAGCAATCAAAGGGAAACCTGGTAAGATCTTTTACAAGTGTATTTACAAGCATATTTAGAAAGTATACATAATCCAAAAAATATATGATTCAAATACTCTTTATTGCACCAAAACAGAAGCACATTACAGAAACACAAACAACAAGATAACGGTAATTAAAAAATCTAAAAACCAGACCGCGTTTCTGTGCAATTTGGAAATGAAAAAACCCTGTTTGTTTTTTTGGATGTGCCCAGTGTCACGCTGACAGTAAATACGAATATAACATAGAAAATGAAATATCTACAAGTAGTTCTCTAGTATAAAAGTGAGACATAAACTAGTAATACAAACTAGCATAGTACCTGATATCTCTGGGCAGTCTGCTGTCGACTCGCATACAGTAATCATTTGTTGTAATTTAAAAATAAGGCTTCAAGAGCCTTATTTTCGAAATAAATGACTCACGCAAATACGCTGAGTCGAATGATTTTCCTTCGATATCCAAGGATTTACGTATGTAATAATAAACGATAAGTCAGAATTATTTTCATTCGTCATAAACAGTGAGTGGAATGATTTTCGTTCGATGTCGAATGATTTTCATTCAATATCAAATGATTTTCATTCGTCATTGAGTCGAATGATATTGTATGTTTTAGTTGAAAACTGAATTACTACTATTATAGTTTACTTGTAGTCTATAAATAACACGCGACTTTAAATACCTATATTTACATTTTAGTTTTTTTACAAGAATTAGTATTTAACAATCATGATAATTTAAAAAGTTTCGGCTTTGGATACAAACCGACGCATACAAAAGTGTTAGATGACTCTATCTAGAGTAATATTTAATCTATGGAATCTAACGACACCTCTCTCAAATCCATCGAGCCGTTAAGGCTGCAGACCGTGCCAAACAATTATAAAACAAAACCGTTCTTCTGTCGCAGTCGGGTAAAAACAGTGAGGCTCAAAAGCGGACTTATCGCTGAAGTAATCTCTTCCAGTCAACCTTAGGGTGTAGGATAAGTAAACTTAAGGACAAGAAGGCGTGGTGCAGTATAAATATGAAAATATGTTTCTTCGTCGAAACGTATTTCCCCAGTTGCGTTTTCAACTTACGCTTGAGAGACTAGGGTACGCTGTTAATCATAGTTCAAAATTTGGTGGTACGACATTGGAGCGACTGCTGTCTGACTTCTATAATGTAACACTTTTTACAGGGAAACCGATGTCTGTCTGTCCGATGTGCAGATATTTTTACACATTATGCTACATTTAAAATTATTTGTAAATAATTTTTACGTTACAGGTGTTCGAAAAAGTAAATCGGCTGTTATGCCTAAGAAATTTACAAAACGAATTGCTGTAACACAAACTGAAAAACTTTTATATGAAAAACTTACACAAGTTGGAGTCAAACTTAGCAAGAGCCGCAGTAAGCTTAGAAGCCAAGCATCAAAGATTAAAATGTTGAAAAATTTGTCTACAAATCCTCAGTTCTTGAAAACCATGGATAACTTGCCTAGTACCGCGAAAATTCTCACGCTATTACAATTTAGGGAACATAAAAAGGGAGTTAAAAGACGGCGTTTTACTTTAGACGAAAAAATTATGGCGCTAACCATTCTGAAACAAAGCCCAAAAGGGTACAGATTTTTTAGAAAAATATTTGTTTTGCCCTCAAGACAAACTCTTTTAAAATTAATACATATGGCCAACATAAATGCTGGAATTAACAAAAATGTAATTGAACAAATCAAAAAAGCAACACAGAACATGGTGAAGGAAGAATATAAAATTTGTGTTGTTTTATTTGATGAGATGGCTCTAAAACCCGGTGTCCAGTACAATGAAAGAAAAGACATAGTGAGTGGTTTTGTTACCAACGGCGAAGAAACATTTGCAGAATATGCTGATCACGCGCAAGTGTTTATGGTTAGAGGCCTAATCAAAAACTACAAACAACCAGTGTCATACACATTTTCGCAATCTGCCACAAAAGGTCCTGAACTGGCAAAGCAGTTAAAAACTGTAATTACAAGTTTGCAAGATGCTGGCCTCATTGTTATAGGAACTGTGTGCGATCAGGGTACAAATAATGTACAATGTATTAAAAATTTAATCAATGAGAGTAAAGCCGAATTATTGAGAAAAGGAATAGAGCCCAGAGAAAATATAATGCTCATAAATGGCCAGGAAGTAGTTCCTATTTATGACCCGCCTCATTTAATCAAATGTATAAGAAATAATTTGATATCAAAGCATTTAAAATATAATATTAATGGTAAACCCCAAATTGCGAAATGGGAACATATTAAAAAACTACACCAAGAAAACCCGGGGTATAAGGGCATCCGTCTCATACCTAAATTGACTGATTCCCACTGCGATCCTAGCAAAATACCAAGAATGAAGGTTAAATATGCTACGCAGCTATTTAGCCAAACTGTTGCCTCCAATATGGGATATCTAGCAGGTAATTTTTACTTTTAATTATATTTACATCTCTGATCACCATAATAATACTTTTCCAGTTGCATCTAAATACATACTTCGAATCACGACTTAATGTATGTCATTCAAGTCGTTTTCATCTAGGTATATCTAATATTTAGAAGAAGACTCCGAGTGACTGACATATCACGCTGATGCCCAAACCGCTGGGTCGTTTGACTCCAAAAATTGGCACGCGGGTACCTTTTGTGGACTAGAGGGGTGCACTAAGAAGGGGGTTTTCAAAATTCGGGTTTAACGGGATGGTCTGAACTTTTGTATGACAAACGAGTAAACACTTTTTAAAAAATAAACTCCTAAAATGCGGAAACTAGGTATGTCTTAAAATCGAAATGATTTTAAGACATACCTACATACTTTCATGGTTATTCTGGACACAGACTACGAAAATACATATTTAAAAATCCTTCTTACGTAGAAACACGCGGGCGAAGCCGCGGGTTAAAGCTAGTTATATTAAATCTTTGCTAGAACCCAATACTTGTGGTATTTTGATGATTTTCACCCTTGTGGTGGAGTTATACCAATAATCTTAAGATAAAAAGGGCTGACTAGACTAAGCAAACAGTCATTCATCAACTACGTAATGTATTCGACAGAATGTACTGCTTTTGTTAATTTGATAATGGTTATCACAACAACAAAAAAATACCGATTTTTAGTAATTTTTTTTAATGTTTCTCCACATCTATCCCAAAAAATGATAATGTCATTTTATTGTGTTATAAATTATCATACTCGTACATGGAACTATGAATCACCATATATGGTAGTCAAAGACCAGTGAATCAAATGAATACATCCCAAATATAGGTATATATCAAGATAAGTATTCATGCTACCAACTGGTGGTGCCAATGAAACTTTTACAGACGAATCATGATTTTATAGGTCTGGTAAGAGTTTATGGATGGATACTGTTCATAAATCACGATTGTTTTGACTTTTTCTTTAATGTCAAACAGTATTCTGTCGCAATATTTTACATAGCGACCTCCTGAACCTTTTAAATATTAATGGCATCGAAGATTATGTGTCAAACTCTGCAATGACTAAGAAAAGTAGGTATGCAATCTAACGTTACGTGGACGAAGTCGCGGGCACAGCTAGTTTACTTATATGGGATAGATCTCGTACAAACTTTCGTTCGCCTTTTATATCGTAGATAAAATCCCGGTTCCCTTGATATTTATGTTTTTTGTTTAACTTTGCATTACTAATCAACGCTTTCCCAATTGTGTCTTCAAAACTATGTGTTATCTATGATATAACAATACAATATTGCTGTTTTACAGATAAAGGAATTCTACCTATGGAGGCCAAGGAAACAGCGGATGCTATGCTATTTTTTGACCAATTATTTGATTCGGTCAATGGAAGCTTTGAAAAACGAAAAAAATATGGCAAGCCACTTCTGCAAGCCGTGACACCTACTTCTGTTCATAAAAAAACGTGGATTCATTCCAAATCAGTTTTAAAAAATATGAATTTTGTTAATACATTAACCAATAAAACCGAATATGTCCCAACAATAAAAAATTGGGTGTGGACACTAGAGATAGACAATATTAAATATTGTTAGTTCTAAATATGGCATAACGTCGGTCTGGTTACGGCATCTTAATCAAGATCCGATAGAAAACTTCTTTGGGTCTATCAGGAGTCACGGATGCCGTAATGTAAATCCTACACCAGACCGATTTGAATCCGCCTACACAACCTTGTTGGTTAACAGTCTCTCTGGTGTCCACGCCCCTGGTGGGAACTGTGAGGTAGATACCTGTAATGTCCTACATCAAACGTTAATTACTGATGAGAGCAGCAAAGGCAAAGAGACAAATACTAATGTAAATTTTCCAGATGTTTTAATAACTCCTATTGACCATAAAAATGATCCCCGTGAAATTGGTGGTTTACAATATGTTAGTGGCTATTTTACTAAAAATGTCAAGCAGAAAATATTCAAAGGGTGTGACCAATGCAAAAATGACAATCAACCAGATTATTTAAAATATCGGGAATACGCTAATAAAAAATGGCTCTGTACTGCCAGCGACTCTTTGTTGAGCTGTATATCGAACCTGCATGATATAACTTGCGCAATGATAAAGGAAAATTTAGATAAATCCAACCTTAAAGAAATTATTAAAACTGTATTATTATTATATCTGGACTTTGATTTTATAAATTGCAGCAAACACAAGAAAAGATTATAGAGTACTTACTGAATTTATCCTGCAGGTTCTTTATTCACAATTACTGTAAAGAAATAAATTTAATTTTAAATAATAGGCGGGAAAATGACGATTATTCTGACAAGTTTAAATTAAAAGCTAAAAATTTGTCTAAATAGTTTTTTAGAAAAAATAAAAAATAATTGGTTTGTTTATTATTAGTATTATCTATTATTTTGTTTTATAATAATTAGTATACATATGGGAGTTTTGATAATTTTGCATGTTCAAAAAATATAATTATTCTACGTCCCTTAACTGTTTCTCTTTTACCTCGTAAGGGTTGACTAGAAGAGATTGCCTAGCAATAACTCCGCCTTTGCTCATATTATGTTGAAGTCTTTGTAAATGTTATATTATTTGTTGCTGTATGTGGGCAATAAAGATATTTTGTATTGTATTGTATTGTATCACAAATTTATGCCTATACATCATTTCACCTGTGTTTACAATAAGTAATTTGATTTAATTGTACTTATATTTGTTTTCATGTTATTTTATTAACAAATCTTCACAATATAAACACAATAAAAAGCTTAACTTCGTTTATCAAAAATCCATCTGGCATATAATTTAAATTAATAATTGCATTTATTTAGTAGTAATATTTCTTTAGAAACTGTTGCATAATAAGGGTCCTTATAAAACGATTGTAAGTTAAAAAAACGTGCTGTAAGCGAGTATTGTAAGACCAAATTATGTGCAGTTTCATACACTACTTTATCTAATCTTATAAAATTAGATTATTAATAAAAAATGGTGTAAAATTTTTTTCAACATAGCTACGTTTTCAGACTTTTTTTTATAAAAAGAAAATGGAATCCTTTTCTGATCCTGATCGCGCTCGCTTTTTGGCCGCGTCAACAGATTATAAATGACTAAGGAGGTTGCAATGTGATAAAACTGCATCGCAACCTCCTTAGTCCAGCTTAAGCTTTTATTATAATGGAAAAAAAGTTTTTATTATGATACAGTTGTCCATACAAGAGCAGATTATTTTTTTATCTATACATTTTAGTATGAGATAGATAAATTTAAATATAGTATCTACTAGTAAATAAGTACCATATTAAACAGTATAATGATATACTGTATTAAATATTTATAAAGTAACTTTGTATTAATTTAATACAGAGTTTCTTTTTAAGGGGTTAATTTTGTTAATAGTTTTATTTCCAAATTATTTCATCGCTTTTTAAATGGTTAAGGTTAAAAATCTCCTGTAAAAACATTTAAAATGAAAATTTGACATGTATTCTTTTATATCACATTATTTTTCTAAATTTAAGACCTTGGAAACAACCCTACTGAATAATACAATGTAAGTTTACAATATACGGTGGTTTTATTTTATAATATGTATATTGTTCAGTTTAAAAGTATCTACAAGCTTTTAAATAAATTAGTGTCTATGAAAAGGAATGTTAATATTTTTAAACTGAATAACACAAATGACCTCAATTTAGTAAAACAAAATTGGAGGGAAGTATAGATATATAAATGTAGGTACGTGCTGCATGTGGTATCTATAGGTATGTATGTACTAGTTCCAAAACTCGAATACAGGTGGCAGCACTTTTGCATTTCCTTAAAATATGGCCTGTGAAAGACAGCGAGCGAAGGTTTCACGGTTGCGTGAGTTTCTTTTTTCTTTGTTTTGTAAACAAACATTTGCGTCCATTACTTTCCATACATATATTTTTAATTTGTGCTTACCGTATAATTTACTCTTTGTCCATTACCTACAGATTATTCTTCCATTGAAACACATTGTAATCTATCTACAAAATAACATGACTTCTGTTGCCCGGGCCGCTCGTATAGCGCGTGAAGTGAAAAACTTTGAAACCAAACCTCCATGGGGCATCACTTGTGTACCAAGTAAAGAAGATAACTTCGACGTACTCTCTGTTACTCTTCAAGGACCTAAAGGCACTCCTTATGAAAACGGGAAGTTCAAAGTGACGATTACGATACCAGACAAGTACCCATTTGAGCCGCCTCTTGTTAAATTCGTCACGCCTGTTTACCACCCAAACATTGACAAAGGTATTATTTTATAGTTATTTACGAACTAAGTGAACGGCGATTAACCACGATCCCACCTAATTCATTCATATCGAGTGGTTATACGTGGTCAAATAACCCTGTATAAGGTACTTTTACGTGTTCCATATTTTCATCTTTCTTTCCATATTGTTGTGTCAATCTGTTTGAATTGTTCCTATATATTTATTTATTACTAAATGTTTCCCTTAGCTCCGCCTAAGTAAAAAGTAGGTGATGTTTGTCCCCTAGTACTCAACTAATTCATAACAAACATCAAAAACCACACAGCAGTCTGGCCTTGAAAGTGTAACAGACAGACATTCACACTATTACCAACCTGTTTCTGATACAGACCATTTCTATCAACAAGCATTGTAAATCCTGCAATAAGTATAGAAAAAAAATAAACATTTTTAATATCCCAGGAGGCCGCATCTGCATGGACATGTTGAAGATGCCTCCAAAAGGAGCATGGCTGCCAACCATAACACTAGAAACGTTACTCGTGTCACTCCAGACGTTGATGGCCAACCCCAACCCTGACGATCCCCTCATGATGGACGTCGCTAACGAATACAAGTACGACCGAGATGTGTATATGGAGAATGCGAGGAAATGTACAGAGAAATATGCTGTTTGATTGTCAACTATTTGTTCTATTGAGTTTATTAAGTACAATCTTTAATTTTATGATTTACAATCACCTTCAGAGTTGATGACTTGCAAATTTTTAAAAACTAATATAACAAAAAGATATCCCTTAGAGAGAGAATTTTAAAATATAACGTCCATTTAAAATAACGCGAATCCTGCGCAACTGGCGGGACGCCGATAGAAATAAAAATATATAGAAGTGTGATTAACGGCCAGTTAACTTTGGCATACGCTAAGGCACTTCTACCGATTCTTATTTCTGTAGGCGTCCCGACTTTAGCGCGGGCTTCACGTCAGTTTGTATGGACGTATAAACCACGGTATAAACTGATGGAGATAAAGAAACTGATAGAATAGTAGGTAATAGTATAATTTAGTGTGTAACAATCGCAAAAACATAAGAAATCATTCTATACTAAGGAGTCGCTATAAATGTAAAAATTCTCTGGTGAAGGGATATCTTTTTAAATTTAAGTTTGAAGAATTTGCTGTACATAATGGTACTTTTTAGTTTTTTTAGTGCTGTTGGTTTCTTTTTAATAATTCTTTAGTGCGGCTGATAGGCACACACTATTAAATTATTTAATGAATTGTTGAGTTATTTTTCTGTGTACATAAATTGTTATAACATAAGAATCAACAAGATGCACACGCATCAGCTAATATAAGCTGCTAGTGTGTTCAAAAATATAAATAAATAAATAAGATCATTATTTTGGTGAAATAAAGAACTGAATTTTTAAATACACAATTTTTTTACATAGCTAAATTCTGTCACAAGTTGATTTTTATTTATAAAGTTATAAATCTTCAGTTGATAACTTGTCATGTTTTTGATAGATGGTTGGCATGTTTCAATGTATGACTGTTGAATAACTGTATGGCTTAAATTCTATAATCTGAAATCATATCCTTTAGTTATCTCTTCCCACTGAGACTGGTTTGCCTATCCAATTTAAATAGTAATCCACAATTAGTTTGTAACTAGGTGTAAGGATAAAAGAGAAAATAAAAAAATAAGTTTTATTATTAAGTTTTCTATTTTTAGTAACAAATAAATACTGTGATTACACGAAGTCTTTCATTTTTAATACATTTAAATTTTGAGCTATTCTTTAACACATTTATTCCAACCAGGACAATGATAACTTTTAGCTTATTTTGAACCCACATGTTCCAGTGGTAAGGACGAAGGTCTGCTTTAGACCAGTTCCCTGTTTATCGAAACTTACAAGAAGAAGTGTTGTAAATGTGTAATTTATTTAGAAAAAGCGTTTGTCGAAACTACTCGTGTAAATTACAAGGTACAAGTGAATCTTGTAATACAAGTGTTTTTACAAGTCATGTTTCAGGTTTTGTTTATCAAAAATATATTTGTAACTTGTTGCTGAGTAGTCGGACAGTCTCTGACGAGTTGTAAACTTAATTTACTTTGGTCAGATTCGTCGGTCAGGAAAACGTCTCGTTTTTTACCCGTCTGCAGTGAAGTCAAAAAATAGGTTTGTTTTTTTACTTCTATGGATGTTTGTATTTCTGCCCCTTTGTTTCCTCCTTTGAACGTCGTTTAGATTTGTCTTTTCTGCGCGTATGACACTGTGTACATAAAATAAAAAAAAAAAACGGCCGATTTTTGGCGCCAAAAAGTATATCTGTTTTCGATTATCGAGTGTGGCATACATAACAATAATGGATTTTAAAGACGATTAACAAAAATATACAACTGATGTTCAAAATTATTTTGGTATGCGAAACAAAAACAACGGTTGATTGTTAGATAATGCTTTCAGCATTCAGTTCACCTATTGTACTTTACAATTGTACTTATTTGTACAATGAAGTTTATACAAAACCAAAATTTAAAAGGTTTTTTTTTTTTTTTTTGCTAAAAAAGCTTGATAAATTTAAATAGAATTGATGTAATGATTAAATAATTGATATGGCATCAAGCTAATAAAATTTAACATACAATCCATTTAAAATAAAACATGTTTTTTTCATTTTACCATTACCTCATAGATTCATTGCGCAGTTTGAACCTATTCTATTTCGAAATGTAAATCAAAATTACAAGTGTAGTAAATTTTTATCGATAAACGCGTTTCACAAAAACTTGTAGAAAATATTTTTGTAAATTGTAAACTTGTGAGCTTGTAATTATTGTATTTTTGATAAACATAATGTCCAACAACTTGTGAAATACTTCTTGTAAGCTTGTAATATCAAAATGGAGCATCTGTTGTATTGTCCGTCCTGCTCTGATGAGTGCACCCTCGAGAATCTCGCGGGGTAAGACAATGCAATAAGAAATGAGGATTTCCGGTGCCACATAGCTTTGAGTTTTCCCCTTCCCGTCAGACATCGACCCAACGAAAAAGAAGAAATATAAAAATTAATTGTAAATGTTAGTCTTGCTAAAAGCTCAATCGCCTGGACCTATTCCACTAATTTTGGTTATGAAATATTTGTACATTTTTTTTTACAAATATTTCTGAACATTACTTTTTTGATATACGTAGTTTTCCGGGTCCGCTAGTCTGTGATATAAATAAGATTAAGCTTAATGTTCAACTAATCCATAACAAAACGCATATTACAAAGTCAAATTCATTAATCAACCACCGCACACTTCAACCAGTATCCGTACTACTGTCATCACCAGAACTAGCGCTTTCTGTCTCCGACGAACTGCTACTTTTTACCTTCTTCACCAATTCCTTCATAACATTATTATTTTTCTCATCTTTTTCTTTACTCTTCTTATTGTCACTGGTTGTTGGTTTTAAAGTTTCCGTTGAGACAGTCGCCACCATTTTGGATTCGGATTTGGTGTCTTTGAATTCTTCTTCGTCTTCCTCGTCGATTGGTTTTTTATTTGCTATTGATATTGCTACGGCGTGTTTGTATGCTTCCGGATATTGTGTGCTGAAAAAGGATAAAAACATTTGAAAAATTTGAAAATTTTAGCCTATGAGATTCATAATTTTTTTTTCCTAATCATATAATTATTTGTTTCTGTATGTGTGTAATAAAGATATTATTGTTGTATGGTAAATTCTTTAAACTTAAAGATGCACATGCGTCGGCTAGAAGCTACTAGTGTGTTCAAGAATAGAAATTAATAAATGAAAAATCAAAAAAAGGCCTTTCATTGAAGTCATACAAAATAGGACCTATTTTAGTTTATCACTTGGTTGTACTACTCACTTAGGACAAGCTTTGTTTCTTGCACTATTGTGCAAGTTACAAGGCAATAAGGTCATGACGGAAGACGAGTCATTAATTAAAATCTTATGCTTCAGAGCCCAGGAAAAACTATGAAATGGGTTCCCTGCAAAAAGGGCAATGGAGATTAGCATTTTTATAATCAAGAACATACCTAAGCTTTGTCTTTATAGCCCGTATTTTCTTGAATATGAACTCCAAATCTTTCCTCATTTCCAGCAGTAATTGTGTGTGTTTCTTGAACTCTGTGGATGCAGCGCGGAGACGACTTCCAGATAACTGGTTACAATTTGTTAGCATTTCTGTTGTTTTTTCAAACCTTTGTAACCTGAAATTGGTTATTTTATTTACTGAATGGAAATATTGATAACACTTTTAGATTCCCAATGAGCTAGTGTAAATTGTACAGGTTTTTAAGACAGACAAGCAATATAAACCAAAAGTTCTCAGATTGAGCAGATTCCGGTCACCTTGATTCAATGTTAATTAATTAACCAGGGCAGTAATAATAAAATAGACTTGCCTGGATGAAACTAATTTGTATGGTCGGTCATGCACGAGCCTTAGCTTTATGGACAACTAGCCTATGTTTGACCCCGGGTCTTCAACTATATTCATATCAAACATCAAAATCCGTTCAGCGGTTTGGCCGTGAAAGCGTAACAGACAGACTTTCGCATTTATAATATTAGTATGAATTAGTATGGAAGTATGGATATGGCTTTTTTGCTAGAAAAAAGGAAGCAAAACTTACATGTTCTTCTGTGCTCGAATAATGGTCTCTACGTCCGCTTGATCAACCATTCCCGCCAAACCTTGCACGAAAACTTCGGGTGCAGAATAGTTTTGGAAACATTCTATTGAAAAATCACTTTCAGGTGTGTCGTTTGCCATTTTTATCGAAATTACAATTTTATTGTGTTTGTTTTCGTTCGATATTTATTGTTTTTTTTAGTAATGGATTTTACGGTTATGGATACAAGTTCTATAAAGCCCTTTTTTTCATAATGCGTTTTACGGCCATGGATACAAATTCCATAAGGCGCCGCTTAATGAACTAATGAAAATCGAATGGATAATAATAAAAAAAAATATTTTGCGTGAGTCATACATTTCAAAAATAGCCCTCCAGAAGGCTTACTACTATCTCTTAAAGCAGGGCAGAAACGAGTGAGTAATCAAGATGGCGCAATACCAAGATGTAAGGCGACATCTCGCTTACTTACTCGCATTTGATCGGAACATATTTTAATACCATCCATATATTTTTCTGTGTACAGTAATTAAATAAAAAAATAATAATATAGAATTAGCGGAGAAAATAAATGATAGAAAATTGGAAATGCACGGAAATGGAAAATTGAACATACGCACACAGTGCCATCTCTTAGTTAGAATTGGTAGCATACTATGTTTTAGTTGTACTATATTTAAATAGATGGCATTGCTTGTCTAAGCTTACATTACGGAAAAAGTACATAGCAAAGAACGTAAGCTTTTGACTGACTAGACTACGTGGGGCGCACTATAAGTTTCCGGAATGAATATGAAAAAATACTATTAAAGGTACAAAATTAATTTATTGTTTTTCAAAATAATCTCCCTTGGCGTCTATGCACTTTTTCATTCGATGAAACCAGTTTTGAAAGCTTTTGTCTCCTCTGTGGTGACCTCTGAAACGTGTTTTTCATACTCCTCGACAGCCTCTTCTGGTGATGAAAATCGTTGACCGCGTAATTGGTTCTTAATTTTTGGGAACAGAAAAAAGTCACAAGGTGCCAGGTCGGGACTGTATGCAGGATGACTCATGAGTTCTACATTTTTCGCCATCAAAAAGTCGTTTGTCTGTCTGGCCGTGTGAGAACTAGCATTGTCGTGGTGCAGGATGATACGGCGTTTACGGTTATTTTTACGGAGTTCGTCAATAACTTCCGGCAAACAAATGGTCGTGTACCAGTCACTATTAACTGTACGACGATTCTCTAAAGCAACAGTAGCCACGTGTCCAGTTTTATTAAAAAAAGAAGCAATCATCCGCTTAGATGCACTTTTCACGCGCGCCACTTTGGTTGGTTTCGGCTCATCTTGAAAGACCCATACGCTCGATTGCTGCTTTGTTTTGGGATCGTAGCAATAAATCCATGTTTCGTCACCTGTTACTATGTCCCACACCAAATTTGACGCACCTTCGTTGAATCTGGTAAGCATGGCACTGCACCAAGTGACGCGGTCCGTTTTTTGAGCCTCGGTCAAGTTGTGTGGGATCCACCGCGAGCACAGCTTTCTCACACCCAAATGTTTGTGTAGGATTAATTGTATTTGACTCATGCCTATTTCTAAGGATGCGCGAATTTCATGGTAGGTCACATGCCTGGCTGTTTCAATCATACGGCGCACAGCATTGATGTTTTTGTTGGTCACAGCGGTGGACGGCCGACCATCGCGAGATTCGTCACTGAGATTGATACGACCACGCTTGAATTCTGCAAACCAGCTATAAACAGTTGTCTTGCATGGTGCTTCATTGCCAAAAGCTTTTTCAAGCCGAGCGATGCTCTGTTGAGCTGTCAAATTACACTTAAAATCGTAGAAAATCATACTACGAAAATTTTCCCGAGTTAAATCCATGTTGATGCAGACACACAATTTTTTAAATGGCGCCACAAGGTAAAAACAAAAGATAGTCAGATGAAACAAACTGCATTCTACAGCCAAAGAGTTCTATTTTCAAATGTTGCAATAAATTTTTAAATATTGTTTATGTAAGTGGCCAGTTCCGAAAACATACAGTGCGCCCTATGTATAAATCGTTCAAAACTTTTGATAGTTTCGTAACATATGTTTAGACAAATTCAACATATCTGGGTATACCTTGTACAGTAGCAATTATAGCAGCAAAAATGACAAATTTCCAAAGCATTTTTTTTAAATCTTGATTACTGACGCCGTTGAAACTCTAGATTTTAATTTAAAGGGGTGTGTGATTATGGTATGTTTATTCGATTATGCGTGTTATTAGTGATACGGTTGTGTTTGTTATCGAATATCGATTATTGAAAATATACTAACTAAATATTATACTTTCTCCTTTATTTGCCTCATCGTAATCAATGCTGGGTATCCATTTTTTTACTATTGTTTCGGAGTCCGAAGAACGAGTTTCTGTACAGATTACTACTTTGAAATAAAACAATGATGTTAAAACATTTTTATTGATGAATGAATAAGTAATAAAGACAGGGCTTAATGATTTCTTGGTTTACTATCATAACTGGAATCACTCCTATTCCCCGACAACTTCTGTTTTACCTGTAGCTTCCTCACTTGATGAATAGATTTAGGAAAAAGTGACTTAGGTTTAGGCTTAACATTTCTATATCTAGCTAAGTAACTAAGTAGATTCTGTATGCGTACTAAAACCCTATTTTCTTCAGCAGAAGAACCAAAACCGGTTACTTCTACTTCTAAATCATCATCATCAAGTTGATGGACAACGCAATTAGCAGTTTTGCAGCGGCTGAATAATGCACGTAAAGCGACTGCAACGTCATCTTGATCAGTCAACACTGTGTCGTAAAGTTTCAATCTGTTGTTAGTTAAATTTTCATCGCCGCTTTCTTTACTATTGTCGCATCCACATCTTAAATCGTTATTGTTGCAGCCGCACCTCAAGTCATTGTTATTGCAACCACATCTTAAGTCATTGTTATTGCAACCACATCTTAAACCGCATCCACATGACTCTTTCTCCTCTTTCTCACCACAGTCACATTTCTTTTTGCAACCACATCTTAATGGATTTTCTTCAGTTTCTTGGTTATCGTCACATCTAAGATGGCCGCATCTTACCAAATTTGTAGCTGCTGTTTTAATTAGATTTAATAATACATTATTCTCATTATTAACATGATTTTTATGTAAAACTGGACGATTATCTTGCAAAAGCTCACTGGAGATATAATTTTCGCGACTTTCAACACTATAGTGTTTTAATTGATCTACTGGATTAACCTCTTCGACGGATTCGTCGAATTCAAAATATCTGGGTATACCTTGTACAGTAGCAATTATGGCAGCGAAAATGACAAATTTCCAAGGCATTTTTTTTTTGAAAAATTCTTGATGACTGACGCCGTTGAAACTCTAAATTTTAATTTATAGGTGTGTGTGATTATGGTATGTTTATTCGATTAAGCGTGTTATTAGTGATACGGTTATGATGGTTATCGATTATTGAAAATAATGGGGTGCAATTAAAAAATAGATTAACAATGTAAAAGTCGATTAAAATACGACGCAGAAGGTTTAACTACTTTTTTTAAAATTTTGTCTAGTGTGCCAAGTGTTTTAATTAAAAAGTTAGATTTGGTGAATTTATGCGTAACATGGGCTGAATATCAAGATATTAAACATCTACACACTGATTCAGTATTTTTAATTTTTTTAATTAATCATCATCATTTCAGCCGCAGTCAGTTCACTGCTGGTCATAGGCCTCCCCAAAGGATTTCCAGAATGACCAGTTGGAAGCCTGCATCCAGCATTTGTCTGCGACCTTTTCAGGTCATCTGACCTGAAAAGGTTCAGCCCAACGCTGTCTTTGCCGGTGCATGGTCTGTATTCTGCTACATCGGTCATAGGTTCTCCGCTCTATGGTGTCTATGAGATGTTTTTGTAGACAGCTTTTTCTTGGTTTATTGATGACTGTTGATGGATATACTCAATCCTAGTTTGATCTCGAAGAATTTGGAAATGGCTGTCCGAAAAGAATGATTATACTCGGAGGTTTAAACTTATTTTTTAAGCTCATAGCGAACTATTGGGCGCCGGCAGCGGGTGCGCATTGGGGACGATTGTTCTTCTTGGATCTACACGTCTGCAGGTGTTCCTCAAGGCGGCTGTCTTTATCAATTCAATCTCGTTTCAACTCTGCACTTCCTATATGCAGATGACCTACAAATATATTGGGATGCCTATGTAGAAGACCTCGCAAATGGTATCAATAAAGTCAATGACGATCTTTCTCGAATTTCCAGATGGAGTAAATCTCATGGACTTGTATTGTAAACCCAGCAAAAATACAAATCATCGTCATAGGTATAATGCATGGCATATTTCTAGACTAGACTGGTCCTTTCTTTTGTCTATGTTAGATGGGGTTCAAATAGACAACATTGACCAGAGTTAAGAACCTAGGTGTAATTTTCGACAGACAACTATCATGGTCTCCACAAATCGCGGAAGTAAGTAGGAAGATTTTTGCTTCGGCTAGATCACTTACTAGGCTAAAAAGCTTTTTACCTATAGAAACAAAATTTTCGCTGGCACAATTCTTCTCCCTGTTCTTGAGGTTACTGAAGAACAATTGAATGAACTTGAGCGCCTCTAAAACTTCTGCATTCGATTTATATTTGGACTCCGCAAATATGATCACGTCTCTACTTTCCGAGCACAACTCAAGTGGCTTCCGATTAGGCTTCGTCGTGACTATCACATCCTTGTACTCCTGTTTTCAGTTCTCTTTATTCCTTGTACCCCTAATTATCTAAAACAGCGTTTCACTTTTCTGAAATCAGATCAAAACCGTCCTTCGCGCAGTGTTAATGACCTACTTCTCAAAACTCCAACCCACTCTTTTGCGTCTACTCCAAGTCGTTTACAGTACGGGCTGTTCGCCTGTGGAATGCTTTGCCTGTTGATATACGCATGGCTCAATCTATTACTAGTTTTAAGAGCCAGGTTTAGGAGCACTATCTGTCCCTTTAAGGTTTGTAGAATATATATTATATGTATTTCTTATTAGTGATTGTCCCTTGTTCCCAAATTATATCTATATCTGTGTTAATTTATCTATACAGTAGACATTATTTTTAATTCTACTGGGCTCAGCCTTACATCATGTTCTCTTATTGTACAAAGGTTGGCTGGAAAAGATTGCTTAGCAAAAGTCCGCCTTTGCTCCATATTGTTAAAAATGTTATAATTTCAGTTTTGTGATTTCCCAGATGTGGGCAATAAAGTTATATTGTATTGTATTGTTATTTTCTCTTCACAGGGATACACTTACAATCACATTTGAATAAAATCAAACTTTGCCATGTGTATGTAGTAGGTAGGTATAGTTTGTAATAGGTAGAGCAGAAAAACTTATCTAAAGTGTTGTAAGTGCCAAGTAGTACCAAACTACCAACTGCCAACTGTTGGTGGCAGGCATGCTGGGACTCACTATGTTGGGGGTGCGAGGGTTGCGGTGGTAGTGAAATGTCCGAAATTTATGTTAATAAGGTTTATTTAAAGTTCCACACTATAGTTTATAAAATACACACAAACAGTTATAAAATAGTTTAAAATGTTAAGTTCTAAAATGTTAGGTTTTACGTTAAGTTGAATAAAAGTTATTGTTATGTTAGATAAATGTTGTGAATGCACCCGGGCGTGCCGACGGTAAAATGTGCACTGATATTTAGTAACATGTTCGGCGGTGACACAATTAGGTAAAAAGTGTTTGGTTGCATTTATTGCACCGAACATATTCCGGGGCGGCAGAAGATGACTGCGAGATAAAAGAAATTGTTAAAAATTTATAAGTTTTAAATAAAAGTTATCGTTAAAATTATACAAACACTAAAGTTAGCTAATAAAACAAATTCGTAAATTATTGTAGTAATATTAAATGAAAGTAATAAGACAATTAAACAGTTAACTGTGCAACCGATTTATGAAAATTTAATTTAGGTAGTTAGTGTCCCTATGTTTTTCTTTGTATGGGCGAGCACGCTTTATTTTGTTTATTTACACTAAGCACTACACTTTGAACACTGAGATGCCTGTCAGGCGATCGGTTTTGGTGTCCACTGTTATGAGCATATAGTTCACTAACACTTTGAAGTTCTAGGTCTGGAGAGATGAGAGCGCGTCGTGTCCCACGACTCCGCGCCCACCGCCACAGGCAAGCGCCCGCGCTGGCGACGCCGACTATCACCAGCAGGTAGATCGCAGCATAGTGATGGACATCGTGTGGTGATAGGGAGTCCCTCGAACTCAGTTTGTTGTTTTTTAATTGTTCGATTTGTAGTCGTATCCTTTGTAGATCGGATGCCAAATCTTCTTGTACTTCGAAATTGGAGTGGTTGATGTTGTTATTTGGCAAAGGGACATTGATGATGTTGTTCAGTTGATCAATATGTGGAATGTACAAGTTTGAACTGATGTTAAGATTGTTTTCGAATTGAGTGTTTGAGTGGAGCGTGAAGTCTTGACCCTTTATGACGCAACCTGGTTGGACTGAGATGACTCCAGCTGATTTGAGATGTTCGATTTTGACACGTTCGCCACAAATGATCTTCACGGGGTACTCGTCACAGCAATGAAAAAAATATTGTGAAGGATTGTTCAAGGTTGTCCACTGGTTGGTACAAATATCTTCTTTAATTTTACACTTGTTGGTTGTATGATCAATTTTGCAGTAACTGTTGTCATTGTTAAGACGATACACAGCATTGTTATGTAAGCATATGTAAGTTTCTTCTCGAGTTATGCAAGTTGATAATTCACTTTTAGAAACCAATAGATAGGTGTCCTTTTGTAAGTTCAAAGCTATATATTCAGATATAGGTATTATACTTATGGTGTTTATTCCTTGCAAGTGAGGAACAGGAATTATGTGATATAGTTTATATTTATCCCTGGTGATGAGAGGAAGTGTTATTTGAAAGATGAAGTAGTTATTAGTTAGTCTTGCCTTTATTTGCAGCAAATGATATATTTTGCTGACGTCAGATTGATCAATAGGTAATGTTATGTCATCGGACAAATGGGAGGAAATAATACTGAGTTCTTGTCGTAGTTGTTCCGGTGTTAAAAGATGCATGTTGAACTGACCGTGATGTACGTCAGTCACGATGTCTAATAGGGATTCTTGAGTTTGTTTCAGGTTTTGAAGCAAGTTGCTTGCAGTTAATGACATTGTTAGCTGATCTTGAACTAAACTCATGTTGATAATAGCCAATTTCACTCCTGCAGTTATGTTCTCCAATTTGTTCAAGTGATTGTTGATAATTTTATGTTCATTGGTTATCTTTTCTTCCATCCTTTTGAGTAAATTGTATTGGGATTCTATAATTGTCGTTTGGTTTCGTAATAAATGGTTATAATGATCTTGATTTTGTTGTAATAGTTCGATATCTTTTGCATACTGTTCGGCAAAATTAGTATCCAATACTCCGAATAGGTAATTTGCCAGGTGCCCGACACCGTTGATTAGGCCTCGACGCTGTCTGGAGTGCTCGGCAAATTGTTGATTCATCAACAGTGTATTATAGTATTCTAATTCCTTGAACTCGTGCTGTAATTGCGGCAATATCATGTTACAAACACCGTTGTCAGTTATAGTGCAGGTTTTATTTATATAGGTCAATGCCTTATCAGCTGATGAGATTCCTTCTAAGTAAGGCGACATGTTGTAGTAAATAACTAAATTCCATTTTTCCCGGATTAGATGCATTTTTGCAATTGGGTCAAAATATAATGTTTGACTTTCCTTTAACTTAGTAACGTTGTACCACGCATAGCTGTTTGATATTAAAGTCATAAAGAATGTTAATGCAAGTGCAATAGAGATGAAATTAGATTGACCACGTCGTCGCATCGTACGTTTTTCCTTGGGTTGTTTGTTTTCTTGTGTTTTAGAATTTTGTGTATCTTTGGGTTGGTTTTCGTTATTTACTTCCGCTGAAATAGGGAGTAGTGAAAGTTTTGTAATGGGTCGTCGGATAATGCCATTTTTGGTTTTCAATGACACTACTCTAACGACGTTATCTTTCCCGGGGTGAAGATCCACAACTCGCGCCATGGGCCACTTTCCTGCTGGGATGTTATCTTCTTGAATCACTACTAAATCTCCTATTTGCATGTTTCTTTGAGGTTTGAGCCACTTACTCCTGGATGTTAGTTGGTGAAGATACTCAGATTTCCATCTCTTCCAAATATCTTCTGTTAATTTCTTGATTAAATACCATCTTGTTCTTGCATCATGCTCTGTTTCAATAACTGTTAATCCTGCCCTGCTAGTTAAAAAATGACCTGGAGTGAGGGCGTCCAAGTCTTCTATGTTTTCGCTGAGTGGGCATAGCGGCCGAGAGTTCAGACAGGCTTCTATCTGAGCAAGGAAGGTAGAAAATTCCTCAAAGGTAAGTCTCTGTTCACCGATGACTCGCTTTAGATGGAACTTAAGGCTTCGAACTGCCCTTTCCCATAAACCTCCTGCTGTTGGCCAGCTTGCTGAGTTGTAGTGCCATGTTATGTTCATATCTGTTAGTTCCCTCAGAAGATCGTTGTTAAAAACTTGTTGCAACCGTTCGTATTCAGCTTGTATGATGTTGTTCGCTCCAACAAAGTTTGTCCCTTGATCGCTATACAAGTGACGTGGAGCACCTCGGCGAGCTGCCATCCTCCTCAACGCAGCCAAGAAGGCCGAGCTTGTTAGATCGGAGACCACCTCGAGATGTACGGCCTTAGTGACCATACATATAAAAACGGTAATGTATCCTTTAGTTGTCCTCGAGTTACGTCCCTTGTTGATTTTTATTTCGAAATATCCTGTGTAGTCGACTCCGGTATGAAAGAAAGGTGGAGCTGGGTTCACTCTTTCTTCCGGGAGATCCGCCATCAGTTGATACTGTTTTGTTGATTCCAATTTACGACAAACCACGCATTTTCGTATTTGTTTTTTGACAACGTTGTTACCACTAGTTATCCAGTATTGTTTTCTGAGGTTATTCAATGTTAGCCGGGGTCCACCGTGGAAGGTAAGTTGATGTGTTTCGTCTATGAGTAACTTAGCTAGACGAGAGTTATGCGGAATTATTTTTGGATGTTTCATCTCGTTACTTATGTTCGCGTTCTTCAATCTTCCTCCAACTCGTAATACTCCGTTCGTATCAATAAATGGTTTTAAACACAATAATTTACTTTTTGATTCAACCTTGCCATGTTTTCGTAATAATGTTATATCCGTTCTAAATTCCGAATTTTGTACATGTTTCACAATAATATTCTTCGCATTTCGCAATTCTTGCAACGTAAGGTAACCCGGCAATTGTTTACGTTTCATAGTAGGTGTCAATGTTCGTAATATCCACGCTAAAATATGTGTTATTTTTCTAAATGAGCTATGTTTTTCTAAAAGTTTATCAATAATGTTACAGTCACCCTGTACAATGTTATTAATTTGTTGATTGTTTTTAGCCTCCTCGTTAGTTTCATATGTTATTGTTTCTGTTAAATTCTCCGGTGACCATGATGGTAGCCATGTAGGAGCCTGCCACCACAAGTTATGTTCAACCATCTGAGAAGCCAGCATACCGCGACTGGCACAATCAGCGGGGTTTTCTGAAGATTTTACGTAACGCCAGCATACTGGTGGCATTACTTTTGTTATTTTTGACACCCTGTTGGCAACAAAAGGTTTCCACCTGTTTGAATCGCCTTTTAACCAGCTGATAGTGACCATGGAGTCACTCCAACCATATATTTCCAATTTGTTAAATAAGCATTGTTCAATTTTTGTTATAAGTTTAGATAATAAGTGAGCGGCACTTAGTTCTAGTTTAGGTAATGAAAGGGCTTTCTTGTGTGGTACAAGTTTAGATTTCCCGGCGATTAGTGTTATGTTTGATGTGTTTTTTATTTTTGCGTACACGACACAGGCATCAGCTTCCTGCGACGCGTCACAAAACCCATGCAGTTCGATGACGTCATCCTTATGACTCAATAACCGTCTAGGTATTTTGCAATGTTGAATGTTATTGATGTCCGCCTTTATCTTGCACCACTCGTTCTGTATGTCATTTGATACTTCATCATCCCAGTTTGATATGTTTTTCCATAGTTTTTGGAATAATAATTTTAATTTAGTGGACAATGGGGTTAACCACCCTTGTGGATCGAACAATTTAGATATTTCCGAAAGTAAATGACGTTTTGTTAGTTTAGTTTCTTGGTTGGAAAAATTACAACGGAAGAAAAATATATCCTTGTTCGAGTCCCAACATAATCCTAGTGTTTTGGATGTGTTGTCCTGTTTGTTGTTGAAAACTAACTCTTCTCCTTGGTTTAGGCGATGAGTTGTGTGTTCTATTAACTCTGGTTTGTTGGCAGCCCACTTCCGCAAGTTAAATCCCCCTGACCGTAGTAAGGCAATCAGATCGGAGATGAGTTGTTTACCCTGCTCGACGGAATAAGCTCCGTGGACCAGGTCGTCCATGTAGAACGAGTTGGCTAACACCTGGGCTGCTTCTGGAAAGTTATTCTGTTCGTCTGCTGCAAGTTGTTTCAATGTCATTAGAGCTAAAAATGGAGCTGACTTTGTTCCATATGTGACTGTTGTTAGTTGAAATGATTGTATAGGTTGTTGCGGTGAATCACGCCATACTATTTTTTGTAAGGGTTGATCCAATTCATTTACTATTATTTGCCTGTAACATTTTTCTATGTCAGCGGTAAAGGCAAACTGATATTGTCTCCATTTAAGCAATAATGACTGAAGATCCTGTTGAAGGTTAGGGCCTTTTTTGGTTAGATCATTTAAGCTGTGTCCAGATGATGTTTTGGAAGAAGCATTGAAGACCACCCTGTAAACTGTTGAGATAGAATGTTCTCGAAGGATACCGTGGTGTGGTAGATAACACTCTGGTTTGGTACTGTTTTCTGCTGGTTTCATATGATTTAAGTCTAAGTATTCCTTCATAAATGTTTTGTAATAGTTTTCCAGCTTTCCATCTTTTTCAAATTTGCGTTCTAAATTTCTAAATTGTGCCACAGCAATTTGTTTTGTTGGTCCTAAATCTGTTTCCAAGTTTTCCTTTAACGGCAATCTGACAACGTATTTCCCGTCCTGTCTTCGTTTTGTAGTGTTTGCGTAAAAATCAACGCATTCTTGTTCTTCCAATGAAAAATTTGATAGTTCACTAATTTCTTCTATTTGCCAAAATTTATGTATTTCATCTAAGTTGTTCATGACCACATTGCATTGAAAGATATTTACGCGACCACACAACAACCATCCTAATTTTGTCTGTTGTGCTATTGGTTGGGATGAGTCATTACCACGTAATATTCCTTCTAACATTATTTCCGCATAAATGTCAGCGCCTAATAGTAAGTCGACAGGACGACTTTTGTAAAATTCTGGGTCAGCTAAGACAATATTTTGTATAAACGACCAAGAGGGTTTTTCAAATGTTCTGTTGGGTAAATGTTTAATGAGATCGTTCATGATAAGAGCCTCTGTTGTAAATGAAAAATCGCTGTAATTGGATTTACATGTTAAGTTTGTTATACCATTACAGTTGGCTTCTTTATGACCTATGCCATATACGACTCCCTTAAAATGTTCCCTTTTTAGTCCCAACTGCTGGAAACAACGATTTGACAGTAGGCATAATTGTGAGCCAGAATCGATCATAGCTCGGTATGTGTAATAAGTGCCATCAGCACCTAATATTTTAACCATTGCCGTCCCTAATAAAATTTCGGGACTGTTATCTTGAGACACGTGCGAAATATTTCCGTAATTTTCCTTTTGTTTAGCAGATTGTTTCGTAACTTGAGTGCCGGACGTTGACGTAGTTGGTGTTTTTGTAATAGCCTCGTGTAGAAGCGTATTATGCTGAGCTTGACATTTGTGGCAACGTTTTGTTGAAATACATTGATTACCATTATGACTAAATAAACAATTAGTACATACTCGTAATTTATTTGCAGTTTTAATTTTTTATTCATTTGACGAATCGAGGAATGTTTTGCAATTGTAAAGTCCATGGTCCCCGTTGCACAATGGACACTTGTAATTAGATACGTGTAATGATTTTGAAATACTTTTGGAGTTTTTATTGTATGAGTTATTGAAGTTTTGGTTGAAATTTTTCTTATAGTTTGATGAAGACGACGATGGATGCTGTTGATTATTTGATTGGCTTGAACGTTGAGAATAATCTTGTTTACGACGAGCTGTTTCAAGGCTAATGAATTTATTTTCCAAGAAGT
Source organism: Euzophera pinguis (assembly GCA_947363495.1). Classification (NCBI taxonomy): domain Eukaryota; kingdom Metazoa; phylum Arthropoda; class Insecta; order Lepidoptera; family Pyralidae; genus Euzophera; species Euzophera pinguis. The sequence goes on along the minus strand of OX376176.1, from coordinate 1,021,937 downwards.
CCAAAAATTCTTGAAGTATAGGTAGATCCCGGGAATTTTTTAATGAGTCTATGTACTCAGAATATGTTACAGAGTCAAGTTTTTGAGACATAATATGGACCACCATTGGGTCCCACGTTGAGATGTCTACACCTAAGTTTTGTATTGCATGTAGACATTCTAAAGTTGTATCGTGAAGTTTTTTAATTTGGAATAAAGATTGACTTTGCATATTTGGTAATCCTAATAGAATGTTCATGTGGGATGAGAAGATGAGTTTGTTGTTGTTATATCTGTGGTTAAGAATCTCCCAACACACAGAGTAGTTCTCGGCGCTTATTTGAAGATGTTGTATTAGGCTTTCTGCCTCTCCTTTTACTTTAGTTTTCAGAAATTGCATCTTTTGTGCCTTTGAAATGCTAGGATTGTTATGGATGGCTTCAGTGAATAAGTCCTTGAAGGACACCCATTGATTGTAGTTTCCGTTAAAAGTTGGTATTTCCAATTGAGGCGTAGATTTCTCACGATGAGAAACTGACCACATCTTGGTGTTAATTGATTTTTTCAGGCTGTTATATTGTTTTTCGTGTTCATAAAAGGAGTTTTCGTATTCCTCATTTTCTTCGTCTGTTTCGCAGTCAATTTCCAAGAGTAGCGAGTCAATCGCTGCCCACCTTGACTGCAATGTTTTTAGAATGTCTTCAAATTCCCATTTTTCGGAAATAGAATTTAGTTCGATGTTAGATATTGTTCTCCGGAACGCTTTGAAGTTAGCATTTTGCTTACGTAGTAGTTCGTCAAGCTTGCTGTTCGTACCATGGTGCACCATCAGTGATTGACGTGACCTTCTATTAGATGTTTGTTCTTCTTCTTCTGACAAATGTTGCTGTAATTCCTGTTCACTTGTTCGTTTAGGACTTAGTTTAGCCTCACGTGTTGTTGGTTTATCTAACAGAGATTGGTACATTTGTTTAATTAATGTTTTGACCGTTTGGTAGGATTGACAAGTATTTTCGTAGCACATCCCCGTAAAGTATTCGTGACTTTGACTAACTTCCGTAGACATGCGATCGTGGTTAAATTGATACTCCTTCCAGTAGTCTTCTACGTTGTTCAAACATTTTTGAAAATATTTCGAAGTTCTACGTTCATGACTTGTTTTACGCAAGTTAATCCCGATTTTTTGGATTTCATTGGCGATTGTTAATTGAATATTGTAAATGTCAGACATGTCGGTTATGTTGATTAAATGAAGTAAAAGTAGAGAAAATAAGTAAGAATATGGAAAGATCTTACTTTTGTTATGATGTCTTGTTACCGGTTACCGCTACTTCCAGAGCGATGAAAATCCTCCAATGTTAAATACCACTGCAATCCTTACACTTTCACTGTTTTCACTTTGTTCAGTTTTTTTTTTTTTTTTTTTTGTTATCCACAATGCGCTAGTTCTAGTTCAATTCTCACAAACCACTCGCGACGCGATTTGCAAGACCTTTCGAAGGACCAATATGTTGGGGGTGCGAGGGTTGCGGTGGTAGTGAAATGTCCGAAATTTATGTTAATAAGGTTTATTTAAAGTTCCACACTATAGTTTATAAAATACACACAAACAGTTATAAAATAGTTTAAAATGTTAAGTTCTAAAATGTTAGGTTTTACGTTAAGTTGAATAAAAGTTATTGTTATGTTAGTTATATGTTGTGAATGCACCCGGGCGTGCCGACGGTAAAATGTGCACTGATATTTAGTAACATGTTCGGCGGTGACACAATTAGGTAAAAAGTGTTTGGTTGCATTTATTGCACCGAACACACTATGTAGGTTCCAACTGATACGCAGTGTTCTATATGCAAATATTAACTGGAAGTAAAGTACTCAGTGTAATTATTTTGTACTAAGCACTTACTAAATTATAGTGTATGTATTTTGTATATAAAAACTATATTGTACAGAAATAACATTGTTACAACAGAATAGAATACAACTAGAGGCGGACTTATGCCTGATAGGGATAAGTCAGCCTTGTCAACCCGAAGACCAAACGAAAAAAAGTACATGGGCATCGAAAAGTTTGTGTGTTTTCATAAATTTAATTTGTACTAATCAAGTATATGAAAGGACTTATACCTTATTAAAAAAAAAAGAAAACGGACAACATTTCGTACTTTTGTTTATTAAAAAAAAAATCAATCTTGCTCCTGCACAAAACCTGTAATTTTCAACCCAGTTGGTATTTCAAAATGCAACACAGAAGGATGTTCTACACGCCGATTGTTTAAAAAAATATCATAACTTCCTAAATTCCGCCTACCAGTACCAACATTCCGAAACTTATCTAATTCGTTCTCATAATTGTATGTACCTTCGTCACTATTCATGTTATCATGGTAGGCAAATGCGTTGTTGTCAAAACGCCTTGCATACATCCTTGGATTATGCCGCCGTGATTCTTCGGCCGATTCGGTTTGAGCCTGATTTTCCGCTTTCTCTTTTTTATAAGTGTGTCTCCTATTCTTTGCAAGGAATTCTTCGAAATCGTGCTGCTCTTGGACCAGGGAAGTTATGTCGAAACGGTCGTTGTCTTCTCCAAATGTGACGTCTGGTTTCATTTCATTATTTATTGAGTATTGACAAAATACTGGAGTGAGGTATAGAAGGCTTGCGAAAATCTGGAACCTATAAAAATCATATTATTATTATTATTAATCGTATGGCCAAATTTAAGTCGTTCCTTAACTAATAACTACAAAGAAACTTTTAGTGTCTGCATCCATTGGATTGCGTAAGGGTAAGCAAGTTTGCCGGGTTGCCGTCATATTTAGTGAGTGGGCATTCACTGATAATATGTGACACGTCTTGAACGGGAGCACCACATTCGCAAGCCGGAGAGTCAATCCAGCCGCATCGGAATTTGAACGCTCTGCTTCGACCGCAGCCAGTTCTTAGTCTATTTACTTGCACTTTTCGCGGCGGGGGAGCGAGAATCCAGATGGTTTAAAAAATCATAGACAGTTTTTGTTGGCAGAGTTAGCAATGATTATGAACACTTGTGGTATTACTAGAGGCTGTGCTAGACTTAGAAGATATAAAAAAAAATCTACTACTGTCTTGACTTTGGATTTGCTTGACTAAACAACTTGTTCGATAATTTATACTTGTTACTTCTTCTTCATCGTGTCGATGTCTCAAATTTTATGTGCCCAGTAGGCAGATTAAAAAAAAAACAAAATTTCTTTGGTATGTTTACGTTAGTAGGTACCTACTCATCTACTTCTGCTGTCAATTATGAAGCATTTTATAGCTGTGTTGCGGCTTGAAGAGTGATCCAGTGAGTCAGGAAAATCGCTGGATGCCAAGAGATAAGGGAAAAATTGGCACTATTGGCAGCATTCGAGTGACAGCTTCAACGTGTAACCGGCATTAGGCATGACGAATAATTTTTGATTTCATGTTTCAATGAAATACCTCACTTTAATAGGCACATTAAAGTGAGGTCTTTCAAATTTAATTAAATAGTCCCCAAATAGAAGTTTCTTTATTTTTTATGTGTTCATCTATTATAATATATTTTTTTAGTAATTTTATATTTTCAAAATGGACTTTCCAATCGATTTTGAAACTGTTATAAAAAATCGCCTGTGCTAAATTCAAAGTGTTAATTTTAAAATTTGATTTTAATGTTAATGGCTAAAAAAATCAATATTAAATATATTTATTTTATTTTATTACAAGAAACAGAGAATGAACATATTGCTCTATACACATATTTCATTTGACTGTAATAATTTATTTTATTTGTACGAAAATTGTCGGGAAAACGCTAAGCCTAGAGCTTGATTCAATCACGGCTATCGACATCGATAAAAACCATAAAATAACGTACTAATTTAATAAGTTAGTATACTACCTCATTGTAGTAACGCCCTTCTACACGAGATGACCAAAATTAATTAGGTACAACAATAAGAACATGCTCAAAAATCAACCTAAAATTACGATTGCAATTGCTCGGACGTGTAATCAGGAATCGATTTTATGCTTTGAAAGCATTGTAATTAAATTCTAAATTAACTGAATGCACCGAGCAATATTCAGTTATTAGCTACTAAGCGAATCGACTGTATATAATGTATATTAATAATTGCTTAACTTGCTCGTGCATTTCGTATGTTGGTGCTGTAATTTGTGAAAAAATAGATTTGTAAATTGGACTCTTATACTTTTGAATTGTGTTGTTATTCTGGTTGTGTACTTACGTAGTGATGGTAATTACGATTATGTATTAATCAATAAGATAAAAGTCTAGCAAGACCTGCATATTCGTAATAATCGTGCGTGTTAAGCAATCGGCGTGAATTAATTGTTATTGTGGCATTTCTATCTTAAACCATCGGAAGGCACGTCAGGCCATTTTCCCCAGGAAGGCAATCGCGGTGTTTTAAATGACGCGAACGTTCAAACTAAAACTAATTTCCGATTTTTATGTCGAATAAAAATCGAAATCGAACTATTTTCAATCGACAAAACCATTTTAAATACTCAAAAATAGCCATCGTAGACTAAATAAGTCTAGTAAAAATAGGAAAACAATGAAAATATAATTTTTTTCGTGAACTTTGTTGGCCGCATCATGTTTGGTCGAACTTTCTGTGTTGCAACGGTATCGCGCTATTTTTTGACAAACGTTTTTGACAAAAGGAACGTACGAGCCACACTACCAAAATAATGTTTGGAAAAAAGTTACTGTCGAGGAACTTCTTGGCATAACGTACGAGACATTCGTGAGATAGTCAGAAAAATATGCTTGAATTTTATTAATTTTATTATTTTAATTTTTTTTGTTTAATTTGTTTTAATTCGTTAAAATTAATTTAAATTAATTTTAATACGTTAACCAAACATTTTGTCGTTTAAATAGTTCGATCCGCCCATTATGTGGAACTAGTAACATTCGACTCACCGATATTACATACTCGAAAATAGTCCTAACGGTCGTTCCTTGCTTTTGGTAAATACGTTATTTAGTTACCGCGATTCGGTAATTGTTAACATGTATCAAATGATTTTAGGCTTAATTTTGGCCCGGAGTCCTATTTTTTTAATGTATAACTCATTATGTCGAATGAAAATCGTTCGACTCACCGTTTTTGGATGAGTCACACTTTTCCAAAATAGCACTCCTGCACTGTGTAAGATGCACCCGAGATCCGCCTCTACGTGGCACTGGCACCTCTATGAAGTTAAAATCGCTAAAATTTCAGCTGTAGCTTCAGTAAACATTTGTATGGAAATCATCAGAAAGCAAATGCAGTTTTATTTGAAAACTGACTTTCGAAATTCATGTCTAGATTTGACCCCCTTTCTGATTGATTCTTAAACATAACCTCAAGGACGTCCTTCACTCAAACTCATTGCCTTAAGGAAGTCCTCGAACTTTCCTTGAAAATGACATTTTTAGTTGGTTGCTTGAGCAAACTTCAATGAGGAACGGCACAGGTTATAATTACAATTCGAAGCACAAAAATAGAAAAATACAAAAACATATAATAAAAAATGAAAAAACTGGCAAATAACTAATTTATAACCACTTTCTTTCATTTCGAGGACGCCTCAAGGCACCAACCTTATATTTGATAGTTCGATACTCACCTCCAATGAGCAATCTTCAAGGAAGCTAGTGTCGACTAATCATACCAATGAGTTGGGAGTGAGGTTGAGTCGAGTTTGAGCAAACGTTTGAGAATATGGGTGTGAGTGTCAGTTTTTTAATTTTAATTTTATTTTGTAATGTGCTGTCGTACTAGTCACTGTCGTTTTAGAGGGTACTTGCACGTTAAATACTTTATTGCTGACGGGGTTTAGAATCCTAGATCTTTCGCTCAGAACCACAATTTTGACTGCTTCCCCTGCCCTTTGACACCGTAATAGCCTTGTGACTATAGACAAGGCTCATCATAAATAAAAATAAAAAATGTGTGTGAATATCCGAACGCATTTACCACCAGTGTGCAATTAAAACGGCATCAAGCGAGCACACGATCGCGCCATCTGCAAACGGACGTGACGTCACGAGCGGCATTTGCATTTTTTCCGGCCAACCGCGCGGGGGCACGGGGTGTTTCTTTATTGCGTTATTATAGGTAAGAATTGAGTTAATTTTGATCGTAAGCAAAAAAAAAAAATACAATGGCTGTAAGCCTTTTTGCCTGAGAAAGGAATCAGTGCAATCAGGAGCCGTATTTTTGAAAAGAGTCACGTAAAATCAATGAGTCGAATGAAAATAGTTCGACTCACCGATTATGAAGTATAATTGGTATGGCACCGGTTATTTATAATAAACTAGCGGTCCGGTACGTGCTTCGCTACGTATAAAGTGATAATTGAAGAACCGCTCGACCGATTTTGTGCAAACTTCACATAAACCATCTACTAAATAGTCCGAACAAAGCCTAAACATTTGGTTTAGACAGGTGAGCCCGTTCTTGAGTTATAAAATTACAACGAAAAGTGGCATTGATTTTTATATATTAGATTACCAGATTCCCTTAAAGTTCTCGATGTAGTGCAATTTAAATAAGATTTAAAATTATTACTCTTGCAGAAATATTATTACTTAATTCAGAATTTTTTGAGTGATAATGTTATATTGCAATAATACAATATTGATGAAAATAGGTTAATCATTTTCCTTGGATGTATAAATTGTTTTAATATTTTAATTGTTATTAATTATTAAAAAATATATAATTTTGCATGTTTTTATTAATTTAAAACATATTGTACGTCCAAATTGGGCAAAGCACAGTGATACCAAAAAGAAAACTGTATAACCTTGTAAACTACCTGTGTTTCACAATAAAGATATTTTGTATTTGTATTTGAAAATAAGTCTATATCGAACGAAAATCTTCAAAATTTGTGTAAATCATACTTTTCAAATTATCTTTTGGGAAACCGCGGGAAAATCTAAAGTTTCATAAAACACATTAACTGTTGATTGCTATAATTTTCCCTAATACCTACTTACTTCTAATATTTAATATGTTTCTGCCCATAACATAAAAAATTCAATCGTAACTACTGTTTTCCCGCTAAATGCAGTTTTAAGCGCCATAGATCAAATGAAAATTGTTTGTCAATAGTTAGAATTAAATGGCAGCTGTATGCGGGGTATGCCTAGGTTAATTATCGTTTATATATCGTGTATGCCATAGAGTAAAATTAATGATTATTGTTTCAAAAGTCCACATATTTAATCGATAAAAAATATTTGTTGTGGGAGAAGGGAATCTAAAATGAATGTTATATTGACACTTGGTTATCTATTTTTGAAATGTATGACTTAAATGTCGAATTAAAATCGTTCCACTTATCGATTATATCGAATGAAAATTATTCGACTAACCGATTTTGCGTAGGGCTATAGGCTGTTACACCTACACCTAAAGTAATCCATGATTTTCTATGTACCTACATATCTTAAGCTTATTTTCTAATAACAAGGAAAAATAAGGAGATATAAGTCTCAGCATATTATATAACAAAGTTTAAAGAAAAAGTTATGTTACTTAGCACGTGTGCATTGTATGTTAACGCACTTGTGTAAATCGAGACGTGTAATTAGCTGGGCCATAGACAATAGTGTATAGACTGATGGTGCCACTGGTCGAAAAATATATTTTTTATTGCCGGGTAATTTGAGGTGATAGGTGCTTATTACCAATTCGCATCCGTTCTCATTGATAAGAAAAGGTGCTTTTCCGTAGTTCATTCAAGTACAAGTTAAGAAAGGTTAGAATCCATATAAAGTGCTATGGAAGTGGATAGTGTTTCTGGAGACCTTACTGTACAACATGTTTAGAAGAAATAAATGTATATGATTTTATATAAAAACAATTTTGATCACTTTTTTTTTTAAAGATCCTTTTAGCGCTGTCTCGTTCGCAACTCAAATTTCAAGCCAAGAGTCAGATTAAATGTTTTGTTTTAATTTCAACAAGGTCACTTACACGTAGTATGTATGACGTTCCATAGATAATATGCTTAAATCCAAAGTGTTGAGAGATTTATGTATGACTTCTAAGTAGATGTAGAGTTCGTAGAGTCTTTACCCTAACGAAGACGTTGACAATATCTATTGTCAGCGGCGAAATATACAAAATAATATCTGAAAATATATGGCTATGAGCCTACTCGAGTCTACTCTAGAGAACAGCGAAGACTCATTAGTAAATATTAAAATACCACAAACAGAAGAAAACTTCAGTAATTAACTAAAGAGTTTTAAATAAATAACATTTTCATGGCAAAACACAGAAGAGAAATCGAACAAGCAATAAAAGTTCAACATTCCTTTCAGCAATAAACTATTCGCACATAAATAATATATTGCCAACATAAAACAAAATACTACTTAGCACCAAACATTCATCTGTTCTGCATAAATGAAAAAAAGCATGAACAAAATGCGAAACTGCACGGCTGCCTGCGACCAGCCGCCCAGCATTTTTATGAAAAGTAATTTTCCGACCAAGCGCCGGGCGCTCCCATCTTTCCCGCCCTCAGTTTCAACTGAAGCGTGTATCCGAACACACGCAACGGTTTCCCGCACTTCGCAACACGCTGACACCTCGCGTTCGAAAAAAGAATTCCAAATCATAGATTTAATTTCTTTTAGTTTTAAATTTTAATATTTTTTTTTATTACTGCGTTTCGTTTTATGTCTGGCTGGTTTGTGTTTTAGTGGATTGTGAAAGACTGCAATAAAACTGGGAAGCTGTTAGCCGTCAGCTGTCAAAAACGTTGAAGGTAAGCATCGTATCCTAAATTATTACGAAGCTATAAATCATAGAATGATATCAAAGAAATTACAAGATGTATCAGAGTTCCATGGTTTCGATTAATTTTAAGAATTCTGTATTCTCTAAATATAGTTATTTTTCTAACTTTAAGGTATGAAAATAAATGAATTTTTAAATTTGTTAAAGTTGTCACTATAATTTAAAAAAATATGTAAAAATGTCTATGTACCACTGAACTGACTCTACGTTTTATTAATAAGTTGTAATCAAAACTAAAATTAGTAGTTTAGGTTCATTAATGTTTACTATTTTTAGCGGGCCGTACATTAAAGATATTTTGTATTTGTATTTGCTTGACTTAAAAAAAAAACCCATTAGGTGGCCGCATTTTAGTTAGCTATTTCTCAAATCACTGTAGAGTCTCGTTGAATAAAAAAACTTTATAACCATTATAAACCAGTACAAGATTTAACGTAAACTAAATTGTTTCTTTTTTTCATATTTTCGCTACATAAACTAATAGAAAAGATATGAGGTTGAATCATAACTCCGGAACTAAGTTTAATACGTCTGATTAAAAAATAATTCACAACCAAAAAAAAAAGAAAAAATAAACTTTTTCAGCTTTTCCCTTCATTTAAAAACTTACATATGAAAAATGTATGAAGCAAAAAAGAAGTATTATTTCTTCAGTTTGAATTAAAAACAATTTTGAAAGCTAAAAATATATTTTTAACTGGCGTGATGTGAGGCAGAATAAATTGGAAATTTTTAGTTTTATCTTTCGACTCTTTCGTATAAATAAAACAATATTAGTTTTCATAAGCGACACCTGCACGCGTTGGCATCAGCTGTTTCGTCGATATGGCGCCACTAAACCCTTCAGGCTGCCACTCTCCCAATATATAGCCTTTTTTCTTTCCAATATACATGTAGTAAGTACCTACCTATAATAAGAAAAAATCGAAACTATAATTAATACACGCCATAATTGTTTTTTGTCATAATAATTTCAATGGATTTTTCAAATCGAAAAAATGCGAAGATTTTAAAAATCCATTTTTAATTTTTTACCCTATGTATAACTCAAAAAATCTATTTTTGTTCGAAAGGATTACGCTTTCAATTAGGTCCCATAGAAATTTTATTAAAATCGGTGCAGTAGTTTAATTGTTGGTGTAGGATAGGAATATCTTGGTTTCAGGATATTTTCAAGATGGCCCCAATAAACGAATGGAAGTCTGTTTTTGTTCTTTGTGAATAAATATTATTTTTCTCAGCTTTAAAGCTAACATTACGTGTTTATTAAAATTTACAAAAAGAACTTAATTTTTACTCTTTAGGTTGTGTTAAAAAGGTAGCATTTTTCTAATTTTTGATCTAAACTTTCAAAATATCTACTAAAAATAATGAAACTCTACTGTACATGTATTTCAAACAATCATACTAATATTATAAATGTGAAAGTGTGTTTGTTTGTTTGTCCTTCTTTTACGTTAAAACGGAGCAACGGATTGGTGTGATTTTTTGTGTGGAGATAGTTGGAGACCTGGAGAGTGACATAGGCTTTTTTCCGTGACACAAACGGAATTTCACGCGGGCGAAGCCGCGGGCACAGCTAGTAAAATAATAATTGTACTCAGTTCATTCTCTGAATTTAGTAACAATTTGCAAAGCATATTTACACAAACCAATTGAAATCGAGTTGAACCGTGAATTGTGATTGCCCGCATACCGCACCCCGCATATCTACCAAAATAGTTATATCTACTGTACCTGGCAACACTGGGTGTGTTAGCTTTATTTGCCCATATCCCGCATCTTTTGTATTTGAGTCCTATGGGGGATTTTGATAAGAGATTGTGACGGAAGGTTTGGTTTTATTACTTGCTGTTCCCCGTTTGGTTTGAGAAACATTATATTTGAAATGACCCACGCAAAAAAGATAAGTCGAATCTTTATCGAATTATTTCCTACAAAACGAGTTGACATTAAGAGATTGCTATTGCGATAAGGCCGCCTTTGCACATCATTATGTCTACATGTATGTGTCTCAAAATTGTATTTTCCTTGCGCAATAAAGTGTTTATTATTATTTTCATTTGTCGTAATCGGTCAGTGTAACGATTTTCAATCGATAATTCATACATTTCAAAAATAGGGCTTCTGCTCGTTGTGTATATAAATGTATATAAATATCATATAAGCAGACACTAGTAGTATAGTTTTGGGAACAACGATCGGAAACACATTTACTTTTGATTTAATTTTGTTGTTGTGGAATCTCCGGAGCAGTGAAGACAGAAAAATCACAAGTGGCGAACAAGACAGGTCCATAAGCATGCCTCGCTAGGCTACCAAGTTCTTCAAGTTCTCATTTCCCAGAGAAAACGTAACAGTTAGTTGCGTAATAAGAGTGTTATATTATGGGTTATATTACCGCCTCTCGACACATTAATACGGAACATCTGTGCGCCACAGGTGCGGTATATTTTAGCGATTTTCCAATAAGGGTTCTTGTAATGTTAGAATCACAGAATACTGGTACAGATGTTGAAACACATGCGATCGAATTGCTTGTCGGTCATCAAAATACGTGGGGCGCACTATAAGTTTCCGGAATGAACATGAAAAAATACTATTAAAGGTACAAAATTAATTTATTGTTTTTCAAAATAATCTCCCTTGGCGTCTATGCACTTTTTCATTCGATGAAACCAGTTTTGAAAACTTTTGTGCCACTCCTCTGTGGTGACCTCTGAAACGTGTTTTTCATACTCCTCGACAGCCTCTTCTGGTGATAAAAATAGTTGACCGCGTAATTGGTTCTTAATTTTTGGGAACAGAAAAAAGTCACAAAGTGCCAGGTCGGGACTGTATGCAGGATGACTCATGAGTTCTACATTTTTCGCCTTCAAAAAGTCGTTTGTCTGTCTGGCCGTGTGAGAACTAGCATTGTCGTGGTGCAGGATGATACGGCGTTTACGGTTATTTTTACGGAGTTCGTCAATAACTTCCGGCAAACAAATGGTCGTGTACCAGTCACTATTCACTGTACGACGATTCTCTAAAGCAACAGTAGCCACGTGCCCAGTTTTATTAAAAAAAGAAGCAATCATCCGCTTAGATGCACTTTTCACGCGCGCCACTTTGGTTGGTTTCGGCTCATCTTGAAAGACCCATACGCTCGATTTCTGCTTTGTTTTGGGATCGTAGCAATAAATCCATGTTTCGTCACCTGTTACTATGTCCCACACCAAATTTGACGCACCTTCGTTGAATCTGGTAAGCATGGCACTGCACCAAGTGACGCGGTCCGTTTTTTGAGCCTCGGTCAAGTTGTGTGGGATCCACCGCGAGCACAGCTTTCTCACACCCAAATGTTTGTGTAGGATTAATTGTATTTGACTCATGCCTATTTCTAAGGATGCGCGAATTTCATGGTAGGTCACATGCCTGTCTGTTTCAATCATACGGCGCACAGCATTGATGTTTTTGTTGGTCACAGCGGTGGACGGCCGACCATCACGAGATTCGTCACTGAGATTGATACGACCACGCTTGAATTCTGCAAACCAGCTATAAACAGTTGTCTTGCATGGTGCTTCATTGCCAAAAGCTGTTTCAAGCCGAGCGATGCTCTGTTGAGCTGTCAAATTACACTTAAAATCGTAGAAAATCATACTACGAAAATTTTCCCGAGTTAAATCCATGTTGATGCAGACACACAATTTTTTAAATGGCGCCATAAGGTAAAAACAAAAGACAGTCAGATGAAACAAACTGCATTCTACAGCCAAAGAGTTCTATTTTCAAATGTTGCAATAAATTTTTAAATATTGTTTATGTAAGTGGCCAGTTCCGGAAACTTACAGTGCGCCCTATGTAAATAAAAGAGAGAAAAAAATGTTTTGGTACAAATATTCTTGAAAATCACATAAATCAAACACTGTATCACTTTCCAATACTTGCGCTTGTTCTTGAACACTTTGCCATTATTATGCACAAACAAACCCTAAAAAAACACATATTTTGGAAAACAAAACACAGCACTGAAACGGCTCTTTTCAGCTTCCCGCCATAAGTCTTAAGCGAAAATTGAGTTTTCAAAACAATATCAGAGTCTGCAGGCCACGGCTATAATCTATTTGCTAGGCTATCTACCCAAACACCTGGCTAAATATGGCACAGGTGTCTCGGAGCCTATTCATCACAATTACAACAACGTTAATACAAAAACATCAGGTGTGTGGCTTGGCTTGCCTCGCGCAAGTGTTGACTCTTGGGAGCCGTTTGTTGAATCTTGAGAAATTTGACAGATCCAAGTATTCTAGTCAGAGGAGATATCATAAATCATATTTTAACTACGAGTAAGTATTAAACACTATTAGCTAATTATTCCCATACAACCATAATGGTCGCAGTGTAGAAACTGTTACCAGTGTAGTAATATTAATAGGTAACAGTTTCTACATTGCGACCAGAATGGTATTGAAATAAAAAAAGGTTCCATACTTTATTATTATTATGTCACATGGCTGTATAGATCTCATGTAGCGCGATAGAAAGACTGTTGCAATTTTCACAGATGATGTATTTCTGTGGCCGGCATTACAACAAAAAAAAAACTAGAAAAATTATGTAAATATTTAAAGGGGGCTCCCATACAATAGACATGTTTTATCGCGGTTTTTTAGATGATGGTACGGAATCCATCGTGCGCGAGTAGACGCATTTGTCCGGTTATAAGTACACAAAAGACGACTTCCCTTACTCTACATTAGAAAATATACTATATCTACACTATATATATCAAGAAATAAAATGAAATCGTTTATTTTCAATATCCAACTTTTTAACGCGGGCGGAGCTGCGGGAAACAGCTAGTAGGATATAAATATCACTTATTGACGTCAATTTACTTATATTAAGTTTATCACCACTTCCAAAGCGCAAGTAGAAAAGAAGCGCTATCTATCAATAACAACCGGGACCAACTGATTAACGTGTCTTCCGAAGCACGGAGGAGCTCAGGATAGAAAGTGCCACTAAATGGCGACCAATCTAATAGTGGTCGCGTTATGCCGTCGCTTAACACGCGTATTTGCTACGGATACGCGGGTCGCGCTCGACTAACGAGCTCCTCAAAGCTCTTTTTCTCTCCTTTTATCTTTATTTTGTTATAATACTTAATTTATCGCAATCCATGCAGTTGTATTTTATTATTTCTATGCGACCGGAGTGGGTCTGAGGAAGTTTTACGTCAAAATATTGAAAAATTCCTTTCTTGTCTTAGTATCGATGAAGGGGGAAATATATTATAACCACCTTTTGTATTTTGTTTTTTTATACTTACTAAGATGTTGCAGCGACCCAAAGTGAGCTTTGGCCTCCTATAATAAGGATCTCCACTTTCATCTATCCTGCGCCATCTCCGGCCAGTCATCGGCGTGCAGCTCGTGCAGATTCCTCCGCACCTCGTCAATCCAGCCATATCTGTGCCCGTCGACCGGACGCCGTCCCCTCGGCCCTCCCACATATGCTCTCTTCACAGCTCGGTGTTCCTCCATTGTCTCTAAGTGCCCAAGCTAGCGCAGTCGCTGGGCTTTCGTTTCGCCAATTATATTTGGCCCTGCCACCAGATCTTCTAGCTATGTTTTATATAGAGCAATAAAGTAAAAAAAAAAACTTTTCATGTAACCGTGAAATCGCTGCAATGTTTATCATTTAGAGTAAGTGATATAGAGAGATTAGCGTCAAAATGGCACAAGCCCAGCGTATTTAATTAACTCCACATCAGCGATACAACATAGTAACTCAAAAATAAACTTGTATCAACAAGCGACGCGTGCGCAGGACATTAAACTTTTGTTCAAATATCTGGCCTGAACTGTGTCTAAAGGTATTAACGTCATATGTTTTTAAATATGGCGAAAAACATGATGTTTGGTTGACAAATACGGACATGTGGTTTAATTTAAAAACACCTATCGATATACAGATCATTATCTCCGCAAGAAATATATATTGCATCAAATTCTAGTAAATTCGGTCTGATGAGCCATCGTGATCTAGTGACATCGCAGTGACGAGCTTTCGCGAAAACGTGCATCACGATTCAGTGGCTTCGATCTAACGAGAAATAAAACAAAAAGAGGGGAAGTTCGTAGTATCGATAAATGATCTAATTTGGAGGATTTTCGCAAGATCACAAAGAACAACAAGTTAGTTATAAGCGGTCAATAATGATGGTCGTGTGTTAGAAATGGGCGCCTTCCCGGAAAATTTCCAACCTGCAGAGGTCAATGGAAATATGTCCAGACATATTTCCATTGATTCCCATTTATTCCCTCCCAATAGTGATTTACAATACAATATAATAGAAAACTCTTTATTGCACAACAAGGATACATTTACAAGAAAAATCACCTTGCGCAAAGGCGGCCTTATCGCAATAGCAATTTCATCCAGGCAACCTTTCGGAAAATTGAATAAAGATATTAAAGATTGTGATTTAGTCCGGGAAGAAAAGAAAACTTTTTATTTACACCGAAATATATATTTACATTTAAAAAAATAGAATTTTATTAAGATTCAGAATAACAAATTATCAACACAGTAGTCTAATACCATTTTTGTAATCTCTTTTCAGAAATATGACGTACCTAATTTCACGAAAGTCTCGTTATCGGTACTACCCCTAGACACCGGAAATTAACTGACAATCGTATTGTCGGTCGCGCCACTCCACATACGTATATAGTAGATTTTTTTGCGTACTCTTTATCAATTAAAAAAACCGAAATACCTAAACTTTACTTCCATCTCATGGAATATAAACTCTCTAAGGTATTTGATAAATCTATACTTCCATACTAATATTATAAATGCGAAAGTCTGTCTGTCTGTCTTTCCGTCTGTCTGTCTGTTACGCTTTCACGGCCAACCCGCTGAACGGATTTTGATTAAATTTGGTATGAATATAGTTGAAGACCCGGGGTCAAACATAGGCTACTTTTTGACGCAGGCAGAGCTGCGGGAAACAGCTAGTTTAATATAAATGTGAAATAAAATTTAACAAAATCAATTCCTTCCCGGGAATAAATGGCAATTATTTTTCCCCTTTTCTTCCTTGTCTTTCCATTTCTTCCCGCTGCCTATCTCCATGTGCTTCGGAAGGCACGTTAAGCCGTTGGTCGTGGCTGCCATTTTTGGTAATTAAAGGAACTTCGTCAGAGGACGTAAATTGGTTCCGAAAAAGCTCTTACACCAGGATATATAGAATCCATTTACTATGCAGTCCACTCGATATGAATGAGTCCTTTTTTACTAACATAGAATTTAACCGGCGAAACGCTATGATAATGAACAGAGCTGGTAAGATACAGTCTATGCTGTGGTGGTCCAGAGATAAGAGCACCCTTGGTGACGAGGTGATGCGGGCTGTAGGGATAGCAGAACAAACTTATTTTCATTTAAAACAAAAAATTACAGAATAAATCCTTTATACTTCCGATGTCCTGTAATTTTATGTTTTCAATATGCAGTGCGTAAGTTTAAAAGTTAATTTTACTATTTTTGGACCTTGACAACAAAAATTAAAAAAAATACTGTCTTCTGGTCGTCTTTACTTAATGTCAGAGTTTTTAGGAACTGCTTTTCGCTTAAGTTGAATATATTTTCGGCAGAGTAAGTGATGTATGTACGTATCGCATGCCATTTAGCTTGAGAGGTGTCCGTTAGATTCGTATTTACTTTGAGATTAGTGACACTGGTATATAAAAAAAACAAAATGGCGGACTTTTTGGTTTTATCATTTCCAAATTACACAGAAACTCAGTCGTGGTTTTTTTTTGATATTAATACAACAAAGTAGGGAAACAGGCGTACGGCCCACCTGATGGTAAGTGGTAGCTTTTTAAATTACCGTTATCTTGTAAGATATAGAATTTTTTTATATCGAAATTTGTTACTGACGCTACACCCGCATAGGGACACACTGAGATCGCTTGCGGTGATCACTGTACCCGCGTTGTTACACAAATATACGTATAAATAAAAATAAAAAGTAGTTAGGTACTTTACACTTACTTAATAGGCAGTAGTTTTGGATTCTTAAGACATCACAGACAAAAAATGTTAATGTCTGCCTGCGACCATGAACGCTGTAAAGTATTTGAAACTATAGGTGTAAATAAATCCATACTAATATTATAAATGTGAAAGTCTGTCTGTCTGTCTGTTACGCTTTCACGGCCAAACTGCTGGGCGGATTTTGATGAACTTTGGTACCTATGAATGCGGAGGAGCTGCGGGGAACAGCTAGTAAGTAATAAACGCGATAAAACCGTATTTAAACAGTTTTATTTGAAAAATTCTTTATATCTCTTTTACTAAAATTTAGGTAAAGGCTCCTGTAATGAACATAGTCAATATCTTTTTAGAAAAAATTTAGGCCCCAATTTCGGACAGACTTTGACAAGGTCCTTTACCTTAAATCCGGAATCTGTCATGAGAGGTTTTCATTGACACATAATTTTTAGCGTTTAGTACCTAAGGAATAAAAAGAGACCCTATTATTACTAAGCCTCAGCTGTCCGTCCGTCTGTCACCAGATGAAGTATTTTTGTTGCCGCTATAAAACAAATACTGAAAAACGGAATAATATAAATGTTTAAGTGGGCTCCCAAACAACATACATGATTTTTTTTGCGGTTTTTACAGATAATGGTACAGAACCCTTCGTGTGCGAGTTCGACTCGTAATTGACCGGTGTTATTATTTTTTAAGAATTTCTCAGTCTTTATAAAATCACCCTTAACGAGAAAACAATGATCACCTTAGCACCATACAAGTTTAACACTGCGAATCATACAAAATTCATGTTGTTTTGATGTAAATCACTACCATTAGCGTCAGCGGGTGGGCGTGGGCGTGGGCCACGGAGCAAATACAAAGAGGAGACGGCGTATCGACTAGTGCACCTTTGCAGTCATCGGTGCAGTGACGTCGAAAAAGTAGTCGGAGCTTACCATTTATACTTATCATTTTTCGATTAACTGCGAACGATTCGTGACGTGATGGTTTAAAATATTTAAAAAAATCTCGCTCCAGATTTTGTAAAATATTTTAAACCATTTAGTTTTAAGTGTTTTAATACTGTGCTGTTATGGGATTACAATAAACGTAAGTAAATAATATATTTTCGAATTTATCTGATTGATTAAGTATTCAACAAAATATATGTTTTTAATATTCAAAAGATCTGTAATACAAAGAAATATTAATATATTTTTTTATGTTGAAATCTTCGATTTGGTAGCGGCACCTATTGGTTAGTAGAGGATATCGTCAATAGGGGCGGAGACAAAGCCAAACCCAGCTCCCCTCACGTCTGCCTTCCGCCCCGCGTAGTCTCACACAATTTTTGTAAGGACGCTCTGGATACGCTATCTCCTCTTTGTTATTACTCCGTGGCCGTGGGCAGGTGTCCGTTCCCACGCCCAGCGCTGGCATACATTAGGCATTAGGTTGGATAATGGAGTGACAGTAAACGTGATGAATTACGACGAATTATTGTTTATATTTCATGACGTTGTTTGATTTCTAAATTCTTGAGAAATGGTTGAGCTGTAAAGGCTTTGTTATTGGATTGCAAAACGACTGAGCCAATTTCAATAGCCTAAATGAAAAAAACTTTGTTGTGTGTATCACTTATTGATATTGATTGAGATTGGCAATATTTTTGAAATTTCACAAACTAAAATGGTGGATATTGGCTCCAAAAAAGGTCTTCAATTTTTAGGGTAAAAGGGAACAGTAGACTGTTGAAATTTTCACAAATAATGAATGAATTTTACTGCAGAAAAATGTGGTACATAGGTAGATGTTACAAAATTATAAAAGCTCGCACATTTCCTAATTTTTGACATGCAACAGTATTTTTGTTGTCGCTACAACAAATCCTAAAAAAAAATGTGTGTTTAAGGGGGCTCTTTATAGATTATGGCACGGAACCCTTCATCCGCGAGGTAGACTCGCACTTTACCGCTTTTTTCTTGTGATGCTATATTGAAACACGAAATTTCAGCAGGCTCAAAGATTTACTAAAACAAAATGAGCACCAGTGACGGACACGCCCGCATGTTACTGGTAATTACACTGAGTTGCGGCTATACGGGCCAAATAAACAATAAATCTTTTATGAGTTCAAAATTTAAGAACATTTTTATTCATCTAAGGTAACAGTAGATTAAAAATCTATTATAAAGAAAAATAAAATCGGTCAAGTGCGAGTCGGTATAGCGCACGAAAGGTTCCGTACCATTATCTATAAAAACCACAAAAAGTCATGTCTGGTGTATGGGAGCCCTCTTAAATATTTTTATCTAGTTTCATATTTAAAATGTAGGCAGCGTATCTAAAAACCAAATAATTCATTTCGATTTCATTTCAAGACTAAAGCTGTAGACTGAAGTTAAACCACTTATAGTTAGAAGTTACTTAAAAATTAAGTTAAATTCATATTACATATTTACTAAAATATGAAAACCAATCGTAGATTTAAAATGTTGGACCTGATTATATTGTCAGTAATTATTGACCACCCCCCTCCGTTAGGGGTGAGAGGTGGGGGATAAAATTCTATTAATCATTCTAAACACCTGGTGATGCGGAACCTGCGAAAAATGTCCGTAGCATATTGTAACTTTTAGGGTTCTTTTCTCAATTGGAAATGGTAAGAATCTGGTGATTGTTATTAAAAATAGTAATGTGTTGTTTTTTTAATTTACCATTTATGTGTATTACTAACCCTAGAATAAGTCTGGCTATTGTCACTAATGGACTTAGATTGTTTAAATAAATTAATAAAAATAAATAAATAAACTTAGGGGGGCTTTTGGCGGGAAGCTGTGAATAGCAGTATCGGCGCTGTATTTCATTTTCCAAAATATGTGTTTTTTGAGTGTTTGTGCATATTATGTTGTGGATTATTATTCGCAAAGTGTTCGAGAATAAGCGTGAGTGTTGGGAAGTGATACAGTGTTCGATTTATGTAATTTTCTTGTTTGTTGCCAAAAGCTCCTGGAAATCGCTAAGTGCAGTTTTTCTACCACTTCACTTAGCTTAATACTTCTGACTCGACTTAACTTAACTACCGACTTGACTATAGACTTGTTTGACTAAACAACTTTGTTGTATTATATAAATTTTATTTGTTACTGGCTAAATACAAAAGTAAAAGCCATAAAAAGAAAAAATAGCTCAGGAGTGCCGTATTTGTTTTTTTTAATAGTGCACTCACGCTAAATTGGTGAGTCGAGTGATTTTCGTTCGATATCAAATGATTTGCATTCCACATATCATACAACAATAAGGCTCCAGACCTTACTTAGTAGAAAATGCTAAAAAGAAAGCAATTTAATAAAACACAACACGAATATATTCCGTTCCCGCCAAAAACCCGGTAAGTACAATCAAGTTATAACCAGGCTGTCAGTAGCAGACGACGCGGGAAGCGAAAGTTTGATTAAAAGGGAACCAATCAAAAACTCCACCTATGTACAGTGATCTATAGACAAATATACCATATTACCTGTATCCTATATCTTAGGTGGTATGGTTTAATATGCGGGCCACTGTACCGTGGGAATTTTCAGGTGGGCGATGTCATTAAATTGTCAAGCGGTGTTGCCATGCTTAAATGTCAATTATACAAATCTGTTTCTTTTTTCATAAATATTATACAAAGTTATTAACTTAAAATTTTGCCAGGAATAGTAACTATTTAAACGTATTTTTTTTTTAAATTTGTGTTTATTTTCTTTCGAATTTTCTTCAAAAAATTTATATCTCTAACTAGCTAGGCTGGTCAAATACGTCTAGTAAACGCTTTAAAAAAAAGAAAAAAAGATTAGGTCCTAAAAGTGGTCAAGTGTAAGATTCATTCAGTGATTAATTCTCTTTGATTTATTCATATCGAATGGGTTACATGGTCATCGACCATGTACCATGTTGTAAAAGTTTTTCGGAACCACCTTTCAGCCTCTGACGTAATAAAAAATCTAATCAGTAGTTTTAAAAGACAAAAGCATCTATAATCATAATATGTTTGATCAACTCATTAGCATTCTATCGCAAGTCCGCCGAGGCACATATCAAGCGAATCAATTTGGGCTTCAAATAAATAAACCGACGTCTGTGGCTGACAGGCCGGCTGGAAGGGATTGCTGCCGCAGCTGGCGCCGCCACCCGCCCCCCGGTAGAGGGCGTTGTGCATAGACAAATACTATGCTAGATCACAAATCTGGAATGCTATTTGTTTGTAATTTAACGAAATAAATTATTCATTAATTATTTTTTATTTGAAAGAATTACCCCTAAATTTAAAGCTCATCTGAAAGAGTTGTTGGTATATATGTTATTATGACTTGCATGAATTCTTTTCAGACAAAATGTTAATTGTGACTTTAAAGGACAGCTGATCTAGTTTTTGCAAGATTAACTCGAATTTATTTACTTGTTTTGTTTTGCATGATTTTATTTAGATGATGTGTGAAACTACTGACTTCACTTTTGTATGCTTAGTAGGGTAAACGTGTATGTGCTTAATATTTTCAATATACCATCTTTAATTCAACATGTTTAAAAATGAATAAATGATTATTGATTATTGGTTATTGAATGATTAGTAATGCTAAAGTATAACTCACGCAAAATCGGGAGTAGAATGATTATCGTTCGCTATCGAATGATTTTATTCGTCATATGTCAAACGTTTTAAAAATACCGATTCTCGGGCTTTACAGATTAAACGGAATGCTAGATTTGTTGAAAAAATAATGACGGGTGAATAGGGTTTTTGTAGCCGCCATGTTTTTTTCGAGTAATCTCTATAAAGGCACGAGAATCGCCCGCCTGGGTGGGAGGCGATTCGCGTGAGGCGAGAAGTTTGAGGTAGAATACACGTTTTTTTAAAGTAATGACCTTATTTTTACATTGTATTTACTAAGTACCTAATATAAGCTTGTTACTGTATTTTCATACAAATAAATGATTTCTAATTTCTGAACTGTGATTAAGCCACTTTCAATAAAAAAATAAGTAGGTACAAGCTTCCCGCCAAAAGTCAAATTATTTGCAATAGTCATAAATTTTTTTCTGATCATAGAGTAGTTAGAAGATAGAATGTCGGTGTTTATGTCCATGTTTGTCTATGGTCGGGAGGCCCGCACGCCCCCAGCTGCAATTATCGATAGTCAAAAAGGTGGGATAACAGCCGTTTTACACGTACTCCTAAATTTTAGTACCATCTTCCTAGTAACACATTTTTTAAAATTACTTACTTTATCTTAGCGTCTAACTTCTCTACCTGTAAAAATAGGCTGGAAAATTACTGTGTACAGTAGCATATCATCATTATCATAAATTAAAGAGCATCATCGTTCATGAAAAACATCATCGAAAGATATAGGTAAAAAGGGGTCCAAGAACCATATTTTTGAAACGTATATGTATAACAAAAATCAACCAAATCGAATGAAAATTCGTCGATATCGAATTCAATTCATTCCACTCGCCGATTCTGCTTGAGTTACTGTATTCAATAATAATACTTCAGGTAGACCAAGGCATAGATACATGAAGCAAATAAAGGAGAAAGTACATGTGGTGTCGTAACAAAAATTAAAGAATCGCGTTTATGATCGAGTACCATATCAACCCACCAGAATTGTCATGAGCTCATTGCCTACCTGGGTTACCACGATCTGTTAAATCCATCCAAATGCGATGTCGTGGCGCAATAAAGAAAAGGCGAGATCTCGTTTACTCATTCGCATTTAGTTGATATTAAGGATCATAGAAACCCACCTGGAGGTCTATTTTTGAAATATGTGAAATGTTTCTTTTTAATACAACTACGTTGGCAAGCAGGCGTACGGCCCACCTGATGGTAAGTGGTTACCGTAGCCTATGAACGCTTGCAATCGATGTCACGAGCGCATTGCCGACCCTGAAGGAATTCTTTCACGCTCCAGTTGAAGGCTTATCTAATGAAAATCATTCGAAAAAATTATTCGACTTGGCGATTTTGCACGAGTAACACTTATCAAAAATAGCACTCCTGATAACTTTTGAAATCAAAAAAATGTAATCAAATTTTTGCATATCAACAAACCCAAGAGCTTTGAGCTTGCGGTGGCAACCTGGAAGCTCCTGAAAGTTTGCGGCGTCCTTGTCGACGACACTTCCATTAGCGGCCTGCCCCGGCGGGCACCATGCCTTTGTTATGCTTTGAAACAAATATATCTGTTTGTTTCCTGTTAGGTTTTTTATGAGTGGTGACAAGATACAAGAAGAAATAAAAAAAAAATCTAAATCTATGGGAAGAATAATGATTTCTGAAGTTCTCGCGATGATTAAACATTGCGTGAATCGGAATAGTTTATGAAAACTTAGGTGTAAATAATATCATACTAATAATATAAATGTGAAAGTGTGTGTGTTTGTTTGTCTTTCCTTCACGCCCTAACTAAGCAACCAATCGACTTGATTTTCGGCATAGAGTTAGTTGAAAGGATGAAAAGTATAGGCTACTTTTGGTTATGGAGAAACATCATGTTCCCGAAGGAGGTTTACATGCGGGGGAAGCCGCGGGCACAGCTAGTTAATAAATAAACGCTATAAAAATCGATTTAAAATAGTTTAATTTATATCATACATATTAATATTATGTAGATGAAGAATCATATTTTACAAACATAAGACTTGCGCAAAACCGGTGAGATTTTTAATTCAACATCGAATGATGTATTTACATTCGTCGTAAACGGCGAGTCTAATAATTTTCATTCGACAAATGAGTCACACATTTCAAAAATAGGGTCCTGATCTTCGGTAAATCTTATGTTTTACCAATAAATCTTATGGTTAATCAATATGATTTGGTAATTGTTAGGTTACTACGTATGACCCGACGGAAGAAAAAAAAATTGTGTCAAGTCGTGGTCGTCGTTGAAATTCTTTATAAAACCAAAATCGGTGAGTCGAACGATGTTCACACGACACACCTATTTTAGGGGCCCACGGCTTTAAGTCAAGCCCGCCATTTACGTGGTTTTTATGAAAGTTATTCTTCGTCCTGTCGACGACCCTTTTTTTATACAACTAAGTAGGCAGGCGTACGACCCACCTGATGGTAAGTGGGTACCGTAGCCTATAAACAAGCCTACAAAATTCGCTGCTACCTAAACCTCACCTATTCCGTGTCCCTCTGCTGGGCAAAAGCATCTCTTTTCTTCTAGACATCTCTGTCCAGGACCATATCTTTTCAATTTTTATCGATGTCTCTTAAACCCCTAACCTGCTTACGGGCTCGATCGAGCCCAACTTTTTCTGCGCTACTGTGCTTCTGGGCTCGATCAGCCCCAACTGTTTTCGCTTGCATCATTTTTTAGTTACACAACACTGAGTAACTCTATGTGTCTATGGCTTTTTCTCGGCTAACTACGATCCTGCCACTATCGATTAAAAATAATTCCATTGCCATCCAGGGCCGAAAAAATTTTTAAACACGAATTTGAAGTTGAGCTTGACGGGTCTCATTTTTTTCTAGGATCACGGTACGGGAAAATGCCTGGCTAGGGAGGTTATTTTTTAATATAACTAATGAAATTTTTTGAGAAAATGCTTAAATAAGTCTATTTTAATATAAAATACAAACATAATTGATCACTTTATGTTTTCATGTGTTATTTCCACTTTTTATCGAAAAAGTTGGGAACAAAATGGCTGACCACGCAAAAAACATTTTTTCATAAATTATAAAATTCATTATTTTCTGTGCAACTTTTTCTATTTATATTACTAATTTAATAATAAGCAATAAAAAATAACAAGAAACCACGCTAACTCAAGCGATCTTTCATGATTTCAAAAAAAGAACGCGCGAGTGGAGGATCGCGTCCTTGTCTAACGTAGCATCTTAGTATGGGACAGCGGGCGCGCAAAAAATGCGCCACAAACGGATTTTATGGGAGCAGTCCACATTTATTATACTTTTGGTTTGTATTTTTTTTCGACAGTACGTTCCTTTCCAAGCAATACTGAATTTTTTTTTTTTGGTTTCGTGTAGTAGTTTTTATACTGACCTTGGGTAAAGATCGGTCGAGCCGACCATAAAAAACGACGGAGGTTCATTGTTTGTGAGTTTTTTCACAATTTGAACATTCTGAGAACTTATTAATGCTTGTTATCTATTCTAAGATAGCTAGGCTTCAATAAAATATGTGTATTCATTGCTTTTAACGAAATTTGTAAAACAAAGTCTTGATGCAAAATATATCATTTTTTCGTACAAAAACCCGCGAATTTCGAAATTGTAATTTATTTTTCATTCAAAAGTTTACTGTAGCAGGATAGTATTCTTTGTTTTAATTACAGAACTAGATAGATACTGTTAGATTATAAAAAAATAAGGCATATATATGGTACAACTTTTATTTAAAAAATCATTATAGTACAAAATTACGGGGACAAAAAAGAAATATTTTCCTTCCACCCGTTACTACAAAAGAACCACTTATGATATCGTTATCCAAACAGTTTTGTCGATAAGGTCGATTATCTGTGAACAAAATAAATTTTACGTGTTATTGTAACCCTACACTCGAGTTGTAAACAACGCTTTATCTAAAACACTTGTAACGCGCGCGCGCGCGGGAGCGTTTCGAAGCACAGTAGCGTAGCGGTAGCGGGGGGCCCAAACCATGCGAAGGGTTAAGTCATCGGACCATCTCGTTTTCGACGTCGATCGACGTCTCTTTCTATATCCATCAGCTGGGATACATTAAAAAATAAAATAAACTAATTTACTAATCCGATAAGTAAAACCAGCGTATATAACTAGTCACAGTTTACAACCTCCGCGTCGGCTGTGCGAGACGCGCCCAGCTGTCGCCAAAATATTGCGAACAATTTTCCATATTGATTTTTGTAATTCTTACAAACTGAATTTTGCTATAGGTTTCTTTGCTACTTAGAAAATATTCTTCAGTTGAAGATTTTACGATAGATCAGTGTCATCAAGGGTGTGTATAGTTTAAAGATACATTTACACCCATATTCTCAAACGTTTTCTCAAACTCGACTCAACCTTACTCCAACTCATTGGTATGATTAGACGTCACTAGCTTCATTGTCTTAAGAAGATGCCTCATTGGAGGTGAGTATCAAACTGTCAAATATAGAGGCGGCCAGTTTTTTTGCCAATTTTTGCCTAGTTAGCTATTTAATTTGTTTATTTTAAACTCTATTCTTTTATATTTTTCAATTGTTGTGCTTCGAATTGTTATTATAACCTGTATCTTTCCTCATTGGAGTTTGCTCAAGCAACCAATTAAGAATGTCATTTTCAAGGAAAGTTTGAGGACTTCCTTAAGGCTTTCTCCAATGAGTTTGAGTGAAGGACGTCCTTGAGGTTATGTTTAAGAATACGGGGGTTAGTTTATCTGCAAATAACATCAGATGGGATCGTGGTCAATCGCTGGACATTATAACAAAATAAAACAGGAAAACTTCCTGTTAATAATTGATTGGTTTTTCATCGGGTGGGCCCTATGCTTTTTCGTTAATAGATCTTAGTATTTCTTTTTTATTTATTAATTTTAAACTATATTACCTTAAAATAAAATGGTACAAAATACTTTATATGTCGATACCATAATATAACCGGCCTATTTTCTATATATATCTCTATAGTCCAATGCGTGACATAAGTCTCGACAATATTTTAGGGGGATTACTTAGAAAATTGAAAATTTCGGAATGTTGGTTTTGGTAGGTGATACGTGGAAGCATAGCCAAAAAATCCTAAATCTATGGGTAGAAGTGTCATGTGGGCTTTACCTGCGTGCAACAATGAATACTCGCCATACAAAGTTAATAATAAGAGGCTTAACTGACCTACTCATGGCATCTACCTAAGCTTATTTGCATATAATAGATAGATATATAATTAGAAGGCAAAAAATGACAAAATAGTTAGTTAATTGGAAATTTAAGCATAAAAATGGGTAGGTATTAGCTGTCGCGTGCTGTAATGTTATACGATTTCTAAATGAAAACCATATAACATGCCAGTCGGCGCCACGTGTTGGATATTATAGCTTTAGGAAAGATGGAAGTGACATTTTTTTTAAAAAAAAAGGTTAATAAAAGTCTTATTACGGAGAGTAACTTCAATGAAACTAAACCATACTTACGACCGCAAGGGGCTATTATGGCGACACTGTCACAAGTAATTACTATACGACTTAACAGATGGCGCTAAAAGCAAATAATCTCAAGTCCCATACAAGAACCCGAATTACTATGGAAGACTAAATCGCACTATCGAAGTTTTTATGAATTGGAGCATAAATACAACTCCAACAGAAGATCGTTGGAGCCGCGGTTCCTCAAGCATAACACCACTCCTGACGGGAAATAATTCCCTTTGCAGCGGCGAGCATAAACACCATTGCTCCCGCCGAACTCCAAATGCTACCGCTCGCGACTGCTACCGCTCGCGAGTTTGCATTGCTCGCTTGATCAAAGGCAAAAGCCCATGGCCGAGGTTCGTCCCAACTGGGAGCCCCTTGTGCATTTGCCGAAAAGGCTGAGTGGTTAATAGCCCTCGCCTCAAACTGTCCCGCTGTAAATTTAAAAGCTCTCAGGAGCTAAAATTGTAGGCCCGTAACAATAAAAAAAAAAAAACCGAACTCCAAACTATTTTTGTAAATCGGTGATTATGGTCGGTGAGTATGTACAATTTTCGATGGTTTTATACAGGATGGCATAACACCACTCTTGACGGGAAATAATTCCCTTTGCAGCGGCGGGCATAAACACCATCGCTCCCGCCGAACTCCAAACTATTTTTGTAAATCGGTGATTATGGTCGGTGAGTATGTACAATTGTCGATGGTTTTATACAGGATGGCTTTATAAACATCAGGAAAATTTGTCGATCTTGCAAAATCCATGATTTGTATAGGAGTTGGAATTTTTTTAGTATTCACTTATTTTTTTTAACGAAAGTAGTTTCACGTACTAAATATACTGTACAAAATTAAGCTGGTATTAAAATGGTCCTTTGAGAAATCTCGTGACCAAAATGCTGGCCTGTATTTTGATCAAAAAATAAGCATCGCTAGCGAGGAATTCGGCCATTTTGGGGCACGTTGCTTCAAAGTGCAGACAATTTGATCCCATCTATTGATAGACTCATTGATAAATGGTTCAAACATTTCTTAAAATTAATATTCATTACATACAAACGGCATGCAAAGTCACCTCTGTACTTAATCTGGGGCACGGTAGTGCTCCCGCCAAGTCGAATAAAAAAGCGACATGGCCGTTCCACCTTTCTAAATTGTTTCATCAGGCGCAACACCATGTAAAACAATAATAATTGTTAAAAAATATGCACCCTGGTGCTCTCTCGATTTGGAGGCCAAGATTTACTTCGGGTCGCTGAGCCAGTAAATTAATTGAAAAAATCCCATGAATTCATTCTTTATGAGTCACATCTAGAGAACTATACTCCTAAGACTAACATTCATTAAAATTTCCCGTACCGCGCCGTCCGCCGCACCTGTCGCTGGCTTGCGACCAAAACGCAACTGTTTCCTAACGCTGCGTGTACATTACCGGTTTTATAAGAGTTTGTTGTTTAATATACCTTTGGAAACGTAACGATGTATTCCGAAATTTTGGAAATGTCGTTAAGGAAATTATTTTTCATTGTTTACTAGCTGTCGAATTTCGGGATGAAATTTTCGTATTCAAGATAAAATAGTGTGGTCTATTCATAAGATTTATCATCATTACAAATCTTTGTTAAAATATTCTAAAGTACCAGATTTTTTTTAATGTTATTGTTTTTCTCCCACTAGTTGTGTTAGGTGACGTGTTTTTAGTATGCGAGTTATCTCACTGTGGCAATCCATATGCATAAAACCATATAAGTGGAACACCAACTCGACATTTTGTGGTGATTTGCGGATTAGCAGAAATACTTAATACTACACCGTGAAATTTTAGTCGTTTTGGACCCATCGTCCAGTGACACCATTCATGCAACCGAACAAATTTCCCCAAGGAAGATAGCTCGAAACATGAAAAACAAATTTGGAACTCCCATAGTAAGTTAGGTCACGTGATGAGACATTTTGTATGGGAGGTCCAAAAATTTACTCCATATTTCGACCCATGTATCTTGGGGACAGTTGTTTAGTTGCATGAATGGAGTCACTGGACGATGGGTCCAAAACGACTAAAATTTCACAGTGTGAGCGGTTATATAAGAATTCTGAAATCAAAAATCTAGGTCGTTTTACAATCCAATTCAAATTTGCAATTCTTAAGTGCAAATTTCTGATTTTTAAGCAAATAAGCTCCGGTCCCGGAGCGGAGCGCCATATGGCACGTTCTGTCACCAGGGCTTATTAATACTGCAACAGACGGACACATTTTATACTTATACTAGCAGTTTCCCGCAGCTCCGCCTGCGGTATATAGCCTATGTTACTCAGGGTGAATGTAGCTTTCCAATGGTGAAAGAATTTTTGAAATCGGCACAGTAGTTTTTGAGTTTATTCATTACAAACATACACACAAAAATACAAATCTTTCCTCTTTATAATATTAGTGTAGATATATTATAGGTGTTACGGTAAATCTGATTAATTGAAAATTATTAATAATTTTACACCATTATTAATAATAACCTTGTGTTTTGGTAAATGTGATTAAACAATCGAAATTAATTACTTTTAGTAGTAATTATTAATAATTCACTACACACATTGGTAAAAGTTAAAGTTTTTTGATAAATAAAACTCAAAGTTTTTTGACCAGCAGGTATTTATTCAGTCTGAGATCACACGAGCAAGGTTAGGTTAGGTTTTTTTTTCTATTCTAAGGTGTTTGTAGAGCGAGAAAATTTCGCACAACAAAACTCTGCGATTATTACATTTATCGGTACCATGGAGTAATTACAAAGAGGAGATGCCGTTTCAAATGGCGCAGTGATGTGATCATTGGCGCCTCGCCGATACAAAAGTGGGTGGAGCTTGTCATTGCTCGTGCTCCATGATTGGAGCTACGGCCGAAACCAAGCACCCCGCACGTCTGCCTTCCGCCCCGTGTAGCCTCACAAACACTTTCTTACAAAACGCTTATTACGGCATCTCCTCTTTGTAATTACTCCATGATCGGTACTAAGGTTATATTATTAATAAACACCGACAAATGTGATTTATTTATCACTTTTACCTCGACTTTCGGTAATTATTAATAATGATAGATAATTATTAATAATTTTCAATTAATCACTCTTACCGTAACATAGGCATTGTTTCCTGTAGTTAATCGTCTGACCAACTTAATAATATTAAATGCCAAAGTATAGTTTGTATATTCGTTTCTTTCTTAACTGTTCTAAAGAACACATTTATAATATTACTAGCTGTTTCCCGAAGCTCCGCTTGCGTCAAAAAGTAGCTATGTTTGACCCGGGGTCTTCAACTATATTCATACCAAATTTCATCTAAATTCGTTCATCGGTTTAGCCGTGAAAGCGTAACAGACAGACAGACTTTCGCATTTATAATATTAGTATGGACTTACTTACCTATGTTTTCACAAATAAATGATTAGATCGATTGATTAACTCTTTACGCTTTATTTACTAAACAAATCTTTTGGAATTTCGTATGTACGTAGGTATATTGAGAGTACTGAAAAGTTAATGGGGTTTTATTCTTGGAAAAAGGTACTGTTTCCGCAGAATTCTAGCCTTTGGGGTATCTGACAATATGTACTCCAAATATGATTGACATCTATACATAAATAACGCTACGACAAACGATCACAATTTTGCCCTAATTCCCCCCTCCCCCCAGACAAAAACCTCTACAAAAATTTAAAATAAATCAAGAAACACGCGTGCCAAATTTTGAAAGAATCCGTTTAGAATTGAGACCCGGAAGAAACATTTTTCCGTGACACACAAACATAAAAGCAAAATTGGCCAGTCTCGAAATGGATACTCTCGATCGCTTCGCTCGCTCGGTCAATCCACGATGGAAAAGGAAGGTCTCTTAGGATGCAAAGAGGAAAATGGGATTATCCTTTAGTAAATTTCAATCACCTAGAAAATCCCTTTCTACCTTATATTATAGCATTATTGATTTTTATTGTATTTCGCCCAACTTAATTTTGAAACTTTTTAACTGAAAGTAGGAAATCTGTTGAATTTTTTCATAAGTTTCTACTGAGAATAGATCTCTGGCGATCTTTCGTTTTCTGGACGACAAGATCCACTTCAATCACTCATTTCGGGTGGGTTACATGGTCAATTGACCCTGTAAACCCTGGTGTCAGAGTTTTTAGGAACCGCCTTTCGGCTTCTGACGTAGTTCCTTTAACGAACATCCAATAGCAGTCTTTTAACGAACATCCAATGTCAGTTCGGATCCGAAGCACGGAATCATCTTTATTTATTTATTTAAACTTTATTGTACATAATACAATTGTATAGCACAATAGGCGAACTTAATGCTAAAATAAATTATCTAACAGTCAACCTTTGGGTTTAACAGATATCGTCATGTGGGTATTAAAAATATATAGCTATAAATACAAAAAGTTGGAATGATAATAAACTTACTTATAGTACTTACATAATATACTTACATATATACGATGAAATAATAATCAAAATACAGTTAATTTTAAAAGTTATATCAATGAAATAATAGCAGCAACTCAAAATTTACTCATGTTTAACTGCCTAAATTTTCTCCCGTAACCGCGAGAGTAGGAGCTCGTAGACAAGCCTTTTAAAGTTGGCACGGCTGGAGACTGTTCTAATGTTCTTTATTATCAGACAATCAGGCGATTAAAGCCTGCAATGTCTTAACCAAACTGGAAACAACTAAATAAAGTATTCTTCATCCACTTGGGGTCGCAGAGCGAGAGGAATAATATTGAGAAGGATAGAAGTGGTACCTTTCATCCCGGAAAAAAGTGTTTCCGTGGGATTTAACGCGAAGGGCTACATATTTAATGGCATTTTTGAAAGAATAATTTTTATCTTCACCATCATTTCAGCCGCAGTCAGTCCACTGCTGGACATAGGCTCAATAATTTCCAGAATTACCGGTTAGAAACGGCCTGCAGCACTTGCCTGCGACCGTTTTCAGGTCATCTGACCATCTTGTTGGTGAGTGTCCAACGGTATGCTTACCGGTACGTGGTCGCCATTTGAGAATCTTTCTGCTCCATAGCATATAAATATAATAGTACTAGAGTTCTATTAATAATAGTATGACTATAGGCTAAAATTAAATTAATATGAATTAAATTAAAACAGTATTCTGTGCGCGCTGGCAGATCGGTGGGACTCGCCAATGCTAGCTCGTTGGATAGGGCTGCACGCAGTCATTTCATAGACTGCTTGCAGCTGTTTTAGCTGGCTTTTTGTGTACTGTCTGTCAGTTTTATGTATGTTACTAACACTAGTTTATAAGGTCAATCATTGTTACTAACACTTATATGGATCTATGGTCTGAAATAAATTAATTTAATTATTTAAAATATTTTTTTAAATAATTTTAAGTCTGTAAGGATCGTAGCAAATGGAAATCCGTGGTCTCTGCCTACCCCTACGGGAAAAAGGCGTGATGGTATGTTTGTATGTAAAGATTACGATAGTAAACTTGTAGACCCTCTACATATTTCGTAGCAAATCGTAGCCAATGTCTACGAACTGCTACGATGATTTGTTTTGCGTTCGTCAACACATTTTTAAACACTAATAGAAAAGTTAGCGATTTATTCTATGTTTTGTCTCGCTCTTTCACATGGAAATATCGATAGGAGAGACAAGAACGTATATTAGTAAGCATAGCCTTATTAAACGTTTCATTATACGAGATCTGCGTATTTGAGTAAAATAAGTAAAAAACAAAATGTCGGCAACAGCTAACACGTATTTAGCTCGAAAAGCAAACAGCATCAATTCGCAAAATCCCAAATTATCCTGATATATACAGCTGTTTGTCCGTCCGTGTTTGCGTTGCGATCGCCAGCTGTGCCCGTTTGGAAATTAATTTATTGTGTGTGCTGATGGTGCCTTTTCATGCCTTAATACTCTATCGATTTTAGTGAAATTTGTCATAAATTCGCTGAAGCAAAACTAAGGAATAGAATTTTAAAGGTTAGGATAACCCTATTTTTGAAATGATGACATATTTGTCGAATGAAAATCGTTCGATAACGGACAAACATCCTTCATTAGACATGTAATAAAAATTATTCGACTCGCCGATTTTGCATGAGTCACGCTTTTCAAAAATAGTACTCCAGGGGTTAGGCAAAGTAAAAATGTATATAGAGTAAAAATAAAATGAATTGTACTGTCGTAGAGCTTCTACGTAGCAAATCGTAGCCGGTCTACAGAACTGCTACGCTATTTATTATTATTTGTATCTCCTTTGTGGATCACGTGTTAAACCCGGTCTTTTGAGAGGCTTGCGCGGGGATATGGATCCAACGCGTAGAGGATCTTTGGAGAAGTTGCCCAAACCCGTCCTCGTCTATATCAATAGTTGATATTTCCATGAACAGATCTGGGCAGGAGAAGGAACTATTGCTAATGAGTGAAAAGAATAAAATGGGTTATGGTTATGAAGTTTCGATGGGTTCAAACTGGGCTATTGCAATAGAAATCGAACACCTGCCATAATCATGATTACTGACTATTCGTGGCAGGCGGTGACTCGCCACTCAGTGAATGGGCTCCCCAAATAGTCGCTTATAATTATTATTTTTTCAATTTCCTAATAATTTATTTAGGTATATAGGGAGGCGTGGAAAAAGAAAGGGAGGTTTTTGCTCAGCCGTAGGACATAAATCCTTTCTTACATACACACTTAATATTATAACCGCTGAACGGATTTTGTTAAAATTTGCTCTGAATATAGTTGAAGACCCGCAGCCCGACCGCCTATATTCAAAGCGATGACAATAGCCAGCCAAATTTCCAAGCGATACTAAAGTTAACGTCTTCAAAAAAACCTACCGCCGAAAATCTACTAAAGCCAGCCCTCGCTTTGGCTTTCGCAGATGTACCACAGATATAACAAAAAGTGAACGAAATGAACTGAAAAGGTCGCGTTTTGATCATTCAAATTTTATCTCAAAATTCTTCCGTGTTTTGATGAATTCCATGTAAATTTATAAAAATAATACATTGATATTATGAAAAATCTTATTTTTCATGATAATTCTCCTTAGTTTTTAAAGAATAAATTTATTTAGCTGAGTTGGTATATTTATTAATTCAGACCTCACAAGGCAAAACCAAAACGCCATTTAAGAAAACGGCATTTTGTAAAAAAATGTTAATGTCAAAGTTTGACGTACAGTTTTTTTAATATGGCCTTTACTAGACATATTTAGCCAATTCAAAGTAACAAATGAACAAAGTAGTTTAGCGATAGTTTTAGTGTTACAACGTTTACTATCATCTCTAAAAGTAGGGTAAAAACCATAGAAGTGCCATAACGCGGCCAAAGTTAAGCGTCACTATACTAAGTTAAGACTCGAGAGCTATCGACGCGACAACTTTCTTGAAATAACTTGCTACTGGCTAAATACGTCTTGTAAAAGCCACACTAAAATTTAAAATGTCTGTTTTTTCTCGCGATTGTAAATAACCATGTAAATAACAACATTCAACATAGAAGTTAAACTGTTAATTATGTAGGAAATGAGTTATATACCGTATTAAATAGTATAATTCAAATCTGAGGATGTTTAAGCAATTGAAAGTAAGTAGTAGGTACCTTAATTTATGCTTTTATAATAGTTAGGTATCCTGTGTTGATACTATACTAACAAACACAGATTTATAATAATATTTAGATGAGTTTGATTAAGTACTTGTAGCAAGCTACAACTACAACGTATGGTATCTTATTTTCAGTTTTATCTATCCTATTATTGACCATATATAATTATGTTTTACATAATTACCTATTGATATTTCAGAACGCCCGCTTCTCACGTAGAAGAAGCCTGCAGCACTAATAAGTTGCTGAGCAAAGTGTGTTCGATTACTAAAGGAACCTTCTTGCTGTGGAATATGCCTCAGGTTTGGATTTGTACGAAATACTTCCAAGAGAGTTCACAAGTGAGTATTTTGTTTGTATGTTTATGTGTGAGAGAATATGTAGGTAATTACACAAATATTTTGCACTAGGTTTTGCAAATCTGTTAAATTAAGTGTAGTAATAAAATGCACTTCATCAATCATCAATGGCCAGAATGGAAGTTATGTAATCGCCTATTCCCGTCATGGACGTTTTGTGACTTTATATTATTTTTGATAATGTTATGATAATCTTCATTGTTTTAGTGGAAGCGCTTTGGGATCTCAATTTAGAAGAGAGTGCGAGGAAGTGTGGGGATAAGGTCAACTGGAAGCAAATTATGCAAGCGGCCTGTGTACAACCCTTTGTACAACTTTCAATGTAAAATTCTAAATATTGTACCTACAGTACTATTAATGCAAGTGTATCAGATCTTAAACTGGAACATAAACTTTCTTAAATATTTGTGAATGTTTCCCAATAAACAGTAATTCTATAAATTAATTGTTTTTATTTTTCTTTATTATTTGGGTGAAGTTGAAGTTTTCTGGATATGATGCAAAAAGTGTATTATTTCACATTAATGCTGTTGCATTTATCTTCAGTTTCTGTAATGCTATTTTCTGTGCAATACAGTTATAACAGGCAAACAATATTGTATCAAGTAAAATATAAATAATTGTATAAATAAGACCAAGACAAGCTTGCAAAAAGAAATATATTTGGATCACACTTAATATCACAATTTTTTTGAGCTTTAGGTATTTCAATTAATTATTTGCATCCCATTCATTGTTTGTTAGGTTAGTGCCCATCTATTTGTATAATTCGCTTTACTTCATGAATGCAGTATGGATGTCATCTTTCATGGTCTTTGTGGATGGTCAACCTAACACCTGAAAATTTATAAATATTTATTTAGCATTTTCATAATATTTATCCAGATTGGAATTCTTGCCGAGTCGAAATGGCTGACTATTCAGTAGACCAATAATATCACAGGATAGATTTATGTAAACAAGCATTGGATTTATAAATAAGTTAAATTTTTACCTTCTTAGGACAGCATTACAATCAGTTGCCGATATTAGGAACATGATTAAACTTTCTCAAGATATGTGGTTCATTTAATGCATTAGTCAACTCTGCAAGACAATCGGACATGGATGTCTGCAAGAGGCCTAGGCTGAAATTATTGTCTACACATTTTTGGTAGGATCCATTTCCATACATTAACAAAGCAGCCAAGATCTGTAACATTGCCAATAACAAACCTATTAATAATATAATAAATTACTTAAGAATTACGTTTTGCATAGTATCCATACTAATAGTATTAAGTGTGAAAGTCTGTCTATTTACACTTTCACGGCCAAACTGCTGAACGGATTTTGATGAAATTTGGTATAAATATATCTGAAGACGTGTCAGGGTTGTGAAAAGCTATATATCACTTTTTTTAATTCGGAATTTCGGATGCAGCGGGCCGCGCGGAAACTTACACAACATTTCACAAATCGAGAAAAAACTAATGAAAGCAAGTAGCAATAAGAGTAAAATGGTCGGAAATCTTAATAAATGGAATAATTGGACAAAATCTAAGTATTTAATATACAAATTACATAATATTTATTCTGAATGGAGTCGAAAGCAGTATCCCGGCACATCAAGTTTTCGATGACAGATTGAAAGCGATAAGAAATGTCTTCGGCGCCATCTTGTTTGAAAGCCAGGGCTTACGCGGTACGAATTAAACGTCACTTTCATATGATTTTCATTCGATATTCAAAGCCACTGGCAATCAAAAAATGAAAACATTTTGTTTTGCTAACTTGGCTTAGGCGGTGCAAAATAGGGCCGATGACGTCATAAACTATAAACTTTTTTATGGAAACCACATAGGCGGTCGAGCTACAGGGCTTACGCGGTACGAATTAAACGTCACTTTCATATGATTTTCATTCGATATTCAAAGCCACTGGCAATCAATAAATGAAAACATTTTGTTTTGCTAACTTGGCTTAGGCGGTGCAAAATAGGGCCGATGACGTCATAAACTATAAATTTTTTTATGTAAACCACATAGGCGGTCGAGCTACCGGGGTCAAACATAGGCTATTTTTTGACGCAGGCGGAGCTGCGGGAAACAGCTAGTAGCTGATAACATAAATAAAAATGTTGACTATACATTTACTATACGAAGTACATAGAAAATTAAAAATATTGATTTTGTCTGACTTTAATCATCTATTACGAAGTATGTTAGAGAATTTCTTTTTATACTGGTACCCGTACATCAGTAGACATTATTTTTAACTAGCAGCCCTTCCCGACTTTGCCCATAGGCATATAGTCTTCCTCGATAAATAGGTTATCCAACACTAAAATAATTTTTCAAATCGGACCAGTAGTTCCTGAGATTAGCGTGTTCAAACAAACAACCACAATATCTTCAAATAATTAAATAAATATTATGTTATTAATATAGTATAGTATATAATAGTATACTAGCTGTTTCCCGCAGCTCCGCCTGCGTCAAAAAGTAGCCTATGTTTGACCCCGGGTCTTCAACTATATTCATACCAAATTTCATTAAAATTCGTTTAGCGGTTTGGCCGTGAAAGCGTAACAGACAAACAGACAGACAGACTTTCGCATTTATAATATTGGTATGGGTATTCTACTGGGTCCACTCTTACATCATGTTCTGTTACTATACAAAGGTTGGCTGGAAGAGATTGCTTAGCAATAAGTCCGCCTTTGCTTGTAAACAATGTTTTGCTTGTAAACTTGTCTTATATTGTAAACAATGTTTTGATTTCCCAGATGTGGGCAATAAAGTTATATTGTATTGTACCCAAAATGGCTAACCCGATGTTAACTCACACATACACACAGATCGATCTGTTTGTCCGTGCGGGCGGCAGATGAGACGCGGACATTTTTCATCACCCACCCAACACCTGCCGCCCTGATACGCTTAGCCAACTGTAATATGAAAATGTACTCGTAGTTATGTTTTAGCTGTGCTTTTAGTCTAGATTTAATTTTATTTTGAGATTTTTACCCATATGATTCGGAACCAGGTTTTATAAAAACCCTTTTCAATTTTCTTATGACGGTCATAAAAATGATTCTTATGATATTCGAAAATATTTTATTTACGGAGAAAATTACAATAACCCTGCTGTAAACGCTATAATGAAGCTGAGATTGCAAGCCAAAAATTCATATTTTAATCGGTTATTAACACTAAAATGTTGTAAAATAATCTACAAATACAAAATCTATTGTACCCAAAATACTTAACCCGATAACTCACACATACAGCACACAGATCGATCTGTTTGTCCGTGCTGGCGCCAGATGGGACGCGGACATTTTTCATCACCCGCCCAACACCTGCCGCCCTGACACGCTTAGCCAACTGTGATAAGATGTGTTATGTTATATTGATAATGTATTTGGTTTTCATATCGCTTGGGTTTCATCGGTTGCCCCGGTACTTTGAGAGGCTTGCGCGAGGTCCAAGGTCCAAAAATAGGTATTTAAATTAAGTACTCTCCCTTATTTTGGGCGATGTTTATCTATTTATGTATGTATATCTTATAAAATGTAATGTATATCTTATAAAATGTAATGTATATCCTATAAATATACAATAATAGTTGTTTTCCGCAGCGCCGTCTATGTCAAAAAGGACATATGTTCCCTGGGCCTTCAACTATAGGTATTCAATTTATACCAAATTAAATCAAAATTAGTTTAGAGGTTTGGCAGTGAAAGCGTAACAGACAGACAGACTTTTGCACTTATAATATTAATATGAAAATAAGTATGGAATAATATGGATGGAATTATAGATAGTGTGGAAGAGTGGACTACCTATAATCTTTGTGTTAGTATCCATTTTATAGGTATCCCAGATCGAAGAGTGGCATATAATTTATTGAGTATTTTTGAATCCACCGAACGTGGATCGAAGAGGAGAAGAAAGTATCCTGGGGTCCTACTAACTGGTGGATCGTAAGAGTGGATTCAAGTGAAATGAGGGGTCCCATAACAAGCTTACTTTGGGGATAACTCTTTATGATTTGTTACTATACTTATTCATTCTCATAGCGTGTATTCCTAGTTGCGTCGTCAGCTATCCCTTCGGAGCCTAAGCCATGGTCCTAGATTTGGCGAACTGGTAATTAGAATGGAGCGACTGCCGTCTGACCTCCGTAACCCTACTCCGGAGCTCAAATCACAAAAAAGCTTATAATTTGTTTTAATTATCAAGTTTTAATTATTATTTTATTATATATATGTATATATATGTATATGTATATATGTGGGGTTAAATGTTATGCATCCTTAGATTTGTTTTAAGAGAAAGCGAAGAGCTAACGAATGAATCTGTGAATGATAGTGTGAATGAATGAGTTAAATGAACGAGCGCGGGAGTGGACTCTGACTGGCTCGGATGACGAACGGACGCGCGTACTCCAGCATCAAAAAACGATGCCATCAGTACACGACTGTAAGAATTCTGCATTTTAAACAAATATATCAGTTGCATCCGGTCCCAAATCTTTTATTTATCTCGAATCCCACATATATATTATAAAATCATGTACGAATATAATATTATAACGTAACAATGTTTGTCTGTCCGTGTTTGGTGAGCAGGCGGCAGATGTGTTCGCCGGGTGTTTGGAAATTAATTTATTACTGGTACTAATGTTGGAATTTGTAATTTTAAAATTTTACTAATTTTGTGTGAATATTTTTTTAATTTGATTCCGTATTTAACACTGGTAAGACTGTGCTCTAAGCCGAGCGCGGCGCTCGTTGCGAATGCACGAGTCAAGCGACGGCGAGGCGCGACCCGTATTGGATTAGTCGACATTGAGCGGCTATTTCTATCTCGGTATTCTCCTTGCTTCCGAGTTGAACCTGGTTGCCATATGGTGGTCGTGAAAGAAACCACGTCAAAGGCCGAAAGGCGGTTCTGAATAACTCTGACACACTCTAAAGAACTCTGTTATTAGATAATTAATCAGGCGATTCAAGCCTCAATGTCCTAAACAACCTGAAAAGGACTATAGATATATAAAAGGCTTTCCTCGGGAATCCCTAAGAAATTAAGTTTTTTTATATATATATTTTATAATATTCAATGTATATATTGTAATATGGGCAATAAAGATTATTGTATTGTATTATTACAAACGGTATACTTACGAAACGGTCTCCATCAATCGATTTGTATTCAGAATACTTCTTTTTTGCAGTCGGTGAAGCGTTTGTGGGGATTACTATCCCCTTTTAAAAACAACTGTCGATTCCCACAGAATTTAATGAATTGTTCAACCTCTTCGTATCTCTCATCATTGTGTTTTCTCGGCAAGCTTACCTGACTGTGTAGATGCCGAAAAAGGAGGGTTATTAATTCAGATCGAGTTGGTTATATGGCCAATTGACCCTGTCGACTTTGGTGTGAGAGTTTTTTCGACGTGGTTCTTTTACGACCACCTTATAGCAGACGGGACCAACGGCTTAACGAGCCTTCCGAAGCACGGAATCATCATTATTATCAGACAATCAGGTGATTCAAGCCTGACGTCTAATAAACAAAACTGGAAACAACTAAATAAAGTATGCTTCCTCTGTGAATCGAACCCACTTAAGCGAACACTTTAACCACTGGATCACGGACAATTTACTTTTTAAAAAGTTATTTGACTGTTTATGAAAGTGTGAACGAGCTGTCAATGTCAAAAAGACCTATTTTTGAAATTTACAAATTTACATTTTTCAAAACTAGCTTTCCTGAAAAAGTTGAGGCTTTTCAAGAAATATAAATGTAAAAACTTACTTTATTTATTTGAAGGGTCTGATAATCTTTTCGTCGGCGTACTCTGAGATGTACAGTAGGCCACATAAAAACTATACCATTTCGCCCAAACTTTCATCTTAGGTAATGTATTTCTCATTGTGAGTCCACTGTACTTTATTTTAACAATACCAGTTGAATTTGTGGGATCTAACAGATGGTCGGGGTACTGGGGTGCCCTCATCTTTGTTCTGTAGCATTTATTACCCGATTGCTAAAGGAGAGTTATGATTTCATTGAAAAATCACTTCAGAGGCCGAAAGGCGGTTTGGAAAATCTCTCACTGTACAGGGTCGAATGAACATATTATAACCTAACTCTATATAAATGGATGCGAACTCAAAAATGTTTCATCCAAATCCAAAACGGAGGTTCTCA
Source organism: Euzophera pinguis (assembly GCA_947363495.1). Taxonomy (NCBI): domain Eukaryota; kingdom Metazoa; phylum Arthropoda; class Insecta; order Lepidoptera; family Pyralidae; genus Euzophera; species Euzophera pinguis. The sequence goes on along the minus strand of OX376176.1, from coordinate 980,697 downwards.
ATTCGACTGAATGTTTTTTTGAAGATTAAGTTTGACTATTTCTTTGTCATACTCTTTTTAACTGCACTTACCAAATTATTTTGCATGTTTCCGCCACCAGTTAGTTCATGCAAACTATTGCCGGCCGGCACCCACCCAAACTAATGGTTGCGGGCATGTTGAGACTAATAGTAGTGGGTGGGTGCCGGCCGGCAATAGTTTGCATAAACTAACTGGTGGCGAAAGTACGCAAAATAATTTGGTAAACGCTTGTAACTTTAACTTCCGCAAAGTAACGCCTGAATCAATATATATTTTTAACTGCTTTGTGATCCATGAAATAAATCAAATCAAATAATTTATTTGTGCAAACAGTTATACATGAACATGCAGTTGTTACAGATAATAGGGAACGCTATGTTTTGCAATTAAAGTATGGCGTACAAATATTCAGTCATTTAAATATTGTTATAAGGCTCTTCTTATAGAATCGAAGATCGAGAGTTCGATATTATATTTATAGTTGTATTTTTAGGTAGGACATTACAACAAATGGCACAATCTCCTAAAAATCAAACCTTGGAAGACACAAAGTCGTCCATCGTGGCTGCCACCTTGTGATTAAAGGAACTATTTCAGAGGCCGAGAGGCGGTTGTGAAAAATTCTGACACCAGATTGTGCAAGGTGAACTGATAACACAAACGATATGAACCAAAATCGAAATTAATCTGATTTTTTTCAACAAAAAATTCTTGTAAGCCATACTAATATTATAAATGCTAAAGTCTATCTGTCTGTCTGTTACGTTTTCACGATCAAACCGCTGAACGGATTTTGACGAAATTTGGTATGAATATAGTTGAGGACCCGGGGTCAAACATAGGCTACTTTTGGACGCAAGCGGGGCTACGGAAAACAGCTTCGACATAAGTACAGAAATGGTTAAAATAAAAATAAAAATCGTAGTTATGTTAGTTTTCGTAACTCTGCGCGCCAAGCTTTAGGGAGTCCCCTACCATTTGCTTTCGATTTGCGCAGAGCTGTCGTAGGAGGCTTATCTCGCAAAATAATAGCTAAATCTTTATTAAATACCTAGATATCTTGTAGAGATTACTAAGATTCTTTAAAAATAAATAGCGCCTTTGTACTAAATTTATTGTTTAATGTTTTCTGTCTTTGTTTTGGGTAGGTACTCTCTCTCTCTCTCTCTATCTTTATCCTTTTTAGTGTAGGTCTCCTTCAGTGTGTGACATCTCTGTGTCTTTAATAATTTTTATCCACTTCACACCTCTCCACTCCATCAGAGACTTGTACCATGAGTCCCTGACGACATGGCCAGCTCATTACCAAACTCCGAAGCGTAAGCTGACGACGCAACTAGGAAAACACGCTTGGGTGAAGAAGAATGTGTATAATAAATAAATAAATAAGAATTTTTGAGTCTGTCTACATGTCTACATTTCGAGTTTCCATAGTAAGGAAACCACCCCAGGGAGGCTCGTTAGCACAGCTGCGGCGCGCAGGTGTGCCGATACAATTTTTACTTTTACACGTAATTGAGGTGGAACCTTACAATCTTCAGTTTGCTGAATTGCACAGGTGTTGGATCGGTAGTTGGGGGGGGGGGGGGGGGGGGGGGACAGGGAGACAGAGATATTGGGACTGCTGGGGATGCATCCTAGATTGGCTCGTGTGTAGGCTTGCAGCGTGTTGCCTCTGCTGCTGGCCCAATATCGGCCAACCGCGCTTGCTTCCTAGATTGCTCCAGCCGGCCTGCACGACACAGCGTCTGTGGCCAATTAGCTGTTAGACGGAAAATTGACTGCCAAGTGTGTAAAAAAGAGCTTTGCTCCAACCTATATTGTGCAGGAGCAGGAGAGCCAAGCTAGCATGTGCGTAGACGGGATAAAAATTGGTCCAATCGGCTCCAACATCAGATTGTGCAGGAGTAGGCACGTCAGTAGCTGCTCTTACTATTAGTTTACACTATCAGTAGTGAAAAGGTGTGTTCAGGCTTCGATTTGACCCAGGCAGGTACTCTTCAATGATTGATTTTATTATAATAATCAAATATAATATTTATTTCCTTTATAAATAAAACAGTTACATTATCGTATAGTCTAACAATCGAAAAGTCATGTAATCGAGTGACTAGAATTCTTGACTTAGGGACATTCCTCATTGAAGGTTAGTATCGAACTGTCAACGGGTGTGGTGTCACTCGCCATAGTTGTCAGTCGCGGCCGCACGCCCAAGTATTGTTTTCCTCTCGATTTTTACCCTAAATCTGCTTGGCTCGGTGCGGTATCTGTTTCGGGTGGGAGGGTGTGAGTGTCCGTTCTGTGCGTTAGTACTGTTAATAATTCTGTGTCAGTTGGTGTCAAGCCAGTCAGTCAGCAGTCGGTACAAAAGGGTTCTGTGAACAGTAGACCTAGAGAAAATATGGAAATTAAACTTCACAACTGACATAATTTTGCCTCCAAATATGATTGTTCATAAATATAACGCTACAGCAAACTTTCCCCCTTTTAGTATCTATGTGACGTGTCCTAGATAAACTAAACAAAGTATGTTCCTATGTTTTCGCGATTGTTATTCATTACATTAAACTATTTTAATACGGTTTTATCGCGTTTATTACCTATTCATTTACACCTGACGTTTCAAACACTTTACAGCGTTACTTCTGCCTGCGACCATGAACGCTGTAAAGTGTTTGAAACGTCAGGTGTAAATAAATAGGTAATAAACGCGATAAAACCGTATTAAAAAAGTTTAATTTAAAGTATGTTCCCCATGGGAATAAAACATAGACCTTTGTCTACAGCCTTAGATCACTGAAAATGAAAGACAGTAGATAATGATTTTGATACATTTAACAGAGCTATTAAAAAAAAATATCACGAAATTACGTGAATTTGACGCATTGCATCAGCTTCCGAACTAGTTACATCTAAGACAGAGAATAGTTGATCTATAAATATACCACCATATGCCCGCCACATGGTGCGGCAGTCATAACACCTGATTTTAACGTCAGGGGTTATTTTTGAAAGGTATGACTCAAGAAAGACAATCGGTCGACTTACACATTATGTCGTATGAAAATCATTCGATATCGAATGAAAATCGTACTCATCGGTTTTGTCTGAGTCATATTTTTTTTAAATAGGGCTCCTAGATACTACGTTACAAGCGGGGTGGACATGGATTTATTCGAGGGTAATCGCAATAAAAAAAAAAGAAAATTAAAATATTTTTTGTTGGTTAGTGGGGTAAAACTTTGATTTTAATTAGTGAGTACAAAAAAGTGCAGTCTAGTTAGCTTTAGAAGCTCGATAGCCGAACGCGGCTCGCGTATCCGTAACGATTGCGGATGTCAAACGATGTCAACACGCGGCTTCTTTTGGATGGGTCACTATTATCTATTCTGTGGTATTAGCGGCATTTTCGGTGGCTCCTCCGAAGGCTAGGCACGTTTTAAAAATGTCGTTGGTCCCGGTTTTTATCGCTAGATGGCAGTCGTTAAGCTGACCTGTGTCAGATGCATGTATGTATGTATGTAAAAACTTTATTGTACAGAAAGAACATTGTTACAACAAAATAGAACACAACAAGAGACGGACTTATCCCTGATAGAGATCTCTTCCAGTCACCCTGAAAACTAAAGGAAAAAAAAAGAGTACACGGGCAAAAAAGAGTACAATAGATACGATAAATATAAATGTAAAACAAACTAACTTAACCTAAACCTTTTTTTATTTTTCTTAACGGAGGGGAAATGCATTTACGCACTGAGTGTGGGACTCCTAGGCAGAGTGCCTGGACTACCCACTAAAACCCCTCCGGCGTTTCCGCACCGGCGGTTGAGGGTGCCATGGGGTCGCGTTAGCATTCTACCACGACGCCCTCCAGCCATGGCCTTTCGGCCCCGACCATTGGCCTTTCGGCCACCCATAAATGGACCACGACCGTCCCCCAAACGCACATCCGTTCGCCGTCTCATAACTTAACCTAAACCTAAGTCAACTCAGGTCCGAACGCTCAAAGTATTCCCTAACCCGGAATTTGAATGTATGAAGAGAGGGACTGTTTGATCTCCAGAGGAAGCTTGTTCAATAAACGTGCAGCAAGTATTGCAAAAGAGTTAGCCTGAGCCTGGTGACAAGACGGACTGCGGAGTCTGCTATTCTTCTCTCTTTCTTTCATTTTAGGGTTTCGTACCGAAGAACGAATCGCTGAAAAGCTGAAAGTAAGCAAACAACATTGATTTTGTGGTCGGACCAGATGCGCCCGCGCAGTACTTCCGATCCGACCCAACATCAATAAAATTGTAATGTTATGGGTGTACCATAATGTGTGTATATGTAAAACTAAGGTTGCTATTTTTTCTTCATCAATAGGCTAGTTTCCTAAAAATATTATATACTATAATTAGTCCGTCAGTAAGATAATCAAAAAATAATGAGAAGTATTTTTTCTTTTGAAAATTAAACAAAGAACGGTAAAGATATAGCGCGTTAAAGTTCCGTGTGACGTCACAGTGTGCTACACTTTTTGCGTTTAACTTAGATGCGTTATATCTTTATAATTTATCGCTCAATTGGCAAAAGAAAAAAATACGTCACTAATATATTTTAATTTTCTAAATGACGGACTAATTTTAATGTTAATCTTTTGACCCTGGAAACTCGCCTATTCGTTTACTGGGCCATCTTGAAGATATTCTGAACCCAAGAGGTTTATACACCAGGGACGGAGAGATACATAAAATCTGACAAAGTTGACCAAGCAAGCGACTTGAAAAGATATTGAAGATCAAAAACGTTAAACTGTGTTTATATGGATGACATTATTATCCACTCTCATTTTCCATTCAATTCTAATATTACGATAATTTAAATATAAAAGTTCTTCTTCTATGGACTAAAAACAAAAGTGATTTATCCGACTGCGCCTTTGAGAGTATGTATAATTGTTTAGCACGCTCTGCATCCTGAACGGCTCGATGGATTTTCTTGAGAGGTGTCTTTAGATTCGTATTTAATGTGAGAGTGACACTGGGTATAAATAATAATATAATAAAAAAATACAAAAACGAAGTCGTGTTTTTCAGTTTTTAAAATTACTATATACTTGTTTTGTGGATTTGTTTGCTACAGTTTCATCCAAAAAAAGCATCCAAAGCCACGTGCCATCGCCAGCAGACCAACACATTGCAGGTGGTCAGTATGTTTACATCTGGTGAATACAAAAATCAAGACCACGCGCGTCTGGTGTTTGTGACGTTATAGAGTACAGTCAGATGCAGTTTGTGTTATTTCCTAACCGATCCGTAATCTTTTTTTAATTATCAATTAAATTGATATTAACCCGTAATCAAGTAAGTTACAGTATTGTACATGAAATAAATAAAAATGGATGGAAATAGTCTTACATATTGGATATTGCTATATATAATATCATTGTACGCCCGTAATTGATTGATTGATTGATTGATTGATTAAGTAGTATGAGAATAATACTAAGCGTAACAAATTAGATTGATTGATTAAGTAGTATGAGAATAATACTAAGCGTAACAAATTAAAATTTATTAATGTGACAACTGTTGTCGGATGAGGTAGGCTTTCCATTTTTAATAGCTTCGTCATGCTTGTCCACCAGGTAGTGGGTGGACGTCCTCTGGCTTTTTTACCTTCTAATATGCTTAACACTTTCCTGACTACGTGTTCCTCATCTCTCCGCATCACGTGCCCATACCAGCGCAGACGTCTTTCTGTAACTTTTTCTGCAATAGGGGCAACTTTGAAACTCCCTCTTACATGTTCATTTCTTATCTTATCAAGCCGTGTCACGCCCCCCGACCATCTTAGCATTCTCATCTCGGCAGTGTGAAGCCTCTGTATATAACAACCTACAGGCCAGCATTCCGCACCGTACATTATTGTCGGTCTGACCGCCGTTTTATAAACTTTGCCCTTGGTTCGTTCAGGCATCCGGTGATCGCAAAGGATTCCTTTTGGCACCAACGAATTATCAGCAATGGATCGTATCGGGGCGACTGTTATTGCTGAATCGACATTGGAGATATTCTGTTTTTTGGCGGCAGACTTTAAGGCCTGCAGTGCCAAGGGCAGTAATCCTTGCCGTTGTCTATCGTCTATCTTCTGCGTACAAAAGGTTCCATGGTAAAGTGGCCTGAAAGTGTCTTATCAGAAACTCCATGACTAGATTGAAGAGCAGCGGGCTAAGCGCTGACCCTTGATGTACTCCCACCCTAATCTCAAATTCATCTCCCAGACTGGCGGGACTTATTTTATTTTTTATATGAATAAATAAACAATCTGCGGCTGACTGTACAAAGCTCTTCGACCAGCTAGCTTCTCACAACGCTGGCGCCTGTTTTCCATCACTGATAGACTTACAGTTAGCTACAGCTGTACTTTATCAGTTGAAGGTCAAACGATAAATAAATTAATAAAATACCAGGGTCGCTCCCACGTCGCTCCGCACAAATTGGTCGAACACCATAAGGGACATGAAGACGATGGAAATAACCCCTGAAATGGTACACGATAGGGAAGATTGGCGCAAGAGGATACGCAGAGCCGACCCCAATTGAAATGGGAAAAGGCTAGGATTGATGACGATTGCGTTACGTCCGCCTTTGCTCTATTGTTCGACTTATTGATTATGACGAATGAAAATAATTTCATATCGAACGAAAATCATTAGACTCACCGGGTTTGCTTGAGTCACACTTTTGAAAAAAACAGCCGTCCATATTGTGAAAAATTTTGTGATTTGATTTTTTTCAAGATGTGGGCTTGCCGTTCCATTTCCAAAGTTGCAATGCTCGACAGGGTTCGTATTGTACTTATATTATAAAAACAGTGTTTGTACCTAGTTGGGAACTGTTGGTGTAGGTACTATATGAAACGCAGTAAATGAATTGAATTGAATACACATTTATGAGATAGAAAATAATTGACCAGCTCATGATGCCCATACATTATTTAGCGTTACAGCACATCCCGGATACTCCAGACAACAACGGCGAACTCGATACCTACCTCCTATCTATTCCGCCTACTACGATTGGGTCGCGTACGCACACGCGTCAATGTTTGTGTTATACGTACTCGCAGAGTTGATCATCATTTCAGCCGTAGTCAGTCCACTGCTGGACATAGGCCTCCCTCAAATTAGGGTTGTTGCCATACTCGCCACGCTTGGCAGGCGGGTTAGCGAGCGCTGTTTCAGCAGCTTATCGTACTTCCGACTCTGCTGCACATTGGAAGTATTCTTAAGCTAGAGAAGGATGGGATATGGTTGAGTTTGGGAGAGGATGAGATACGACGATGCTATTACTGACTCGGATGGTCATGAGTTGACTCAGTAGCAGCTCGGGTAAGTCGGGCTCGCGTACCCGTGTGCTATGTATACTGTCATCGTGCAGATGCTTGTAAATAACATCCCTGACGAACCTGTACGGTTGACAATTGTTAGTTAAGTCCGCCACTTTCCTAAAAAATATAATCAAAAAAAAATTGGAAACGTATTTTTTCTTTTGAAAATTAAACAAAGAATGGTAAAGATATGGCGCGTTAAAGCTCTGTGTGACGTCACAGTGTGCTACACTTTTTCGCAATATGTGACGTCACGAGCCCCCACTCCTAAACTTTGATGCGTTATATCTTTATAATTTATCGCTCAATTGACAAAAGAAAAAATACGTCACTAATATATTTTGATTCCCTAAATGACGGACTAATTTTAATGATAGTCTTGACCCTGGAAACTAGTTTTGATAACTAAATAATTACCCAGAATCAGTCTCATAATCAGTCAAATTGGTGTTACAAAAGTCACCCCAATCTTTTTAATAGTTAATTTACAAATTACTCTACTTTCTGTCCATGATGTCCGCGTGCCCAGAAGTCTGGTAGCATTATTAATAAGTTTTTTCGTTTCAGATGGAAGCGAAAGTGAAGGAGGAGGTGCCTGACAAAGATTACACACAGCCAGCGACCATAGAGAGGCGGAAATGTAAGTTGGACCATAGATAATTTTTAATTGTTTTTTTTTTTCGATATGTGAACAAATATGATATATTGTAATTTATTGTATGTATGAGGAAGCAAGAGAGAACTGTATTAACATTTTTAATGTTGCTAAATCCAAATCACGACTTGTATTGATACTAGCTGTTTCCCCCAGTTCCGCCTGCCTCAAAAAGTACCCTATATTTGACCCCGGGTTTTCAACTATATTCATACCAAATTTCATCAAAATCCGTTCAGCAGTTTGGCCGTGAAAGCGTAACAGACAGACAGAAAGACAGACAGACAGACTTTCGCATTTATAATATTAAGTATGGATGTTTTAAATGTTTTAATTAAAACCGAATGAAAATCATTTAAAATCTAAATTTAATAAATCATTCGAGTCGCTATTTTCGAACGAGTCATAAATAACTAAATTCTATTTATCAATATTTGGTAAGAATGTTAAAAGTAGCGCGACTTGCCTCCAGGAGTGCTATTTTTGAAAAGTGTGAATCTCGCAAAATCGGTGAGTCGAATAATTTTTGTTCGAACGAATTTCATGCGATATTTATGTCATACATTGCAAAAATAGAGTCCCAGGATTCAAACATACTGTGGTTTTGTTCTCTACATTTAAAGCATTTACTAGTAGAGGGGAATAAATACATTTGTAGATAATTTCAAAACGTTTTCTAAACAGCTCTATCACGGGCACAGGAAAACATTTCATATCTTGTGGGAACCAACAACTGACGGATAATCTGACGATAGCAACGCCAGGCACGGATCTGAATTTTAAAGATATAGTATAACTGGAAGTTCTCAAAATATTTTACCTAATCTTTCGGAAATTTAAAGGAAGGTTGTTTACATTAAATACAACTATTTAATATAGCTTTTATCGCGTTTATTACTTACTGTTTCCCGCAACTCCGCGTGCGAAAATATGTAGCCTATATTTGACCACGGGCCTTTAACTATATTCATATCAAATTTCATTAAAATCCGTTCAGCGGTTTGGCTTCGAAAGCTTAACAGACAGGCAGACAGACAAACAGACTTTTGCATTTATAATATTAAGTATGGAAGTATGCATGGATGGATTAGTATGGATTTATTTCCACTAAACGTTTTAAACACTTTACAGCGTTCATGTTCTAAAACGATAAAAACCATATAAAAATTGTTTGTTTGTTTGTAATATCTTTATTGTACAGAAAAAAACAAATAATTTACATACACAAACGTGGAAAAACAATAAGTACAATGGCGGACATAACCTACTTATAGTTTAATTTCATGTAAACTATTTATCTAAGTTTATAAGACGGTTAGCTTACTCAATAAAGATATATCTATTCTTCCTTTGAATTTCCGAAAGGTTTGCCAATATCCACTAATATAATCTGTCCGTCTATGTGTTTTTCTGTCTATAATGCTTTTACGGCTAAAGATTTCTTCAGAAATAAGCAGTATCCTTGTACGAATATTCTGTACATGAATTTGGTAAAAAATAAAATAAATATCTGGATAGATTTTGATACAACTTGGTATGGATATAGTTGAAGACCCGGGGTCAAACATAGCTTACTTTTCACGCAGGCGGAGCTGCGGTAAACAGCTATTTTATGATTCAGACGGAAACCTATGTAGTTATTTTTAATTTCTATAAATAGTTTAGGAAATAAATATACCTTTTTACACTTTTTTACCTTACGAAAATAAAAAAAAATATTTCACGTAAAAAAAAAATTCAGGTATTTTTCTAAAAATAAAAACCGGTCCTTGAACAGTAGTTTAAGAGCACTTGAGTAGTTAACGTAGTATTAGGATAACATTTTTTTTAAACACATGTTGAACATATGTCTTAGATTTGTAGTAAGACGAATTGTGTTTGGCGAAATCAAGCTCTTTTTTGGGAAAGTTGCGTAAATTTTACACTTGTAGTTCATCATCATCATCTTAGCGCCTTCCCGGTTGCTTCCTCAGCTGTTTTCTTCGAAGCCCAGGGTCCGCTTTCGTACTTTTACGTCTCCACTTCACTCGGTCTTCGGCATTCATGACAGATAATCCGTTAGCACGCATATCCTGCTTTGTGACGTCGAGCCAGCTCTTCAAAATTGAATTATACCAAAATTTGTTGTATGGGAACCAACATCTGATGGATAATCTGGCGATAACAGAGCATGGCACGAATAAAAAGATATAGTATTCCTGGAAGAGATAGTTCTGTGGCGGGCTCCCCTGCTCGACTGTCCCTGCATGTGACTAATATATGGGAGCCCTGCCACACTAAGTAGATGATAGGAGTATTGTAGTCAGTGAAAATGCACAAATCCGAGACTTCATAGAACTATATTTATTTTATTACTGATTTCCCACATTCATTAATTGTTAAAACTGAAGTTAAGTACTTAAAATACAAAATACACAAAATAGAAATGGGGCTCAATACGAGATGAATTTGGAAAGTGAAGAATGACGTGAAAACAATTTGGATAAAAAAAAGATGATTCGAAAAATGAAATGATTTTAAAATGAAAATGTGGTGCAGGATGGTTATGAAATGAAAAAAGTATGGAGAAATGCAAACGCATCGTTACAAGTTAAGTACATTTTATTGCAAGCCTTTAAAACCAGAAAGGATCGTAAGCCATTTATTTATATAGCCACTAGCTGTTTCTCGCAGCTCCACCTGCGTCAAAAAGTATGAATTTCGAAACTGGCCAATTTTGCTTTTTGTACGGAAAAATGTATGATCCGGGCTAGAGGTCGCATTTCTAAGCGGATCATTACGAAACTTGGCACACTTCCTTGATTTTTAACCTTTTTGTCGAGATTTTTTCTTATTGGGGGAAAAATGAGGGCAAATAGGGGGAAGTTTGGTGTAACATTATATACCGAATTTCAATCATACTTATTTGATAACAGCATCGTTGTCAGGTTCTCTACAAGTGCTGTAAAAAAAGGGACAAATGGGGGAAGTTTATAGCAGCGTTTTATGAAATAATCTCGTATTTGGAGGTAGTTCACGAAGTCTACTGTTCACAGAACTACTAGTAATAACCCTATTTTTTATCGTGGGTTAAAAATGAATAATGTAACATATACCTAACGTAACCAATATAATCGTGAGAAAACAGGCGTGGCGAAGACTTCGATGCTTAAACAAGAATAGTGGACTATTATACTATTGAATGAAGCCCTGAAGGTTTGACGGACATTTCAGTCGTTAGGGCGGCCATAATTTGAGAATATAGTCGTATATTTTGGTTACTTACTGCGATGGCTCAGCGACCAAAGAGAATCTTGGCCTCCGACACAAGAGATCTCCACTGTTCCCTGTTCAGCGCAACCTCCTGCCAGCTCTTTGGAGGGCTTCATTCTTTGGGTCCTTCACGAGTCGTCTCTCGCTGGAAAAGTACTAGGTATTTTTTTAAATATTTAGGAATTGTAGCCTATTTTAACTATGTCCGTAATATAAGCCTTTACCTTGAGTGATAGGTAAAGTAATGTAAAAATGATAAAAAAATGCTTTTTCTTGGAATTAATTAAACGTACTTATATAGTTTTTTAGACAGGTCTGGCGAAATATACCAACACAATACTCAAGGGGTTTAAATCAGATTAGCAGTCATATAAATATGTTGCCAAAATTTCTTACATCCATGATGGCAAATCTTATAAAACTTAAGTCTAAAGTTTCTTGAGTCGAATACAAATACTAAGTTTTTGGCTCTGAAAGTACATCTATACTAATCCATACTAATATTATAAATGAGAAAGTCTGTCTGTCTTTCTGTCTGTCTGTTTGTCTGTTACGCTTTCACGGCCAAACCATTGAACGGATTTTGATGAAATTTGGTATGAATATAGTTGAAGACCCGGGGTCAAACATAGGCTACTTTTTGACGCAGGCGGAGCTGCGGCAAAAAGGTAGTATTATAAATGCGAAAGTCTGTCAGTCTGTTACGCTTTCACGGCCAAACCATTGAACGGATTTTGATGAAATTTGGTATGAATATATTTGAAGACCCGGGGTCAAACATAGGCTACTTTTTGACACAGACGGAGCTGCGGGAAACAGCTAGTATTACATACGGGAACGAATAGAATAGAATAAATCTTTATTGATTAATCCATCACACACTAGAAAGTTCTTACAAGTACAAGATACTTATAATGCGTGACAGACGTCTCAATAGGTGGCGGCTCAGTGTTACGCTAGACATGCAAGCATGACTAGCACTGATTTTCAGCCACCACCTTCTGGGGAGTCACGGTACACATGATGATAATTTTTAAACTATAAGTACACAATTATTTATCAACTTACAATTTATACGAGTAACATCGACAGTTTGTGTGATTTTAAAATATTTCCGATACGAAATTCACAGACAGCTTGTGACAATATAAAATATGGTATTTTACATGATAATCGATGGTTAGGGCGGGCTTTACTGAGCAAACACCATGAATTTATTATATGGGATACGACAATTGGTACTCGTTAATGTGAAAGTAGAAATTGTACCCTTTTTGGTGTATTTATGAGGCATTTTTAGGGCAACTTTGTTGTTATTTAATTTTATGCTATTATTATCTTCATTTCAGCCGTTATCAGTTCACTGTTGGACAAATGGGTACCTAAAGAGTTCCAGAATGTAATACAATACAAAAGTCATCATAAAAATGACATATAGGTTTTATATACGACAATTTATGCGCAAAACGATGCTTTATCGAATGATCGGTTGGAAGCAGCCTGCATCTAGCGCTATCCTGTGACCTTTTCAAGTCACCGCACCATTCTCACCTCTTTAATCTGTTCTGTGATTCTCACCGTATAATTACTACATCATCTGACATCGTTAGTCTCGCTAAAACTCGTGAACGGCTGGACCGATTTGGCTATTTTTGGTTTTGAATTATTTGTGGAAGTCCAGGGAAAGTTTAAAAGGTGAATATATTCGGAGGCGGTATGAAGTTTGCCGAGTCGGCAAGTTTGTTATAAAACCGACCTTATTCTGTTATTTTATAGACCAGTCGTTCTAGGTCTTAAAATACCGGTTCTTGTGGCGTTGTATATTTCTTCCTTGAGTTTCCTTCCATTGAAATGGCTATTAATTTTGGACCAGTAGTAGTTATCATCAGTCTCCTCCGAATCTTCCACCGTGCAGGATATTGGGATTAGCTGAATGGCATTGTATTGTTAATGATTATAACATGAAGCCTTGCTGTCTGACCTCCGGACAAAGAAAACTTAATGAATAATAAAACATTTATACAATATGCACACGATTGCTGATCACAGGTGGGAGGAACAGTACGGTGTAGTTTACCCTAATGACATGTACTTAGAAGCGAATTGATGACGGGAAATTAATATTGTAACACTTTGGTTATTCATCCATTCAACATTTCCGCCTTTCGGCCTCTGACGTGGTTCCTAAAGAGACTACAAAATGGTAGCCGGTACAATTAACCCTTAACAAATATCAAATGTAAATGAATGCAACATTCACACCATACACTATAATCATACACATCACACCTACACTACACACACACCTCAAACTTTAATAAATATAATGCCATGTACTTAAATTAGTCGAATAGATACGAATTTGTACTAATTGTCAATAGAATAGTTAATAGATGTTTAACGATTTTGTCAATAAGATAGATAATAAGGATTTAAACTTCTTTTTATTTTTTATACATATCTAAATTTTATCTTCTATATATATATCTAATATTAAGGTCACTTTCGTCTTTAAGGACATCTTCTGGGGACTCCCGTCCACACCTATATCTCCCATACTTTAACCTCAGGGAGTGGGGACGCCTGAAAAACAGCGTTACTCCAGTCGAGGCTAGGGTAACACATGCTGAATCATCCCTTTGCTACACTTTGCTATTTTCCTTTATTTTTATTTTTTATTTCTTTCTTCTTTTGCATGTTTATTGTAAAAACTTGTAATTGTGTGGCAATAAACAAAAATTTTTTTTTTCTTAACGTGCCTTCCTAAGCACGGAATCATTATTCATCATCATCCTAGCGTGTATTCCTAGTTGCGTCGTCAGCTAACGCTGCGGAGCCTAGGGTACGCTGTAAGTCATGGTCCTAGATTTTGCGGAACTAGTTATTATAATGGAGCGACTGCCGTCTGACCTCCGTAACCCTTTTTACAGGGAAACCAGACCAACAGGAACATGACCCGAGGTGCGTTAGTGGCTAACACTGTCAGAATTTTTCAGGGTGCCCTAAGCATCTGACACAGCCTCATGACTGCTATCTATCGATAACAGCCGGGACCAACGAATTAACGTGCTTTCCGAAGCACAGAGGAGCTCAAGATAGAAAATGCCACTAAATCATTCACACGGAATCATCATTATTATCAGACAAAGTATGCATACCGAAAAAAAAAACACTGACACACAGGTGCACAGGGTCGATTGATCATGTTACCCACTCAATATGAATGAATCAATACCAGTCGTTGTAAATCTTGTCTCGAAAAGTTGCAAATTTTTTTTGTACGGACCTGACATCTTTATGTACAGAGAACCTTTAAAATTACAGCAGATCAGTTTCCAAAATAAATAGCCACTTTACAATACCACCTTTTAACAAATATTCAGGCCTGAAAACCCCCTTCACGCAAGATTTCGGGTATAAAGGTCTCTCCACACGTTTTTGTCGTTGGCACACTGGCCTGCACGCGACACTGTTGATCTCATGCGGCCGAAATAAAGAGTGATGTGAAGTGACAAAATTTACTATCGAATCGATAAAATTTGCGTCGTAACTTGTGATTTCGAAAAAAACGAACCGATAAGACATACCTACTAGTAATTCGGACAAAAAATTGGTTATAATTTGTGCTGAAATTTATTGATTTTACACTTTTAGTAGTTTTTTTTTCTCTCTCAGTGATCCCAGCCAGAGTAATGTGCGAGTTTTAGTGACATTCCATAGAGCACAAGAGATGGGTTCCTCCATTACTTAATTGTTACATCGTTTGGATAGGTATTTTTCATCTGATTGAAACTTGGTTCTAAAATTATATATATATATATATATATATATATGTCAAACAAATGTATATATATATATACATTTGTTTGACATGATATACGTGGCTATACACACTAACTGCGTGTATAGCGTGTACATACCCACACACACAGTAAACGCGTACTGTGTGTGTGTGTATAGTATGTGTTAACTGTGTGTTGTAGGATATCAACTAACTCTTTTTCATCCTGTGGTGGTCAAGACATTGCGATATTTTTTTATCGATATTACAACTAACGCTTATTCGCTCCCCTCATTAAGAAACGGAAAAATAGTACGTACGTAAAAAGTGCGAGTGGTAGTGACGTCCCTATGGAGACATGGAACACACTAGAGGCAATAAATTCACTAAAAGTGTACTATTTTTGTTAATTGTAATTTAAATACACAAAGACGCAAAAGATACAAAAAAAAACGATAATTATTTTATCGATATCACGACTCACGCTTATTCCCCTCACTATGAAACGGAGTGCGAGTGCTAGCGACGTCTCTGTGGTGGAGACATGGGCCACACGAAGGGAAAAAAGTTCACTAAGAATTTGTGTGAATTTCCCGCGGTGATGATTGTTATCGTTTGTTCTTTGTAATAATTTTAGCGGGAATAAAATTGTTAGGTATAGGTTCACTAACGTATGAATAAATGAATGAACACTTTAGTGCACCATTTACAAACATGATAAATACATAAAAAAATTTCAAATAATTTATTGCGTTTAATATAAGTGCATTAACATTTCTTAACTAGGTACACACACTGTTTTTATAAAATAACTAGCTGAGCCGGCGAACTTCGTTTCGCTTAACAGTCAATTCTTTAATTTTTTAGTTTTTTTACTTTATTTTTCTAAAATAAAATATTTTTTCTAAAATAAACGTAGTCTAAGTTACTCCATATTACATCAGCTACCTGCCAATAAAAGTCCCGTTAAAATCGGTCCAGCCGTCCAGCATTTCAGAGATTAGCCGGGAAAAACAGACAGACAGGCAAAAAATGCAAAAAATGTTATTTTGGTGCATGTACCGTATATATATTCATATGCATGTAGTAAAAACGGTTATTTCAATATTACAAACAGACACTCCAATTTTATTTATATGTATAGATGTATATGAACCCTGTCGGGTATTGCAATATAAGAAATGGAACGGCAACCGGTTAGTGGATGTTACTAACTTATGTGTACAGAAAATTTAAAAAAAACGAAATTAAAAATATTGTTGATAGTCAAGTAATTAAATCGATGTCAAAGGTTGTCTAATAATTTTAAGAATTGAGTCCGATTAAAACAAAATGAGAACTAAGGAGGTACAATGGAGTATGTTAAAATTTTAAACGTCTGACAAGAATCTCCTGGGGGCTTCATTTTTGAAATTTGTGACATATTACGTCGAATAATTTTTGTTCGATATCGAATGATTTTCGTGTGACTTAAATGTCATACATTTCAAAAAATAGGGCTCCAGAGAACGAAATTAACTCTCTCTATATATCTGTTTTTTATGAATAAGTTACTTATAAGTAGGAACTACTTAAGCGATAAAAAAAAATTACGGCAATTATTAAAGTAAAAGAAAACGTATGTATGTATTGCACAGAAAATAGCATTACAGTAAATACAAAACTAAGAACGTAAACGTTTTGCTAAAACTAAAAATAATAAAATTTAGAAAAGCCGAAGCCGTACCTAGAAGAATCCATCAAAAACTCGAAGGCAAGAGATGAAATGTGGATAAAATCGTAATCCAATATGGCCGCTTGTCACATACATCACGGCCAGCGGCCAGGAGTGCTATTTTTAAAGTGTGACTTACGCTAAATCGGCGTGTCGAATGATTTTTGTTCGATATTGGCGAATTTTCGTTCGATATCAAACGATTTTTATGCGACATGTATGTCATAGATAGGGCTCCGGTAGCCAGTGGCCAGCCTACTCGAGTGTACTCCGTGTCATGTTCATGTCTCATATTTGAATTAAGAGGGACGTCTCCTAACTCCTGACTTTAATAGTTTTTAAAGGGAAAATGCAATTTCGCTTTTCCGATTTCAATTAATATGTGTACGTCGGTAGACTCTCGTAGTTTTTTTTTTCAGTATGGCATTTACTTTCGTATTTAGCCAGTAACAATCAAAAAGATTGTATATTATTTAACAAGTTTTTACCGTGGACGTAATAAGTACCTACCGCTGAATTTACATTTAATTTTAATAATAAAAAATACCTAGAGCTAAGTAGGAGCAGATCTACATGTATAACTATTTCGTTGACTAGCCGTCCAATGTTCAGTCATTGTCCAGTATATAAAATACTAGCTGTTTCCCGCAGCTCCGCCTGCGTCAAAAAGTAGCCTATGTTTGACCCCGGGTCTTCAACTATATTCATACCAAATTTCATCAAAATCCGTTCAGCGGTTTGGCCGTGAATGCGTAACAGACAGACAGACTTTCGCATTTATAATATTAGTATGGATGGATTTGCTGCTTTGATTTGATTATTATCAATCCCGGGTCTACCACTATATTTATACCAAATTTCAATAAAACCGGTTCAACGGTTCAGCCTGAAGCGTAACAGACAGACAGACTTTCGCATTTACTATTTTAGTATCCATTTGTTTTTTTAAACAGTTGGCACCGACAGACATCAAATTCATTAAAATGCTTGTTAAGAAAGCATATTTAATAACACGTTAATAATCTACAATTTATTGGTTATTTCTTCTTTTTGAATTTGAAGTCCATTCAGGTTTTTTTTTTCAAAATCTGCTTTGGACAACGATGCGCATAACAGTATATTTCTATGTTGACCCGCATCTTACCACAATCAACCGCCAGATGGTGTATGGGGGTCATAAATAACCCACATACATCAATTTGAACGGAAGAGCCCTTAGGTCCAGTAGCGCCATCTATCAATAATGAGGATCTTTGGACTTTACGCTTTCACAGCTAAACTATTGAGTGCTGTTTTTGAGATTTATGATTCACTCAAAAATGTTGACATACTAAAAGTTATGATTCAGATAAAGTTCCAGGTAAAACACTAGGTGTGGAAACCGGTATTTTTAAGACCCAAATATACGTTTTTATAAATGTACAATACGTTACGTTTACGTTTCAGCCGCAATTAGTCCACTGCTGGACTTAGGCCTCCCCCAAATTGAAGGGTTGTTGCCATACTCGCCACGCTTGGCAGGCGGATTGGCGAGCGTAGTTTCAACGGCTTATTTTACTTCCGACGCTGCTGCCCATTGGGGAAAGGGTGAGGTACTAGGATGCTAATGATTCGGATGGACATGGGTTGACTCAGTAGCAGCTCGGGTAAGTCGGGCTCGCGTACCTGTGTGCTATGTATCCAAGCCATCGGACAGATGCCTGGAAACAACACCCTGACTGAATAACACCCCCGACTGAGTACACTCAATGTTATATAATAATACAATCACAAAACTGAAATTATAACATTGTTAACAATATGGAGCAAAGACTTATTGCTAAGCAATCTCTTTCAGCCAACCTTTGTACAATAAGAGAACATGATGTAAGGGTGGGCCCAGTAGCATGTACTGTATAAATACTCTAAATTATGGTCGTTTTTAGGGTTTTTGGGTTAAATAGCGGTTATGGAGAACCAAAATTGATGTAAATTTATGGGAAGAAAATTGAATTGGTTAATTATTTTAGCCAGATTTCCAAACCCACAGAAATACTTATTTCAGCGAAATTTTTCAGATACCCACTGAACTAGAAAGAAAATAAAACTTAAAAAATAAAATTATCAAACGTTTTGTTTTGTGAATTTGTTTAGTCGCCTCATCAGGGAAATAGACGAAAATTTTAAAAATGCTGGATATTATTTTGCTGTTTTGAATAAGGTTTTTTATTACCAGGAAAATATGTCAGATTTATAGAATCAGCCATAAAAAGAACTGAAATTTCGAATCGCTACGGGTCATATACATATACAAATACTCTTTATTGCACCAAAATACAAATTTCACAAAACAATTTATGTACATAAAAATTGAGGTACAAAGGAGGACTTATCGCTAGAGCGATCTCTTCCAGTCAAACCTTAGGGTGGATGGAAAAAACGTTGAACAAGGCGATGGCGCAGTAAAAATATTACATACCACATACTTAAAACATGGGCATACAAGTCTACGTAAATACCACATACAATCAAATATAACAAAATATATACATATATAAATAAAAATAAATTTATAAGTAAGTAGTCCCATAACAAAAATCTCATATTTTCCTGCTATTTTTTATACATTTAAGTAGGCAAACAGGCGTACGGCCTACCTGATGGTAAGTGGTTACCGTAGCCTATGAACGCCTGCAACACCGGAGAGTCACGAGCGCGTTGCCAACCCTGAAGGATTTTTTTCACGCCCTTTTTAAAGGCTCCCATGTTATAGTCACTAGGGAAATCTATGGCAGTGAGTTCATATCATAATCGCAGTGAACGAGGGAGGAAATTCCGTTTGAAGCTTACTGTACGCGATAACATGGGATCCAAGGTATGGGGATGAAATCCCTGACGATGGCGAGAGGTGCGATGGTAAAAAGTGGCTGTTGGCATCATGTCAAACAATTCCTCCGAGCATAGCCCATTATACAAGCGGTAGAACACGCATAAGGAAGCGAAGTCTCTCCTGAGACTCAACGGCTCAACACCGCTTGTAATCACGGGATCTTCGGCAATTCTGCAACGCATCTCTGTATTGTGTCAAACGACTTATGATTGCTATTATTTAATCTCATTTCCAGCATTAAAAATAATCGTTTTTGAAGTTTTCATCTATTTCCTATTTTATGAATTTTGAGTATATTAACCAACAATTATACCTACCATCTGCTAATAGCATATGAAATAGCAAAAAGCTCAAAGCTCTGTCGGTGACAGAATAAATAAAAGTTTGGTGGAGCTAGTGGCCTGCCAAGAGCGGGTGCCAGCAACACGCGCCCTCTACACTAGGGATGGGACACGAGACCTTCTTTTATCGACAAAATTTATGTTGAAACCAAAGTCTTTTGACACCAAATATTTACAAAACAATCAAAGTCAGCATTTAGACTTTATTTAGCCTTGTTTTTTGTTCGAAATGCATATTATTATTGCTAAAGCTATAAGTTTTCCTTCGTACACATTATTTTAATTTGTATCAACATCGATTATGTCAATAGAAAAAGGACCACCTTGGACTGAGTTACACTTTAAAAAATTATACAATGCAAATAAAAGGTTAGTATTGCAATTAAGACAAAAAGTTTATATTATAGATGTAATTTGTGTTTATTTATTTTTATGAAGTTGTTATTGAGAAAGTGGATACTTACAAATTCCTGGGTATTGTGATTGATAAAAATCTAAATTGGAAGGCACATATTGAAGAACTATGTCATAAGCTCAATCGTTTTGTTTTTGCATTACGACGATTGAGGCAGACTATTTCTAAGGAATCATCATTATTGGCCTATCATGGTTATGTGTCGTCTCGACTAAATTATGGTCTTATTTTATGGGGAAATTCGGTAGAAATGGAACCGGCATTTAAGGTTCAAAAAAAATGCATTCGTGCTGTCTGCAATGCTTGGGTCGACGAAAGTTGTAAACCGCTTTTTGCAGAGCTGAAGGTACTGCCCCTACCTAGTCTTTATATCAGAGAAGTATGCATATTTGTGGAATCACATCAATACTACTTTAATAAGAAAAGCGGCATTAACTCTAGGGAAACACGAGCTATAATTATGAACAGATTGTATCAGCCTACTTGTCACAAAAATATTTACAAAAGAAACGTATATAATATGTGCATAACATTATTTAATTATCTACCAGATGATTTGAAAATGTTAAAAGGAATGACATTTAAGTTAAAATTGACGGAATGGTTACAGAAACATTGTTTTTACTCTGTACGAGAATATATTGACTATTGTAAATTGCACAAAAGTAATGACTAATTAGGTAATGGATATATTTTCATCTTTCAATGTAAAAAAATTAATTTTATTAGTAACTGGACTTAGAGTGTGTTTGATAATTGTTGGACTTATTTTTGTTAACTGTTGGTTAGATATTTGGTTGACATTTGCATGCCTTGATGTGAGGTCAAATACATTTAGCGACATAACTGTTTTAAAGAACTTTCTATACTGTGTTTTAGCAAATAAATGATTTGATTTGATTTGATTTATCAAATAAAACTAACTAAAAAGTGACCGATTCCGAAAAATTCAACAACTTAGTATAAAATAATAATTAGCATTTTTATTAAATTTTCTTATGACGAAAAGTGGGAGCGTGATGGGGACTCTTGCTGACTCTTTTGTACGCACGAAACAATGCCATTATTTCACACAAAGTTCTTATTTTGTTTTTTGACAGTTTCTCCTTCCATCAGATTTCAAACTTATTTATTTTTGAATGGATTTAAAAGAATCTTACTGTTTTCAGTTTCTCTGGTACTGAAACTTACAATATGAATTTAAAAAAATCAGAAGAATACCCTGTCGAAAAACTTTCTATCGACATCGATGCTCCTAATGGCACATCCCTACTCGTTACGCTGCGTGTGGCAGGCGACACCTCGCCCGCGGCGCCTTTCAACTCATTCTGTGGAAATATCACTAAATTGAGTACGGTTTGTGGTTGCGGGTTCGATGATTAGTGTTTAGTTCTTGACTATTTGTTAATAAAGCCGACAAAAGGAAGAAATTAATTAAAAGCTGCGTTATGAGGTCCAATGCCTAAGAAAAAATAATATATTTCCTCTATTTGATGTATCTGGTGGTCTTTAAGAGGAACTACGTCAAAGAACGAAAGGCGGTTCCAAAAAATTCTGACACCAGGGTTTTTAGGGTCGATTGACCATGTAACCCACTCGTTTTGAATGAACAGGAATACCTGTCTAAAAAGTTAATTTCAACTTAAATGATTCTCAGATCTCTTTTAGGTACCTCCTTTTCTATTTTTTTAATAATGGGTTTTAACGTAAAACCCACTACGGCTTAGTTACTTAGCAATCACTAGGAGCTTTTGGCAACAAGCAAGAAAATCACATAAATCAAACACTGTATCAATTCCCAACACTTACGCTTGTTCTCGAACACTGCGAGAATAATCCACTATATTGCACAAACATTTAAAAAAACAAAAATTTGGAAAAAATACAGCTCCGATTTCGCTCTTCTCAGCTTCCCGCCAAAATTCCGAAGGCCTTTTTTTTGTAATGGGCTTTACGGCCATGGATACAAGTCCTTTATAGCCCTTCTTAAATTTCTATCTTCTTCATTCATACAGAGTGGTTTCGTAAAGTCCTAGTCAAGTCTAAAAGTCTAGTCGGTAGTCAAGTCTAGTCAGAAGAATCAGGCTAAGTGAAGTGGTAGAAAAACTGCACTTTTAGCGATTACTAGGAGCTTTTGGCAACAAGCAACACGTAAATCAAACACTGTATCAATACCCAACACACGCTTGTTCTCGAACACTTTGCAAATAATCCCCAATATTGCACAAACAATAAACAACCACAAATTTTGGAAAATATACAACTTCCCGCCAAATTTCTGAACGCTTTTTCCGTGGCCACACCATAGAGCAAACCGGCCGATGAGTTACGTGCGAGCGCATAGATAATCATGTTTATTCTGCCATATTGGGAATCGGGAAAATGGCGGGAATCACACAGGGGTGATGCGAGGGTGCGTGTGGGATACAACATTTGTTTTCTTTGCTGCAAAGGGATTTGAGATGGATGCCTAAACCCGTTGTAATTTTTGCAAAACTCGTTTTTTTCATCATATTTATTTTTCAGTTGAATAACGAAAAGCTAAGTAAATATATAATTAATAAATTTGTATACACCTAATTCCTTCCTAAATCAATGGACACCGCTAATTGGCTAGTAAACTTTTTTATGAAAATGTCTAATTCGTAAACCATTTCGAGGAATAGGCTTAGGGAACAGATTACATTAATCAGATCTTTAGATAAGCAAGTATTTTTTAAGAAAATCGCAGAAAACCCAATGACTTTCATTTTTTAGCAAGGTTGACGTATGACGTAGCCGGATAACTTCCGGCTATTCCATATTTAATTTTTTAGGTTGGCAGCACAGCGCAGTGAATAAATATTTTTTGTTTGGTAGCGCTAACTAAGCGCTTCACGTACTTGTCACCCATGTCAAATGTCATCTCTGTTCAAGTAAACATAACCTAATTACATTCATTCATACATTATAATGAAAATCAGATGTAAACGGATGAAGAGACTGCAGTAAAGTCCAATAAACAGGCCAATATGCAATAGATACGAGAAATGGGGTACCTAAATATTTGGTGATTGTAAACAAACAAGAAACCAACTCGCGGCTCGCAGTCCATCTTGACTTTGACATTTGACACTGACATATATATTTTTTAATACCTTAGTAATTTTTGCTTTCTTGCAGTTCGAAATGGCCATTATAGCTGCGTGACGTCATCACTATAAAATCTTTAAAATTAAATAACAAAATAAATATAATTTTAAGAATTTTTTCGTTTAAATTGTATCTCCGAAATAGTCTATTCTATCAATAAAATATATAATATACACAATTTATTTTTTAGTTGACTAGCCAATTACACAATTACACATTTACGTATACTCTTTATGATACTTACTGTTTAAAATTACACAAAAATAGATTTTAGAGAGTTTCGTGGTCAATATGTTATTTTAATATCATTATAAGTCTATGTAAAAATCATTTTAAGCATGCATTACACATTCAGTAGGTACAATTTTTTTTAAACTTCGTGAAATATTAACACTGAATACCTACAACATAATTAATTATCCGTTCAACTAAACGGAACAATAGGCTAGTTTCCAAAAGAAATAAAATAAGTCCGTCAGTTAGATAACCAAAAAATATTGGAGACGTATTTTTTCTTTTGAAACTTAAACAAAGAATGGTAAAGATATGGCGCGTTATAGTTCCGTGTGACGTCACAGTGTGCTACACTTTTTAGCAATATGTGACGTCACGAGCCCCTACTCCTAAACTTTGATGCGTTATATCTTTATAATTTATCGCTCAATTGACAAAAGTAAAAATATGGTTTGGAGTACGGCGGGAGCGATGGTGTATTATCCTCGACCGCCGCAAAGGGAATTACTTCACGCCAGGCGTGGTGTAATGTCTGGGGAACCGCGGCTCCGAAGGTGTTCTATCGGAGGTTGTATATATTGCTTCAATCCTTAGAAACTTCAATTGCGCGATCTAGTGTTTGCACTCTGATTGTACGTCTTGTTTGGGAATTTCTATTTTTCTCTTTTAGCGCAATCTGTTGCATGGTGTTGTAACTATTTTTGCTAATATTTTGATTCCCTAAATGACGGTCTAATTTTAATGTTAATCTTTTGACCCTGGAAACTAGCCTATTGGAAACGGATGAGAAGGAAGCATACTTTGTTTCGTTAGTTAGGCTAAGCTTGAACCACTTGATTGTCTGATATGATAATAATGACGATTTCGTGCTTCAGAAGGCACTAGCCGTTGCTCCCGGCTGCTGTGGTCGTTTAAGGTGGGTTCGAAGCCGAAAGGCGGTTCCGACACTAGAGTGTACAGTGTCGATCCCTTGAGTCCTCACTTGTTTTTGTTGATTAATTTCTGCCATTTATTTTGGCGCAAGAAAGAGTATCCATACTTCCATACTTAATACTAATATTATAAATGCGAAAGTCTGTCTGTCTTTTAGCCTATCTGTTACGCTTTCATGGCCACACCGCTGAACGGATATTAATGAAATTTGGTATGAATATAGTTGAAGATCCGGGGTCAAACATAGGCTACTTTTTAACGCAGGCGTATCTGCGGCAAAAAGCTAGTTGTATTATAAATAAATAAATAAACTTATTTTTATCAAACGCTAGTTTCATGGCCACACAGGTCTGGGTAAACTGTACGTGTGACTGCATATCGGCCGGTATTTACTGTATCGGCTCTTCACAGCGCTCTTGAAAATGTGTAGTTAATTGTTGTCCGTAGGTTTGCCTGTCGTTTTTGTCCGACTGCGCCAGAAGGAGGTTTATGTTTTTCGACAGTATGTATGTAGATATGGATGTATAATTGTTTGGCACACCCTGCAGCCTGAACGGTTCGATGGATTTTAGCTTGAGAGGTGTCGTTAGATTCGTATTCACTGTGAGAGTGACATTACTCAGTGTCACTCGAATATCAAAATTTTTTTAAAAAAAATTTGGCGAATTTTTCGGATTTTTCATTTTCCAAATACACAGAAACGCAGTCGGGTTTTTTTAGTATTTTAAATTATCGTTATCTTGTTGACTAAGTACCCCATTTGGCATTTGGTCTAGCTAGCCAAATGGAGGTATCGGCAATAATCACTTTCGCATATCGATAAATTGATAGCTATGATTTAGCTTTTCGAGCAGTGGCAAACCCCGGGCACTCCATACACCAGCGGCGAGCCGATACCTATTACTACTACTCCGATTCGGTCGTAGACACACTCGCGTCAATGTGTGTGTGACTCGTAGTGTTGGTTATTTAAAGTCCCGTATCTGCAAGAACAGCGACATCTTGGATTGTTTTTCTCTTGATTTTAACCCTATAGAAACTATTGTTTTTTGTTGCAGCCACGACAGCAGGCAAGGAGAGGCGGTCACCAGAGCAGGATGACGTCAGGTCCTCCCCCACTCCTGGATCTACTAGTCCCCAGAACAATGGCACAACCGGTAAGCAATAGGATGACCGTTGAGATAGCAGTCGCCCCGCTGATACTGCATAACAGCTTGGCTACGGGGCAATCAGCCATGGTGAATTTCGCCGCGATGCCACGGGTGATTAAAAGAAATACATACATGCATTTGTTTCATTGCACTAATCGTTATTACTTCTCATTTCGCTTCGCCAGTCACCGGTTCCCATGGCTTTTAGTGCATTTGGTATGTATTTCTTTAAGTCGCCGGTGGCATCGCGGCGAAATTCGCCATGGCGGATGCATTGGGATACACGCTCGAATGAAGAAAGAATATAATTCATATTTTTCTTCTTTTTAATCAAACTTATTGGGCGCACAATTTTTCTGTTTCTAATAAGGTATTCTACTAAATTAATTTTTATATTTCACTAGATGTTTTCCGCAGCTCCGCCTGCATCAAAAAGTAGCCTATGTTTGACCCCGAGTCTTCAACTATATTTATACTAAATTTCATTAAAATCCGTTTAACGGTTTGGCCGTGAAAGCGTAACAGACAAACAGACAGACAGACAGACTTTCGCATTTATAATATTAGTATGAATAACAAACATTCCAATACCAGAAATTGGAAACAGAAGGATTTTTTTAAATCCATTCATAAATGAATGAGCCTTTGAAATATATATAAGGGGAAACTGTCAAAGAACAAGAAAAGGATGCACGGTGTGTGCTGTGACGTCACTGCCACTTGATTTCGTGCGGAAAAAAGAGATAGCAAGGCGTCCCAACCACGAAGAAAGTTGGAGCAACTTTCTTCTTGAAAAAAACTTCAAAATTCAATTACTGCCTTAACTAACAACCAATTTTGTTGCTGTTTTCGGAATCGGTTACTTTTTAGTGTACCTACTACCTACATATTGTTTCGTATGCAAATATTGCTCAAACAAGTATGAATACAGTGAAGTAGCCTATTGAATACTGTATTTACTTTCATTTGTGTGCGGTTTCGATGCTCATTGGTTTCTCCATAAGGTTGAATGGTTGGGAATGCTTTTAGTATAAATTCCGCGAATTTCATGTTTCATTTGTAGAACAATAAAGATATAGAATTTTAATATATAAATAAGTCTGTAATAGACGTGAAGCTGTTTTTTTGGAATGCTATTTTTGCACTCACACAATATTTGTGAATCAAATGATTACATTCATTATAATCGGTGAGTCGACCGATTTTCATTCGACATTTAAGTCACATTTAAAGATAATAATACTTTGCGGCTAGCTAATATACACCGTGAAATTTAAGTCGTTTTGGACCCATCGTCCAGTGACTCCATTCATGCAACTGAACAACTTTCCCCAAGATACATGGGTCGAAATATGGAGTAAATTTTTGGATCTCCTATACAAAATGTCTCATCACGTGACCTAACTTACTATGGGAAGTCCAAATTTGTTTTTCATGTTTCGAGCTATGTTCCTTGAGGAAATTTGTTCGGTTGCATGAATGGAGTCACTGGACGATGGGTCCAAAACGACTAAAATTTCACAGTGTATTTTGTGCTTTTCAAATATAGTTTTAAATTGATATATTTTTTAACCAACAGCCGCCTTATCATCGACGGAGTCCCTATCCCCCCCACTAGAAGGCTACCGCGCCACTCCAGCGCTGCAGCGCTTACGTAGATTCTTGTCAGCGCTGCAGCAGTTTGCTTCGGACGCTGGTGCCGAAACCGGGGACAGAGTGAAGCAGCTTATTTATAATTTGGTGGTAAGCTTACTAAAAATATAGTTTCTTTTTAATTATTCGACAAAATTTAGGGTTAAATCCGCGCCAAATTAATGGCTGTCGTTGTAGACGTCTGTACCATAGAATAAAAAATTACAAAATTGTGCTCTACGTTATGTATTAACCTGCCGAGCGTACAACCAGGAAAGCGCTGGGAATATGTAAAAATTGTATTACATTTTTTATTTTTTATTTTAATTGTTATTTTGTGAAATCCTTTTTCCTTCATAGTCCCTGTCGCGGGTCCGCTGGAAAAAATGTCTTTAGAAATTAGTAGAACCATTGTACCAAGATTTCCTAATGTTAAGCTTCCAATGAAATTAAATTACAGTGTGTACGTGAAATAAATATAATAAAAAACAAACCCTAATAAAATATCACCTTTAATAATACAAATTTCTTTGTCAAACAGTCCGGTACACTGAACATCGAGGAGTTCCAAGCAGGAGTTCAGGAGTGCACCAACTACCCCCTCAGGGCTTCGGTTCCAGGGTTCCTCAGGGCTCTGCTGCCGTTCGCACAGAGGGACTTAAGGGCGAGAGCTAGGAGTGCTAAGCAGGTAGGATCAGGAGCCGAGTAGTATAAAGATCAGGGGCCCTATTTTTACAATGTGGCATTTTATGAATGATGAATGAATGATTGATTGAATGAATTGGTGAATGAATGAAGCAATGAATCATTCAATCATTCATTCATTGAATGTCGAATTAAAATGGTTTGACTCGCCGATTATGTTGAATCAAAATCATTACAGAACGGAAATCATTTGAATTTCGAATGTCATACTTTTCAAAAATAACATTCCTGCATTTTAGAAAAAAGTATGACTCAGGCAAAATTGGTTTTCCATATGATTTTCATTCGACATATGAATCATACATTTTAAAAGTAGGGAATAAGTTATCACCTTGGATGCAAATGAAGTTATGATGAATGAATTGAGAACGTACTTAATACCCGTAAATGTAGCCGAGACCGCTGTTCCTGACTTTGGAAGCCTTGAATCTGAAAAATTACTTCATTCATTCATATCGAATGGGTTATGTGGTCAATCGACCCTGTGCACCTTGTTGTCAGAGTTTTTCAGAACCTCCTTATGGCCTCTGATGTGGGTTCTTTAACGACAACCACCATGGCAGCAGGGAACAACAGCTTGGCGTGCCTGCCGTAGCACGTAATCGTCATTATTACCAGACAATCAGGTGATTCAAGCCTGCAATGTCCTAACCAAACTGGAAACAACTAATCAAAGTATGCTTCCCATGGGAATCGTATCTTCGACCTCCCTGTCTAAAGCAAACGTCTTCACCTTCACCATAACCATTGGCCCATGTAATCAGTTACTTGAATTCCTTGTAATTCCCTTGCATTTTTCACTCACCAGACCCCCTTGCAGTACATCAGGAGCCATGAACATCTGATTCTGGAGTCAACCAACGATACTAGCGACATCTTCGGAAGCCAACCACCGGTTGAAGCTGGAGTTAAAAGGAGAGCCAGTGATCCGTAAGTTCTGTTTTTTTTTATTGTGGCATTTACTAGAATTTTTTAGTCATTAATACAAATTATTGAACAATTTTGTTTAGGGAACCAAGTCAGTAGTTAAGTCAAGTCAGTAGTCAAGTCAGAAGAAAGAATCAGACGTTTTTTTCTTTTATCTTATTTTTTATTGTAATGTAAATAATTGTAATATTAATTTTACGAATAAATTTTTATTTTATATCAGACTAAGTAAGCTAAGTGGTAGAAAAACCGCACATAGCGATTTCTAGGAGTTTTAACAAGCAAGATAATCACATAAATCTTGTTTTCGAACACATTGCGAATCCACCATTATTACAAACATTAAAAAAACACAAGTTTTGGGAAAATAAATCCATCGACCCTGTACATATATCCCGGTATCAGATTTTTCGACACCGCCTCTCAGCTTCTGACGTGGTTTTTACGACCACCAGAGCCGAGATAAACGGTAAAAAAAAACTTAAAAAGCGGCAACAGAAATACCTACATCATCTGTGAACATTTCAACTAACAACACAACAATCTAACTTACACGTTTCAGCCTATTGACAGACGGACGGACGGACAGCAAAGTATAGTGACAAGGTCCTGTTTTAACCTTTGGGTACTTATTTATTTATTTTGATACATACTTATTTAATTATACATATTCACTAGCTGTTTCCGGCAGCTCCACCTGCGGTATATAGCCTATGTTACTCAGGGTGAATGTAGCTTTCCGATGGTGAAAGAATTTTTGAAATCGGCACAGTAGTTTTTGAGTTTATTCATTACAAACATACACACAAAAATACAAATTTTTCCTCTTTATACTCGTATTAGTGTAGATTGTCACCTTTAGCTAACAATATTTCTATGACTAAATATAGATCTAGGCAACAACTCAACACATGTGTATACAGCTAGTTCAAATTATGAAAACAGTTAAATGAGAGCTAAATAGTTTACTAATCTGTATAATATTATAAAAGTTTAATAGCTGCCAAATACCCTCAAAATTAGAGAGGATATTAAATTTAACATTTACAATTTACAAAAAAGAAATTATGACTCTGTAACAAGGACAATCGAGAGATTATGAATAATATTAGTTCAGATTCAGATATCTAATATTTTCCGAATTTTGTTTTTGAAAGAGGACAAAGTGTCTCCAAGAATATCAGTGGGTTTGTGGTTGATAACTACTGCTGTAAGCTCTGCACATTCGAACAACATGACTATGATAAGAAGTGTTATTTTTATAAAATTGAAGAACAAACACTTATGAGTGGGATTACGGCACGGAACCCAAATACAGGGTGTACGGGGTCGAATGGCTATACACCTTCTCGATTCGAATGAATGAACTGTTTATCGTGCCCTAGTAGCTATCACTTTTGACATCCATGAGAAGTAACGTCAATACCCCAATTTCATCTTTTCATCAAAAACTTTTTCAATCGAAACCCCTTCCAGAATCATTTAGCAATCGTCAAATCTGAACTATCAATAATGGCAGTCTCGAGCAGGTGAATGTTATGGACAGGTAATTTGTCCGCCCACCCCTACACATCCCCCCTTCCACCGCACTCGTCTACGCGGGTAGGGATGGGAATTGGGGAATAGTGATATTTGGGGATACGCGTATTTCGTTATATTTCTAGGACCTAGTAAATAGTCTGTTCTCTGATCTAGCAGTATTATGCAGTGAATATGTAAACTGCTGTCTGTAAAGTCTAATTTTCCTAATAATTATGCAATTAAATACTACAAAAAACTAAAGTTTCATGTATATAATCTTATCTTGCGTCTGGGGTCTTACATTCAGAAAGCATGTCGAACCTTTGGCTTCTTTTGTAAGATTACGAACAGTTTTATGCTGTGATTGTATGTCTCTCTATCTATTTATTTTTAACCCAATTGTAAATGATAAGATAAATGATAGTAGATTTTTTTCAACAATTATTTTCATTTTCGCTTGTTTGCTTTTTGATTTACTTCTATGTGTGCAACTCGTACGAAATTGTTATTGCTTTGAAATTATAGTAGACTTTAAAATAAATTACTCTCCATTCAAAAAGAAATGTAGATTTTTTGTTTACGCGAATGTTACTCATTCAATTAACTATTTTATTACGGTTTTATCGTATTTAGATATATATCATGCTGTAAACTGTTTGAAATGTGAAATGTAAACAAATAAGTAATAAAAACGCGACATAAACCTTATTATAATACTTTAATTTAACAAATGTAGAGTTCAAAGGCTTTAAACTTCATTTATTTTTACTAAAGATAGATGTCCCGCATAATTTCCTTTATTAATACCTATTCCCAGTTGTCTATAAAAAGAAGAATACCTCTTCCCGCCCCAGTATTCTTAATATCGATACCTAATCCGCGTCTAAGTATTCCCAGTATCGATACCTGTTCTCATCCCTTCACCTGTCACTCTCAGATTGCGGGAAACTTTTTTGCGGTCATCCTTGACGCGGGCGACGATTGTGTTCGTAATTGGTGATTCTGGTTTCGGCAAATTTACATATGGAGGACGGTTTCGAGGATATATTTCCGGTGACATATGAGTCCGAGAAAATAGGGTAATTTCAGCTATTTAGGTAAATTTTAATGTTAGATAGGTACCGACTTCAAAGATGATCATTTTATTTCGTGTTACATTGTCTGTTAGGCCGTTGGTCCCGGCTGCCATCTGGTGGTGGTTCCGCACAACTCTGACACCAGGGTGTACATGGTCGATTGACAATGTAACCTACACGAAATGATGTTGATGGATGATTGGATGATGATGGTGATGGAAGACCTTCTGAGATAGAGCAATGAAATAGAGCAATGAAATAAATATTCAATAAGTGCTCATAATGTTTAAATAACATTAATATTTAACTCTTAATTAACTATAGTAATGTTTACTAGTTATAAAACAGTTTCTGGTTTTTATGTTTTCTTAAAGAGGTGCCGAAATCGGGGAATTTGTGAACAGAAATATTTTTAATCCCCACTCAATAATAAAAATCAATAAATAAATAATAATTTATTTCAGGTATAAAATCCATATTGATTGAGCGGATTGCTGATAAATAAATGTTAAATACATAGGGCGCACTGTAAGTTTCCGGAACTGGCCACTTACATAAACAATATTTAAAAATTTATTGCAACATTTGAAAATAGAACTCTTTGGCTGTAGAATGCAGTTTGTTTCATCTGACTGTCTTTTGTTTTTACCTTGTGGCGCCATTTAAAAAATTGTGTGTCTGCATCAACATGGATTTAACTCGGGAAAATTTTCGTAGTATGATTTTCTACGATTTTAAGTGTAATTTGACAGCTCAACAGAGCATCGCTCGGCTTGAAACAGCTTTTGGCAATGAAGCACCATGCAAGACAACTGTTTATAGCTGGTTTGCAGAATTCAAGCGTGGTCGTATCAATCTCAGTGACGAATCTCGCGATGGTCGGCCGTCCACCGCTGTGACCTACCATGAAATTCACGCATCCTTAGAAATAGGCATGAGTCAAATACAATTAATCCTACACAAACATTTGGGTGTGAGAAAGCTGTGCTCGCGGTGGATCCCACACAACTTGACCGAGGCTCAAAAAATGAACCGCGTCACTTGGTGCAGTGCCATGCTTACCAGATTCAACGAAGGTGCGTCAAATTTGGTGTGGGACATAGTAACAGGTGACGAAACATGGATTTATTGCTACGATCCCAAAACAAAGCAGCAATCGAGCGTATGGGTCTTTCAAGATGAGCCGAAACCAACCAAAGTGGCGCGCGTGAAAAGTGCATCTAAGCGGATGATTGCTTCTTTTTTTAATAAAACTGGACACGTGGCTACTGTTGCTTTAGAGAATCGTCGTACAGTGAATAGTGACTGGTACACGACCATTTGTTTGCCGGAAGTTATTGACGAACTCCGTAAAAATAACCGTAAACGCCGTATCATCCTGCACCACGACAATGCTAGTTCTCACACGGCCAGACAGACAAACGACTTTTTGAAGGCGAAAAATGTAGAACTCATGAGTCATCCTGCATACAGTCCCGACCTGGCACCTTGTGACTTTTTTCTGTTCCCAAAAATTGAGAACCAATTACGCGGTCAACGATTTTCATCACCAGAAGAGGCTGTCGAGGAGTATGAAAAACACGTTTCAGAGGTCACCACAGAGGAGTGGCACAAAAGTTTTCAAAACTGGTTTCATCGAATGAAAAAGTGCATAGACGCCAAGGGAGATTATTTTGAAAAACAATAAATTAATTTTGTACCTTTAATAGTATTTTTTCATATTCATTCCGGAAACTTATAGTGCGCCCCACGTATGTTAAATAATTAGGTTATGATTATGACCAAATATATCAGAATACGTTATGTTATGGCCCAGTAAAAGCGATGCGACAACCTATTTAGAGGGAAATGAGCCTAAAACCGATTTGTACATCGAAAATCATTAATCAAACATACCATAGAGACGCGAGCCAAACAAAATGCCCTAACCAATCCATAAACACGAGCTGTTATGGATGAGGGTTGAAAACCTGGCACAGCAGCCAGCCAAATGGCGTCGTAATAATAAACTACTAAACAGGCCCTTGTTTGTCTATGGTTTATGAATTTATCGATGGTTAATTCTGCCACTGTGTACGTCTATTCTCGATTCTAACCGCGGATAGACCCACGTGTACTAATAAAAATATCCGCTAGCCATTGGTCTATATATAGATTTAATATAACATTAATCTATGGGTCTATGATTTATCCGTCTGTCGAATAAATCTCACTAGATCTGTCTTTGACGACGTTCGAAATTTGCAAGTGCAAAGTTTTAATCACTTCCTAATTAGTGCACATTAAATTAAGACCAACAAATTTATTAATAACGTACAAATTACATACAATTTATCACAAGTTTTCGTGTAAGTGTAGTTCGCAACACGTGCCGGCCGGCTGCGATGTTTGAGCGCCTGACTGTTTCGCACAGCAATTACTTCACAAT
Source organism: Euzophera pinguis (assembly GCA_947363495.1). Lineage (NCBI taxonomy): Eukaryota > Metazoa > Arthropoda > Insecta > Lepidoptera > Pyralidae > Euzophera > Euzophera pinguis. Next base: position 946,539 of record OX376176.1, on the reverse strand, counting down.
TAAACTTTGGCTAATTGCCGGCTAGAACGCGGCAGGCGCTTACGTGTTTAAGATGTGATTGATAAACGAAATAGCTGTTTGAATAATTTTGTTTATGTCGTCTTGTATTTTCTGTTTTTATGTTCTGTAACACAAGTTTTAAACTCTCGAAAGTCCTTTCTTTAGTTGAACAATTATTAAACTTATTTTCTTCTCATACTTTATTTGTTTATTTCAATACAACACACCCCTTATTTCCAACACAATAGGGAGTTGGCTAGTCATGTTCAGTAAAAGTTTAGTCCAATTAGCACGGATTAATAGCTCAGTGCAGTGTCCCTAAACAATAGTACACGGGTGTTGCGATTGTTGGATGGTACAAGGTATATGCGTTTCTCTAAAATCAATTTTTACTGGTAAAAAAATCACAACACTACATTGTTCATTGATAACTTAGTCGATATAGAATGATTTTATTGTTTCTTTTGAACGGGAAAAGGCTAGGAATGATTAAGATCGAATGATTCCATTAACGATAATCGATGAGTGACACGTATGAGTAAAACATTTTCAAAAATAGGGCTCATGGTTTCAAAACTTCGTACAGGACGATGGATTTTAACTAAAAATGGCGTAGCGATCCAAAGTGAGTGTTGCTTGAATTCCGGTAACAAATCTCTCATCTCCACTTCGATCACTCCTGTGCCACCACTTACCAATCGGCGTCAAGTAGATCTCTCTTTTTTTAAATCCATCTATACATCTATTGGTGATATGATATGTCGAGTTTTAGTGTAAATAAGTAGGAATTGTTCGAACTGTTGCAGTTGAATCTACAGTAAAATAGTTTTAGTTAACGTAGGTACCCTTCATTTACAATTGGTGGCAACGGTGGGATGCTTTCGTTATAATGAGTTCAATAAAAAATGTATGAGAGTTAAAATTCTTTAAATTTCTTGTTAGTCACTGTAACTCTTCAATATTATTCCTATGCAGATTTCTGTTCTACTGTAAAATCATTAACCTATATTTAATTATTTTTATATTTACTTTAGTATAACTTAACTTGGTTGACTGGTAGATAAAGTCTTTGGTTTAAGTCCACCTTTTACATTATTGTAATGAAGTTATTTATAAAATCCAACTGACATACTAATTCCGTATTAAATAATAATGAATACTAAGCATACTAAAGTTATACATTATGGACGTAGGCCGCTTCCAACCGGTCATTTTGGAAATCATTGGGAGAGGCCTATGTCCAGCAGTGGACTGACTGCGGCTGAAATGATGGTGAAGATGAAGGTTATAAAACTGAATATTGACATTTTTCATTGGCGACTTAAGTGCTCTCGCCAAAACTAATTTCGCTACATCATCATTATCATTTCGTGTAGGTTATATTGTCAATCGACCATGTACACCCTGTAGTCTGAGTTTTTCAGAACTGCCTCTCGGCCTCTAACGTGGTTCCTTTAACGACTACCAGATGGCAACCGAGACCAACGGCTTAAGTTCCCTTCCGAAGCACGGATATCTATTATCAGACAATCAGGTGATTCTAGCCTGCATTGTCCTAACCAAACCGGAAACAACTAAACAAAGTATGCTTCGAACCCACGATCCTCGGGTCGAAGAAGAATGCCTTAACCATTGGACTTCGGAGGCAATTTCGCTATATTCTAATATCTTACGCCATACATCCAATTCTCTAAGCGTTGTCCAACCAGTCGAACCCAAACTTTCGAAAGAGTTGTATATTGTTTACCGACTCCTCCTTATTGCGAGGATTGATTTTATTTGCCAAAGTTTAGCGACGATTCTTAGTCTATTGTCTTTGGTTTCTCCGGTATCTATTGTTTAGATTTTTGTTGACTCTTGAATAATAATTGTGATAGCATTCAATATTAAAACTAAACTATTTTCATGCGGTTTTTATCGTGTTTATTACATTTATACGAAACGTTTGAAACACTTAACAGCGTTCATAGTCGCAGGTAGATTCTTAAACCCTCACTCAAACTCGACTTAACCTTACTCCACCTCATTGGTATGATTAGTCGCATGGAGTAATTTCAAAGAGGAGATGCCGTAATAAGCGTTTTGTAAGAAAGCGTTTGTGAGGCTACACGGGGCGGAAGGCAGACGTGCGGGGTGCTTGGTTTCGGCCGTGGCTCCAATCATAGAGCACGAGCAATGACAAGCTCCGCCCACTGCAGTGTCGGCGAGGCGCCAATTATTACGTCACTGCGCCATTTCAAACGGCATCTCCTCCTTGTAATTACTCTATGATTAGTCGTCACAAGCTTCCTTGACTTGAGATGATTTCTCATTGGAGGCGAGTATCGAACTGTCAAATATAAGGTTGATCGAGAGGTACCTTGAGGCGTCCTTAAAATGAAATAAAGGATAATAAATCGACCACTTTTGGCCTAGGTATCTACTTTTTTAATTTTTATTTTTACTGTATTCTTTTGTAATTTTTTTACTTTTGTGTTAAGAATTGTTATTATAATCTGTGACGTTCCTCATTGGAGTTTGCTCAAGCAACCAACTAAGAATGTCGTTTTCAACGAAAGTTCGAGGACTTCCTTAAGGCGCCCTCGAATGAGTTTGAGTGAAGGACGTTCTTAAGGTTATGTTTAAGAATACGGGGGTAAGTTGTAGGTCTGTGATGTCATATGAATACCAAACTACCGTTAATAAAATTGTTCAGATTCACGCAGTTTTGGCTCACAGTATCCAACAGTCTTGTTGAGTTCCTATCCTACATTTATAAGTTAGGATTATAAATACACTTCTAACCGACTGTGATCTCTGGTTCACCAGTAGAACTATCATTATTAATATTTTTCCAGATTCTACGACAGCGCCCAAACCAATGGTACCCACGACGACTACCCCCCACAGCCGAAAAGGACTTCCAGCCTATTTCACCCCTCCCCTTTTTTGTACCCCCTGCCGAGCAATGCCAGTTTGTTTGACTATAACCACTACCAGGGGTACCAAGGACAAGTGGAGGGGTTTGAGAGGAGAGATGGTAAGACTTGACATCCATGTCTTATGTTACAATTACGATAGCCAGTCTGTTACGCTTTAACGGCCAAATAGCTGAAATTTGGTACGAATATAGTTGAAGACCCGGGGTCAAACATCTCAGGCTACTTTTTGACGCAGGCGGAGCTGCGGTTAACTTTCGGATATTTTTTTGACACTTCTACATTTTTAGCTACAGAGAGCTTTTAAAATTACAGCGGGACAGCTTGAGGCGACGGCTTGCACCACTCAGCCTTTTCGGCTAAAGCCCTTTGCGGCTCCCAGTTGGGACGAACCTCGGCCGTGGGCTTTGCCTTTAAACAATGCGAGCAATGCAAACGCTCAATGCTTTATGGCCCTACACTATGGTACCTTATGGGCCCACTAACAGCCTATTGGTGACGTTGTTGAACCGGCAGCTCATATACCAGTTTTAGGACAGATTTAGGATGAAAGAGTGAGAATAATCTTATATCGCTTCCTAAATCAGAAAGCTTGCAGGAGCGATTTCAGAGCTCCTGCAAGCGTACGGAGTATGTGACTGCCTATGTGAGTACACGGCTTTAGGTGCAGTCACAGAATTATTAATAGACTAGCTGTTTCCGGCAGCTCCACCTGCGGTATATAGCCTATGTTACTCAGGGTGAATGTAGCTTTCCAATGGTGAAAGAATTTTTGAAATCGACACAGTAGTTTTTGAGTTTATTCATTACAAACATACACACAAAAATAAAAAATCTTTCCTCTTTATAATATTAGTGTAAATAGTATTAACGTACAGAACGGATACTTACCCCCAATGTAAACCAAATGTTAAAATCCAAAAATATTTTTTTTGGAATGTATTAATAAATATAAATAAATATGTATAATTTTTCTCAATTTTTTTTTTTGATTTCTACACATTTCGATCCGTCTAATCGAGACGAATCCAACGACACCTCAAAATCCGAAATCGGACTCATAAATTTTCCGAAAATTTCGAAAATAGACGAAATTTCGCATACCGAGGTTACTTGGTAGGTAAATTTTTCATACAACGACTATCGAATTTTCGAAAATGTTCTATCTATATACACAAAATTTTAGGAGCGCAACCAATACATTCTGCGTTCGCGCCTCATACAATTTTTTCCAAAAACATACAAAATTTGTATTTTTTAATTTCAAAAATTTTTTAAAAGCACCGGCTGTTCAAATTTTTATTGTTTATAGTAGATTTCGTCGTTTCGCGTCGAATAAGCCGCTTCTCGGTGTCATCAGTCAAATTTTGAACTTTAAATTCCAAAAAACATTTTTTTTTTAAATTGTATAATTTTTCCTCAATTTTTTTTGATTTCTACACCTTTCGATACTTCTAGACGAGTCGAATCCAACGTCATAGATTTCGAAAAATTGCAAGTAATCTCGTTCAACTCGCGAGATCCCGCCCTTTTTTCGTCCGAGAAAAAGGCCGAGATCTTTAGAGAACGAGATCCTGCGACAACGAGATTGCATTCCCTAGCCTGCATGCTAAATGATTTATGCAGTGCTACTGATAATGCTGTACGGGTAACGTAATGTCGGGCATCAAAGGGTGGTGCGATGAATTTCATCTTTTTCACAATCATCTTTATTATATCGAATTTACTTGGTCAATGGATCCTGTACAGTACACCCTGGTGTCAGAGATTTTCGGAGTTTTCCGAGGTTCGATTTCCACCGGAAGCATACTTTTGTTTAGTTGTTTCCAGTTTGGTTAGGACATTGCAGGCTTGAATCACCTGATTGTCTGGTAATAAAGATGATGCCATGCTTCAGAAGGCACGTTAAGTCCCGGCTACCATTAGTCTTCAAGGGAATCACGTTAGAGGCTGAGAGGCGGTTCCGAAAACAATACAATACAATACAAAATATCTTTATTGCCCACATACAGTAACAAATAATATAACATTTACAAAGACTTCAACATAATATGAGCAAAGGCGGACTTATTGCTAGGCAATCTCTTCCAATCAACCCTTACGAGGTGAAAGAGAAACAGTTAAGTTAGGGTGGTACGGCAACAGATATATGTAGTTGAAAATTATAAATATACACAAATATTGCATATAAAATAAACATACATAAATAACTTACATACTGTAACATTCATACGTACTGTATGAATATCTAAGCGAAAATAACAGCAGTATCAAGTCAAAGTGAGAGGTGTACATGGTCGATTGATAATGTAACTTTCACGAAATGATGATGATGATGACCACCAGGTGGCATCTCAGTGCGCGACGTGTCATCAATGAACGCCACCTTCTCAGAGCCCCGAGCTGGTCCAACGACAGCCAAGGGTGACGACGAGTGGAGGAACATCAATACCATGCTGAACTGCATTCTCAGTATGGTGGAGAAGACTAAGCGAGCGTTGGCTATATTACAGCAGAGGGGTAAGGATCGTCGTTTTATGTTTGCTGTTTCCCGCGACAAGAAGTATAATACAATATCTACAATATATATTTATTACCCATATTAAAAAAATACAATGAACATTATATAAATGTAAGATGTTGTCTTCAAACTTTCTCCCGCCATTACAAGCCCTTGATTACGTAGCCAAGTGTCCAAACAGGCAAGGCACCGAATTACTAATAGTACTAACTCCCACCCGAAACATATACCGCACCTCACCGCTCAGATTTAGATAAAAAATCGAAAGTTTAATATTTCAAGGATGTCGCTTTTACCGCTCGGCCGCTGCGACAACTATAACACAGATACGGAAAATAGCTAGCCCAACGAGTAACACACACATTGACACGCGACCCAATCGTACAAGTCGTAATATACAATCGTATCGCGCTCACTGCTGTTGTATGGAATGTCCGGGGTGTACTAAAGGGTATCAGAATTTATTTCCATTAAATTAGCACCATTAAAAATATAAATATATCAATGTAAGCCTTGTCTCCTAAAAATGTATGTCAAGAGACAGTTTCATCCCATACCAGAGAGTTCCCTATCCATAATATTTTTTAATGACAATCTTACGTGCGTTATCTCATTTTAAACTAAACATTAGGTCAAAACAAATTATTCAAAAAGAAGGGATAGAGCAATAAATTTTTGAAAAACATCAAAAATAATGTTGCATAAAGTAACTGGCTGGCAAATTGGCAAGGATGTGAGCGGGACAAACGTATACTAATCTAATTATCTGTATGGGTTCGTCTTGCTCAAACTTTGTCAAGTAATATGCCGCCGGGTATACCTTGTGGATATTTTTAAAGTAATAGGGTCGGAGAGGATTTTATGAATGCACTCGAAATTCAACTCTGAAACTAATTATTTAATTTTTTTAATCAATTTTTATTTAATTTAAATAATCTGATATAACCATTGTGCTAAATGTTGACAAACATGTGAATTCGTTCATTTAACTAGGTAATTAAGCAAAGTTTTTCTTATTTGTAAATTGACGTTTTGAAGAAAATGCTGCAGTGGAGTTTGTGGCGCCGCTTCTTCTCCACTTGCGCTTTGGAAGTGGTGGTAAACTTAATATAAGTAAATTGACGTCAATAAGTGATATTTATATCCTACATTGAGAATAAACAATTTCATTTCATTTCATTTCATTTCATTCACTATTATTGAACAAGACAAAAAATGCTCGCGCGTTCTGGAGGATACGCGGGAAGCTCCGCGCGCAGTTTATAGTAATAGTTTTGAAGTTGATTTTTGATCGCCTTATAAAATTCTGCGCTGCGCTGCTCTTGGTCTGAACTGACCTATACTCTCTCTTCAGGAGTGGAACCAACAGAAAGCAACGACATCAAGCGAGCTGCAAGCGAGATAATGGCATCAGCAGTCAGGCAGACAGAAGAAAGGGTGGCTGAAGTCAGAAGAAGGGCAGAAGATGCTGTGAACCAGGTAATAAATAAGAATTTAAAAAAAACCTTACATTTCTTGAAATGTTAATGTTATACAAATAGGATGAAACTTAAAAAAAAAATCTTATTCAACTTTTTAACTCACTCGTAATTGTCGATTCAATAATCGATGAATTGAACAATTTTTTTCGAAATCATATAAAAATGCCCAAATCTTATAAATTCCAACATTGATGTGGAGAAATGTAAAGGTTTGTCTGACCGTTTTTTTTTAACTATCGTTTGCTCGTTAAATCAATGGATCGCGAGTGTGACCTGCGAGCTTAATCCCCTGATAAATGACATTGAAATAGTTTTCCTGAAAAATTTATAAAAACAAGGGTTAATGCAAAAGAGCAACTGCCTTCCAAATGATAACGTCACTGGAATTTGGGGTGCTATTTTTAAAATCTATGACTCACTTAAAACGCTAGTCGAATGAAAATCGTTCGACTCACCGATTATATCGAATTAGGAAATGTGAATCTCGCGAGATTGGGGCTCAAGCGGGATCCCGCGAGTTTATGAATAATAATACTGCGAGATCTCGCCAATTTCGACATCTCGCGAGATTGGCAGTTTTGTCGTTTAAGAGCACCGGTTGTTCAAATTTTCTTCTGATTTCGTCGTTCCGCGTCGAATGAGCCGCTTCTTGGTGTCATCAGACAAATTTTGATCTTTGTACACCAAATTTTAAATTCCAAAAACACTTTTTCTTTGAAAATGTATAAGTTTTGTTCAAAATTTTTTTTTTTTCCACACCATTCGATCTGTCTAGCCGAGACGAATCCAACGACACTTCAAAATCTGAAATCGGACCCATAGATTTCGAAAAATTGTAAATAATCTCGTTAAACTCGCGAGATCTTGCGCCCTTTCTTCGTCCGAGATCAATCTCGCAAAAAAAAAAGTCGAGATCTCGCGAGAACGAGATTGCATTCCCTATATCGAATGCCTTAAGGAATAATAATGTAGCAACAGGTATTAATTATATAGTATATCTTCATCAGGTCAAACGTCAAGCCCTATTGGAACTTCAGCGGGCAGTAGGCGCAGCGGAAAGCAAGGCTTTGGAACTGGTTGCAGCTGAAAGAGGGAAAGTGGAGAGACTGATCGAAAGGCGACACAGCCCGCCGCCAGGCAGGGACTTGAGCCCTAACAGCTCGGGACAGCAAAATGTAAGATATTTTTTTAAGAGAGTTTGGACATTTTGTAAGAAGTAGTCCGTCTGGGGAAGTGCCTCCACCCTACAGAAGACCGCAGCCAAATAACACTGTGATGCAGTGTTGTATTACTGCTGGTGAGTAGGGTCGCCAGGCTCAAGAGGGGTCGCTGTGCTGACAGAGGCAACGCGCTCGTGACATCTCCGGTGTTGCAAGCGTTCGTAGGCTTCGGTAACCACTTACCATCAGGTGGGCCGTACGCTTGTTTGTCTACTTAGTTTTATAAAAAAATAATATTTTGTTCTTAAATTTTTAAAGCAGGGCGTGAAAGTGTTAAATTCCCGGAGAATTCGTAAATTTTTAAAGTAGTGCGTGCAAGATTCCCTGAGAAAAGTATGTTAGATTCCAGGTAACCACCCGAAGTAGGGAACAGTGCGATTATGGAATGAACTCCCTGCCATAGTTTTACGGGCGTGAAAAAAAATCCTTCAGGGTCGGCAATGCGCTCGTGATATCTACGGTGTTACAGGCGTTCATAGGCTACGGTAACCACTTACCATCAAGTGGGCCATACGCCTGTTTGCCTACTTAGTTGTATATAAAAAAAAAGAAAAAACCGCACGATACAAATTGCTATTTAAAAATTTAGAAAAAGACAGTGACATCACTGGATACTGTAGCGAAAAATCCTAGGCTGTTGATGACTTATCCATAGTAGGAATAATAAACACTTTATTGCACCAGGAAAATACAATTTTGAGACACATACATGTAGACATAATGATGTGCAAAAGCGGCCTTATCGCAATAGAAATCTCTTACAGGCAACCCTTTTTTGGAAAATTTTCAGAAAAAGATAGGCATGGTGCAGAAACATAAGCTATATACAATAGTATAAACTTACACAAAATAGACTTACTTAAACTTACATATCAGTACACATATAAAATACAGAAAAAAAGTAATAAAATGAAATAAGCTTCCTTCAAAACTTCAGGAGTTGTATAACAATAACTTTATAAAATTTAAATTAAGTTTGAAAAAATACTTTTTTTTATTTAAAAAAAAGAATAAATAAATAAAACTTTAATACCTCAAATAATGATGTTAGATAAATTTAAGGACTTATTGTAACATCTCACATCATTCACCTAGAAAATGCTCTTTCACTTGTGCTTTAAAACTCGCAAGAGTTTGATCACGCCGAATTTCAACTTAATTTAGGGAATGTATGTATGGTATGGCAGAGACAGTGAAGAAATTGAATAATGAATTCAACATGTTGTTTTCTCATCTACTGTATGATTTCTTTGTTTTAACACAGTGTTGCTGGAACTGTGGACGCAAAGCCCAAGAAACTTGCTCAGGATGCAACGCGGCGCGATACTGCGGAGCCTTCTGCCAGCATAAGGACTGGGAAAACCATCATCAGGTACCGTTGGCTGCTCTTAGAATTTTACTTCCAACAGGCATTACAATACAATACAATATAACTTTATTGCCCACATCTGGGAAATCACATAATTGAAATGATAACATTGTTAACAATATGGAGCAAAGACGGACTTATTGCTAAGCAATCTCTTCCAGACAACTTTTGTACAGTAAGAGAACGTGATGTAAGGGTGGACCCAGTAGAATTGAAAATAAAAATAATGTCTAAATAATAGATAAATCAACACGGACGTAGATATAATTTGGGAACAAAGGACAGTCACTAATGAGAAATACATCCATACTAATATTATAAATGCGAAAGTCTGTCTGTCTGTTACGCTTTCACGGCCAAACCGCTGAACGGATTTTGATGAAATTTAGTATGAATATAGTTGAAGACCCGGGGTCAAACATAGGCTTTTAACGCAGGCGGAGCTGTGGGAAACAACTAGTATATATATTCCACACACCTTGATAGGTCAGTTAGTGCTCCTAAACCTGGCTCTTAAAACTAGTAATAGTTTGAGCCATGCGTATATTAACAGGCAAAGCATTCTACAGGCGAACAGCCCGTACTGTAAACGACTTGGAGAAGAAGCAGAAGCAGAAGAGTGGGTTGGAGTTTTGAGAAGTAGGTCATTAACACTTCATTCTTCAGATGGTTACTAACATAAATTTGCCTTCAAGAAAAAGGTTCAAGCTCATCTAATGAATTCTCTCTAATTTATAAACCAGAATCACAATTTCTCTGCATTAAAATCTTTAAATATATATGTATGTATATTATACTCCCTATTTGTGTAAATATATGTATGTTTATTTAGCTGTAGGGTTCTTTTATTTTCTGTAATATCACACAAAGCTTTTTTGCGCCGCTTTGTATTTTCTCTGTTTTCCTAATGGTTGACTGGGAGAGAATGCTTTTAGCATTAAGTCCGCCAATTGTATTTTTACTTGTGGTACAATAAAGTTTTAAATAAATAAATAACGATGGATCTTCATTATCATCATCCTAGCGTGTATTCCTAGTTGCGTCGTCAGCTTACGCTTCGGAGCCTAGGGTACGCTGTAAGTCATGGTCCTAGATTTGGCGCCTAGTTATAATTATACCTATATATTTCATAATCTTGAGGTTTTAGCAATTCGAGTACTTTATATGTATGTAAATACTTAATTGTACAAAAACAACATTGTTACAACAAAACAGAACACAACAAGAGGCGGACTTATCCTTGACAGGGATCTCTTCCAGTCAACCCGTAGACTAAAGGAAAAAAAACAGTACATGGGCATCGAAGAGTGTACAGTACAATAGATACGATAAATATACAAATTAACTTAACCTAAGTATGGTCATTAGCTATGGCCTATGTGCTCTTTAGCATCATGATTTATTTATTTATTAAAACTTTATTGTTCCACAAAATACACATATACTTATAACAATTGGCGGACTTAATGCTAAGAGCAATCTCTACCAGTCAACCATTGGGAGAAACGGAAAGATAGTTTGGCGTAAAAAGTTAAGGCGGAAAAATATATTACTTATAGAGCAAATTTTATCAAAAGCTTAAGTTCATACACTACGTAAACATACATACATACTGTTTCATTTAAAATATATACATATATATAACAGTATACCAATGATGAAGTCAAGTCACATTGAGAAGTTTTCATTAACTGAGTGAATAATCATATCGAGTGGGCTACATGGTCAATCAGCAAGATCTGTCAGAGTTTTTTCGGATCCGCCTTTCGGCATGTAGCGTTCCTTTGACGACTACCAGATTGCAGCCTATCTCAGATTATCTCTATTATCAAACAATCAAGTAATTCAAGCCTGCAATGTTTTAACCAAACTGGAGACAACTAAACCGAGTATGCTCTTTATTTTTTTCTTTCAAACACGCGTACGGCCCACCTGATGGTAAGTGGTTACCGTAGCCTATGAACGCCTGCAACACCGGAGATGTCACGAGCACGTTGCCGACCTGTCCGCTGTCAGCACAGCGACCCTACTCATCAGCAGGAACACAACACTGCATCAGTGTTATTTGGCTGCGGTCTTCTGTAGGGTGGAGGTACTTCCCCAGACGGACTACTCCTTACAAAATGTCCTACCTCTCGTAAAATCTCGTAAAATGCTTAAATGGAAATCGTACTCACGTCCAGGTCTTTGGCAAACTCCATTAGGTGTGTATTAAAGGAACCACTTCAGAGGCTTCGATAAACTCTGACTCCTGGACGTACTGGTAGACCTTATAACCCACTCGATATAAACAATTTATTGATTAAATCTTCTCTCTTTCAGGTCTGCAGCGGCCGAGACCAAAAACCAACGGCTTTACTCCGCACTTCACCACCAGCTACGACCGTACCCAAAACTCTAACGCGTTCCACTACCCCAATATCTGCAATCAGCAATGTACCAGTTACAACTACCGATAATAGATTGTCTTTGAACACATTAAATTCAGCTGAAAGGCTTTTAACAACTCAAGATAGGAGTCTAACGACGAATAGTGAGAGGATTGCTTTGGCTACATTGTCGTCGGCTCAAGGGCTGATTGGCGCGATAGGGGGGAAGAAATGACGGCTCAATAAGGAGGTGAAATTTCCGAGAAAGGTCAGGAAGTAATTTGGTACTTCTTAAATGTTTTGGAGATATTACATGAGAAGTTGTTTAAGTACAAATATTTTGTTGAAGTTTTGGGATAAATAAATAATAAACAAGATATGGACTTCCCATATTCTGTTACATTTATTTCATAACAATGTAAATTGTATATTAATATTGAACATGGATTATGCAAGTTACATAAATGAATAAGATTTACTAGAAACTAAAATTTGCTCAATTGAGCATATTTAGTTTTTTTTTTAAATGTTTATTTCAATTTAACTTTTTTAAGTTGGAAAAATAGCTTAAATTAATCGATAACAATTGAAAAGTTGTACTAAATTTAAAATATAAGGATTATCCGCTATGACTTCTCATATGCTTAAACGATTATCAGATAACTGGTATTAGAAGTTTTAATTAAATCAATAATTATCATTATCTATTAATTTCACCAGAAATGTGTTAAAGACGGATTTTCTATCGTGATACTATTTTGAGTTAGGGAAACGTATAAGCTTCATTCAGTAATTATGTTAGCATTAGAATCATTCAGACAAAAAAAAAATATGTTTTTCTAGTCTATTCCAAGGTGGTTTCAATATGAATATTTTGTGCAGACACCTACATAATTTCATTAAAAAAATAAACAATAATTTTATTTCGAAATATAACAAACAATAATTTAATTAAAAAACAGTCGTAAGAGAAAAATGAATCAAATTAAAAGTAGTTCTGAACTTGCAGCAGCTTCCTTATAGGTGCAATTGATATTCAATAACGATGCATTTTTGACATGCTCATTATTGGTATTCTGCTAACACAATTTTGAATCTCAATTTAATTGCAACTAAAACGTATTGAATGGTAATAGTAGAAAAACTGTAAATAAAATAGATATAACAGAGTACAGATTATTGAAAGAATTGATTGATGATTCTAATGATTTTTGTGATTATAAAATCCAGTTGCATTTCAATGGCATGCCAATGGAATACGATTGGTCTTAGAATTTCTTAAAATTGGTACTTAACAGAATACCAGAAACGTCAAAAGTTGCCATTGCGATCCAATTACGATTCAATTGTGCACTATGTAAAATAAGAGAGTTGACGCCCAAATAAGTACAATTTAGGGAAATTGCTGAGAAGATTCATGGTACTGCCTACCTACTTAATTATTATTTATTTATTTTTTTGTCAAGACAATGGTCCCGTAGAGCCCTAAGAATGAAAGATCCTAAAGTTTCTTCCTCTGTAATATTGAGATATAATGTCATTTGTTGATTTGTATAAAATTTTATTTCATTAATTTATTCAAAATGTATTCGTTATTTATTTTTAGAATTATAATTACATTCCCATTTACCTCTTAAGAAAAAGTACTTGCATGTACCTAAATGTTATTGTAAATTGTAAATAAATATTAGTGTTAAAATGTTTTAAGATAAAACCAAATGTCTAAGCTTTATTAGCTAAATATTCAATTCATTTGAAGGAATAACCGTAGTAAATATATTATCGCAATTCACAAACATATCTGTCATCCAAGCGTGTTTCCCGGAACATCCTATGCTTACGCTTCAAAGCCCAGAGTACGCCTTTATAATGGTCCTAGATTCGGCACTGATATTGCATTGAAGTTACTGCTTTCTGACCTTCATGACCCATGAAGCTTATGAACTTAAGCTTCATTTAAACTGACGCAAATCCCGCGCTTGACACGAGACGCCCACAGAAATAAGAATACTTAAAGTGCATTAAGCAAGCCAGTTAACTTTGACAAACGCTATGACACTTCTACCGAGTTTTCAGCGTCAGTTTGAATGGAACTTTATAGAGAAACTAGCTTAATCAATACAACCACTAGTATCTGTCTGTCTATATCGCCAATGAGTAGATACTGTGCCGCTGTCTCACCGTCAAAGCCAAGCACGTGACACCCCTCACTGTGTTGCCAACTTGTGTATGTGTTACAGCGCTCAGTTTCTACTCGTACATATAGAATACAGACGCTAAAAAAACGATCGGAGTGTGTTAGTGGCGAACACTGTCAGATTTTTCAGGCTGTATAAAAGCATCTGCCACCACGTTTTCCTCATGGACCAATGACACAGCCTAAGGATACATCAGGCAGTCATATGATAATTTTCTAATACAATACGTGATTATTAATTGTACGTAATTATTTTTCCCCCGTATCAATGTGCAATAATAATTGTAATTAGTTAATGGTGTATAAAATTTCGAATTTAATAATTTTAAGATCCATTTAATAAATAGTTGTAACTTAATTTATAATAAATTGAAGTGTTAGCGAAACATTATCTGTGGTGTTATTTTCATGAAACCCTTTGATGTAAGTATGTATGTAAAGAGCGCTGTTTTTGAAATCCATGCCTAACTCTAAATCGATGAGTCGAATGTATACTTCATTCGGCATTACTCGGCGAGTCGAATCATTTTCATTCGACGTATAAGTCATAGATTAAAAAATGGCACTCCTTTGCCTTTACCACCAGTAATTGCAAACGCACTCGTTATCAATTTAGTTACTTAACTTTAAAATCTGTAAAGCCCTCTGCCCTTGTGGATAAGGTAGAAGCCTCAGATTTATAGGTAATTTAGAATTTACATACAAAAATTTAAATCAAAATAAATTTATAGTTTCGAATGCGGCTGCTTTTGTTAAAATTGATGGTAGTGGCTACTGGCTACTGTGTGTATCCCTTTTTCACCCAAAATAGGTGAGTCGTAGTAGCTTATTTAAAATTAAAATTATTAGGTAGGTAGTTAGATATCGAATGAAAATCAAGTTTCTGTGAGTTACACTTGTGCGTTTAGAATAATAGTGAACCCCATTATTCACATGCCATAAGTTGATTGAGATATCAGTTATCGTTTGCTCTTTTAGACTATGCCCCCCTTTTCCCCTATTCATTATCTAAGCGAGTTTAATTTATCTAAAAGAATAATCTTGTGAAGTTTCTAATGAAACGGACTAACTAAAGTCTTATCCCCGTACATACTTTCGACCCCCTTTTGACCCTCTTTGGGGGTGAATTTTAGAAAATCCATTCTTAGTGCACCTCTTATTTATTTAAGGTAGGTATACACAACAGGTTACAATCAAAACAATTCAACAATGTAAGTAAGTTAACACTTTAAGCTAGACTCAAACCAAAAAACGTGCAAACACAGCATGACAACTAATGTAAACACAGTTAAATACACAAAATATTTGGTATCAAAATTATAAAAACTTTAAAGCTAACAAATTAAATTTACAAGCCTTACAACAGTAGGTTGTAATATGCAGGTACTATCTTAGTTTAAAGACAAAAATGCAACATGTGGAAAAGTCAGCGGAGGACGCGCTTGACTTGATTTTTAAATGAGCTAGAGCTGGCAACTGCAAAAAATGTCTATTGATACCTCGGCCAAATAAAGCTCATTGTATAAACGACACATACGAACAATTGGGTTAAAGTAGGAAGTGTCATTCCTATAGATCGCCAATACAAAAACCTTTCGACGAGTGCGAGTAAGATGTTTGGTATTAAAGTTCAGAAGTGTATGATTTTATGAAGATAAATAAGATATTGTTGCTTTCGGCGACATTCCAATGAGGTCATATGAAAATGACGCAACCTGTCAACGTAAGAAAATAGTTGGCGACTACATCCGGCCATATAGCACAATATCCTTGTAAATTTCCTCTGAACACTCTCAATTCTGTCCGAATGTACCTGGTAATTTGGGGACCATATGACCGAACAGTACTCCAGACATGTTTTAACCAGACTATAGAAAAGGTACGTGAAAGTAGCTGATCTTTAAAATGTTGCGTGGCCCTCGTTGCAAACCCAAGCATCTGAAATCCCCTAGAAACGAACTCTTGACCAAAACAGGAACCCAGATGCCAAAATTCATTGACATATCATCAGTGATCTTTTAGTTTTTGCATTTTCAGAGTTTGTCCCTCTATTCCCTCTTCAAGGGGGGTGAATTCTGAAAAATCCTAAAACAAGTGTTTAATCATTTAACAAAAGCGATAATCTTGTGAAGTTTCGAATGAATCTGACTAACTAAGCTCTTACCCCCATACATACTTTGGACCCCCGTTTGACCCCCTAGGGGGTGAATTTTGAAAAAACCTTTCTTATCTGAGCACTATGTAATAACATAAAACTTCTGTCCAAATTTCACTTTTATAGGTTTTATGGTTTAGGCTGGGCGTTGATGAATCATTCACCGTTGTTATATTGTCTATCTATATTACTAACTGACATATCATTATATATATTATATAAATTCCTCCAAACTATAGAAACATTTTTCCACTCTGGGATATATTTGTAATCAACCGGCAATCGTACCGCTTGATATTTAGCTGAATATTTCACTACGTTAAGACTTAGCATAAGATCGGATTTTAGATCCTTACGCCTAGTACTTTTTTGTTCTTTTCTTTCCTCTGTGAAACCTTTTACGTATTCAACATAGATTTCTTTAGAGATAGAGTATCTGTAGGGCTGTTATGACTCATATAAAACCAAATAATTTTCGGTTACAGTAAAATTTCTGTTATCCAGAATTGATGCAATTTGATTTAAACTTGTAACCGACGGTAATTCTCAAAAATAATTGGTGCATTTAGTGTCGGATGCAAGGATCCTCTTTGGGCCGTTAAGCCATAGTAAATATTTTCAGTACAATAATTATGTCATGAAATTGTACAGAGATTTACTTTACATAACTATACAAACAAAATTACAGTTAACTATGTCACAAACATGAGCGGACACACTCTTTGATCTGTTAACATCATGACACACCTTTGTATCCGAACAAATCGCCTGAAGCGATTCGCAAAAGTAACAGACGTCCTTTCTTGTCGGCGGCTGACAACCAAGTGCCCGTCATCGTTCCAAATTTAAAATGCCGCCGGCCAATCACCGTCTTTGACGTCAAAGGACCGACGGAATCCGTGACGGGTAGTATCAAAAGGATTCGATTTTCTAAATAACTTTTCAAACTTAATGGTTTTGAAAATGTAATATTATTCTGAAGTTGTTTGCCGTGGTAAAAATAGTTTTTAGGTAACCGACGCACTAAGACTTTACCCCCGTATTCTTAAACATAACCTTAAAGACGTCCTTCACTCAAACTCATTCGA
Source organism: Euzophera pinguis (assembly GCA_947363495.1). NCBI lineage: Eukaryota > Metazoa > Arthropoda > Insecta > Lepidoptera > Pyralidae > Euzophera > Euzophera pinguis. The sequence continues at coordinate 929,221 of OX376176.1, read as the reverse complement.
GGGCGCCTAAGGAAGTTCTCGAACTTTCCTTGAAAACGACATTCTTAGTTGGTTGCTTGAGCAAACTCCAATGAGAAACGTCACAGGTTATAACAACACAAAAATTTTAAATTACAAAAGAATAGAGTAAAAAATAAAATAAAGTAAGTAGATACCTAGGCCAAAAGTGGCAAAACCCGTTTTTTATCCACTTTATATCATTTCAAGGACGCCTCAAGGTACCTCTCGACCAACCTTAGGTATATTTGACAGTTCGATACTCACCTCCAATGAGGAATTATCTCAAGTCAAGGAAGCTTGTGACGGCTAATCATACCAATGAGGTGGAGTAAGGTTGAGTGGAGGTTTAAGAATACGGGTGTAAGAAAAAAGAAAAATATTCTCATGTAAGCTCCGCGCCGCCTGCAAATTTAAACATTTTTATCTGTTTATATGTACGGATAACATTTATGATCACATTATTTTATATACTCAAATAGCCCTCGCAGGCTAAATACCTCTTGTATAGAAAGAAAATGTAATTTTTTTCGTGAATCCTTTTTTTTAGTAGGTAATAGGTTTTACGGCCATGGATACTAGTCCTTTATAGCCCTTCTTAATTTTTTAATCTTCTTCGGTAATACAGTGTGGTTTCGTCAAGTCTATAAGTCAAGTCAGTAGTCAAGTCTAATCAGAAGAATCAGATTAAGTGAAGTGGTAGAAAAACTGCACTTAGCGATTACTAGGAGCTTTTGGCAACAAGCATGAAAATCACATAAATCAAACACTGTACCACTTTCCAACACTCACGCTTGTTATCGAACACTTTGCGATTAATAATCCACCATTATTATGCACAAACACTCAAAAAAAAAAAATTAGGAAAATAAAATACAGCGCCGATACTGCTCTTCACAGCTTCCCGCCAAAAGTCCTTTTGTGAATACTGTCGACCGCGTCATGTCTGATTGAACTTTCTGTGTTGCAATGGTATCGCGCTATTTTTTGACAGACGTTTTTACCAAAATTAACGTACATACGAGCTGCTAAAAATAACGACAATGACAAAGTGACTGTCGATGAACTTTTTGACATAACGTACGTACGAGACTTTTGTGAGATAGTCAGACAAAAATGCTTGGATTTAATTAATTTTTATTAGATTTATTTCTCTCGGGTGTTCGACTTCAAAATGTCAATCACTTTCTGGCGTTTGACTTCAAAATGTCGATAATTTCTCGAAGACATCAAAATGTCGATCACTATCGAGTGATCCAATTGGCTAGTCAACTAAAAAATAAATTGTGTATATTATATATTTTATTGATAGAATAGACTATTTCGGAGATACAATTTGAACGAAAAAATTCTTAAAATTATATTTATTTTGTTATTTAATTTTAAAGATTTTATAGTGATGACGTCACGCAGCTATAATGGCCATTTCGAACTGCAAGAAAGCAAAAATTACTAAGGTATTAAAAAATATATATGCCAGTGTCAAATGTCAAAGTCAAGATGGACCGCGAGCCGCGAATTGGTTTCTTGTTTGTTTACAATCGCCAAATATTTAGGTACCCCATTTTTCGTATCTATTGCATATTGGCCTGTTTATTGGACTTTACTGCAGTCTCTTCATCCGTTTACATCTGATTTTTCAATAATTGGACACCGCTTCTTCATTATAATGTATGAATGAATGTAATTAGGTTATGTTTACTTGAAGAGAGATGACATTTGAAGCGCTTAGTTAGCGCTACCAAACAAAAAATATTTATTGACTACGCTGTGCTGCCAACCTAAAAAATTCAATGTGAATAGCCGGAAGTTATCCGGCTACGTCATACGTCAACCTTGCTAAAAATGAAAGTCATTGGGTTTTCTGCGATTTTCTTAAAAAATACTTGCTTAACTAAAGATCTGATTAATGTAATCTGTTTCCTAAGCCTATTCCTCGAAATGGTTTACGAATTAGACATTTTCATGAAAAAGTTTACTAGCCAATTCAAAATTTCGCCACTTTCGAGTGTTCGAATTCAAAATGTAGACCACTCTCCAGTGTTCGACAACAAAATGTCGATCACTTTCGAATGATACGAACTTGACAAACAGGTACACACAAAGTTCAAAATTTGTGTTCAAAAATACCAATTTGTGACAGAATTTGATATCGACCGAGCATGGGCTGGCTGGACTAAGTTCATAATAGGTATTTTAATATAACAATGACAGATAAAATGAGGCTCAAATTTCATTCATTTTCATAAACAGCAATCTGAGCTTGATAGCGCGGCATGCGTGCGTATACGTGATGATTGTGCGTATTCTGGGCTCTGGAATGCTATTTTTTAAATCTATGTCTATGAGATTGCCTAGCAATAAGCCTTTGCTCCATTTGATTAAGCTTTGTTATTGTACAATTATTTGTTTCTGTATGTGGGCAATATATTTGTACTAGCTGTTTCCCGCAGCTCCGCCTGCGTCAAAAAGTAGCCTATGTTTGACCCCGGGTCTTCAACTATATCCATACCAAATTTAATTAAAATCCGTTCAGTGGTTTGGCCATGAAAGCGTAACAGGCAGACAGACAGACTTTCGCATTTATAATATTATGTAATTGTATTGTGTATTAAGGATTGTATTATGTCGAATGAATAAATCTTTCGATATCTAATGAAAATCATTGGACTCACCGGTTTTTTGTATTTCAAAAATAGCTCTCCCGAAGGGTAAGTTATGGATGTAACCAGGAAACACGCTCAGACAAAGGAAGGGGGTTTAAATTACGCCTAACATGTCCTTATATCACCCGTCTCCATCAGGGCACAGCGAGGGTGTAGGAGAGCCCTCAGACAAATTAAACTGCCATCTATCGACGCGATTGAAAACCTGACAAATGCATATCACTTCTAAGTTCCACGCCAATAGGCCTAGCCTATTATATTAGGGACAACGTTTTGACTAAACCATCATAAGACCATAAAATAGCACTCCAAGATATATATTTCATACATTTCAAAAATAGGGCTCCTTAAGGCCATTCATTCATTAATTCAATATATTTTCAGACGTGAGAACGAAGTTACAAAAATATCATTCAGTCATTTCGAGTGGGTTACATGGTCTATCGACCCTACGCACCCTTCTGTCGGAGTTTTGCGGAACTGCCTTTCCGCATCTAACGTAGTTCTTTTGACGACCACCAGATGGCTAAAATATCATTAGAATGGTTGATTTCGATTCAACGTACAACTTTTGCAAATGGAATAGAGCCGGTCTGACTTCAAAATAACTTACTAAACACACTAAAATTTGTAGATAAAATCATTTATTTCGTACTAGCTGTTTCCCGCAGCCCCGCCTGCGTCAAAAAGTAGCCTACGTTAAACCCTGGCTTTTCAACTTCATTCAAATATCGTTCAGCTGTATAGCCGTGAATGCAACATTGTGTAGGTTATTGTAGGTAAGGTATTTAAGTATTAGTCTTTACTGTTTTTTAATATGAGTAATTATTATTATTATTTGTATATTTGGAAGTCAGGGACAAGTAGTACTGTAGTAAATAATTAAAAACAAAGCGTCGTTGTGAATCACGGAAACAACTGTGAGTAAGCTGGGTTGGTCATCAAAACAGGTTAGACTTTACAGAGTAATGTAGTTCAGATCTCGCATTGTTTTATTCATTCATTCATTCAAGTGTGATACCCTACAGTAGTCATTTATTTATTTAAGTATTTATTTCGCACAAATTGGCCGAACACCATAAGAAGAGACATGATGATGGGAATAACCCCTGAAATCATAGATTAATAATTGGTCTCCGCTGCGCTACGACTAGATACCGTCGGCATACTACATAAATTCGCAACTAAAACCATGCCGAAATCGGCATGGTTGCGGCATACCCGCGTCAGTCATGCCGCGACCGATGAGTGAGTTGGATGTCTAGATAAATATAAAATTTAATGTAAAAGTAGACGCAAAATGTGCAGTTTGCGTAGTCAAACTGTGTAATAATAATACTAAAAGAAATAAGGAAGATACTGGTATAACATACCATCAAATAAGTATTGTATTATTTCGAAATATGGTCATAAATTACTCACGAAAATAATATAACCCTCAAATATGGCGCGAAGTACCGCTCGGTGCTCAATGTTGCCGTGTATTAAATAATCCCTAATTCCCCGAGGTTTCGATTTTTATTATTTAGATATTTTGTTTTTTAACTCCCGACTCCAAAAGAGGAATGTTGTAATTTTGACTTTTTCTGACAATTTTGTCTGTCTTTAACATCTTATTTCTTTAATGCTGATCTGGGAGAAAAGTAAATACGTGGAATGTACTACTGCTTCTCTTCCCGCGCAGACCATATAAGCCGGCCGAGGAAGTGGGCGAAAATCGAAGAACCATACCTATCAGTAGGCGGTGCGACTAGCAACCTATCACTATTTTGATTCCATTTCTAAATATGGCCTTTAGGTAGTTGGTACCCCGTAGGGTATTGTTGCCGGATAATTAATTAATCGAATTTGGTTTTTTTTAAATAATCTAGGATATCGAAAGTATTGATATAATAAATTTAATCGATTTTTGACAATTAATCGATTATTAACTGCAATATCAAACAATTAGTCGATTATTGAAATGGGTTGATATAACTTATATCGATTTAATCAACAAAGGTAATCGTTTATATCAATGGTTATTAATCGATTATGCATCTGTAGTATCGATATAATCTAATCTGTAGTAATAATTTTTGAGAAATTTTTGAAAAATAATCGATTAATGGATTAACAACAATACCAAGCATTTCAGGCACCGATACAATACAGATATACCGGAACTCGGCGGCGGGATGTACAGCGGGCATACCACAAATCATCGTCATTCAACTCATATAGAAAAAAATTACTGAAATATATTATCAATAGTATCAATATCGATACTATCAATATATTATGATCACTATCGATACCTTAGATTATATTTTGAACTATCAAAGAATCGATTATTATTCGATGTGTAATGTATTTTCCGGCAACACTACTGTATGGAAAAAGGCCATGATAATATCTACTCGTATGTACAAGATGTTTACCGCAGCTCCGCCTGCGTCAAAAGGTAGCCTCTGTTTGACTCCGAGTCTTGAACTATATCCGTACCAAATTTCATGAAAATCAATTCAGCGGTTTAGTTGTGAAAGAGTAACAAACATCCATCCATACTTACAAACTTTCGCGTTTATAATATTAATAGGATGTGTATGTCTATTTATTTATCTGTATTTAAACCCGGGTTAGAACTAAAAAGAGGTCAGTAATCAATCCAAATAAAGCTCCAAGCTAAATAGAAAATTAAAGTAACGTTTAACATACTGTACTGTGTAATAATGAATCAAAAAAAAGTTTTTTTGCAATTTTAGGATTCTATATTAGAATTATAAAATAAAGTAGACAAAAATTAATCATTTCCCCTACCTTATCTCCGAAACTAACGATTCCAAAATTTCGATTCATAAATTACAGGAAAACCTATGAGATAATTTTAAATTTGTTTAGGAGGTCCAAATGAAGAAAAATAAAAAATAGTATAGAACCCTCTCCATGCGAGCCGACTCACACTTGGCCAGTTTTATTTTAATTTCATTTTAAAGGATTTTCTGAGCTACTTTTTATAATACGTAACAAGACCACAGCAATTAATAATTTTCCCATTGGTCGGGCACCAGTCAAGTAGCTGGCAACACCATAATCGACGCTAGTGTGCGTCTTTGCACATTGTTTTACACACACTTTCCTATTAAGTGGCCGCATTCTGGAAACTGATTTTTCTTCACAGCGCGGTATCTAGTCGAGCGCGCGAGACCAATTATTAATCTATGCCCTGAAATGGTGCAATATAGGGAAGATTGGCGAAAGAAGATACAGCGAGAGCCGACACAAATAGAAATGGAAAAAATATAGAATTAATGATGGTGATATTGATTTATTTAATCTTACACACACTCACAATAGGTGGACTTAATACTAAAAGCATTGTCTAACAGTCAACCTTATTTACTTACTAGCTGTGCCCGCGGATTCGCCCGCGTGGAATTCAGTTTGTGTCACGGAAAAAAGTAGCCTATGTCACTCTCCAGGTCTCTAACTATCTCCACACAAAAAAACACATCAATCTGTTGCTCCGTTGAAATGTAAAAGAAAGACAAATAAACAAACACACTTTCACATTTATAATATTAGTATGGATATGGATATAGAATATAGTTATTATATATAGTAAGTATACTAAGAGTATAATTTTATTTTTATAATAAATTCACAACCCTTATTACAATGACATATTTCTTACTAGCTGTTTCCCGCAGCTCCGCCTGAGTTTAAAATGTTTAGCCATTGTTTGACCCCGAGTCATTAACTATATTCCTACCAAATTTCGTCGTAATCCGTTCAGCGGTTTGGTCGTGAAAGCGTAACAGATAGATAGACAGACTTTCGCATTTATAATATTAAGTATGGATATGGATTAACTACGTCATACGGTCAATCACAAATTTAAGAGCTCTATTTAAGAGCTTTATTTTAGGGTTTACTAGGTATAACGAAGAGAAAATCTACTACTAAAGGTATGTGTGAGTAGAGAAGATAAATCCAGGTTACAGGGAATAGTACAATATTTATTATTTTTTTACTTTACAAATTTAGACTCCAAGGATACACGTTATTAAGAAATATAGATAGGGGTCGTGAGATCGAAGTAGGCACGAGATCCAGTCAGGCAGCCGCTATGAAATAGCCAGCCCGAGATGATCCGAGAGAGGTCTTCTGGTGGACGCGCGCAGGCTTATATATGGCCCTCGGGGTGATGCGGTGCGGGGAAGCGGGGAAAGGCAGCCGTTGATGAAGGCACGACGTCACATAGGCTTCTAAATTTTAAGTAATCGACAGGACGAAGAAGATTCATCAAGGCTCAAGCCAAACAAATTCGAACTACCTATTTATTCGTTTTAAAATAATCAAAATTTGCTACATTAACTTAATTCACCTGAGCAAATTCCCCTAGGTAATTTAAAAATAAACTTTGACCACCTGGAGCTCTATTTTTGAAAAGTGTAACTCACGCAAAATCGGTGAGTCGAATAACTTTCATTCGGCAAAATAGGTAATTCGAACAATTTTCATTCGACATAATAATACATTTCAAAAATAGGGCTCTAATACTACCTCGAATTGAATAAATAATATTTGAATCTATATCTCGACTACTCTGTGGCTAAATTACCGGTGATACCACCCAGTGCATCGACCAGCTAGTTTCAGAGAACTGTGCACACAACCAGACAAACAAAACAGAATCGGACGTGCTTGTTGAAGTGATAAAATGAGAGTGGTGAGTTTTTTATTATTTTTAAGATGTGGTGAGGTTAAGACTTTTGCCTCTTTGCTTATGATTCACTTTATTCTCATTAGTGGGTCTGAAGGGCACGTTCAGTCGCACCTCGTAAGGGTTGACTGGAAGAGATTGCCTAGCAATAAGTCCGCCTTTGCTCATATTATGTTGAAGTCTTTGTAAATGTTATATTATTTGTGTATTATACAGTAAGCTTCAAAGTCTTCAAACGGAATTTCCTCCCTCGCACACTGCGATTATGGTATGAACTCCCTGTAGGTTTTCCCTAGTGACTATAAAATGGGAGCCTTCAAAAAAGGCGTGAAAAATTCCTTCAGGGTCGGCAACGCGCTCGTTACATCTCCGGTGTTGCAGGCGTTCATAGGCTACGGTAACCACTTACCATCAAGTGGGCCGTAAGCATATTTGCCTACTTAATTGTATATAAAAAAAAAAGCGAAAAACTGAGACTTTTTGTCATAATAGTTCCTTCCATTCCTTTGGAGGATCTACTGAAACTTCATAGTCTCCAATAATGTAAAGTAGTCAGCGGAAGGTCAATAGTGTATTGTGCTCCACTATTTTTCTAACTACTGCTTTAATTAATTACCAATGATGTTGATGTTTCGGAATCGGTTCCTTTTAGTGTAAGTATGTAATCTAGGTATTCTGTGTTAAAAACTAAATCAGAACCAAAGGTGTTATTTTTGAGATCTACCTACCTAAGTAAGTCTACTCGAAAGCGATATATCGGTGAGTAGGCGGATTTTCATTCGAGTGTAAAATAATAATAGTAGTGTTTTGTGAAAAAATATCTTTCATTTTTATTTTTTTTTTAACATATATTGTCCCGCTGCTGGGCAAAGTTCTCCAAAAATATCCTAATTTAGGTAAAATAAATAAACGTGAAATGATTCATAAAACTGTAACAATAATAAAAAAATCTGTCATCTACTTATTACTTTTGCCTTTGTACATAGACATTGTGTAATCTGTATTTCAGTTCTTGGTGCAATAAAGAGTGTTTATTATTAATTATACTTTTGCAAATTCATTCATTCAATCAAAATTAAAATTTAACACATTTTTTTTAATTTCAGTACATACTCTTCACAGTCTTATTTATTTTGGGGGCGGTGTCATCAGCAACGATGGATGGAAGGAAAAGAGTCCAAAGCATGTACAGAATGACGGAATTACCAGGAAGACTGGGGGGAGTGAAAGGTAGATAAATCTTCTACATCCAGGTTGCATCCTCCGCTGTTTACTTCAGAGCCCAGGGTCCGCTTTCCTAGTTTTACGTCTCCACTTCGCCCGGTCTTCAGCATCCTTGACAGAGCCCATTAGCATGCATATCCTGCTTTGCGACGTCAAGCCAGCTCTTTTTGGGCGCGCCCCTTCTACCAGAACGACTAAAGATGAATAATAGAAAAAGGTTTCCTTATCAATCTTGTCTGCTTGTCTGAATACCCTAATTTCATGAACCACTAGACAGATTTGAATTTAGTTTTCACAAACTGATTGGCCTTAGCTCAGGGCGACATCTAATCTTTGTTTCATCAAAATCGGATATCAGGAAAGAAAGTTACCTACCTATCATCATTTAAAGTTTTTTTTCAATTTCCCCTGATAAAATTTTCATAGCAAAGTAATAAGCGGAGTAAGTGGTAAGTCGCCAAAATCCCATAATTTTAGCATTTATAAATAAGTAACGAAAGTAGGTATAATCGAACATTACGCGGACGAAGTCGCGGGCACAGCTAGTTTATTATGTTATTTTTAATCTTCATTATATTCTTATAATTTATCAATAGAACTGGTTTTATCATTATCTTTCCAGGTGGCCATACAACACTACGCCCCCTAAAAAAGGGGGAGTATGTTTGCGGCAACAAAATATGCAAACTTCGTCCCGGGGAGGTTCCCAAGGGGTGCGAGGGAGGGGAGTGTCAATACAACATTGGATATCAACATCGTAGAAAATAAATAATTTTCAGTTTTAATTTTTACCTGATTATTTAGTTTATGTATTTGTACATGTGGAACAATAAAGATTTAATAAATAAATAAACTAAAATATATTTTAGCCGGTATTTATTAATTCATTTGATTTGGTTGCAGTATGTTATAGTTAAAATAATTAAATATATAAACATATAAACTAACCCCCGATTTCATAAAAATCAAAACATCTGATAAGGCAATTTTAACTCATATATTTTTCATGTCTCCTTAGATTATTATAGCGCCGCGGAGACCAATTATTAATCTAAGCATATCTTATTTTTTCATGTCAAATTGTCGATAAGAGTGAAAACAGGACTAAACAATTTTAATGAATAAATTTATTGTAAAGCTAAATACAACGGTTTTCACCACGTACAGTATCTAGACAATGTAATTAGAACTTAAACTTATTTATCACATACACGAGGACTCTCTCTCGTCACTCTCGCAATACATTAGCAGGTTCCTTACAATCTTATTGGTGCCATCGACAAACACATCACACTCAGGTGTCTGATTCAGGAATGCGTTAAGGTTCGTAAGCATGCGACTGCGAGATGTATAATCTATCCTTAATGAATTTTCTTAAATTTTTATGAAAAAGGGGGTTAATATTTGCCTTCTACCACACTCCGGACACTTCATACAACAGCGAGCGCGATATACTACGATTCGGTACATTCGCACACATTGACGCGTACACACACGCGTTAATGTGTGTGTTACTCGTAGGGTTGGTTATTTACCGTATCTGCGTCATAGTCGTCGCAGCGACCGGGCGGCCGAAGCGTCATCCTTGCTTTGTTTTGCGTTCGATTTTTTACTCTAAATCTGCGCCACAAGGTGCAGTATCTATTTCGGGCAAAAGTGTCCGTTCTGTACGTTAAATAATAATTCTTATACCTAGATAACAGACGAAAAATAATACTCAATCCTTCAAAAAATTCATTTATTGTCAAATTTCTTCAACCTACTCTGCTCCCACTTTTTCTGTGACAATTTAAACGTCTCCACATCCAATTTCCCCGCAATGAGCCTGCCAAAAGGCGTGCTGTTCAATAAATTGCTTTTGTCTGACATTTCCGTCATAATCTTTAGTTTTTGCTCGTTAGTAGCTGCTTCGAATAGTTGTTCGAATGCTCGGGATCCGTGTTGGGATAATGCTAGCTTCTGATAGTAACCCTGGAACAAATATGATTGTTAGACATGCGATAATGGACGCTGTATTGTTTCAAAGGTTAGGTGTAAAATAAATTATAAACGCGATAAAACCCAGTTTAATCTGTAACAATATTGTATAGCGGTAAGATTGTGTAATTCATTGCCAGCTGATATATGTGTATATCGGCATATTACTAATCTAATTAATTAACTATTATTAATTTACTATCAAAAGTAATAGGTGAGGGGTACGGCGCATCGTTGTAAACAACACCTCCACTAAAGCCTCGTATTGCCCGTTCTTTTGCAGCGGGTATATATCGATCGCACAATTACTGAATCGTCAGTCTTGGCCAGCCATGGCTCTATCTCTGAGTCTGTGAGGTGCACTTCGATGCACTTCGATGCGATCCTTGTTTAACTCTGACTCCTGATGAGTTGTCTCCTAATATATTAGCATGGGAGGGAGGGTAGACTCTTGGTTGTGGATCATCGTATGACGCGGGGAGTCGTGTGCGTCTGCTTTAACCATGATTTGGGATACCGTCCCACTATCGGGACGAACAGGCCCTCTGTCCAATTTTATAAGATCTTTACGTTAATTGATTGGTAACCTAATCATACCCCACTCATTAAAGACAGCTTTCATTACCGCCATCCTGTCCTGTCACTTGATGACAGCCTACCCTTTTCGCCATTTCGACATGTACATGAATAAAGTAAACAAATAAATATTTGTAATTCATATGTCGCATGGAAATAATTCTACTCACCAATTATTATGAATGATAATCATTCGACATAACGATTTTGCGTGAGTCAGACTTCAAACATAGCAATCCTAGGGTGATTTTGCTGAAATTCGTTATGGATACAATTAAACACCACACCCCGGACACTCCATACAACAGCGCCGAGATTACAACTACTACGTCAATTTGAGTGATGTGTGAGTGTCACTCGTAGGGTTGGTTATTTGCCGTGTGTGCGTCATAGTTGTACATCGCGGCCGAAATGTCATCGTAGCATTGTTTTGCTCGCGATATTTACCATTAATCTGCGCGGTGAGGTGCGGTATCTTTTTTTGTTTCGGGTGGGAGGGTGTGAGTGTCCGTTCTGTACGTTAGTACTATCATTAACACTGTGCCCGGGGTCAAACAAAGTCTAACAGCTAGTAATATTAATACGCCTATTTGCCTACTGAAAAATTTTTTTTTACTATTTTTGCTGTGCATTTAAGTTACTCGTTTTAGTTCAGTAGTCTATTCGAATCACTCGCTTGCAGCAAATTTGTAGTTGCAAAAGTCTGACGGTCAGTCAACAGCATGGAGTAATTAATTACAAAGAGGAGACGCCGTTTGAAATGGCGCAGTGATGTGATCATTGGCGCCTCGCCGACACTAAAGTAGGTGGAGCTTGTCATTGCTCGTGCTCCATGGTTCCACGGCCGAAACCAAGCATGTCGCACGTCTGCCTTCCGCCCCGTGTAGCTGAACAAACGCTTTCTTACAAAACGCTTATTACGGCATCTCCTCTTTGTAATTACTCCATGGTCAACAGACAACCTTCGCCATATTGTGGGAAAATATTGGAACTATTAAATTACACTATTTTAATACGGTTTTTATCGCGTTCATCCATGCAGAATGAATGTCATACGCAATGATGATGATGATGATCACTTACTAGCTTTTTCCCGCAGCTCCGCCTGCGTCAAAAAGTAGCCTATGTTGGACCCCGGGTCTTCAACTATATTCATACCAAATTTCATCAAAATCCGTTCAGCGGTTTGGCCGTGAAAGCGTAACAGACACACTCTCGCACTTCTAATATTAGTATGGATTTATTAACACCTAACGTAATTTAATGTGTAACAATCGCCATACTTTAATCTAATTTAATTTACTGGCAACAAGGCATTCATATAACATTCCGTCATCTGTCAAAACGCGACAGGAGTGGACGTTGTATAATTTGTGCTTATTTCCCACGATTTACTCGTCAAAATGGCAAAAATAATTCATAGTTATGAGAGAAAGATAATATAAAATATAAAAGTTGTTATTGTCGCAACTATATGAAAGACTTGTAAAAAAAAAATGCAACTATTCTGTTAAAAGAGTGTTTTAACAGTAAACTCGCATTGATTATAATAAATACTGACATTTCATTTTACCCTGTAAATTTCTTAACGTGTTTGTATCTTATTTGAATAATAATTGTGTGCTAATGATGTGAATGACTTGCGAAGTAACCGACTTCTTGAATAATTATGATAAATTTGCATGCTGTTCAAAATGGCTAAATAGGATTGCTACTTATATTTGTGTACCAGCTATGCATTGTAAACTTACCCTTTTTTATGCAAATAAATGATTTGATTTATCATATTTGACACGAATAAAAACTAAGGATTGATTACTATGTCAATAAATGACATCATTATATTATTTGTTGACATGACACATACAGATGTTGCCGCTTAAAGACAATCGGTAGCGACGCCAATGCTGGGTTTCAATTTTTCTGACACAGGCTCTGGACTGACATTTTGTAACACCATTCTTTTTAATCTCGCCAAAGAAATGATTCAGGATTCTAAACCTACCTTGAGTTTCCACAACATCTTATCCCTGGCCTTAACACCGACACACTGGCTCCTACAAAACGCGTCCATAACGTGGCAGCCTTTAGCGTCTTTGAAAACCACAAGCAGTTCGTCGGGAGAGAGCTCCAGAAGGCTGTTCACTGCTTTGGCTGGCCGCTGAAAGAAAACATTTAAATTTTAGTTTACTAGCAGCCCGTCTCGACTTCGTCCGTCGCCTACAGCTGAGAATTTTTCAAATCGGACCATTAGTTCCTGAGATTAGCGCGTTCAAACAAACAAACTGTATTTTAGGGTTGCCAACTTTTTTTACAAAAAATAAAGTTTATTTAGGTCAGAGAAGAATATTAAACAGTATTTAAAAAAAATATCAGTATTTTATTTATTTGATTTTTTAAATGCATATTTTTTCGAACTTCTGGCACAAGTTAACAATTTACTGTCATTTTTAAAAGCTTTATAAGCCTCACTATAATTGTTAGTAAGATTGAAATATGTGAGGAGCTCATTTTTGATTAAATGTATGCTAGCTCCGTTTCTGTCGTCGCGCCACTTCGCATTAATTACTGAGGAAAAAAAAAGAAAAAATATATACACATTTTTCTAAAAACAGTATTTTTATACTTTATTCTTGTTCAACAGTAAACAGTGTAATGTACTTAAAAACAGTATAATACTATTTTTAACAGTATAGTTGGCAACCCTATCTACATCTACACTATAATATTATAAAGAGGAAAGATTTGTATTTTTGTAATGAATAAACTCAAAAACTACTGTGCCGATTTCAAAAATTCTTACACCATTGGAAAGCTACATTCACCGTGAGTAACATAGGCTATATACCGCAGGCGGAGCTGCGGGAAACAGCTAGTATAGTATATATCAAGTTTCAAATTTCACACATTTGTTTCCCTATATTATTACGATTTGTCTCTATCATTCAAGTCGCCGATTTCGAGAGAGTCGTACAGCTTCAGAGACCAGGGTACGCTTCAATCATGGTCCTGGATTTGGCACAACTGCCGTCTGACTTACGTAACACTTATTAATTTACGCGCGCAATTTCCATACATACTAGTCTTTTCCAGTGATCGGGCTCGATTTTCTTCGGGTCAAAATATTATATTCAATTTTCTCAACAAATCAAATCAAACAATTAAATTAGCACTAAAGTAAGTTTGAGAATGTACGGTGTTGTACAAATCGTCAACTCAAGCAATTTACGCTATATGCGCAAATTACTTTTGACCTAATCAGTACACTTGGCTAGCATCGTGCCGCGCGTGTCCTCTTAGCAGCAATTAACAATTAATATCGCAATCAATCAGATTATCATCAAATCATCATCCTTTTATCACTAGCAATTAATAGTTATCATCAGTGTTTTGTGAACCTATTGTATTGTGTGTTTTGGACAATATATCGGTTATCGGACTTAGTGGTTTTATTACACTTCCCATAAGCATAGCAATCATTATCATCAAATGTATATAGGGGTTACCTATAGCTCCTACAGAAACTTTTGTCTGATACTAATACTAACTTGTGTCTGATACTGACAGACTTTCGCATTTATAATATTAGTATGGAAGTATGTATGGATAGTATAGAAGTATGAATATTATAGTAAGTTACAAAAAAAAAATATTACAGTTGTTCAATCAATCAATCAATCAAATCAAATCATTTATTTGTGAAGTGTATTTGTGAAGTTCTCGTAAAGTATAACGGCACGAAAAATAAATACCTGAAACTCGAGTATACATTGCAGTACAACTGATCCATGGACGTTAATAAAGTACTCCTGGTCCAACTTATTGACGTCAACCCTCTCAATCGGCAGTAAACGTAAACACAGCACTGAGAAGTACTTCTGTTGCTCTTGCGATGTGCAGTTTAACGACGCTTCTAGTGTCTGAAACAGTGGTTTGAAATATATAAACACTCTTTCTGTAAGAATAGTTATTCGGATAGGCTTTTCGGCCTTTGACGACCTTATGGCAGCCGGGAGCAATGGACGTGCCTTCCGTCGCGCGGAATTAATCATTATTTTATAAAACAAGCATAAATTGAACGTCTACAAAAATAAAACCAGTCAAGTGCAAGACTCGTCTGCTTGTTGCCGTTATCAATATCGAGCTAAAAAAATATTGTTGTATAGGAGTACAATTAAATTTTTATTTTATTCCGTTTCTTAGTTACAACAGATATACACCATCTGTAAAAATTTCAACTGTCTAACTTGATAGTTTTATACAGAAATACATTATCTATAAAAATTTACAGTGTTAAAATTTCAAATTTTTAGAGATGATGTATTTTATATATTTATTTATGTTATACTAGCGGTTTCCCGCAGCTCCGCCTGCGTTAAAAAGTAGCCTATGTTTGACTCCGGGTCTTCAAGTATATTCATACCAAATTTCATCAAAATTCGTTCAGCGGTATAGCCGCGAAAGCGTAACAGACAGTAAGAGAGACAGACAGACAGACTTTAGCATTTATAATATTAGTATGGATTATTTGTTACTGTATGTGGGCAATAAAGATATTTTGTATTGTATTTTTGTTGTCACTAAGAAACAATAAAATAAAAATTTAACTGGGCCCCCATACAACAATCTTTTTTTTTTACGGTATACAACTAGGTGACAGACGGATAGCGAGCCCCGTTTTACCCTTTGGGTACAGAACCCTAAAATCCGAAATTATTATTGGAGGCCCTGACACGACATTTTAGAAATTTTGCGAGAAAGAGAACCCTTCTGCCAAATAGATACTACGAGAGAGACAATTTACAACTGAGGAACATTTTGCAAAACAAAGATCTTTTTGTTGGCTTTTATGGCGTTACATTTTCTCAATCTTATTCATGTGCATGCGGTGTTTTTCTGTAAAAGATTGTACAATTAGTTAAATTATTATGATTGCTACTTCTATTGAACGTATTATTGTAACAATAGGCTAGTTTCCTAAAAAAATATAATTAGTCCGTCAGTTAGATAATCAAAAAATATTGAAGACCAATTTTTTCTTTTGTAAATTACACAAAGAATGGTAAGATATGGCGCGTTAAAGTTCCGTGTGACGTCACAGCGTGCTACACTTTTTCGCAATATGTGACGTCACGAGATTCCACTCCTAAACTTTGATGCGTTATATCTTTATAATTTATCGCTCAATTGATAAAAGAAAAAATACGTCACTAATATATTTTGATTCCCTAAATGACGGACTAATTTTAATGTTAGTCTTTTAACCCTGGAAACAAGCCTATTGTTGACAAACTAAATAAATAAAAATCTTCATATGTCATGCAAAAGAAATAATAAATGTTCATGTAACGGGTACTTCACACTTCAATTGACACACAACACAAAGTTACAAAATATTTACAAATTAAATCTAAATGAGTCGGATGCGTGTGCGCACGTTTGGTCCGACTTCCTCCACACGACTGGGGTGATTTTGGTTGGTCGGGCAGAGGGTGAGATCTTGCCAGATGTTAGCCAAGAAGTTTAACCGCTACATGGCCTTTCCCATCACCTCTAATAGCAGGGCAGAAACGAGTGAGTAAACGAGATGTCGCCTTACATCTTGTATTGCGCCATCTCGTTCACTCACTGGTTTCTGCCCAGCTATTAGAGCTGATAGTAAGGCCCCAGTACAATAACAGTGTGGCGACACAATCGCACAGTAAATGGTTACGACACAACGCAACAGATGGCGCTAAAGAGCCTAATTCGAAATTCCCAAACAAGACGTCCAATCAGCATGGAAAGACTCAAATAAATCGCGCAATTGGAGTTTCTGAGGATTGGAGCAATATATACAACCTCCGACAGTACACCGTCTGTCGCGCGGTTCCCCAGGCATAACACCTCGCCTCGCCACGCCACGGGAAGTAATTCCCAGCGCGGCGCGAGAGCATAACACCATCGCTCCCGCCGTACTCTAAAATAGCTTAAACCGTAAACTTACGTTTATAAACTGCATCTGCCTTGCCTTAATCCTAAGACAAGCCTTCGCCAAAGCAACGAGAACGCCAGTGTTGCCGCTTGCGAGGATAGCACCGAACTTGTTGGCCAACTCGTCGAACATCGGCTCGAACTGCCAATAAATCATCATAGAAAAGGTATAATTTATTAATAAAATTAATATTCCAATTATTTATTTACATTACGATAACAATAATAAAATGAGATAAAAAAAAGCAAAAACTTTATACATATGACAAGATCAACCTTAAGGGTACATGGAGTGTGCTATTTTTTAAAAATGTGACTCACGCAAAATAGGCGACTCGAATAATTTTTGTTCGACATCGAATAATTTTCATTCGACATATATGTCATACGTTTCAAAAATAGCGCTCCTGGCCCAAAAGTACCCATAACGCAAGCATCATTCCCCCTTAGTAAACTGAGTAGTTAATTCATAGAAAGTGTGTTTCAAGCTTTCAATCACTCACTTTACTAAGTCGATATTGGAATTACTGGCTACGCTTCAGGAGCCCTTTTTTGATATCATACGTGGGGCGCACTATGAGTTTCCGGAATGAATATGAAAAAATACTATTAAAGGTACAAAATTAATTTATTGTTTTTCAAAATAATCTCCCTTGGCGTCTATGCACTTTTTCATTCGATGAAACCAGTTTTGAAAACTTTTGTGCCACTCCTCTGTGGTGACCTCTGAAACGTGTTTTTCATACTCCTCGACAGCCTCTTCTGGTGATGAAAATCGTTGACCGCGTAATTGGTTCTTAATTTTTGGGAACAGAAAAAAGTCACAAGGTGCCAGGTCGGGACTGTATGCAGGATGACTCATGAGTTCTACATTTTTCGCCTTCAAAAAGTCGTTTGTCTGTCTGGCCCTGTGAGAACTAGCATTGTCGTGGTGCAGGATGATACGGCGTTTACGGTTATTTTTACGGAGTTCGTCAATAACTTCCGGCAAACAAATGGTCGTGTACCAGTCACTATTCACTGTACGACGATTCTCTAAAGCAACAGTAGCCACGTGTCCAGTTTTATTAAAAAAAAGAAGCAATCATCCGCTTAGATGCACTTTTCACGCGCGCCACTTTGGTTGGTTTCGGCTCATCTTGAAAGACCCATACGCTCGATTGCTGCTTTGTTTTGGGATCGTAGCAATAAATCCATGTTTCGTCACCTGTTACTATGTCCCACACCAAATTTGACGCACCTTTGTTGAATCTGGTAAGCATGGCACTGCACCAAGTGACGCGGTCCGTTTTTTGAGCCTCGGTCAAGTTGTATGAGATCCACCGCGAGCACAGCTTTCTCACACCCAAATGTTTGTGTAGGATTAATTGTATTTGACTCATGCCTATTTCTAAGGATGCGCGAATTTCATGGTAGGTCACATGCCTGTCTGTTTCAATCATACGGCGCACAGCATTGATGTTTTTGTTGGTCACAGCGGTGGACGGCCGACCATCGCGAGATTCGTCACTGAGATTGATACGACCACGCTTGAATTCTGCAAACCAGCTATAAACAGTTGTCTTGCATGGTGCTTCATTGCCAAAAGCTGTTTCAAGCCGAGCGATGCTCTGTTGAGCTGTCAAATTACACTTAAAATCGTAGAAAATCATACTACGAAAATTTTCCCGAGTTAAATCCATGTTGATGCAGACACACAATTTTTTAAATGGCGCCACAAGGTAAAAACAAAAGACAGTCAGATGAAACAAACTGCATTCTACAGCCAAAGAGTTCTATTTTCAAATGTTGCAATAAATTTTTAAATATTATTTATGTAAGTGGCCAGTTCCGGAAACTTACAGTGCGCCCTATGTACTAGCTGTTTCCCGCAGCTCCGCCTGCGTCAAAAAGTAGCCTATGTTTGACCCCAGCTTCAACTGTATTTATACCAAATTTCATCAAAATCCGTTCAGCGGTTTGGCCGTGAAAGCGTAACAGACAGACAGACAGACAGACTTTCGCATTTATAATATTAGTACGGATATTTCGAAAAAAAATCGTTCGATGTCGAACAAAGGTTATTCGACTCGCTGATCAAGCGTAAGTCACACTTTTCAATAATAGCACTCCTGATTTAAATGTAGACTACTTCCACGTTTGTACATTTATACATTTTGTACAACAAATAAATACATTTTGATCTAATTTACTCATGAAAATATCATTGTGAAATGTTAAATAGGCTAATTGACTGTGTCACATTTGGACAATTTATTTTTATACGGAACAATACATACACTAACACCCATATTTTTAAACCTTCACTCAAATTCAACTCAACCTTACTCCACCTCATTGGTGTGATTAGTCGTGTCAAAATTTCTTGACTTGAGATGATTCCTCATTGGAGGTGAGTATCGAACTGTCAAATATAAGGTTGGTCGAGAGGTACCTTGAGGCGGCCTCGAAAGTGGTTATAAATCAGTTTTTTGTCACTTTTCCCCCAGTTAACTACACATTTTTTTTATTTTTTACTCTATTCTTTCGTATTGTTCAATTTTTGTGCTTCAGATTGTTATAATGTCTTTTGCACGTACGGTACCAAGTGCCAGTGACGTCACTGCAACATAAGTGCGATTTTTTCTTGACAGTTTCCCTTACCACGGGATTTCACAGGCTTATAACTTAACAGATTCAAAAAATTCTTTCTGTTTTAGAATTCTGATACAAATTTTAAATGTGAACACCAAAAAAATACTGAGTAGAATGAGAATGAATTTTTACAAAATCTACTTGATTTAGTAAGTAATTAAATGAAAATTCTTTATTGCACCAAGGAAAATACATAACAAATTTATAATGTTTGAGACAATATGTACAATAGGCGGCCTTATCGCAACTGCAACCTCTTCCAGCCTTCCTTAGGGTAGAGAAATGCAACAAGAAGAGACGCTAACAGAGAGAAAATAGTAAGATTTTTTTACGAAATATTTAGAATGTATATATAAGGGTATACATACCTCCTCCTTAACCTGACAGTTGTCAATCAACCTCTGTACTGTGAAGTTCAACATGGGCACAGTCGCCAACTGCCCGAGGCGGTTAATGAAGCAGCGAGCATAGATTTGTGTATACATCTTCTTTTTGGCCACAAATAATGCTGCTTCTAGCAATCTGAAAGTACGAAATGAGGATCTATCACATCAAGAACAGATTAATGTATAAGATTGATGAATTGATAATTTCATGATGTGGTAGATTATATCATGAAATATAACCTAATTACAATAAGGGCAGAGTGCGCTTCAACTCAGAGCGAAACAATTAGGAGTGCAGGGATGTCGAAAAATTTAACAAATGTTTGCATTTCATTATCAAACATACACAAAAACAGTGCAACCTGACAAAATATTTCCTTTTTTTTATTTTCCTGTGAATCATCATCATTTCGTGTAGGTTACATTGTCAATCAACCATGTACACCCTGGTGTCACAGTTGTACGGAACCACCTCTCGGCCTCTGACGTGGTTCCTTTAACGACCACCAGATGGCGGCAGGGAGGCCTTTGAATGAATGGATGAATGAATTAATTAATATTTTCAATTCAACAAAACTCACCTAACAGCTGGCTGTTTTGCAAATACGGGTGGTAAGCTCATTTCCTTCACTTCTACATTTCCATCATCATCATCACCAATTTCTATCTTATCTTCCTTTTTTTCATCAACCCCTTCAGAAACCCAACCTTCTGGAGCAAAGCTCTCATTCAACAACTTCTTAATCAGACTTTTAGTCAAATTTTTGTCTACATTTTTAACAGCGTACAATAAAACTTGCAACAATGCGGACGTCAAATTCTCATATGCTAAATCTTTGAATTGAGGCCATAAGGACAAACGGTTAGCAAATTCCTTAACCAATTCTTTAAACTCGTCTGGTACAATTTTGTATTCTAAATCGGTCAAGTGTGGAGGTATACCCTTATTGTCCTGTATAGTTTCTTTAAAAATGTTAACTTTCGGCTTTTCACCTGGCAAAAGAGTGATACCGCTTAAACATTTTATCGCACTCCGCAATATATGATTAGCATAAGCATCCCAGACGAAGTCTTCTAAATTATTTAGTGCATATTTACAAATTTTTAAAGTAAATTCATGACATTTCTGAATATGTTCTTCGCTGTATTTCGTCTCTTTATCTTTCTTTTTCTTCTTTTTAGGTACTTCTTCTTCACCGCTTTGTAGATTCTCTGTAGCCCTATCACATGCAACTCGTAACATGGTCTCTATCACGTGACTTGTGAAGTTATCGGAACATAATCGACGTAGTTCCGGGGACAAAACTTCGATGAATCGTTCAAAATCTTCTGCTGAAGAATACGGAAGGAGAATCTCGACAACTCTACAACCAAGTTGGTTTCCAACTACGTTCAGTTCTTCGCCTTTTGTACGTTCTAGGACATTGTTGACAAGGGCCACTGAAAATAAGAAGGATCTTTTTTTCACAATAGTTTTATAAAAAAATTTGCAAAAGCTCCTCATATTTTAAGTTGGTAAAAACTTAAATAGGTTTGCAATTCCGGAATGGTTAAACTTTACCAGTCATATTAGATAAGCATATAATTTTAAAAAATATAGATGATTTCATTTCATTTCATTTCCAGAATAGACAGAGAAACGGTAAAGATTAACTTAAAAGACAAAATCTGCCAAATACAAGTAAACTTTTACGCAGAATTTATTATAAAATGAGTCACCGACCTCTCTCCTCACTGTCTTCGATTCCTTGCTTCATAGCCTCCAGGATACCAACGAAATATTGGTATAATTCGTCAGGCATTCGAGTTCCTCGGCCCATTTGCCCCTTTTTGGCATATTTCTTGGCGTTAGCTAAGAAATTCTTGCGTTTCTTCCTCACACGCTTCTTGTTTGGATTATTTTCAACTGCTTCTTCGCCCATTTTGAGATATTTAAATAATTTTAATTTCAAGTATTTTATGTAAACCAAAACAACACAAAACAGATGGGTTTTGAGGTTATCTATCTGTCAAACAAAGAAACATGCTTCTTTGACATTGACAGTGTTCAAAAACGGCCGATGCCTGCATCTAAGGATTTTTATTTTTACAAAACAAAAATATTTTTTTTGTTCAACATAATAAATAGTGATGTCGACAAAGAGGTCGACTAAAACCTATGAAGTTGAATCTATGAAGGGAAAAAAGAAACATGACAGAAGAATGGTCTTAGGAAAACATTTGCATAAAACGGACGTTTTTCTATTATATTGTAAACCTTAAACAAATATAAAGTATCCTTAAAAACCATAAGACTTTCCTTAACAAGTTTTCGACCGTGACAGGACACGAATAAAAGAACCTGCAATCTTTGGATCATAATAATAAAATCGCATTCGACGAACTACCAAGGGGCCACCGAACTCAATGGAACGAAACCAACGAAACCGTGAGTTATAGTCAGTGGGAACACTACAACTCTACCAGGGAAGTGTCTCTCTTTATTTTCACATCTTCACAAAAATTGTTTATTTTTCATCCCTTAAATTTGAGTGAAGTCGTGTTTTGTTCCAGCCCTTTGACACTTGAGATTTTGTGCACTTCACGCCTAAAGGTTATTTGGCACTTAAAGCACAATCCGCACAATATTTTAGTTGTTTTTGCACGAACGTTGTAAATACTTACTCACATAGATTAATAATTGGTCTCGCGCGCTCGACTAGATACCGCACTGTGAAGAAAAATCAGTTTCCAGAATGCGGCCACTTAATAGGAAAGTGTGTGTAAAACAATGTGCAAAGACGCACACTAGCGTCGATTATAGTGTTGCCAGCTACTTGACTGGTGCCCAACCAATGGGAAAATTATTAATTGCTGCGGTCTTGTTACGTGTTATAAAAAGTAGCTCAGAAAAACCTTTAAAATGAAAATAAAATAAAACTGGCCAAGTGTGAGTCGGCTCGCATGTAGAAGGTTCTGTACTATTTTTTATTTTTCTCCATTTGGACCTCCTAAACAAATTTAATATTATCTCATAGGTTTTCCTGTAATTTATGAATCGAAATTCTGGAATCGATAGTTTCGGAGATAAGGTAGGGGAAATGGTTAGGTTTTGTCTACTTTATTTTATAATTCAAATATAGAATCCTAAAATTGCAAAAAAACTTTCTTTTGATATATTATTACACAGTACAGTATGTTAAACGTTACTTTAATTTTCTATTTAGCTTGGAGCTAATTGATTACTGACCTCTTTTTAGTTGTAACCCGGGTTTAAATACAGATAAATAAATAGACATACACATCCTATTAATATTATAAACGCGAAAGTTTGTAAGTATGGATGGCTGTTTGTTACTCTTTCACAACTAAACCGCTGAATTGATTTTCATGAAATTTGGTACGGATATAGTTCAAGACCCGGAGTCAAACATAGGCTACCTTTTGACGCAGGCGGAGCTGCGGTAAACATCTTGTACATACGAGTAGATATTATCATAGCCTTTTTCCATACAGTAGTGTTGCCGGAAAATACAGTACACATCGAATAATAACCGATTCTTTGATAGTTGAAAATATAATCTAAGGTATCGATAGTGATCATATATCGATAGTATCGATATTGATACTATTGATAATATATTTCTGTAATTTTTTTCTGTACGAGTTGAATGACGATGATTTGTTTTGTGCCCGCTATACATCCCGCCGCCGAGTTCCGGTATATATGTATAGTATCGGTGTCTGAAATGCTTGGTATTGTTGTTAATCCATTAATCGATTATTTTTCATAAATTCTCAAAAATCAATACTACAGATTAGATTATATCGATACCACAGATACATAATCGTTTAATAACCATTGATATAAACGATTACCTTTGTTGATTAAATCGATATAATTTATATCAACCCATTTCAATAATCGACTGATTCTTTGATATTGCAGTTAATAATCGATTAATTGTCAAAATTCGATTAAATTAATTATATCAATACTTTCGATATCCTAGATTATTTAAAAAAAACCAAACTCGATTAATCAATTATCCGGCAACAATACCTTACGGGGTGCCAACTACCTAAAGGCCATATTTAGAATGTTGGTGGGCGTAAAGTGGAAATGGAATCAAAATAGTGATAGGTTGCTAGTCGCATCGCCTTTTATTTTTTTAGTATGGTTCTTCGATTTTCGCCCACTTCCTCGGCCGGCTTATATGGTCTGCGCGGGAAGAGAAGCTGTTGGCGCGCTTGTATACTCTGTGTGTGTTTAGCTTAGGGCTGCCTGGCGCGATAGATGTCGCTGCCGTCCACAGCGAGTTTTGAGTGCGATCGACTTATCGAACCCCCCGCGCGAGCGCTACGCCGCGCCGATCTCAGCGCTGGCGTCTTCAGTCATGCCTATGAAACTTAGAACATTGAGAAAATTGTATTTATTTTTAATTAGCACGTCATCTAGCGGCTGATTTTGCAGTTATCATAGTTTATTGTCATGGCAACATCATCAATGTCACATAATTATTTGAACGGCAACACAGACGAACTCATCGCGTTGCCTGAAAATTGCCAGGTTGTGATATTTTCCCCAAGTTGACCCTTGGCAGGATTCTTGAATGTTCAAGTTAATTTATTCATTCATATCGAGTGGGCTACGTGGTCAATCGACTCTGTACATCCTGATGTTAGAGTTTTCGGCACCGCCTTTTGACTTCTGCCTGTCGTGAATGAATAAATAAACACGTGCACCATACGTTTATTTATGTGGTCCAGTGGTCTGGAAAATATTGTGATTACATTTATTTTACAATTTATGTATATTTTTCGCACCACTGCTTCGGCGGTTTTGTGATTCGGGTGTCCAATTTTAATTATGGGACTCCAATTAACACGAGGAGAACACGAGGTACGAGAAGAGAGGTAATTTCTTGAACAATAATATACGATATTGAAACTCGATGCCTCACTAGAATTATTTCGGTGTAACAGACGTAATTTAATGCCGGCTGTACACACACGCGAGACAGTACATGGGACCTCTTGTAGTGTCTAGGGGTCACTCGGAGTTCCTCGCCCGCTCTCACTCCGGTGCCGGTATTTTTCTCTGTTTATTTTTTCATACTCATCACAGAGTGGAATACACGAAATTATAATTTAACAAAGATCTATGTATGTACTGTACTCTTGCAATTATATAAATTATCTTAACTGATCCTCTCGTAATTCACTGCTCCGAATGAGCAACAAGAGATCTGCGAGAGTGAAGATGGCGTGCCTCGCACTCGGACTTATCCCCCGAATGTCTCGGACTTGAGCTCTCGGCGAGAATATGCTGCCTGCATAATATTATGTTTTGACGGTTATTGTTACAATACTTATTATAAAATAGTAGTAGGGCAAACTTTTAAAATATAAAGTTGTTCGAAATTGAGTCCTTTATGATATGGCCTATTACATAAGTAATTGTTTTGTTATATTTTTTAAATATTTCTCTATACTGAACAGTCTTGATACGTACCCTATGTGATGCGTCTTTTCCACATTTGCTACATGATAATAAAATTTTTATACGCGATAATTATTTAGGTTGAATTGTTTATTAAAATGATTTTTTATTTTCCCAACGAGATTTATGGTTAAGGAAAACATATTCATGCTACTGGCAACCCTAAACCGACTTGAACTTGACTGTTTTTCGTGATTTTTCCAAGTTTCTCCGGAAACTTAATGCCTCGAGTTGAATATTTTATTCCTCCGCCTTAGTTTCATGAGACATCATATAGTGTCCTATTGTTAATGTGTTATATTAGGAACTGTTCTTGTGAAGTGACTGAATTTGTGTATTGTGCCGCGTTTTTTGTTTCGTTGTTATCGAGCCTAGTGCTTGTTAAGCCTAGAGACTCTTGTTTTGTGACCACTTGTTGTTTAAAGAGCCCAAATTAATTGTGTTTGTGATAAAATTAATAAACTAAA
Source organism: Euzophera pinguis (assembly GCA_947363495.1). Taxonomy (NCBI): domain Eukaryota; kingdom Metazoa; phylum Arthropoda; class Insecta; order Lepidoptera; family Pyralidae; genus Euzophera; species Euzophera pinguis. The sequence continues at coordinate 903,134 of OX376176.1, read as the reverse complement.
TACACTAAAAGGCATTTTTATTTCATCAATCCATTCAATACCTACTTTAGTATGCATATAATATGAGTAGCTATAGGTATACATACCTAGTATGCTATATATAGTATTTGTGAGTATAGTTATGTATGGGTAAATTATTATTTCGGAACTTGCGTACCAGAGGGCGTATTCAGTTCAACTATCAAAGCAGGAGTTTCTCATCTATTTCCGTATACTTATATACAATAGTCATCTATGTCTTCAGTCGCAAATTCACTCTTGACGTGACTCCACGCTTCATTACATTAAAAAGTCAAAATTACAACATCCCTCTTTTGGAGTCGGGAGTTAAAAAACAAAATATCTAAATAATAAAAACTGAAACCTCGGGGAATTTGGGATTATTTAATACACGGCAACATTGAGCACCGAGCGGTACTTCGCGCCATATTTTAGGGTTATATTATTTTCGTGAGTAATTTATGTCCATATTTCAAAATAATACAATACTTATTGATGGTATGTAATACCAGTAGCTTTCTTATTATTTCTTTTAGTATTATTCTAACACAGTTTGACTACGCAAACTGCACATTTTGCGTCTACTTTTACATTAAATTTTATATTTATCTAGACATCCAACTCACTCGTCGGTCGCGGCATGACTGACGCGGGTATGCCGCAACCATGCCGATTTCGGCATGGTTTTAGTTGCGAATTTATGTAGTATGTCGACGGTATCTAGTCGTAGCGCAGCGGAGACCAATTATTAATCTATGACTTACTCATTTTACATAATTTTCTCTGACGCCTTTATTACTGTGCTCTTAAACGAAAGCACTCACTACCACTATTGCTGTGCTCTTAAACTAAAGCATTGCCTTGAGTGTGCTAAGGAGGAAGTTCCATTTATAACACATTTGTATTTTTATGATGCAGCGTTCTCAATCGCCTGCGTCTACGTGATAGACGATTGTCATGTCGTCGTCAACGTCCGTTTTATTGCTGCGTGGTTGTTGAGTTCAGCAGCGGGACAGCGGCCACGTTCGTACAGTGTTCTTGTTTAACTCATTATTCCTAATATTTTAACACTTTATAATGGAAGGTCACACTGTGAATTCAGGTGAACCTTCTCGTCGTAATTCGGAGGTTCTCGTAACAGTTAAAGAACTAAACATAAAACGTGGAATCATAAAAGGACGTATGACACGGTTCAAAAGTTTCGTAACTGCCTTAAACGTAAATAAATGCGACGAGTTGCAACTTAAAGAACTGAAACTTCGTTTAGAAAAAATAGAAAATTTATTGTATGAGTTTAATGAAGTTCAGTCTCAAATTGAATTGTTGTCGCCTGGAGAGGATGATAGTGAAGGAGATGCTTTTGAAAGTTCTTATTATAGTACTCTTTCGATCGCTCAAAATGTACTTGAAACGCGTCTTAATACTTCAGTGAATAAAGAAGCGAGTCTTCATTCTGCTCGCTCTTCATGTTCAAATGGATGTAGTCAACATAATAAAAGTCACGTAAAATTACCCACCATACAATTGCCAACGTTTGATGGTAATTACTTAAAGTGGCTCGAATTCAGAGACACATTTGAGTCATTGATTCATAGCAATGATTCAATTCCTGATGTGAATAAATTTCATTATTTAAGATCGGCACTAGAAGGTAGTGCTACTTTAATTTTAAAATCATTGGAATTTAGTACCAAAAATTACCAGGTTGCATGGGACTTAATCTGTGAACGTTATGATAATAAAAAGGTTCTTATCAATAACCACTTAAAGGCATTATTTGAAATAGAAACCTTATCTAATGAGTCTCATAGAGCAATACGTTTCATAATTGATCATGTATCTAAAAACTTAAGAGCTCTTAATACTTTAGAACAGGCTACTGACAAATGGGATGTCATAATAATATACCTAGTGTCAACAAAATTAGATGCAACTAGTTTTTCTAAATGGGAGGAATACAAAAACTCTTTCAAGGATTTACCTACTTTATCTGACTTTATGCAATTCTTACGTAATCGTGCTGATATTTTGGAAGCTATGGCAATCAGTAAATGCGACAAACGTGAAAATAAACCTTATTTCTTTAAAGACAAAAATAAAAAGCCTGACATAAGACATAATGACAACTACAATAAACAATCAAAAAGCTTTGTCGCTTCTGCCAATGCGAATTCCAATTATTCATGTCCTTTCTGTAGTCAGCAACATCGTATCATAGATTGTACAGACTTTAAGCAGTTGTCTCCTGAAAAAAGACGTACTGAAGTTATTAAATTGAATCTTTGCTTGAACTGTTTACGCAGAGGTCACGTTGTCAGCAACTGTCAGATTCGTGGCTCATGCAAGACCTGTCATAAGAAACATAACTCATTAATACATGAAGACAGTCATAATCTTGAAGACGTAACAATGTCGAACCATTGTAGTTACTTACCTATATCTTTAACAGTTCAATCTCCTCATCAAGTTCTTCTGGGCACTGCTCTAGTAAATGTAACGAATCCTGAGAATAAGAATACTTACCTTGCGCGTGTTTTACTTGATGCAGGCAGCCAATCGTCCTTCATTACGACGAATCTTAAAGAAAAGCTTGGTGTCATTACTAATGGCAAGGAAAACCTTTGCGTAACTGGCATAAATAACTGTCAGATGACTGTATCTGATAGGTGCAAGATGATAATACAATCACGTTACAACGAGTTCAGTGCACATCTTAATTGTTTAGTGGTTCCTAAAATAACTGGCTTGTTACTTATTTCATAAATATAGAAGGACTTAACTTACCTCGTAATATGCAACTAGCGGATCCTGACTTTTACCGCCCTTCAGATATTGATATGTTGCTAGGAGCTGATTTATTCTTTGAACTTATGTCTCCTAATCAGATAAAGCTAGGATCAGGCAAACCAGTACTTCAAGATTCAAAATTAGGCTGGATTGTAGCAGGTCCTCTTTATTTAAATAACATAAAAGACAAAAAGACATTACATTGTAATTTTACGAAAGAAATAAGTGACCAGTTGGCAAAATTTTGGAACCTCGAAGAAGTTTCAACTACAAAACCTGTTTTGTCACCTGATGATGAATTTTGTGAGCGCTACTTTGTCGAAACTACTAAGCGTCTTGATGATGGTAGGTTTTCAGTATGCATGCCCTTTAGAGAATCTCCTGAAATAGCCCTCGGGGATTCTTATTGCATGGCTGTAAAACGATTGTTGAGTCTTGAAAGAAAATTAAATAAAAACCCTGATCTTATTTACTTAAGTCTGACCATCATCTTACGCAAATCATGATGACAAGTGAACACTTAAGACTATTTCATGCTGGTCCTCAGATGCTTCTGAGCTCCTTCAGAGAACAATATTGGCCTATTGGTGGCAGAATATTGGCTAGAAGCATAGTTCGAAAATGCATCACTTGTGTTAGGTTGAAGGGTAAGACAATTAATCCTTTGATGGGCAATTTACCTGCAACAAGAGTGTCGCAATCCTTTGCCTTTCAAGTAACAGGAACTGATTTCGCAGGTCCTTTCATGATTGCTAGTAAAAAAGGTCGCGGCAGTAGAACATCAAAATGCTATTTGTGCATCTTTATTTGCTTCTCTACTAAAGCTGTGCATCTTGACACGGTCAGTGACCTTACAGCTCAAGCGTTTATTTCTTGCCTTAAAAGATTTATTGCTCGGAGGGGTAAGCCTGATTATTTACACTGTGACAATGGTAGAAATTACGTTGGAGCAAATAATGAGTTAGGCAAAGCATTAAAGCCAGACCTTAATGACATAACTGACTTCGCAGCTCATAATGGCATAAAGTTTATCTTTTCTCCTCCATACTGTCCCACATTCAATGGCCTGTGCGAGGCCTGTGTTAAAAGTGCCAAATTTCATTTGAGGCGTGTTGCGGGAAATGTCAGTCTCACATATGAGGAGCTGAACACGCTCTTCACTCAAATTGAGGCTATCCTTAATTCCCGTCCTCTTACTCCGTTATCTTCGGATCCAAATGATCTCGCTCCGTTGACCCCTGGACACTTCCTGATTGGGCGGCCACTGACTTCTTTACCAACACCACGAAGACCAGGCGACATAAACATACGTACCAGATATCATTTAATTGAACAATTGCGTTATAATTTTTGGGAAAGATGGCGAAAGGAGTATCTAGCGGAGTTACAGCAACGGACCAAATGGCGATCAACTAATCCGAATATAAAAGAAGGCGATATGGTGGTCATGATGGAACCTAACTCGCCACCACTAAAATGGAAACTAGGACGAGTACATCGGCTTTACCCTGGAAACGACGGGGTAGTTAGAGTCGCCGACTTCAAGACTTGCCGCGGCATCGAGCGACGCGGAGTAAACAAAGTTTGCCCTCTTCCCATCAAGATAGCAGTGGGCAAAGGTGGGGAGGATGTCGACAAAGAGGTCGACTAAAACCTATGAAGTTGAATCTATGAAGGGAAAAAAGAAACATGACAGAAGAATGGTCTTAAGAAAACATTTGCATAAAACGGACGTTTTTCTATTATATTGTAAACCTTAAACAAATATAAAGTATCCTTAAAAACCATAAGACTTTCCTTAACAGTTACTATATAAAATCGCAAACTAATCTCAAATTCATTGACTTATTAGGCTTTAGAAGATTTAGAACATTAGCATTTTTATATCGAAATAAATAGAAAAATCTACGATCGATGGTTTCTGAACGACACACACAGAAGTAAATAAAATGGTCCTGCAAATGTCCCGCTGTAAATTTGAAAGCTCACACACAGGAGATAAAATTGTAGGTCCGGTAAAAAAGATCTCCTTGGGGTTTTTAACGGTTTTTTGGCGGGAAGCTGTGAAGAGCAGTATCGGCGCTGTATTTTATTTGTCACAATTTGTGTTTTTTTTTAGTGTTTGTGCTTAATAATGGTCGATTATTTTTCGCAAAGTGTTCAAAAATAAGCGTGAGTGTTGGGAAGTGAAGTGATACAATGTTCGATTTATGTGATTTCTTGCTTGTTGCCAAAAGCTCCTGGAAATCGCTAAGTGCAGTTTTTCTACCATATAGCAATAAGACTTAACTTTAGACTTGTTTGATTAAACAACTGTGTTGTACTTATTATATAATTTTTACTTGTTACTGGCTGGAAAATAATAGCCATAAAAAGAAAAAGTTTCTTTGGGCAACAACGTAACATCCTGCCAGTCCATGATATATGTATGTAACGTTCTGATGAAGACAGAGACAAACCTACAGAACTTATGACATTACATTATGATTGTTCTTTCATCTATAACTAGAATTATTAGAGACAAATAATTTCGACAAAAAAAAACTTTCAATTTCCAGCTTATTTATTTTTTAATATCTACTAAACTAATTAACAAAAACAATTTCCAAATTTAGCTTTGAATCACAGATATCTAAGACATTCTTTGAATACATATGTATCCCTTTTTAGTAAGTAGGTATGCACTTATTTATTATTACATATTATTAACTATCCTATTATTGTCAGAAACAATGTGGTATGAGATTATGAATGCTAACCGCATTCCCTCGTACCGATGAATGAATCATTAAGATGATAAACATTGATTCTACAAAGCAATCGCGTGTAAAAGCTATGAAAAGGACAAAAGTGTGGTTTGCTTTGTCTAACTGGTAAAGAACTGCATGCAACCACAAGCATGACCAACCAGCCAAACTAGTTTCACGAAAGCCGGCGCTTGCGCACGCGCGGTAACGCATTTCAAAGCCGCGAGTTCAAAATTATAAACAAAACGAAACTATTAATCTTCGCCTAAAAAGACTACCTGAATAAAATAGGATAGACAAAAAATAAAAACACATAAGTTGAATTTAGAATTAACTTTTTAAAAGGCGTAGCGCGTAGAGTTCGAAGTTTGAAATAAATAGAGTCCTGTGTCTAGCTAAAGACAAATATTTTTTTTTATTGATAAATCATTGGATCTGAAATAGAGTGTTTTCAGAATAATTTCGGAGTCAGTGGATGGGCGTTAATTGAGGTACGTTTAATTGTTCTCTACCAAGAACAGGCATGACTGGAATTCCTGGAAAGGCGTTGACCTTTGTCTGTGACAATCTTGTAGCAGCTCTCTTGACGAAAACCTGTAAACTCGGTTTTTGAATCGAGATGAACATTATGTTAAAAATATTCTTATTTCATTTGCATCTATTTATTTAAGCAATAAATTAGGTATAAATTTACTAATAAATTAATATTAAAATGTAGTTGCTCATATCCAATCTTATATTTTAACCTGAATCGCCTTTTACGACGTCCAAGGGAAAAACGAGAACCTAGAGCTCTATTTTTGACAAGTGTCACTCACGTAAAATCTGCAAGTCGAGAGAGAGAAATAATATTTCCAAATACCTAGTAGAAAATCACAAATATTGGAAAAGAAGATACAGCGCCGATACTGCTCTCCGCAACTTCCCGCCAAAAGTCCGATCATTTATATCAATTGACGGTGTTTATCTACGGTTTTTTATAAAATCACAAATTTTATAAACGTAATATTTGGTCCAATAATATTTTTTTTAATGTTAGTTTAACATTTGCATTATTGGATAAAGAGAATACATTTGTTAAATCTGTGTTTTATAAATTTTTCTCGCGGTTATTGCTTACTTTAACAGCTTTACAGAGTTGAAATAAATTAAAAAAATAATTAAAATAGTTTAATTTAATGTTTAACAATAGCTATTTTTAATTGTTAAGTATATCCCACAGCTAGGCGAAAGGCTCCCTTATTATATTTCATGATTCTAAAAGTCGTCAACAATGTTAGTGGAAAAGCAAGCTCGTTGAAAGGTACAATCAACGAAACGACAAGCGGTGAAACAAATATTTGGAGAATTTGTCGGCCAAATAGTGACAGAATAATGACGTGGACTCCACAAAATCGTGGTCAATCAAAACCGTTACATCTTCGGATCAATGGCTACCACCTCTAGAGCGAATAATTCGTTTAGATTCAGTAGACCTATCGTGACTTGAATATTCATGAATTAGCATCCCATTGAGCCGTTAAATTTACTGTTTATGGTGCTAAGCTAAAGTAAAATTCTTTCATTGTGGTCTTCGGCAACGTCTAACCGACGGAATACGGATTTCACCAAAGTCGGATAAGTTTTAAGTATAGTCAAAAAAATCCTAAACTATATTTTTGTACCTATTTCAAAATAAGACTGTAAGGATTTATTTAATTTTTTTAATAGCCCCTACTTAAAATGCCTGGGCAAAAGCCGCCCCTTTAGCCTTCCACGCATCTCGGCCATATGCCGTTTGGTGAAACGGCACAAAATCATTCGGAATCGAAATAATACAAAATGTGCCAAATTATGTGTGAAGACAAGATAGCCATAATTACCACATAGATTTAAGCTTGCGGTAAATTTAGGTCAATTTGATAATGTTGTCCTGACCCCTGAGGTTTAGCGCAGGTGGGAACAATCTAAAGGATGTTTTATAAGATTTTTTTGATGTCCAATGGGGCAGACAGATTATTGAATGGCGACCACATTAACAGCGTAGCGTTGGGTAATCGATCCCACCGACTATAATAATAATCGATAAGTAAATGATTGTCATTTTTATATAACTGAAAAATTTTGCAAAAAATTTAAAAAAAATTAAAAAAAATTGCACAACAGCATCAGCATCTCTATTTTTGAAATGTGTGTTTGTGGAATGAAAATTGTTCGACTCACTGATTATGAAAAATGAAAATTATTCATTGTCGAACGCAAATCATTAGGCTGAAATGATGATGATGAAGGATGATAGGAACCAACTGACAAGAGCCCAAATTTAACCTACGACACCTACGAGAAGAGAGTTAGTCTTTTCAATCAATGTTTCAATTTTATGATAGAGTATGCCTACCAAGGAAAATTATTGAATTACCGGCAAAATGCAGTCTAGTATTTCAAATGTTGAAATCAGTCATGACTGATGCAACAGTGGAGTATCGAATGCATGAACTATCCACTAGATATGAAGTGCAATTTTTAATGAATCACTCACGCAAAATCGGCGGGTCAAGTGTTTGTTATCGAATAATTTTCATGCGATATATACGCCATACATTTCAAAAAAAGGCCTCCTGGCTGCGTTGTTTACTGACACTGAGATGGGCCGGGCTAGTTACATTTACAGGAAAGTCAGACCAATAGAATAGAATTATATTTATTAACTGCGCCTGCGGTATATAGCCTATGTTACTCAGGGTGAATGTAGCTTTCCAATGGTGAAAGAATTTTTGAAATCGGCACAGTAGTTTTTGAGTTTATTTATTACAAACATACACACAAAAATACAAATCTTTCCTCTTTATTATATTAGTGTAGATGTAGATAGATGTAGATTCTGTACCAATATTATACAGAGCCTGATTTCAAGTGTGATTAACGTGAAATCTTCGAGTCGAATCAATTTCGTAAGATATCGAATGATTTTCATTCGAGTAACTCGATTTTGGGTTTTACGTGAGATGAGTTTCTCTTTTACGTGAGATGAGTTTCTCTTTATTGGCTTAACTATGAACAATTTCAGTTTATTTATTGCTATAAATTGTCACAAATGCAGTCGTCATTTCAAAGCATAAAATGAAATCATTTTTGTACAAGAACGAAAATGCAAATGATAATGATCTTGTGACGTCATTAAACACTAATTCTTAACAGTACTTAGCAGAAATGGACTAACATTCTGTTAATTTGTTTGTACATTGTGTGTACATATTTTGGCGCGAAAATATGACGTCCACTTAGTTGTATTATCTGTCTATACAGGTTTACCTGTAGACAGGTAAACGTGTTATTTTATACTTTGTTGGCAAATTAAAAATGTGTAAGTGCCTGAAGAATATTTTTTCTCTCTAATTTTTATAATGTTTTCTCTATATTTGTTTATCTATTTTTATGCTTTCTAGCACTGCGCTGTTAATTTAAACGTCTATATTTAAGTAGGTAATATTTTTTAAGCGAAAATATGATTGTTTTTTTTTAAATAAAGCGACGGATTGTCGAGATTTTTTTTTATGAAGTTGGAGAGTAAAATAGTAATATGTGGACAAAGCCGAGGGCATCAAATATTTGATACAATAATTTTATTCAACCAGAAAGGATATAAAACTTACAATTTTATACAGGAAACATCGAGACTGACGTGCAGTCATCAAATTTAAGATTACTGTAAACTAACCAGACACTCATTAGTTAATAGATGTTGAGATAAACACAGTTCTTCAGTTAAAAATAAACATCCTGTCTTTTAGTTCTTTATAAGTTTTTTTTTAATAAGCAGCCGTTCTTAAATATTTGACCGTGTTGGTTCAAGTCCTATTTTTGAAATGTAAATAACTCAACAATGTTGATTGAAAATTTGCCGATCTTGCGTGGGTCACACTTTTCAGAAATGCAGTTGTTATATCCATACTTCCAAAGTAATATTATTTAAATGAAAGTCAAAAAGCCAGAACGCTGAACGGATTTTGATGACATTTGGTATGAATATAGTTGAAGCCCCGGGATCAAATATAGCCTACTTTTTGACGCAGACGGAGCTGCGGGAAACCAGCTAGGATAATATATATGCTACACACCTTGAAGGGACAGATAGTGCTCCTGAACCTGGCTCTTAAAACTATTAATAATTTGAGCCATGCGTATATCAACAGGCCATGGAGTAATTACTGAGAGGAGATGCCGTTTGAAATGGCGCAGTGACGTGATCATTGGCGCCTCGCCGACACTGCAGTGGGCGGAGCTTGTCATTGCTCGTGCTCTATGATTGGAGCCACGGCCGAAACCAAGCACCCCGCACGTCTGCCTTCCGCCCCGTGTAGCCTCACAAACGCTTATTACGGCATCTCCTCTTTATAATTACTCCATGCAACAGGCAAAGCATTAAATTACCGTTTTCTTATTGTTTCTTTTTGCGAAAAGATACTTTTGTACAATAAAGTATTGCTAAACAAATAAATTCCATACAAACTCTTGAAGCTCAGTCGCTAATAATAAAGTTTCATGGTATAGGCACTGTTAGCACATCACAGTAGACGAAATAGGCTAGCTGCCAAGTAAACAATAATCTCGAAACATCAAAAACAATAGAATTTTGTTTGCACGGCGATATTGATCTGTAGCACTTCGGACTGAAAGCTCGGCACGAAAGCTGAACTTCTTAATATTTTTTTTGTGTTTTTAAAAGCTTGTCATGTTGTTTGGTAAGTTAATTTTTTAATACCTGCTCTTGGTTCCCGTAGGAATTTCGAGTGTATATTCTTGAGCGCTATTTTTGAAATGTATGTATGGACTCATAAATTATTTCGAATGAAAATTCGACTCACCGATTATGGCGAATGAAAATTATTCGAAAAAGAATGACAATCATTTGACTTACCAATTTTTAGCGCGTCATAGATTTAAAAATAGGGCTTCTTAGTCTTTATCCGAGCTTCACCTTCCTACGTGAAATCAATAATTTTAATAATCCATAATGCGAAAGTCTGTCTGTCTGTTAAGCTTTCACGGCCAAACCGCTGAACGGATTTTGATGGAATTTGGTATGAATATATTTGAAGACCTGGGAACCTCTTTTCAGCTTCCCGCCAAAAGTCCCATTAAAATATCATCCAACAAATCATAGACTGAACATCTGATCTTCCAGTGAAAGCTATTTGTTGAAGCATGTCGCTCTATAGTCGATGGTGCGTGACTCAAGGAGACGTAGGTTTTCTATGGTTTATTTTTACGAAAAACAGAAGAGTATATTAATAATCTATATAATCATTCCTTCATTCAATAAAAGATATCAATATGCAGGCCTATCATAGGCTACGATAACCACTTACCATTAGGTGGGCCGTACGCCTGTTTGCCTACTTGTAAAAAAAACTGACTTTTTTAAATACCTGTTCCTCGTGGTTTCACTCTATCATAAAGATCGTGCGATGAGATTCTTGGATTGTTCGCCATTAGAACCATTTTTATCTTGAACTTCTCCGTGCTTCGGAATCTATCGCTAGATGGAAGTCGTAAGGCAGGTCAGTGCCCTTACCATCAACTCTAATAGCAGGGCAGAAACGAGTGAGTAAACGAGATGTCGCCTTACATTTTGTATTGCGCCATCTCTTTTACTCACTGGTTTTTGCCCTGCTATTAGAGGTGATAGTAAGGCCCCTGATTACGTAGTCTGAAAGTTTGGTCCAGTTCCGCCATATCTAGGGCCATGATTAAAGCGTACCCTGCGCTATGAACCTAAGCTAAGCTGAGCTAAGAATACAATTAGGCAACACAATTAAACCTGTCGCCAGTTTGTTAAATTCTATAGACTTGCCTTCTATTGTCGATACCTATTGTCTATGAGCCAGCGATTTACATACAAACAAAACAAATCAATGTGCTAAACAGAATATTATACAGGAGAGATCCTTTATGATGCACTATTTATGCCAGAATGGTATACAAATGTAACACATTTATTTAATTTTATATGATTTTTAATTTTACATTACGTTTTAGGATGACTTATATTTGCATGCCAATTGACTTATGTTTTGGCCATAACATGTATTCTACCGTGTAAGCCTGCAAATAAATTTATTATTTAATTTCCTATTTAATTTCATATTATTTTATATATTTTTAATTTTAAGTTTTTACTTTCAGTTGGTTTTTTTAAGTTTTTAGGTAAATTTTTTTGTATAATAAAATAAAATTTGTGTAAATTATTTTAAATGAATAGAATGTCCAGATAATATTAAAAAAAAACATATCTAATTTCATATTTCATTTCATTTCATAGAAAGATGTTAGGGGTGGATAATGTTGATATACAAATCACGATTGTTTGACATTTTCTTTCATGCCAAACATGATGACATAGTGACCTCCTGAAGCTTTTTGATATAAACAGCATCAAAGATTGTGTGTCAAACTCTGCAATGACGCAATCACGCAATCGAGCGTTACGCGGACGTAGTCGCGGGCACAGCTAGTATTTGTTATGTAGATAATATGATATTTAATTAGAGACTAGCTTTTACGCGTGATCAATGCTTCTGGAGCCCAATAGGCTAGTTTCTTAAAAAAATATAATTAGTCCGTCAGTTAGATAATCAAAAAATATTGGAGACGTATTTTTTCTTTTGAAAATTAAACAAAGAACGGTAAAGATATGGCGCGTTAAACTTCCGTGTGACGTCACAGTGTGCTACACTTTTTCGCAATATGACGTCACGAGCCCTCAGTCCTAAACTTTGATGCGTTATATCTTTATAGTTTATCGCTCAATAGGCAAAAGAAAAAATACTAATATGTTTTGATTCCCTAAATGACGGACTAATTTTAATGTTTGTCTTTTGACCCTGAAAACTAGCCTATTTTTTAAGAGACAGATTTTCAACAATCGCTGAGGCGAACAATTTTCATTCGACGTATCAGTCATAAATTTCAAAAATAGCGCCCTTAGACTTTCAATTGCCTTTTATGACCAAGAGCAAATAGTCGCCACATTTTCATTTCTTCAGCGAAAGTATTTCCCTAAGAAGGCAGTCTAGACCTATACAATGGTTGGGAAAAACTGATTCAAGACTGTATTAAATGGAGAAATTACGCATGTGAACAGTTTCTTTGAAGGCATCATCATCTAACCGTTGCCCCAGTTGAATACCAAGCTTAGTTAGAACCTGTAAAAATAATTTTGGAGTTTTTTGCTCGATGATAATAACGGCAATAGGCTAGTTTCCAGGGTCAAAAGACTATCTTTAAAATTAGTCCGTAATTTAGGGAATCAAAATATGTTAGTGACGTATTTTTTCTTTTGTCAATTGAGTGATAAATTGTAAAGATATAACGCATCAAAGTATAGGAGTGGGGACTCGTGACGTCACATATTGCGAAAAATTGTAACACACTGTGACGTCACACGGAATGTATGACGTACGGCGCCATATCTTTACCCTTAGATTAATAATTGGTCTCCGCGGCGCTACGACGGTCGAGCGCGGGAGACCAATTATTAATCTATGTCTTTACCATTCTTTCTTTAAATTTCAAAAGAAAAAATACGTCTCCAAAATTTTTTGATTATCTAACTGACGGTCTAATTATATTTTTTTAGGAAACTAGCCTTTTGATATTAAACGAGAACGGGTTTCTAAAATAATAATAGATAAACATAATAAGGCGTTCTTGGTTCTTCTCGAAGTTGTGACGTCAGAAAGCTATTTTTACATTTTATTTATTTTCCCCGTATAAAATGAAAAATTCTAAAAATATTATTAGGCAAATCTAGACATGGTAATTTTATTTTGACAATAATTTTCATCATTCTCGCGCAGTTATCGCGGGATCCTCGCCTTTGATACTGAGGTAAAGCCATGGAGCAATTAATAAGAGGAGATGCCGTAATAAGCGATTTGTGAGACTACACGGGGCGGAAGGCAGACGTGCGGGGTGCTTGGTTTCGGCCGTGGCTCCAATCATGGAGCACGAGCAATGACAAGTCCGCCCACTTTTGTGTCGCCACGCTAATGATCACATCACTTCGCCATTTCAAACGGCATCTCGGCGTCTTTGTAATTGCTCCGTGGGTAAAGCCTACTGACAGCCAGTGGACCGCTGGACAGTAACCCCCTCATTTATAAAAAATACGAACGTTCGTTAAGCCTACTTTAACTAAATTATGTTTAGTCTCTTTCTATCTTATCTATTTTTGTCATGAAAGACAACACAAAACTTAAATTAGTTAATTCAGTCTTATTGAACGTTGTTTTATTTTTATGAATAAAAGGTCAGTCTCGTTTCCCGAAAAGGATCTAAGAAACTCACACACCGAGATGTACATGGTCGATTGACCTTACCATTGGATATGCAACCCAGAAAATATTTCACTCTTGACCGTTATTGATGCGTAAAGGTAACTTTAAACTGTTTTTGTTTATAAACGGATATTACTAATTGCTTGAGGGGAAACTCAAGACTTTGTTAAACTCTGTAGGGTTTCACGGCAAAATTGAATTCCATTATTAATTTTCAAAACTGTATAAACCATGGATCAATTACAAAGAAGAGATGCCGTTTGAAATGGCGCAGTGATGTGATCATCGCCGACACAAAAGTGGGCGGAGCTTGTCATTGCTCGTGCTCTATAGTTGGAGCACCCCGCACGTTTGCCTTCAATCCCCGTGTAGCCTCACAAATCCTTAAACGCTTATTACGGCATCTCATCTTCATTATTGCTCCATGGTATAAACTAACCTTTGAAACTAAATTAATGTAGAGCTAGAACGCTAGGGGCCCTATTTTTTAACAGTATTACTTACGCAAAATCGGTGAGTCGGTAGAAATAGGGGTATAGGTAGACCTAACATTGATTGAACTTGAATAAAAGTTTTGAGTAAAAAAAACTACCCGATTGCAATATACTTACCTACTATTCGCTATTATTATATATATAATTTTATTATATATACTATACCTATTGTTCAAAATCTAATCTTTTAAGTGTTCCGTACCCAAAGGGCAAAATAATATTACCTAATATCATGTGAAACAAGATCGGAAATTAAAAAAAACTGACTGCGTTTTTATGTAATTTGGGGGGAAAAACCCTAAAAAAATTAGTCATATTGTTTTTGATTTATTTCGACATACCCCGTGACACTCTCACAGTAAATACGAATCTAATGACATCTCTCAAGCTAAAATCCATCGAGACTTTCAGGCTGCGGAGCGTGCCAAACAATTATACATACATACTCTTGAAAAATATAACCCTCCTTCTGGTACAGTCGGGTATTAAAAGAGAGACTTCAACACATGTCTTTTGAGAAGATGACAGACCTTCTAAGCTAGTTAACATTGTCAACTCTGTCAATTTTTCTATTCTTCCTTTGGGTCCAACACATTTCACAGACCATGGTCCTACTAGCTTACTAGATCTAATAATTACCTCCTCTGAAAACCTAGTGGCCAGCCATGGTCAAACACCTGCACCAGGTTTCTCTCACCACGATCTTCTTAACATATCCTACAAGGTTAAGTTACTTAAGCCAACGACATTCCATCTCCGTTGTTTGTCCAAGATAAATAGAGATATACTGCTAACACAATTTTAAATCTCAATTTAATTGCAACTAAAACGTATTTGAATGGTAATAGTAGAAAAAATGTAAATAAAATAAATAACAGAGTACCGATTAATGAAAGAATGATTTTAATGTTTTTTTTATTAGCAAAATTTTCCAGTTGCAGTTCAAAGACATGCCAATGGAATACGATTGGTCTTAAAATTAGTAACAGAATACCACAAAACGTCAAAAGTTGTCATTGCCATCAAATTACGATTCAATTGTGCACTATGTAAAAATAAAAGAATTGACGCCCAGATAAACCGTGCTATGCTAATCCCGATCCTACGTTGTGTTCTCCCTATTATCACGCACATTATTTATGCCAGCTTCTCTGAAAATCATTTCCCGTCTTCTTGACTTGTCACCTACGTGCGCCGACTTCCTACAATCCCAGAACTCATTCAAGTGAATGATATTCACCCTATCTCCATCTTTTCATTTTTGTCCAAAGTTCTCGTGGCATCTGTTTTCAGTTTTCCAAACACTTATCAGATATTAATCTTCTAAACACTGATCAGTCCGGTTTGAGGCCCGGCCACAGCACAGCCACTGCACTGCTTCGACTAACTGACGATATTAGAACAGGTATGGAAAACAAGAAGGTAACAATTATAACACTTATTGATTTCAGCAATGCCTTCAATACTGTTGATATCGACATTCTGTTAGCTGCCCTTTCCCGTTGTAACATCTCTTCTTCCATAATTGATTGGTTCTCCAGTTATCTTCATGGGCGCCGGCAACAGGTTCGCAATGGTACTGACACTTCAGACTGGTGTGACCTTAAAGCCGGTGTTCCACAAGGGGGTATTCTGCCCCCTATCCTTTTTTTCGTTTTTATAAATGTTCTCTCTGACGGTAAAATGATTCCATTTGGTCCGGTGGTAAAGGATCTTGGTCTATACATTAAAATAGACTCTGGAATTATCTTCCTGAGTCCATTAGAACAGTCTTCAGCCGTGCCAACTTCAAAAGGCTTGTCGACGAGCTTCTGCTCTCATGGTCACAGGAGCAAAATTTAGGCAGTTAAAAGCACAAATACATTTGGAATTGCCGCTATTATTTCGCAAATAACCCCCATATTCTCAAACTTTGCTCAAACTCGACTCAACCTTACTCTACCTCATTGGTTAGTTAGAATAGTTGATACCTACTAGCTTCCTTGACATAAGGAGATTCCCCATTGGAGGTGAGTAGCAAACTGTCAAATATAAGGTTGGACGAGAGGTACCTTGAGGCGTCCTCCAAATAAAATACAGTGGTAAATAAATCAGTTTTTTGCCACTTTTTGTCTAGTTATCTTCTTACTTTTTTCATATTTCACTCTATTCTTTTGTATTTTTTTATTTTTGTGCTTTGGATTGTAATTATAACCTGTGTCTTTCCTCATTGGAGTTTGCTCAAGCAATCAACTAAGAATATAGTTTTTAAGGAAAGTTCGAGGACTTCCTTGAGGCGCCCTCCAATGAGTTTGAGTGAAGGACGACCTTAAGGTTATGTTTAAGAATACGGGTGTAAGTCTCAAAATTAGTTTTATATCGATTATATTACCAATGTATATATGTAAGTAGGTTATTTAAGTGTATAGCATTCTGACATTGTATGTATTTATAATTATATTGTTTAATACCCACTTGACGTTCTCTGATTAACCCAAAGGTTGGCTGTTAGATAATGCTTTTAGCATTAAGTTCACCTATTGTGCTATACAATTGTGTTTTGTAGATTAAAGTGTAAATATGTAAAAATCCAATATTTAAATTAAATGTGTTACAGTATTTTATTTGTTTTATTTTTTTATCAGCTGGAATGATGCGAGAGAGTCTTCGCCGCCTCGCTGCCGACGAGGTCTGGCGGGAGAGACGGATGGGGGACTCCAGGAGGGTCAGGGTCGAGCTGTTGGATGGAGAGCATATCACTGTGGAACTCGATGTAAGTATTGAACCGCATGGCTTAAATCACCTGATTGTCTCATGATATAGTTGATTTCGTGCTTCGGAAGGCACGTTAAGTCGTTGGTCCCCGGCTGCCATTTGGTAGTCGTTAAAAGAACCACGTCAGAGGCCGATAGGCGGTTTCCACACCAGAGTGTACAGGGTCGATTGACCATGTAATCCACACGAAATTAATGCCAACTGTACGTAGAAACAGTCTTCTTCATCAAAGCGCTGTAAGTCATGGTCATAGATTTGGCAGCACTGGTTATTACAATGGAGCGACTGTCGTCTGACATCCGTAACCCTTTTTACAAGGAAACCAGATCAACTACAACATGGCCGGAGGTGTGTTAGCGGGGAAACCCTGACTGATTTTTTCAGGCTGCCAAAAGCATCTGACACAGCCTAATGACAGTCATCTATCGATATCAACCGAGCCCAGCGGCATAACATGCCTTCCGAAGCACGGAGAAACTCGAGATAGTAAATGCCACTAAATGGCGACCAATCCAATACGGGTCGCGCCTCGCCGTCGCATGACACGCGCATTTGCAACGGATACGCGCGTCGCGCTTGGCTATCGAGCTCCTCATACGTAGAAACTATGGAGCAATTACAAAGAGGAGATGCCGTTTGAAATGGCGCAGTGATGTGATCATAGGCGCCTCGCCGACACAAAAGTGGGAGGAGCATTGCTCGTGCTCCATCATTGGAGCCACGGCCGAAACCAAGCACCCCGCACGTCTGCCTTCCGCCCCGTGTAGCCTCACAAACGCTTTCTTACAAAACGCTTATTACGGCATCTCCTCTTTGTAATTACTCCATGGTAGAAACAGTAAACAAGATTATTGTTACACTATTCTATTGTGAGATTTACTGGCCGTAACTCTTACAACCACTTCATAAGATTTACAAGCGTTCCGAATAAACAATTTTACTATGCTATAGCTCTTCAGAATTTCTCTATGAATAGATTTATCTACGTCAGAAACGTGCGTTCTATGTACCTCTACGTACACAAGATAATGATTATTTAAAAAACTAAAACATCCGACTGTCTTTCTGTGTAATTTGAAAACGAAAAATCGAAAGAAATTCGCCACAGTAAATACGAATCTAACGACACCTCTCAAGCTTAAATCCATCGAGCCGTTCAGGCTGCAGGGTGTGCCAAACGATTATACATACAAACATACATACCGACATACATAGTCTCGAAAAACATAACCCTCCTTCTGGCGCAGTCGGGTAAAAATACCTTATTGCCTTAAAACCAAGCTGGACCAGGAATGCTATTTTTGAAAAGGGTGACTTACGCAAAATCGGTGAGTCGATTAATTTTTTCGAGAACGAAGGATTTTTGTTTGATATATTATGTATGTATGTAAAAATAGGGATCCAATTATTCTTGAAAAGTATGACTCATATCACATGTCGAATAAAAATCGTTCGAAATCGAACAAAAATCATTCAATATCGATCAAAACATATTCGACATTTTTATAGTATACTAATATTTTTATCTACATCTACACTAATCTACATCGACACTTCTACATCTACACTAATATTATAAAGAGGAAAGATTTGTTGTTTTGTGTGTATGTTTGTAATAAAAAAACTCAAAAACAACTGTGCCGATTTCAAAAATTCTTTCACCATTGGAAAGCTGCATTCACTCTGAGTAACATATAACTATACGCAGGTGCAGCTGCGGGAAACAGCTAGTATATAAATATATTATAGTATATAGTATGGAAGTATGGATGGATAGTATAGTATGGATTAATAATATATTAATAACTAGCTTTTTCCCGCAGCTCCGCCTGCGTCAAAAAGTAGTCTATGTTTAAGACCCGGGATCTTCAACTATATTCATATCAAATTTCATCAAAATCAGTTCAGCAGTTTGGCCGTGAAAGCGTAACATACAGACAGACAGACAGATTTAATGTGTAACAATCGCGAATATATAAAAAACTAGCTGTTTCCCGTATGTTACTCAGGGTGAATGAAGCTTTCCAATGGTGAAAGAATTTTTGAAATCGGCACAGTAGTTTTTGAGTTTATTCTTTACAAACATACACACAAGAATACAAATCTTTCCTCTTTATAATATTAGTGTAGATGTAGGAGTGTAGATGTAGATAATTAGTTCATAAAATTCGCGAGGTCTATGGCTGATTTGCGTGAGTCAAACTTCTTAAAAAAAAATATCCCGGTGGGATGCCATGGCAACCAGTCATTGCGGTCAGGCCGAAACCTAGGTCACCTTGAAAAGTTGAAATTCTTATTTTTTTCTCAATCCCAAGCTTTTGATTGCTTTTTCTTTTTTTTCTGACTATCGGGCTAATGCGTACGCTGGCATGATTGTATGAATTCCTGACTGATTAATATTATTAAATGTAGATTCTTTTTAACGGCCTAAAGTTTTATCGAATACTTGATTTTTTTAGTTTAGAGAACTGAGTAGCTATTTTTTTTTACCGTACCTACAATTTTAGCTCCTGTGAGCTTTCAAATTTACAGCGGGACAGTTTGAGGTGAGAGCTATTAACCACTCGGCCTTTTCGGCAAATGCACAAGGGGCTCCCAGTTGGGACGAACTTCGGCCATGGGCTTTGCCTTTGATCAAGCGGGCAATGCAAACTCGCGAGCGGTAGCAAACGCTCAATGACATAAGAGCCGACATTATTTAGTATGGTTATTGAAATACACTTCATACCCAAAGGACCGCTGTCTGTCTGTCACAAGGCTGTATCCCATGAACCGTGATGGTGAGACAAATGAAATTTTCACAGAATATATTTCTGTATTTTCTGTTCCGCTCTAACAACATATTATACTAAAAAACAGAATAATGTTTATGGATGGAGGCGACAACAAACTTTTGCAAAGGTAAAATATATTTGGGTACCTATTTATATACTTTAGGATAATCAATTTGTAATGACTATTTAGAATAATTCGGATGACAAATTGATAATACTTAAATTGTAATATATTTGTTTAAGAATTTGCACACCTTTATCGGTAAAATGTATATGGGAACATTATATTATTATTTAACAAGACATGTAATACCTACATTTTATGCAAATAAATAATTTGATTTATTGATTGATTGATATTTATATTGCAACATCATTGTACAACCTACATTTTAGGCACATAAATATTTGATTGATTAACAAACGTGATTTTTTGCGACTTTTAGATAATAGAACGGAACTATTTTAATACGGTTTTATCGCGTTTATTACTTATTTATTTACACCTGACGTTTCAAACACTTTACAGCGTTCATGGTCGCAGGCAGACTAAGTTAACATTTGTCTTTGATGTCATAAGATTACAAAACTACCGCCTGAAATTTTTATTGGGAACTATTCCGATTCACGCAGTATTGGCTCACAGTATCTAAGGGTCTTGCAGTCTGCTTCCGAGTTTGCGATTTTATTAAGTTAATGACTGGGTCCCAAGCTGGCGGTACCTGCCATCCATCCTCTCTATTGAAATTAGGATGTTTTTTAATTTCAATAGCTTCACGTAACATCCTTGGAATGAATCTGTTTTCCTTTGCAAGGACTTGAGGATTATCAAAACAGATGCCGTGTGCTCTCTGTAACAAATCTTTGTTACAGAGAGCACACGGCATCTGTGACACCCACCATCTTAAGGAGGAGCTTCAACGAGTCAAGTCTGTCTTAAGAAGCAACAATCTCAGCCTCCCACACATATGTCACAGAAGTCGACCCAAGCCACACACAGTTGATCGTTTTCCTGCCATCTTACCATACATAAAGGGAGTCACGGACAAGATTGGTAACATACTTAGGCGAGCTTCAATCAAGACCTATTACAAGCCGCATAAGAAAATAAACCAATTTTTAAGACCTGTAAAATCCAATATCCCATTGCAAGATGCTGGAGTTTATAAAATTGACTGTGACTGTGGTTTATCATACATTGGGCAAACAAAGAGAAGCATTAATACTCGTATAAAAGAACATATTGCTGACATGAAAAATAGACGCTCAACCAAGTCTGCAGTCTGTGAACATGCTCTAGACAAACCCAACCACTATATGCGTTTTGATAATCCTCAAGTCCTTGCAAAGGAAAACAGATTCATTCCAAGGATGTTACGTGAAGCTATTGAAATTAAAAAACATCCTAATTTCAATAGAGAGGATGGATGGCAGGTACCGCCAGCTTGGGACCCAGTCATTAACTTAATAAAATCGCAAACTCGGAAGCAGACTGCAAGACCCTTAGATACTGTGAGCCAATACTGCGTGAATCGGAATAGTTCCCAATAAAAATTTCAGGCGGTAGTTTTGTAATCTTATGACATCAAAGACAAATGTTAACTTAGTCTGCCTGCGACCATGAACGCTGTAAAGTGTTTGAAACGTCAGGTGTAAATAAATAAGTAATAAACGCGATAAAACCGTATTAAAATAGTTTAATTTAATGAATATCAATCGCGAAAACATAAGAAAACAATAGAACGGAACCCTACGTGCGTGAGTCCGACTCACACTTGACCAATTTTATTTTTGTTCCTTAGAGTCCTAATGTTTGACCAAAGTGAAGAATGCAACTAAATTCATCATTTTCTACTTTCGCAGAGAAAATCCCGCGGATCTGATCTCCTGGACAAGGTCTGCTCAAACCTGGACCTGGTGGAGAAAGACTACTTCGGTCTCCTGCACGCCCAGCGCGGAGACCCCAGGGTGTGGGTGGACCTTAATAGAAGACTGTCTAAGACCTTTAAAAGTACGTAACTGCTTGTCTTTCACCACGTAAGGATTCATTCATATCGAGTGGGTTACATGCTCAATCGACCCTGTGCACCCTGGTATCAGAGTCAGATGCTATGAAGTGTATTTGTATTCTTCTTCATCGGGTCGATGTCTGACGGGAAGGGGAAACTCAAACTATGTCGGACCAGAAATCTTATTGTACTGTCCGATCTGATGCTGATGTCCTCGAGGGTGCACTCGTCAGAGCAGGGCAGACGATGCAACAGATGCTCGATGGTCTGCGTCGGATGTTCACACAAACATCGGTGTCGGAACCATTCGGTGCAAGCCCCCACCTCACCATATCGCAACCAACCTGGGTCCTTAGTCTCTATAAAGACCTCCATACTGGCCATAGTAGGTCTCCACCAGGTTGATGTTGATAAATATATATTACCTCTACGCATAGTATGTGGTTTCATGAAAATTCCTTTACCTACAGATGAGCCCTGGGACGTGAAGTTTGCAGTCAAGTTTTATCCTCCAGAACCTTCGGAACTGAGCGATGACGTTACTAGGAACCAACTCGTCTTGGCAGTTAGGAAAGACCTTATGGAAGGCAAGTACACTATTTTAACAAGTTTGAAATTCTTTTATTCAAATCGTGGGTTACATGGTCTATCGATCATGAACACTCTGGTGACAGAGTTGTTCGGAACTACCTCTCGGCCCCTGACTTGGTTCTTTTAACGACCACATATTGACCGCCGGGACCAGCGGGTTAACGTGCCTTGAGTTGGAAAAGGTGATTCAAGCCTGCAATGTCCTAACAGAACTGGAAACAACTAAACACAGTAGCTTTTCGTGTGAATTCAACCTACGACCACCGGATCAAAGCCAAGCGTCTTATCCACTGGACCAAGGAGGCAGTCAATCAAGTTTTCAATGTACCGTTATGTTTGAGCAGATGGCCGATGGACCAGAAAGGTTCTAAGAATGATGATCGCAGCGTTTAAAACCCGCCGACCAGATGGTCAGTCAACCTGGAGCTGGTCGCAGACAAATACTGACTGATCCCTGGATTTCGGGAAATACGAAGGAAGGCCTATGTCTCTGTCCGTTAGCGGTAACTGGACCAGTATGTCAATGGGACCATTATTAAAAATTCACAAGATGTTGCAACTAGGAAACATGCAATTTTATATTTATCAATGTTCCTTGGTTACTATAACACAGAACGGACACTCCCAAGCTCCCACCTGGAACAGAACAATGCAAGGATGTCGCTTCAGCCGCTCGGGCCGCTCCAATAACTTTGACGTAAATACGCAAATACGCGAGTAACACACACATTGACGCGTGGACGTACGCGACCGAATCGTAGTAGCAAAAATAAGTATCGGGCTCGTCGCTGTTGTGTGGAGTGTCCGAGGTGTGACTATGTAGATTTTTGAGGTCCTAAGATTGAATGAATTTTTATCGTCTTCCAGGTCGCCTGTCCTGCTCCAACATAACTTACGCTCTCCTCGCATCCTACAGCCTCCAAGCGGAACTTGGAGACCACGAGCCAGGACGGACTTCCACTGCTTTACTGGCTGATGATGGACCGATCCCGCTTAGGGTCATCTGCCAGGATATGGAGGAGAAAGTTGATGAACTGTACCGGAAGCATAAGTAAGTCTTGACCTTTTGTTTTACAATGATTCTTATATTGTGGTATTCTATTCTCATGATATTTCTATAGGCATTTGTTGAGAACGTAGAAATCGCGTGTTAACCGTTTCTATCTGGAGCTCCTCCGTGAAGACAAGATAAGCCGTTGGTTCCGGTTGTTATCGAAAGATGACAATTGTTAGGCTGTGTCAGAGCCTTTAGGCGGCCTGGAAAAATCTGACAGTGTTGGCCACTAATACACCTCGGGTCATGTTCCTGTTGGTCTGGTATTTCTGTAAAAAGGGTTGCAGAGGTCAGATGGTTGCAGTTTCCTACAGACCTATATCAGTCCTGCAGTGAACTGACTGCGGCTGAAATGATAATTGTCATGATTCCAAGACAATTATTATTATCATTTCAGGTACAGTGGTTAAAACGGTTGCCTTAGAACCAGAGGTCGGGACTTCGTTTCCCGGTGAAAACGTACTTTGTATACAATGTATGTTTAGTTGTTTCCAGTTAGGTTAGGACATTGCAGGCTTTGCAGAGGTAGTGCGCCGGATACGCTGTCTTGGTCTGGAGGTGGCACTCCAAAAATCTGAGGCGCTATGCTTTCATGGACCTCGGAGAGCTCCTCCTCCAGACGCAGGCCTAATGGTGGATGGGGTAAGAATTGCCGTCAAGGACTCGATGCGTTACCTGGGTGTCGTCCTTGACGACCGTTGGAATTTTGCTCTCCACTTTGCACGCATGGTGCCGAGAGTTATGGCGGCGGCTGGCGCGTTGATGCAACTTTTGCCCAACCTGGGAGGACTGGAGGCGTCCTGCAGACGTCTATATATTGGGGTCGTGCGATCCATGGCCCTATATGGTGCCCCTGTGTGGGCTGAGGCCCTAAATCGTCACAATGTGGCCCTATTGCGGAAACCTTAGAGGCTCATGGCGATACGGGCCGCAAGAGGATATCGTACGACCTCATATGAGGCAGCCTGTTTTTTGGCTGGTACGTTGCCCTGGGACTTGGAAGCCGAGGTCCTCGCGTCCTTATTTGACTGGCGCGAGGAGGCACAGGCCCGGGGTCACCGGTTGGCACCAAGAGAGTTAGTGGGACGCCGTGAAGAGTTGAGTCAACGCGCCAACACGGAATGGGCTCGGAGGCTGGAGCAGCTCACTGCTGGGCGTCGGATCGTCGAAGCTATTCGTCCAGTTATGAGACAATGGTTGGCAAGGCGGCACGGCTTACTGACATTCCGCTTGACGCAAATACTCACCGGACACGGTTGTTTCGGAAGGTATTTGTGTCGAATAGCGGGTCGGGAGCCGTCTGCTGTTTGCCATCATTGCGATGTATGCCATGACGAGGACGCCCAGCATACGCTAGAGGACTGCCCAGCCTGGGAAACAGATCGTGCGGAAATGCGCGCGATAGTGGGGGACGACCTCTCGCTGCCGACCGTCGTGAAAGCCATGGTCGACAGTGGGACGTCGTGGAATGCGGTGCAGGCCAGGGCGCAGACGGCGGGCTTATGGCCTGCACCTGCAGTCCCCACAATAAGGCCGAACCGACCTGAACGGCCTCGGGTTGAAAGGCGCGCCCGTGTCAAGCGCGCCTTTACCCTCGCGGGTAGTGAAGGGCAGCGGGCGCTCCGAGGCGAGCGGCTGAGCCGAGGCCGCCGTGGTAGCGGCCGCCGCGCTGGGGCTGTGGAGCATCAGGAAGCACATGGTCCCAGCAGCAAGCGGTAGGCGGTCTGACACCGTGTGGTTTTTAGTGGGTTCGAGTCCCACATACCCACCCAGCTTCCCGTTCCTGGCTGGGTGGTAGGCGAGGGCCTTATCTACACGCAAAAAAAAAGGACATTGCAGGCTTGAATAACCTGAATGCCTGATAATAAGAATGATTCCATGTTTCGGAAGGCACGTTAAGCCTACGGTCCCGGCTGCCAGGTAACCAACAGGTAGGACTTCATGGTAAGAAACAGGAGCTTAGGCGTAAGAATCCGTAAGATGAAGAAGCAACTAAAACAGTTGCTTCTTCAATGATGATATAACAAGTTTTTTCATTTTTGGAGCTCAATCCATTCGCTTGTTCTTCACCAGAGGCCAAACCCCAGCAGAAGCTGAGCTAAACTACTTAGAGTCAGCAAAGAAGCTGTCGCTGTACGGCGCAGAACTGCACGTGGCTCGCGACGTGCAGGACGTGCACATCGTGCTGGCAGTCAGCGTGCGGGGGGTCGCCATCTACAGGGACTGGTGACTATTGCTACTGATTTTACAGAAATACCCCGAAAAAGTAATCTAAATATTCTAATTGCTATATGTATGGACAGGGACCAAAAAACAGAGTATTTTGAAAGAGACCGTAAATACAGCTTAATTATGTGAGAGTTCTAGCAGAATATGATTAGGGAATGAAATATCTCAATCACTAGTCAAGAAATCTGAGATATCTGTAGCTAAAGGTAGGTTTTTTTGCTTTGATTCATTCATATCCAGTGGGTTTTTTGAAGTCGGTTAAAAGGTTACCTATCATAAAGTCGATTTTTTCTTTTTAGATTTTCATTTTACCAACAAAGTTTTAACCGTTTTCGTTTCTTTTTTTTTACTTCGTGAAATATCATTTGTCACCATATCAGTTGACCTATCATCGATTCTTTTTTTTTCGTTACCCCAACATGACATTGGATCGCAAAACTTTTTAGCGTAGTGATGCTCGGCCGAATAACTTTTGTTCTAAGTTGATTACAAACATTCATTACACCTCTTTTTCATTTAATTTAATTTTAACTCTTTTTGATATGGTATATTTTCATTCAAATTAATATGAAAATAAAATAAAATACCACGTAATTTCCATAAACTTTTAGAAAAACTCGAACATACATTATAGTATAAGATAATAGAGATATATACAATTCAATATATTGATATAGATAAGAACATGAATTTTTAATCAATAGCCGTAGTAATTTTATAGAGCAGCAGTTTGAAGGTGGGTTCTATGGGTGGTCACAAGCCTAACCTACCCTTTTTTTTTTTTTTGTTAACGGAGGGGAAATGCATTTACGCACTGAGTGTGGGACTCCTGAGCTGCTAGACTACCCACTAAAACCCCTCCGGCGTTTCCGCACCGGCTGTTGAGGGCGCCATGGGGTCGCGTTAGCATTCTACCACGACGCCCTCCAGCCATGGCCTTTCGGCCCCCTCTGTTGGCCTTTCGGCCACCCCCCCCAAATCGGGCAGTGGCCCATAAATGGACCACGCCCGTCCCCCAGACCCACATCCGTTCGCCGTCTCATGATAGACGGCGATGGAGTGGTCTGTTGGCAGAAATTGGCCGACAGTCAACAAGACCCCGACTACCAGGGAGTTATTAACTGTCGCCCAGGGTGCACCGTCCCGAGTCCCTTGTCAGCCCGCCCTCTCACCGGATCCTTGGGATCAAGTGAGAATGCAAAGCTTTCAAAGGACCGGGCACTCGAGGAGGTTCCCTGCCCTGCACCCCGGTCACAAGCCTAACCTACCCTAACCGAACTAAGCTACGGTTTTATTTAAAGTATTTTTTTTTATAGCATTATTAGCTTCCGATAAAAAGTTATTTTGGTGATGTGAACGTAGCCAAACAATATTATTTAAAAAGTTGTTTTGGTGATGTGATAGTAGTACTCGTATAAATAAATCATCTGGCAAATAAAAAAAGTTCAAAAGAAACTTCGGCCATTAGCAAAAAGTTTTTTTTATCGGTAAAACATAGTTATATAAAATAGTATGTATGTAATGTCATATTATGCTTCTATAATATAAATATATACCAAACAATACATACAGCAAACAAGACGTCAATGAAACGTATTGGGTGAAGTGAGAATTGTTCAAAGTCAATTTCAGATAACTGACCAGTTCCCCGGTTAAAAACATGTTTACCATGAGAATCCAATACAAGACTTCAACAACAGGCAACCTTGAAAATTCATTTCACCTTCCAGCCAGCTCATGAACAGTTTCCCCTGGGCCAAGATCACGAAGATCAGCTACAATAAGCGGACTTACACCTTGAGACTTCGCGCCGGCGAGTTTGACGACTTCGAGAGCCACGTCGTCTTCCGACTGCCTTCCACCACAACTGCCAAGAAGCTGTGGAGGTGCAGCGTGGAACATCATATATTTTTCAGGTAATTTATGTACTTGGATATACTTGGAGCCCTATTTTTGAAATGTATGACTTTGTCGAATGATAGTCGTTCGATATCGAACAAAAATTATTCGCCTCCTGACCGGTGATCGAACCCTGAGAATGTGAATTGTTATAAAGAACGTAAATTATATTTCTTTCTTTCTTTGTACAATAAAGTTTGTGGAAAAAAAATTGACTTTTAACAATATACATGGGGTACACTAAAAGTTTTGCACTTCTAGCTAATCGAAACTATTTGAATTTCGAATGTTATATTTTTTCAAACGACTTGCAACCTTCTTAATAGTAAAAAAAAATGGCGAGAAATCATTTGTCAATTGTTTTTATCACACATCAAAGTTCTACGTACGCAACGAAAATGGAATTAAGTCGAAAAGATTTTAGAGCGATGATGTTTTATAATTTTAAAAGTTCTCTCTTTCCGCAAGACTGTGCCGCTCGTCTTCAAAATGCTTTTGTGAGAGAAGCACCTTGTTGAGCACCGTGAGGCGATGGTTTGCTGAATTTGAGAGAGGTCCGGTTTCTTTACATGATGAATTTCGTGAAGGGCGGCCTTCAACTGCCGTCAACGAAAATAATGTGGCTACTGTTAAGCGGCTAATTGAAGAAAACCCGCGGATTACCTATGAGACAATGCGAGGACTATTGGGGATTGGTATGAGCCAAATTCAGAAAATTTTACACGAAGAATTAAAAGTTCGGAAACTCTGTTGTCCTTGGATCCCTCGTGAACTGACAGCGGAACAGAAGCGGGCTCGCGTGGAATGGTGCTCACAGATGCTACTGAAGTACGACCACGGACATTCTAATGCTGTTTATGACAATGTCACAGGAGACGAAACGAGAATTTATTGTTTTGAATCCGAAAAAAAACAGCAATCTTGTGAATGGGTGTTTGAAAATGAGAACAGTCCAACAAAAGTGAGGCAGGCGAGTAACGTTGGTAAAAAAATTAACGCTATTATTTCTCAGCTACAGGTCCCATCTGCACAATTCCACTTGAAGATCAAAAGAGTGTTAATGCCGAGTGGTATTCTACCATTTGTTTACCCAAGGTGTTAGAAAAAGTTCGCGAAAGACGACCAAAAAGCCGCGTTCTCCTACATCATGACAACGCTTCTTCACACACGGCCAACAAAACAAAGTCATTTTTAGCTTTCGAAACAGTACAACTCGTCACCCATCCTGCACATAGCCCCGACCTAGCACCCTGTGATTTCTGTTTTTCCCCAAAATCAAAGATTTGTTGTTTGTTTAAAAAAATGGTTCGATCGCATGAAAAAATGTTTAAAATGTAAAGGAGAGTATTTTGAAAAGCAATAAACATAATATTTTGGTTATAACGTGATGTTTTTTCAAATTACGCAAAACTTTTAGTGTGACCTACGTACACACACACACAACCATTTAACAACTTTCAGCCGTAGGGTTCCCCACTAGCAGCCCGTCATCGAAATAGGCATATTGTCTGTATCTCGAATAGTGAGCGACATAGTAGAGACATAGCAGAGGTATATTCTGTAATCTGCGGTAACTCTACCGCGTATACTCATACGAAAATTGAAAAAAATATATACATGCAGTTATTTAATAACAATGATAAAAAAGACATTATGGTAATTATGTACACTTTAATTTCCAAATAAGATTTCAGAACTAATTAACTTATTAATTAAGGCATATTTTAAAATGATTGACAATGACAAATCAAATGATGCATGCAAGTACAATCACTTAAAGACGAACGCATTATTCGTATGCAAATTAGCTAAATCTCATTAAATACTGTTGTATCTTAGGAAATATTAATTTCGGTATGAAATGACTATAAACAAAGTCCACGTGAGCCCATTTAGGATCTGGTACCAGATAAGCTTCAAGAACATTAGGTAATTGTAAAACTAACCATTTAGAATCTTTTACATCTACTAAACCATCATTTTCACCATACATTATCACTACAGGAATCCTCGTCGCTTTTAAATCATATT
The DNA here is from genome assembly GCA_947363495.1 of Euzophera pinguis. Lineage (NCBI taxonomy): Eukaryota > Metazoa > Arthropoda > Insecta > Lepidoptera > Pyralidae > Euzophera > Euzophera pinguis. Next base: position 873,447 of record OX376176.1, on the reverse strand, counting down.
TAGGAGGATCTTCGCTCCCGTAAATATTAATATTATCATCACCATAATCGAATTTACGAAAATCATCACTAACCATAGTTTGGCCGTAATGTGCCATGTTATGTACTGACGTTCCCGCTGAAAAGTGTCCAAATAACGTTCTAATAGTTTCACGTGATAACGATCCAGCGTGATAACTATCTAATAATGTTATTACACTCAAACAAATAGCTTCTGATCCCAAATTGTAACGGCAAAACATTGAAAGGATGTCAGGCATAGATTCAGGTTTTCCCATAATTTCATTAACTCCGGCAGTTGATAATGCTCGTTCATATCTCCAACAATTAAGAGCCAATGCTCTAGAAAATCTTGATTTTGTATTAACATGTCGCGTCGAAGGTGCTAAGGTTATTAAAATACTAATTTTCTCACAAAAACTAGGTCTGTCTGAGCACATAGCGAAAGCAATACCACCTCCTTGAGAATATCCAATGTAGTTCAATTTCTCATCGCCAGTTTGGTCTAAAATGTAATCTATAATTGCTGGAACATCATAATAGCTCATTTCGTCGTAAGAAAACTTCCAAAATTTAGGGTCTGTGTCAGGATTTAGAGTGGTATGTGCTCGGGAATAATAATTACCACGATTATTGCCAACCCAGACGTCATAGCAGTTATTGGCTAAGAGATACGCCAGTCCAGTGTCGGGTCCTGCGTCTAGGAAAATGTCTGAGCTCATCAATAGTCCATGCATCAACAGCACTGGTGGTCTTTTAACTCCACACCGTTTTCCATTCATCCTAAAGATCGTCAGGATATATCTATCTTCTGTTATCACTGAGTGCTTCTCCGAATAATATCCATATTTCCACGCAAGCTGGGAGAAATTCAGATCCGAATCTTGACCTATATCAACGTTACTTCTAAAATTAATACACGAGCAGTATTTTATGACTAAAATCACAATTATCAAAGCCAAACTCACAAGTCGATCAGCACGACACATTGTTACTACTAAACGGACTGTTTCAGTAATGATTTTAAATGATTTCAAGCCATGACCGTTGAACTCAAATGAAATATTTGCTTTACATAAGTTTTGAAATTTTCTTTTACCTTGAGCATATTCATTCAGCTAATTAGCCTAAGGCATGCGTGTCCGTGTCTGTAAAGATTATGTGTGTCAGCGGCTAGGATTGATTTAGTTTGCTGACACATTTATCTCGAGTGTTTACGTTCTTTGGAAGCTATTGGTCTCTAGTACACCATTAATAAAATTAAATATCGTATAGTTACCGACACTAGGCTCTACGGCCTTTAGCCCTCAAAAATTGCTCATTTATTTCCTTATTGTCCTCAGAAGGGAGACTCCAGTGAAGGTGGAGCGTGTTAGCGGGTTCCCGCGACTCGGCTCGCGGCGTGTGTCGTGTCGTCGCACGTTACGACAACTGCGGACGGAACTCACTGCACAGCCTGCTGTCGTTGCCTGACACTTCACTTCAGCTATAATTGTATCTTTAGTAAAGAATGTAAAGTCGATTGCCGATTGAAGAACAATTTAAATAAACGAAAGCAACATGTAATCTTGCTGAATCGCGCGTGTGTCGTGTCGTGGCACTTTACGACATATGCGGATAGAACTCACTGCACAACTGCTGTCGTTGCTTGACACATCACTTGAATTATTGTCAACTAGCTGTGCCCGCGGCTTCGCCCGCGTGTAAACCTCCTTTGGGAACATGATGTTTTTCCAGGACCAAAAGTAGCCTATGTTACTCTCCATCCTTTCAACTAACTCTATGCCGAAAATCAAGTCGATTCGTTGCTTAGTTAGGGCGTGAAGGAAAGACAAACAAACAACACACACTTTCACATTTATAATATTAGTATGATTTAATGTTTCTCTCAATTCGTTAATCAACTAAAAAATAAATTGTGTATTTTACTGATAGAATAGACTATTTCGGAGATACAATTTGAACGAAAAAATTTAAAAAAAGTATATTTAATTTTAAAGATTTTTTAGTGATGACGTCACGTAGCTTTAATGGCCATCTCGAACTGCAAGTTAAAAAGCAACAATTACTAAGGCATTAAAAAAATATGTATGACAGTGTCAAATGTCAAAGTCAAGATGGACTACGAGCGCTAGTTGGACTCTTTGTTTCTTTTTTTTCTTTTCAATTTGGCTCTTACTTTCATATTTAGCCAGTAACAAGTAACAGTTTTTTTAATGAAGTTGTTTAATTATACAAATATAAAGTCAAGTCAGTAGTTAAGTCAAGTCAAGTCATAATCAAGTCGAGTCAGAAGAGTCGGGCTAAGTGACGTGGTAGAAAAACTGCACTTAGCGATTTTTAGGAGCTTTTGGCAACAAGCAAGGAAATCACATAAATCGAACACTGTATCATCTCCCAACACTCACGCTTGTTCTTGAACACTTTGCGAATAATAATCCACCATTATTATGCACAAACACTCAAAAAAACACAAATTTTGGAAAATAAAATACAGCGCCGATACTGCTTTTCACAGCTTCCCGCCAAAAACTCCCTCTTGTTTGTTTACAATCGCAAAATATCTAGGTACCCCAATTCTCGTATCATTGCATACTGGCCTGTTTATTGGACACTTTACCGCCATCTCTTCGACATCTGATTTTTCACCAATTCTTCATAATAACGTATGAATGAATGTAATATGAAGATGTAGTCAGGTTATGTTTAGGTACTCGAACTCGAACAGAGATGTCATTTGTCATGGATGACATGACAAGTACGTGAAGCACTACCAAACAAAACATATTTATTCACTGCCCTGTGCTGCCAACCTAAAAAATTTAATCAACTTCCGGCTACGTCACATGACAACATTGCTAATCTGTTCCCTAAGCCTATTCCTGGGTATTGTTTACGCATTAGATGCACAACGCAATTTGATGATTGACTAGTAGGAGCTTGTACACGAATCCAGTGCTGGCAATCCAGTAGCTTGCATTGCAGTTGCTAAGAAAAGGGCATGCGGTTCATTTTAATTGTTAAAGTATTTCGTGCCATTAACACATCGATACGATTTATATAAAATTTAATTCTAATTAGGTACATACTATACATTTTAACGTAAATTACAAAAGATTTAGTTTTATACCTATAAATGAAAACAATTAGTATGAAAGTAATTTTGGATAGTCTAATTATGGTACATATTAACGTAACATAAGTTAAGAGTTATACCTACTTATGTATCGAATGAATAATATTAGTCTGGAAGTATTTTTTTGCAATTATGTATTTTAAGTGTAATGAAACTATGTTGAAAAATGATGTCTTTCACGTATTTTATTTTAATAAATAGTTTATTAAATATTTTAAGCTTGTTTTATTTTTTGGTGGATAGTAAGGTAACTAAGAGACTCCGTACTCGATTATAACGCGGTCGCTAGCGTCTGCGTTAATAAAATCTCTTGGTTGACGTACTGTAGTGAACTGTATTTTGTCTTCTAGATCTCTACCTCTGTATAGGTATGCTCATCAAGTTTGAAGTATTTTTACTTGTGGAAAAGTTTTAACAAATAAATAAACACGCTCGGAAGGTGAAGATCCCTTCTGGAGTGCTATTTTTGGATCTATAACTTACTTGAAATCGGTGTGTCGAACGGTTATCACTCTTTTTCAACGATTTTCATTCGACATTATGACTACGAATTACGACTTTTAAAAGAAATCCCTCCTGACTTGATTGTCTGTCTCTTCTTCGTTAAGCCGTTGGTCCCGGCTACCATTTGGTGGTCGATAAAGGAACCACGTCAGAGGCCTAGAGGCAGTTCCGAACAATAGGCTAGTTTCCAGGGTCAAAAGACTAACTTTAAAATTAGTCCGTCATTTAGGGAATCAAAATATATTAGTGACGTTTCTTTTCTTTTGTCAATTGAGCGATAAATTGTAAAGTTATAACGAATCAACGTTAAGTGGGGGCTCGTGACGTCACATATTGTGAAAAAGTGTAGCACACTGTGACGTCACACGGAACTTTAAAACGCCATAACTTTACCATTGTTTGTTTAATTTTCAAAAGAAAAAATACGTCTCTAATATTTTTTGATAAACTAACTGACGGACTAATTACATTTTTTTAGGAAACTAGCTTATTCTATCATGGTAGATTGACAATGTCACCTACCTACACGAAAAGATGATGTTGATGACGCATAAAATTACAGGTACAGATAGTGTAAAATACCTTCATACTTCCAACGTTTCAACCGTGTTACAACGGCCGTGGTCACGGAACGATTGGCTCAGCATTTTTACAGCCATACTTCCAGCGGAATCGTCCGTAAAAGTACAGTTTTTTTTTCGAAGAAAAAAGTATGTGCAATCCTACCACGGCCGTTGTAACACGGTTGAAACGTCGGAAGTATAAAGGTATATGCAGTGCGTTAGTTTAATGATGATGGTATGATATAAATATTGTTCCTACAGATATTTATAACGTCAATCAAGTATTCACGGCTTATAACGATCTAACCACAAAGTAGCAAGACCACGGTATGACGTAGTAACTGGGCAAGTCCATTTCATTGGTATGCTAGTCGGCCTTACCTTGATCTTGCTTCGTGGTACAGTCGTGGACAAAATTTATAATTAATAATTCACCGACTTTGAAAATTGGATATTCTACTCAATTAATTTTTATTATCATTCTTATGAAACATTTCACAATACCAGAAACTGAAAACAGAAAGATTTTTTTAAATCCGAAACGAACGAAACGAACAAAAATAAATTATTCTAAAATATATAAGCAAATTTGCATGAGTCACATATTTCAAAAATAGCACATACATAGCATATCACATATATCAAAAAAATTCTTCTGCTGATTTATGGTAGAAATATTGACTGAAAGAAATATTTAAGACGATTGTACAATAATGAAACATAATTCTTAAATAAACATGGCACATTCAGTTGTTTGTATGAATTATACATAGTTTCTCGTATCTAATTTGTATCATCTTGATTTGAATTTGCATATAGATTTGTCAAATTATGTTTTCTTTATTGAGGAGCCTAGCGGAGCATGCGTGTTCGTAATGATTGCGCGTTTGGAAAGAATAGAGGATGGTCGGGTCGTTAAGAGAACAAACATACTTGGGCAGGGCGCAGGGGTCCTATTTTTGAAATGTATGACTCAGAGGAAACAGGTGAGATGAAAGGAAATCGTTCGATATCAAACGAAAATTATTCGATTCACTGGTTTTGCGTGATTCTTTTAAAAATAGGGTCCAGTGGCGAGTGGACGACGACGTATAACGTATCGCTGGGGAGATGAGATGCTGAAGGATAAGTACATATCCTAAGTACCTAGTCTAAATATCGAAAACAAATCAAAGCATATTGAAAATCGCGAAGTACCCACCAGGCAGGCTGGTAGGAGGTTGCGCTGAACAGGGAACAGTGGAGATCTCTTGTGGAAGCTAAGATCCTCTTTGGGTCGCTGAGCCATCACAGTACAATAAAAAAAACAAGTAAATTAAAAAAAAACATAAAAAATAATTGCAATTGAATACAACATTCTGGCACTCTCTCGTTTCGAGGGCCGAGCTTCAGTACGTCAACCACGAGTTTTCTTTTTATATACAACTAAGTAGGCAAACAGGCATACAGCCCACCTGGTGGTAAGTGGTTACCGTAGCCTATGAACGCCTGCAACACCGGACATGTCACGAGCGCGTTGCCGACCTGTCCGCTATCAGCACAGCGAGCCCTCTGGAGGCTGGCGACCCTACTCACCAGCAGGAACACAACACTGCATCACAGTGTTATTTGGCTGCGGTCTTCTGTAGGGTGGAGGTACTACCCCAGACGGACTACTCCTTACAAAATGTCTACTGCGACTGGATTTGTTAGTAACTTAAACATTCCATATTAAACCTTAACTCGGTCGCTACGGGTCGCTGAGCCAGCAGAGTAAGTAAAGATGGTGTTCGGAGGCTAAAAAGTTTGTCGAAATAGGACATCGCCTAAGAGACAGAGGTTTTGACCATCGCTCCGAGTGGTACTTGGCTCAAAGGATATACATTGCGAATCAGAGAGGTAATGCTGCCAGTGTAATGGGTACCTTTGAGCCGGGTGCCGTTCGAGGTGGTTTATTTTTAGACCAATTTATGTGATTTTGTTTTTGTTATCCATACTATCCATATCCATACTATAATATTATAAATGCGAAAGTCTGTCTGTCTGTCTGTCTGTTACGCTTTCACGGCCAAACGACTGAACGGATTTCGATGAAATTTGGTATGAATATAGTTGAAGACCCGGGGTCAAACATGGGCTACTTTTTGACGCAGGCGGAGCTGCGGGAAACAACTAGTTATGAATAAATGAACCACAAAAGTATAGAATAAGAAAGAAGATAAAGTAAGTAAATTATTATTAGTATCTTACATTCCGTTTTAAAATACTTACGATCAAAAACCGTACAAAAGGGTGTAACACTTTTTATGCACATGAATTTATTTCATCTTTCACAAAACAAATTCTTGCATTTGATATTAATGCAAATTTTTACTTGATCGATTCGTATCTTTGACATATGACAAGTTCTGAGAACGTAACCTTTTTGGAATAAGGAAGTTCATTTGGTTTTTAACTGAAACTTTAACTGTGGAGTTAAATTTCCTTGTTTATTTGCTAAAAGTCAATATAGTGTAAAAGTTCTTCCGATTTCGATACGTTATTTTCATTAATCTTACGCATGGTCATTTCCATTTAATTATACAAGCTGTGGCCATAGGAGCCCTATCCATGTGAAATATAACTCATATATATCGTTCGACTCACCGATTATGACAAATGAAAGTTATTCGATGTCGAATGAAAATCTTTTCAAAAATAGTACTCCTGCTGTTTCTCCCGACCGAAGAATTTTCAAAAACGAAAAAAAAAGATAACACACAAAGAGACACAGTCAAACGTAGTTACTTTACATTTTAAAGAAGTCGATTAAAAAGAAAAACCTATTATAAAACGTGTGAGATTTTAAATAGCTTGAATTTAGCGATAGTCAAATAAACTTTTGCATATTTCATGAAAACAGCAACAAAATTTATATTGAGTAAAAAAATAATTTTAAGACTGACCGCTTGCCTGACGTGAACCTTTTACAATATTCCTCGGCATACATAGATAGTATTATTTAGTTATTATTCATCGTTTCAAGAGAGGTAGGACATTTTGTAAGGAGTAGTCCGTCTGGTGAAATACCCTACAGAAGACCGCAGCCAAATAACACTGTGATGCAGTGTTGTGTTCCTGCAGGTGAGTAGGGTCGCCAGGCTCCAGAAGGGTCGCTGTGATGATAGCGGACAGGTCGGCAACGCGCTCGTGACATCTCCGGTGTTGCAGGCGTTCATAGGCTACGGTAACCACTTACCATCAGGTGGACCGTACGCCTGTTTGCCTACTTAGCTGTATAAAAAAGATCGTGCTCTAAAAGACTTGTCTATATAACCTCTGACGTCAAACCTCCTTGGGAATGTCGTAGTAATTAATAATTATCCGCATTTTGCATATTAACTGTTGGAAATCGGCGTGACGTGAATCGAGCACTTAACTATTTATATCGTTTGTAGATTGTATGTTTATTTGTAGTTTTAAACCTTATTTAATTGAATCGTAATTACAATAATTAGAATAAATAAATTACTGTTTTAAATAACGTAGAAGACTTAGTTTTACCCGATTGCGTCAGGTGTGGTCTAATGATTTCTTTAAATTCCGAATGATTTATCAACGTATCCGTGAGTCGAATGAAAATTGTTCAATGATATTTTGAGGGAGCTTTGGAACTCAAAATATTTCGATTAATTTTAACTTTTATTAATTTGTGTGTCGGTATTATCGGCCTTGCACGTCCTCGTAACTAGGGTTGGCAGGTCTCTAAACCTAATAGCCGGACAGACCAGCCAGTTTGGCCGGACATTTGGCTAAAACGGCCGGACACCCTACATATTGAGGATTTTGTGTCTCAGTATTTAAAGCTTTTCTGATTATTACCATAAATCTTGTCAAATTAAATAAAATGTAAAAAGCCTAACAAAAGCCGGACAAGCTGGACACCGTTTATTTTGGCCGGACACGCAATCAAAAAGCCTATGTCCGGCTATCCGGACGCCTGGCAACGCTACTCATAATCGAATTTTGTACTTGGCGAGTTTGAAAGATCGAAATCGTATATAGTAGAGGTAGGTACTAGATACTTTGGACATCATTTGATCGAGACTTTAAAAAACACGGTATCATTTCAATACATGAACGTATAAGGATATAAACGAGCAGTCAGCCTTCAATGTGACCAGTTGCGTGACAAGTGTGACTGTGCTTGTGTTTGTGATCTTGATTTAATGTGTTTTTATGTCAGGTAGGTCGACTATAGGGCATTTGATATAAAGGTTCAAAAATATGAAATATGTCTTGAAAGTACAAGTATTTGTTTTGCAAACATATGAAACATATAGTATAATAACAACATCTCAAGCAAAGGTGTTTAATAAAATTACAAATTTATATTTAACTTTTGATAAAATTTACAATCCCATTAAATTCACGTAATCGTTTAATTTCAATTTATATTTATATATCAATTAATATTTCAATTTATAATATATATATATATATATATATATATATATATATATATATATATATATATATATATATATATATATATATATCAATTATTGACGTCAAGTTTTACATAAATTAAGTTCCTAACTTTACAGCAATTTCTTCAAAAACGTCAATATACTTTTTATCTACTTTTTATTATATATTTTTTTTATTGTTTTATATGAATGTTTAGCCTGTTGTATGTCTATCCACTGCGTGGTTTGGTTATCGTTAATCCTCCATGGGAATTTAGGTTTAATGAGCAAGCAATAGAGTAAGACAGAGCCACCGTACAGAAAAAAAAAAATTAAAAAAAACTATATAAATTATTTTTGAACTCTTGCGAACTTTTTATATTCAACTTAGTATCTAAGTTTCCCCTTTTAATGGAAAAAAATAATAAAAATGTAGCACTTCTTAACATTAAAATAAAATTTAATAACATACTTACATAGAGTATCAACAAAAAATAAGGAATAATTTAGTTGATAACGTGGCATCATTTGTGTCTCGTAAAATTTGCATAAGTTGACAAAAATACCTTAAATTACATAGGTATGAAGCAAACTGGTTTATGGCCATTAACCTCACGGAAAAATTAAATTTGAATAATTTTTAATAAATTTAACATTGTAAACGTTGTGATCGTAAATCAATTTATTTATAAATATCTAATCTATTTTTTTCTGTTATAAAAAATATTCTGTACTAGCTGGTGCCCGCGACTTCGTCTGCGCAAGGTTAGTATTTCGAGTGGCTTATAATTAGCGTTGCGTAGAAAAGAACTAACATTATGACATTAAAATTAACACAAAAATATTTTATGGGTCGCATTTGAAAAATATAACGACCTGACAATATTGAGATCTTACAGTCGCACTATAATAACGGTAATTAAGCACCGCAGAACCCTAATCATAGGCCTATATTATATACTAGCTGTTCCCCGCAGCCTATGTTACCACTTTTACGCAGACGATCTTCAGATTTACACACAATAGGGATTTGGAATCAATATCTTCTTGGAGCAAGTCTAATGGACTTAACATAAATCCCTCAAAAACACAAGCCATCATTGTGGGCAGTTCTTGGCAGACAGGTACACTGAAGAATGTTTATATTCCCGATCTTGTTTTTGACGGCACTATAATTAATCTTAGCAGTCAAGTTAAGAATCTAGGAATTATAATTGACAGTAATCTTTCTTGGTCTCCTCAAGTATTCGAGGTAAGTAGAAAGACCAAAGCTATCCAATTTAGACCATATAATAAAAGTCCTATTCACATAGATATCATTTTTCAAAATTCTAAAATAGAAATAGTAGAATCATTTAACTTACTTGGCATAAATATAGATACACACATTAATTGGAAAACACACATAGAAAAGCTAGAAACTAAATTATCTAAATTCATATATGCACTATTTGAAATCAAACAAAGCACCAATATAGAAACAGCCCTATCAACCTACTACGCATATGCCTATTCTTGGTTCAAGTACGGAATAATGTTGTGGGGAAATAGCGTAAATATACAAAAGCTCTTTATTGTACAAAAAAAATGTGTTCGAATCATAGCCCAAATAGACAATACCCAAAGCTGTAAACCATACTTTAAAAAATATAAACTACTTACACTACCATCAATATATATTCATGACATTTGTTCTTTTGTCCAAAAAAACCTCAATATGTTCAAAAAAATACATGAAACACACAATATCAATACAAGACACAAAAGTAAATTACACTTACCTCACTCAAGAATAAAAATGTTGAATTGTAGCCCACAATTTATGGCCATAAAATTATACAATAAATTACCTAACTATATAAAAAATGAAAAAAAGTACAACTCGTTTAATAAAAAAATAAAAGAATTCCTAATAAATAAGACTTTCTATTCAGTAGATCAATATTTAGAAGATAAAAATTCATGAACAAATTCAATTTTAGCTCTAGTTTTGTTAAATCAATGTATTATTAGAACTTATAGTAAAATTTTAAGCAATAAAATAAGTGTAATTAAGTACACTTATTAATAATAGAGGTACAAACATTTTGCATTGTATAATTTGCATTTCTATTGTTTAATATATAATTTGCATCTCTATTTGCAAAATATTGTATATTTTGCATTCCCATTTGCAATACCTGTAAAAGGTTACTAAGTTGTAAGCACATATAATTACTTAAGATCACTTTGTAACACTTAGTATGCCAATAAATAAAATTGAAATTGAAATTGAAAGATATTTGCGGCTTCAGCTTCTCTCAGACGGCTAAATAAATTCTTGCCAATGGCAACCAAAATTGCGCTTGCTCAAACCCTCCTTTTTCCTATCCTCGATTATGCTGATAGTTGTTATCTTGATCTTGCTCAAGATCAATTAAGCAAGCTTGAGCGTCTCCAAAACCTATTTATCAGATTTATATTTAGCCTTCGTAAATATGATCATGTTTCTCAATTTCGTACGCAATTAAAATGGATTTATATTCGACTTCGCCGCGATTGGCACATTCTGTAACTGCTGTTTTCTATTCTGTTTAATCCTTCCTATCCTCAATATCATAAAAATCTATTTACTTTTCACAGCGAATTTGAAGGGCGGGCCCTACGTAGCTCCTACAATCTTCGTCAAGTGATGCCTGATTACAATGGCCCATTTTTTCCTCAATCCTACACAGTGCAAGCTGCGAGACTCTGGAACGCTCTGCCAGTTGAAATTCGGCGTGTTCAAACTCTTGCGAGTTTTAAAGCACTAGTGAAAGAGCATTTTCTAGATGAATGATGTGAGATGTTACGTTAGGTCCTAAAATTTATCTTACATCATTATTTGAGATATTATAGTACATTTATTTATTTATTTCTGTATATTATAGGTGTACTGCGATATGTAACTTTAAGTAAGTTTGTTTTAATTTATTTTGTGTAAGTTTATACTATTATACTTAGCTTATGTTTCTGCACCATACCTGTCTCTTTTCCTGAAATGTTTCCTACAAAAAGGGTTGCCTTTAAGACATTGCTATTGCGATAAGGCCGCCTTTGCACACCATAATGTCTACATGTACGTGTCTCAAAATTGTATTTTCCTGGTGCAATAAATTGTTTATTATTATCTCTTTATTTATTCTATTTTCTTTTTAATACATTTTTAAATATTAATAAAAAAAAAACATTTAAAAATATATAAAAAAGGAGGCACCCATCAGCAGCGGAGTTAATACCCAAGCTGCCGGTGGTCAGGGCTCCAAAGTGAGGAACCTCCTCACAATCCGTGCCGTGTCAAGGATGACCGCCTTCTGTATCCGACCCTTGATCCAACCACCTCGCGAGGGCCTAACTAGGTGTTTATGTAGACTCTTCGCTATTAGGCCGTTCGCAGATACTACTATCGGCACAATGCTAGTCGAATCAACATCCCACATGGCGGTAACCTCATGGGCCAAGTCTAGATATTTTGACAGTTTATCTTTTTCGGCCTTAACGAGATTCTCGTAATGCCGGATGGTAATATCAACGAGCACTGCACGGCGCTGTGATCGATCGACCAACACGATATCAGGCTTATTAGCTACAATATATCCGTGATGATAGATCGATCCCAGTAAAGCAAAGCACGACCATTTTCGAGAACTGGCGCTGGTGAGTACTGATAGTACGGCACTTCAGATTCAATAAGACCGTATTGAAGAGCAAGTTGCTGGTGGATGATCCTGGCTACTTGGTTATGTCTGTGCAAGTACTCGTTGTTAGCTAGATAAGAACACCCAGAAATAACATGTCGGAGAGACTCTCCGGGACGGTGGCATGCCCGACATATGTCGACCGTACCGTCCTTTATGATGTATTTCCGGTAGTTCCTAGTCTTGATAACCTCATCTGCAATTGCACAGGCAAAACCCTCAGTTTCCCCAAAGAGGTCACCGAAGCGTAGCCAGTTCACCGACGCGAGCAAGTCTACATCAGGTCCTGTTAAGGCCCGGTAGAACCGCCCATGCAGCTCCTTGCTCCTCCATACGTTCCTCCGATCCTCAGTGCTAAGCACCGATGGTTTACGCCAATTCTTGTTTGCCAAGAAGAGAGGTGTCAGGCCTAGGTCAGCTGCAACCATTTTACGATGCATCCCACATCCACTGCTACGGAAATAATTCCGGAGACTGCACACTTCACGATTGTGGAGGTTCTTTGCGTTTAAAAAGCCACGACCTCCCAACTTTCGTGGAATGTACAGTCTCATTACAGATGAACGTGGGTGAAGCATGCGATGAAATGTGAGCTGCTGACGGACTCTTCTATCCAAGGCGTCCAGTTCAGTCTGGGTCCATCTCAGTATGCCGAAGGAGTACATTAGTAGAGGCATCACCCACCCATTGAAGGCACGTGTCTTGTTGCCACCAGACAAAAGACTATTAAGGACTTTTGACAGGCGACAAAAAAATCGTTCCTTCTTTGTTTTTTTAACGTCATCTACTGATATACCTAAGGCTTCGGACATACCGAGATATTTATAGGTATCTACTTCGGAGAGAGATCTGAAGGTCATTACTTCAGAAAGTTGTAAATTTGGAGAATTTACAACCTTCCCTCGCTTTACATGCATGACCGCGCATTTATCCACACCAAATTCCATTTTCGATAGCATTGCTAAAAACCTCTGTAGTTTTTAACAACGACATCAAGTTTTGAGAATTTGATGCAAATAGCTTAAGATCATCCATGTAGAGCAGGTGAGAAATGACCACAACCTCCCTACGAAATCGGTACCCCAGTCCTGAATCCGTCAGCAATGTACTGAGGGGGTTCAGGGCCAGACAAAACCACAAAGGGCTTAAACCGTCACCCTGGAAGATGCCACGCTCAATCCTGATCAAGTCTGGCGAGATTCCGGAATCGGCCCTACCACTTGGTTGACAAAGAACCGTGGTCCACTGTGCACTCAAGAAAGATCTCAAAGTTGCATCAATCTTATACAACTCCAAAATCCTCCTAAGCCACGAATGAGGCACTGAATCATAGGCCTTTTTATAGTCAATCCAAGCAGTAGAGAGGGCCCCCTTACCTCGTCTGACTTTCTGGCTAATGGTCATGTCAATGAGGAGAAGCTCCTTAGTACCACGGGATCCAATCCTACATCCATTCTGAGCATGGGCCAAAATATTGTTCGCAACAATATGTGAATTTATTTTATTTCTCAGAATGGATGTGAGTAGCTTATAGATGGTAGGCAAGCATGTAATGGGTCTATAATTCTTTGGATCCGTGGTACTACCGAACTTGTAGAGCAGAAAGGTGACCCCGGTTGTCATAAAGGTAGGCACAGAACCAAGCTCCAGGGCTTCTTGAAATTGTGTTGCCAAGCGTTGATGCGAGCATCGAATCCACTTTATCCAGAAGTTGTGCAATCCGTCCGGACCAGGACTTTTCCAATTCTGGGCCGTACGGATGGCAGAACTAACGTCTGTGGAGTCTATTAAAACAGACTCCATGGGTTCGATAGCATCGCATTCACGCTCGACAACCTGACTCCAATCGCCCTCGGTGTGATTGACAGGCGCTGACCAGATACTACGCCAAAAATCATTCATAGTATTAGTATCTGGTATTTGCCTATCGGTCACACGCTGCTTAGTACCCTCCCACGGTACACCTTTCTTTGATCACTTTGGAAAAGGTGATTTTGCCGGTATCTATTCACGCGCTCTCCGTAGCGACGAATACGGCTAGCCCATGCATAGACTTTCTGTTTTAAATAGTCAATGCGTTCCGTTACATTAGCTAAGTATTGTTGAGGCCCGATACCGGTCCCAGCAAAGGCCTGAGTAACGAAACGCATTACTCGAGGGCGATTATTGCCCCGGCTAAAACAGATTAGCTTTGCAATGAAAGTTCTGAATGTGTTAATACGCCTTTCAATCCTAACACGCCAAGCGGGTCCATCGCTAGTGCACCGCGGTGCGCGGTTAGTGTCCGGAAATCTAACACGCGCAACGCGGCATACTGCGATAGCTCCACAGTAAAAGATTGAATGGGTATCATACAAATCCTTGCTAGTCTGTAAATATGGAGCTAGCAAGTCATTCAGAACTTCCATCAGCGCCAAATTTTGTCTATGTGTAGGTAAACGTGGTAAGCGTGGTCTAAAGTTGCGAGTGAATCTATAACAGGAAATAACATCTTCCAAAGTACTCCTCATTTGCTCACGCACCTGGATACCTATCCAGGTGGTGTACCCACACCACCTGTATTATCTCCCGGCGTCACAACAAACGTCGGCTCTAAAGCCGACTGGGGCAACGCGACTGCAGGCAGTGGACGTCCCGCTAACAGAGCAGACGGACAAGCGGCCATCGCTTCCAGGCGCAGCCGAGCAAGTATGGATTGTTCCACCTTGTTACTTCGCTGGATAACCCTCACTTGATCCGATAGTCGTTGTGCTGAGACGGTGATGGTCGGTTCAAGCACCTGAAACAGAGGCAACATCCTAACACGATAGGCTGTGAGGTTAGTTCCCTCCTCTGTAGCCCCAAAGTAGGCGCGCATGACGTTCTCATTCATGGAATCAGTCCACTTCATGCGTCGCACTACACCACCGGCAGCGGGGGCTTGTCGCGGGGCAGGCTGCCCCGTAGGCCCCAAGCCGGCCGATCGTGGGGGTCGCCCTCTACGTCGCACAGGTCTCAGCGGCGACGGGGGCGGCAGCGACCCGTCCTCGTCGCTCGACACGGTGGAGGTCGGAGGTGTGGCATATTGCTCCTCCGACGACGTGGAGCTGGACGAGACGGGTGGAGGTGGTGGGTGTGCGTCTTGTGCTGTCCTTCTGCTTCTTGATCTAGTCGTAATCATTTTATTTTATTTCTTTCCATATTTCCATTAATTTGATATTTTTCATTATGTAGATGACATGACAAGATGTCATTTTGGTTGTTCGCAATATTCTTATTTTTGTAAAATCGAGTCTATATTTTGTGGAATAGTGGTTTTATGTATTTCTCATTATATTTTGATATTGATTGATGTAAATTAATGTATATTAAAATGAAACTGGGGGAAAAAACAATAAAATATTTACAAAATATTAGATGTTGACGTTGTCAAGGACCAGAGAGAATTATTATTATGTTACTCAGGGTGAATGTAGCCAATGGTGAAAGAATTTTTAAAATCAGCACAGTAGTTTTTGAGTTTATTCATTACAAACATACACACAAAAATACAAATCTTTCCTCTTATAATAATAGTGTAGAAGTGTAGATGTAGATAAACTATATTTAACGATTTTTTTCCTTCAGCATAAACATGCAAATTTTTCGCTTTGTCAACACCTTATCAAACCACATAGAGCTGACCGTGGGAAAAACATGGCGTGCCCAAATGTATGCCTGCTACCAGCTAAAGTTTGACCCTGCGATTTGTTGGTTTTAAATTGAATGGCAAGTTGTTGGTTATGATTGGGATGCACGGTATAAGAACATTGTCTCCCTTGGCTTCTCCAGTTAAAATTGTGGCCTTCACAATGTGCCTTCCTAGTTCTTTCGCCCGCCACTGCCGGCGGCGCCGTGCCGCTGGACCGCACCGTAGTATCGCGCACTCGGTTTGTCATCGTGTCATGAAAATAATATTTGTCAAGACCTAATATATGTACTTTAAAACCAGTATTTTGAATCATCAAAAAAATTATAAATTTTCAATTTCACACCTTTTTCTGGTTGTATCGAAACAGGGTGTGCCGGATTTTGTTAAAATTTCTAAGTTTTGAAGTGAAATAATACCTAAAGTAAAATTTAAAATGGAAATTCAGTGCATATTTTTTTTGTGTGATAAATAAGTGTTTTACCACTGAGTACCCATATATACCAAGTACCCTATTGGTATCTGCAATGCTACGACGCGAGACCAATTATTAATCTAAATTCTCCGGTTTAAAATAGCTTCAACAATGGACTCTTTTTTTAGAAAATTTTGGAAGGCTTACCAGGTCTTGGAATGAATCTCATCAGGTGCGTCAATAAAACTGCCCGCGAATTTGCCTGTATAACTCCACGAATTTTATCATCAAGTGACTCCATTCATGCAACCAAACAAATTTCCCCAAGGAACATAGCTCGAAACATGAAAAACAAATTTGGACTTCCCATTGTAAGTTAGGTTACGTGATGAGACATTTTGTATGGGAGGTCCAAAAATTTACGTCATATTTCGACCCATGTATCTTGGGGAAAGTTGTTCAGTTGCATGAATGGAGTCACTGGACGGTGGGTCCAAAACGACTAAAATTTCACGGTGTATTTAGGTTAGATACTAAAATCGAGCGAAATGCATTTTAGCAGCAAGACGTCCAACGAAAAATAGAAGTTTTATTTTTCTTTGTGTTTGACGCGGCTGTGTATAAGTGTGGCGGTTAACAAGGGTCCCGGGATCCTATTTTTGAATAACATGACTCACTAATGAAAATCTTTCACCTATTAAACCATTCGATATGTAACGAAAATCATTCGACTCACCAGTTTTGCGTGAGTCGTACGAGTACAATACAATACATTACAATATAACTTTATTGCCCACATCTGGGAAACATACATGTCAAAATCATCCCTTTTCCTTTTATCTTTCCTTCTAAGAGGTTACAATAATGTCGTACCAAATACCCTCTCTCTCATCAGCTACCAAAAATGGACTACACCAGTCTAGCCTTCCTCACGCTGATACTTTCCACCACCGGCTTTGAGATTCCGAAAGCCATCCCGATCCCGAAGACCAACACCACCGACGCCTTGGGCAAGATCAGCCAGGGCATTCAACATGACATATCTGAAGTTAAGCGGCCGGTTGTCAAGACTATTGCTAAGGCGGTGTTCGCTCCATGTAAGTTCTAATTTACATACATACATACCATCACGCCTTTTTCCCGTAAGGGTAGGCAGAGACTACGGATTTCCGTTTGCTACGATCTTTTCAGACTTCCCTCGCTTCTTCTGCGTTCATCACTCTCGTCATACACGCTTGTCGGTAACGGGTACACTGACATCTTCCTTTTTTAGTATAACTACGATTTGGTCGCACTATGTTTACCTTATCGAATTTTACTGTCACCTTTGATTTGTAAATACCTTTCGCAAGTCTCCTTTCATCCATCCTTTCTACATACTCAAACAATCTTAATACCCCTTTTTCTATCTTTGTCGCTACATCCTCATTCACCCCACACCTTTTCCTTATCTCACTATTTCTATCTCTCGCTCAGACGTACGCCACACATACTCCATAAAGCTCTCATTTCAACTGCATTCGCTCTGCTTTCATTATTTTTCTGCCAGACCTAACTTTCACTACCATACATAAGATTTCTTATTTACGCAGTTCTTTTTCTCCACTAAGGTTCATTCAAACTGACGCGAATATAGAAGTTAATGATGATGAAGACATTAGCAGGAAAGTCAATTTTTGCATACGCTACGGCACTCTACCGATTCTTATTGTTATAGGCGTCCCGCCAGTCGCGCGGGATTCGCGTCAGTTTGAATGCACCTTTACCTTGTCCCACATTGTTATGTGGGGTCGGCTCAGTATGTTAGTTCCTTCCACTTTCCTCTATCTCTAGCCATTTCCTTCTCAACGCCCTTCCTACTCATGTTCTCTCTGATATAATCCAGCCATCTCTTTTTTGGACATACCCTATTTCTTGCTCCCGCAACCTTCAAATTTAGCATTCTTTTACGTAAGTATTATGGGTGTAAAATGGCTGCCTATGCGATCGAGTGGTTAAGGCGTTTGGCTTATACCTGGCGGTCATGGGTTCGATTGCCATGGAAAGCAAACTTTGTTTAATTATTTCCAGTTTGGTTAGGACATTGTAGACTTGAATCAATGATTATGCATTTCGGAAGACACGCTAAGCCGTTGAACCCGACTGCGATTTGCTGGTCGCACGTCAGAGGCTGAAAGGCGGTAAATACTCTGACACTAGGGTGTACAGGGATGAAGGACCATGTAACCCACTCGATATGAATAAATGAATGACTTTTTCCAGGTGACGAGGTGAAGAAGCTGCTGGGAGTGACCTATGAGCAGCTGGAAGGCAAGAAGGAGCCAGATGTGAACTCCTTGACCCTGAAATTCATCTCACGGTAAAGAGCTGATAATCTGAATGTAATCATGTGATCCCATTATGGAGCAATTGCAAAGAGGAGGGTTGGCTCACATGTTCCTTGATTTATTTTAAAAAAATTGTCGAGAGCTTTATTATTGGTGTAAAAATGAGGGCAAAAAGGGGGCTAATTGGTGTAACCTTATTTAACGGATTTCAATCATATTTATGTGATAACAGCACCATATGTTGGGTCCACTACATGTGCTGTAAAAAGGGGGGTAATGGGGGAAGTTTATAGCAACGTTGTATAAAAAAAATCTTGAAAATACCTACAAATTTGCTAAAGAACTCCTTATCACAGATTCCCTCTCTAAATAGAGAAATAACTATTTTAGTTTGAAAGTAATTATTATAACGACTTTGAGTGTGGCGGTTAGTGTAGGCTAGTTTCCTAAAAATATATAATTAGTCCGTCAGTTAGATTATCAAAAAATATTGGAGACGTATTTTTTCTTACATAATATATTTTGATTCCCTAAATGACGGACTAATTTTAATGTTAGTCTTTAGACCCTGGAAACTAGCCTATTCTGCCGTCATCGATTTATGAGCTACAGGAAAACAACAATTTGCGAATAATCTAAATAAGAACATCATGACAGATATGGTACTAATCGTGTTGTTTTCCGGACCTTATGTTTAGTTGTTCACCTCGGAAGCAGTTTATTGGAAAATTCCAAGATTTTCAAGCTCCTTATGTGGTTTCAGAATATAGTAAGCGCTAGATTGATATTAGCGCCCAAAACATATTAAATTCTAGTATAGCATTCAGTAATTTATGGTCCAAATTAACAGAAACACAACAACAATCATTGAATTCATCCATAATTAGAACAGTCTCCAGCCGTGCCAACTTTAAAAGGCTTGTCTACGAGCTCCTACTCTCGAGGTTCCGGGAGCAAATTTAGGCAGTTAAACATGAGTACATTTTTAGTTGGTGCTATTATTTCGTTGATATAACTCTTAAAATTAACTGTATTTTGATTATTATTTCATCGTATATATGTAAGTATATTATGTAAGTACCATAAGTAAGTTTATTATCATTTAAACTTTGTGTATTTACCTACCTATCTATACTTCGACCAGGACTTATGATGAATAGTGTTAAAAAATAGTGGGCTGACTCCAATAGGAGCAGCACCAGGCATGACAAGAAGCACACACCACATTTGCTTATAGTCTGAAGTGACTGATTGCAAATTAAGAATACAAAAGAAAAAAAAACCTATCTATACATTTTTAATACCCACATGACGATATCTATTTAATCCAAAGGTTGACTGTTAGTTATTGCTTTTAGCTTTAAGTTCGCCTGTTGTGCTGTACAACTGTATTATGTACAATAAAGTTTAAATAAATAAATAAAAAAGATCAAAACGTTAGGAGAAAAAAAATAAAGATACTTACATACATTTTGGAGCCAAAAATTCATTGCGATGTCAGTTGGTTGCTTCGAATACCAACAGAGCTATTTTTGAAAAATATGACGCAAAATCAGTGAGTCGAACGATTTTCATTCGTCAAATAAGTCGATTTCAAATATTTTATTTTTTTATTTCATTCTTTCCAAAATAGGCACCAGGTTCGCTTTCCTGCATTTTAAGAGAGGTAGGACATTATGTAAGAAGTAGTCCGTCTGGGGAAGTACCTCCACCCTACAGAAGACCGCAGCCAAATAACACTGTGTTGCATTGTTGTGTTCCTGCTGGTGAGTAGGTTCGCCAGGCTCCAGAGGGGTTGCTGTGCTGACAGCGGACAGGTTGGCAACGCGCTCCGGTGTTACAGGCGTTCATAGGCTACGGTAACCACTTACCATCAAGTGGGCCGTACGCCTGTTTACCTACTTAGTTGTATAAAAAAAAAATCAACTCGTTGCCCGATCTTCGGCATCCTTGATAATGAGACCAGGCATACTCCACACTCCACACGACGGAATAAAAAAAAAAAATTATACAATTTTCTTCTTAATAATAAAAGGAAAACCTCAGTTAACATCGCGTGGCTTCGGTAATTGCACTATTACAATTACTATTTGATGATTCATCACGTGGCTGACATGTGGGAAAAATATTAGGTAATATCTGGAAAAGTTCCTCAAGGAGCATTATCGTGTTAAGCGACGGCGAGGCGCGACCCGTATTGGATAGATTTTTTCAGACTGCCTGGCTAAGTGCCAAGTTATGTCCTGCATGTCAACTGATTTAGTTTAGATTTAGTTTTCATATATTTTTTCTTAAATTAACTTTATAACGAACGTATTGCATTACATTAGACAAAACATAAAATTTCAAAACTAACGTCGGAAGTATAAAGGTATTTAGTAGATATCCCTAAGTTCGCACTTTATATCCTGTAATTAATTAAAGTTAAAATATTATAAATGCGAAAGTATGTCTGTCTTTCTGTCTGTCTTTCTGTCTGTTACGCTTTCACGGCCAACCCGCTGAACGGATTTTGATGAAATTTGGTATGAATATAGCCGAAGACCCAGGGTCAAACATAGGCTACATTTTGACGCAGGCGGAGCTGCGGGAAAATGCTAGTTAATCATATATTTATTTCTTGTTACAGAGACGTAAACGTAAGCTACAACATAAACTCAGCCGCGCGGGTCATTTCTCAAGAAGCCCGCAGTCACTCCCCTGATGAGAAGTTGTACATCTACATCCATGGATTTACTGACGACCCTGGGCAGTCCAGCTTTGGGAACGTCAGTGAGGCATTGTACAACAAAGGTAATTATTACTGACAGTTTGTTTTAGTGCTAGGTGAAACAAAAGAACAGAATTATTAATAGTCAAAAGGTCAAGTCAAGCTATTGGTGACGGGCATGAGTTTTAATAGATGGGTGGGCGCTGGTATTAGTTTGCAGTGAGAAGGACTAGGTAGCGTTGTAAAAACGCTCGAGTCGACACTCGAACTTTTTATGAACGCTCGAGTCGGCGCTCTAGTCGGATCTAAAATGCTCGAGCAGTCAGTGACTTGACCGAGAAAAGAAGCTCACTCAGAGCGTCAAACTCGACGCTTCGACGCTCGATTCGAGCTTGAGCGCGAGCGAGTAACTTTAAAACAAGATTTATTCTCTGGTTAAAGATTTTTTATTCTCAAAAAAGAATCTACAAAATTCACTTATTATGAGAAATTGCAAATTTTAAATTGAGTGGACGCGTACATAAAAGTCGGTAAATATGATCGAAGCATGGAGGGTAAACAATAAATAATAGTCACTCCTTGCTGGCTAGGTGCGCAGAAATGCATCTTTGGTTCACAATGATATTATTGTCAATTATTCAGAGGTAACGTAGCCTTGCTATATACAGCGTGAGAGAACTTTTGAAATCGGTCAAGTAGTTTTTGAGTTTTTCCGTTACTAACAAACACCCAACAACAATGAAAATTGTTAGAAACGCTTCGACGCTTGAGCTGGAAACTTAACGCTCGCGAGCGTTCAACTCTGAGCTTTTAACGCTCCAAATTGTCGACTTAGCGCTCAAAGCTTGACTCGATACTACCGGCCGCACTAGTGGTATATGTACCTCATAACTGACTTCCAAAAAAAAAGTTGTCAGTTCGTCTATTTTATTAGGGATTCATAAAAAAAAAGACAAAACTCAAAAACTACGGAATCGATATCGAAAAAATTGCAGTTCCTATAAAAATAACTTCATGTTGACCCCAAGACACTACATTAAAAGTTAATTAACAGAAAATATCTCAACAATAACAATGGACGTAATCTTACGTGTAATTTCGCAATCTGCCTATAATAGACAAAGCCATTACTTACCTAGTATAGGTTACTGTAATCACGATATAAATACCATACTTAGTTACATTACCATCATGTTCTGTAATAAGATATCCTTCAGTATCATCAGTACGAAGATTTAAGATAATACTACAAATTCTTTGGTATTAGTACGTATAACGTACTAGCTATTTCCCGCAGCTCCGCCTGCATCAAAAAGTAGCCTATGTTTGACTCCGGGTCTTCAACTATATTCATACCAAATTTCATCAAAATCCGTTCAGCGGTTTGGTCGTGAAAGCTAACAGACAGATAGAAAGACAGACAGACAGACTTTCGCATTTATAATATTAGTATAGATGACCCAAAAAATATTATAATTTTGTATGTATGATAGATCGAAAATGGCGATTTTGAGTGCATGAAAGCAAGAAAGAAACAGTTTATTTGCTATGAAACTGGTACAGTGAGATACATAGTAAGATGCATGCATAGTAACATTCCGCATAGCTGTAGGTCTCCGGCTCGGAGCCTAAGTGTGCGTGGATCACAGCTGCGCTGCTTGTGCCTCCCCCGTGGATCGGTTCGGTCACCATGGACTCGCTTGTTCGTCGGGCGTAGGTCGCCAAACCCGTCATGCAGCCATCAATGACATCCTACGAAGGAAGCTCGTTAGTGCCAAAGTACCCGCAGTTCTGGAGCCTCAAATTGTGCGGGACGATGGCAAGCGCCCTGACGGGATGTCATTGATACCTTGGAGGATGGTTGTAAATTGGAGCCCTTGTCTGGGACGCTACGTGCTCCGATACTATGGCAGCTACGTACCTCCCAGCCACCAGCAAACCGGCCGGTGCGGCGGCGGACAGTTTAAGGCCAATAAATATAGTTGTCTCGGCACTCAGTACGAGTTCACAGCCTTTGGTGTCGAGACAATAGGCCCGTGGGGCACCGGTGCGCGGGGTCTTCACAGGGAGATCAGTAGACGCCTAAAAGAGGCAACGGGTGACCCTCGCGCGGGCAGCTTTCTCGCTCAGCGAATAGCCATAGCAATTCAACGCGGGAATGCTGCCTGCGTGATGGGAACTCTGCCCACAGGACCCAATTTAGATTACCTACATATTTAGATTAAAGATACTTAGACCAAAATTTATCCACCCCAGGTATCAACAATGTGTTGGCCCTAGACGCAGGCTTCCTGATCGAATGGCTGTACCTTCGTTCCACCAGCTACGTTAGGTTCGTGGGGGAGAAGCTGGGAGGGGTTCTAGCTGCTCTGGTGCACAGTAAGTTCCATTCTGACCCTTTCATTTTTATTTATGTATTTAACACTTCTTTGCACACAGTAAAATAAAACGTAAGTATGACACATAAAACATGAACACAGTTTGTATACCAAAGGCGACCTTATCGCTCAAACAATCTCTTCCAGGAAACCTTAGGGTAGTTTAAAATATAAAAGTAAGGAGAGATACGGATATGGTGCATAAAGAATAGAAAACGCTAGACAGATTAACAGAAATACACGTAAACTACTTAAAACCAACTACCTACTTCTTCTACCTACTTTTAACAACGAATCATTACCATTTTTTGCTGCAAGATCTTCCGGTAGCCCATCGTAATTTTTTAAACGGTGGTTCTTGACAATTGGTTTTTGATTCAGTAGTAGTAGAGGAAGAATAATTTGTAACTGGATTTCTACAAACACAAGAAAAAACCCTGCAGATACAATTGTCCGTAAAATTCATTTCTCTTCCTTGATGTTGTAGGGATATACTCGTATCAGTTCTGCCAGACAACTAAATCCCTTAAAAACCGTCAAAAACTTTCACAAGTTGAGTTGAGTTCAATAAACTGCTATTCATTCTATAAAAACATGAATTGACGTTCCCATTGTATGGTTTTTTCTATCAACACCTCTCAAATCCTCTTCTACCTACTCCAGACGGCATCAGCGCTTCATCCATCCACATAATCGGCCACAGCCTGGGCTCACACATGGCCAGCTTCACCGGGAAGGCCTTCAAGAAGGCCACGGGGCAGCGTGTCGGACGCATCACAGGCCTCGACCCTGCTGGACCTTGTTTTACACAGGCTGAACCAGAGTTGAGACTGCAGGTAGGTTCCTTCTTTGACATACTAGTTGCAGCCATTGGGTTCAACGACAGGATCTTCACTTTCGACAACAGCTCTCCTGTTTTCCCCTGTCGACCCTTTGAAGGGCTTTTAGATCCTTTATTTGTACATGCCGAATATTCAGAACAGCCTGACGGTTTTTTTTCCGATTCGTCGTATTAACGGGGTTTCCGATTTTTCAAACTACCTGAAGGGTCTAGCGACATTAGCCATCTATGAAGTCTGGGCAGTTGGTCCGATCGATCGCCGGGACTAACAGCTTTACGTGCCTTCCGATGTCATGATTTATAGCCACTAATAAGTGCGACAATTTCTTATCGCATGAAGAGATACAAGATTCGTATCTTGTATCACATGATTATTTAATTTGCAGGCGTCAGACGCTGATTTCGTGGATGTCATCCATACTAACGCGGGGGTGTTAGGTATTGAGGAGCCTGTTGGTAAGTTCTTTATAGTCAGTATTTAAGTACTTTTTACTTACTCTGTCTAGAAATTTTATAAAAATTATTATTCCATCCTAAGGATTACAATCACTTGAAGGGAAGTCGCCATAGTGCGATTGCGGTGTCTGCCCGACTCTACTTTTTCCCAAGTGGTAAAAGAATGTGGTGTTTTCCCGGTGGCATGACGGAATTGCACAATCTAACACCTGGAGCCGCAAGCTGGCTGAGGAATCTGGAGGTGGATGTATGTTCCACGCAGCATGAATGCCATACACATCTTAAGAGTGGGGGAATATTATTCCAGCACTTAGTTGCCTGGTGGCTATCTCTGCGTCTCATCTACCGAGCCCTGCTAAGCCTTTACAACCAACTCCGTACTGCTTTAACATACACAACGCTCTACGAGATCGCTTTACCAATTCATTCATTCATTTCAAGTGGGTTACAAGGTCAACCTGTTTTTTTTTTTGGTTTACCGGTCTTTCCCAAGTATTTTCGACGACGAGGTTAAAGACCGTTCCTTTCAGTTTTAAAGAATATCGGTTCCATTTAAATATTAATTATCGGTTATAAATAAAGGTCACGTAGACTACTACCCCAACGGCGGTACAGAACAGCCGAACTGCAAGCTGTCTTCGAGTTGCAGCCACAGCCGAGCCTGGCTGATGTACTCCGAGTCAGTGGTCAACAACCACGCGTTCCCAGCGGTGGGCTGCGACAGCTGGGAGAAGTTTAAAGAGGGGAACTGTACCAAGAATATAAGGTGAGATTTCTCCCACTTTGCCATCATTTTACGATTTCTCAAGTGACTACAATATGAGTAAAACAAAAGGTTTGAAAAGATTACTTCAGGGTCGGCTTCGTTCGTGATACACCTGGGGAACTGTAGCAAGAGTATCAGATGTGGTTTCTCCCCACTTACGATTGTGGAATGATTTTTCTGGCATGGTTTTTCGGTTTCTCAAGTGACTACAACTTAAGGACGTAGAAATTCCCTTAAGATTGGAAACGTTCTCGTGATACTGCTGGTGTTTTAGAAGTCTCGTAAGCTGCAGTAATTCCTTTCCATCAGTTAGGACTTGGTAGCAATAGGAGTAATAGTATCAGGTGAAATGTGTCCCGCGTACGCAGCGATTGTATTAAATGAATGAATTAGCTGTTTATGTTTTTCCCACCAAGAGACTGATAGAGAAAAGAAACGCAGACGGAAGTGGACCCTGATAGCAACATCAGCCGAGCTATTCCGCAGACCAAAAAATTACAAGAATAAAATGTTTCTTATTTATTTACTTAGCTGTTTCCCGCAGCTCCGCTTGCGTCAAAAAGTAGCCTATGTTTGACTCCGGGTTTTCAACTATGTTGGTACTAAATTCTATCAAAATCCGTTCAGCGGTTAGGCCGTGAAAGCGCAACAGACAGAAACACAGAATACGGATATGTATATGAATAGATATGTACATATTTAGGCGCACAATAAAAATTCAAAGGATTATACTCGTACATAGAAGAAAAAAGGAGCAAATCTATGCTTAAAAATAATAAACACTTCTTTCCAGTTACATGGGCTTCGCATCTGACCCTTCAGTCCGAGGCAAGTACTACCTCCAGACGAGCGGCGACTTCCCATTCGGCCTCGGAGTCCAGGGTCTGAAGTATGAGGAGACCAGCTTCACCAAGAACATTGCCAAAGCTTTGTTTTGACATAAACATGCACCTAGTTCTGCTTTTAGTGGGAATTCTCGTTCACTTGCAGGGAAGCGTTTTATGATGAAGAAAAATTACAAATGCCCTAGAACGTCACACCCATTTTTAACATGTAAATCTGAATTATTAGGGGAAACTTTAACTCACCTACAATTTTAATTTAATGTATGAGAATCAACTGTGTTTTCAACAGACTTCTAAAATCCGAAACAACAGGTCTTACGATTATACAATCTGACATCTCATGGCTACTTGACTCAATTTTTTTTAATATTTTATATCACAAGTTTGAGTCCGTATATTCGAAAAGAGAAAAAAAAAATTTGAATCCTTTCAATATTAAACAAGTTCTAAGCATTTGAAATCATGTAGAAGGGGGAACTGCCAAGAAACAAGAGAAGGACGCACATAATAGTGGAGTGACGTCCCTGCCAATTGATTTCGTGCGTACAAAAGAGATAGCAAGACGTCCCCACCGCTCCCACTTTTCTTCATTAGAAAACTAAATGCTAATTACTGCTTTAATTAATTACCAATTTTGTTGTTGTTTTCGGTATCGGTTACTTTTTAGTGTATGTATTGTTCCGTATTAAAAAAAATTCTAAATGTGAACACAGTCAAGTAGCCTATTATTATTGTAAATGTAAACGAAAAATAAATGAATTATCATTATCACCTTGGCCCAGTGCCTCCGTGGTCCAGTGGTTAAAGCGTTCGACTTCGACCCGGAGGTCGTGGGTTCGATTCCCACGGGAAGCATACTTTGTTTAGTTGTTTCCAGTTTGGTTAGGTCAATGCAGGCTTGAATCACCTGATTGTCTGAAAATAAAGATGATTCCGTGCACGTTAAGCCGTTGGTCCCGGCTGCCATATGGTGGTCGTTAATGGAACCACATCAGAGGCCGATAGGCGGTTCCGCACAAATCTGACACTAGGGTGTACATGGTCGATTGACAATGTAACCTACACGAAATGATGATGATCACCTTGGTATCAAATCGATATCGATTCTGTTTGCCTTGTTATCTTCTTCGTCCAAGCGTGTTACCCAGTTGAGAAGTACCTCTCCCTGGGACCTCTTGAGTTCTGATCAGAATATCTTTAAGTGGCCCCCGTGAACGAATGGAAGTCGAATTTATGTTTTTTTTTTTTAATATTACTTCATATTTTGCTTGCCAAAACCCACAGATTTGAAAGTAGGTTCAGGTATGCCAGAAAGTTGAACAAACTTGCTCTATTTACATGGTTGTGAACTTGTGACTTAAAAAAATACTAGAATACTACTTAGATTTATGATTTAAGTTAATACTTATATATAAATAATTGGTCTCCCAACCAACTATTAATCTAAGTACTTGATTAAGTAGTAAACACGAGTACGTAGTGTCTTTTAACCCGACTGCCTGGGTTATGATTCTGCGAGTGAATGTGAGGCTTGCCAGGTCGCCAAACCTAATAGCCGGACAGACCAGCCAGTTTGGCCGGACATTTGGCTAAAACGGCCAGACACCCTACATTATTGAAGATTTTCACTATTTGAAGATGTCTCAGTATTTGAAGCTTTTCTGATTATTACCATAAATCTTGTTAAATTAAATAAAATGTAAAAAGCCTAACAAAAGCCGGACAAGCTGGACACCGTTTATTTTGGCCGGACTCGCAATCAAAAAGCCTAACTACGAGTATGTCCGGCTTTATCCGGACGCCTGGCAACGCTAAATGTGCGTAATTGCGTATTCTATGTAGGTAGGTATCCGTTTAGGGGTTCCGTAATGAAAATTAACATGCAGTCGGGTTTTTTTCTTCAATCATTTATCTGTTAATAATTTGAATATAAGTTTAATAATATAATAGTTTATAATGAGTTATTTATATGACAAAAATTTTATTAAATAATAAAACAATTAAAATATTTTTATTTTCTTTTTCCCAACGTCTAACTTGCAAAGGTCGTTGTTTCCAGGGTTGTTTTGTTTTGTCAGGACATTACAGTATTTGGAGGATCTAATTACCTGTTCCGTGCCTCAGAATACACGTTAAGCCGTTGGGTCAGAAGCATTAAAGCACATCATGATTCTATGTCTGGTTTACGGAGGACCGCTACGGAGGTTAGACGGCAGTCGCTCCATTGTAATGACACTATGATACTAGTTGATGGTACAAGTGACATAAAGGGCCCGTACCGCCAAATATAGTACCCTGGCGTGCTATTTTTGAAAACTGTGACTCACGCATAATCGGCTCTGAATAGGGAGCTAATGATGCAACTAGGAAACACGCTTGGATGAAGAATATTTCTCATCGGAATTCAGAAGCCAACTCGTGCTTGACCAATATTTTTTTAATTAATTAGGAAAATGGGTTATAATGGTATGTGTGCCCTAATCGTACCCTTTATTTTTATCTATTCATTCAAAAAACTAGTTTTTGATAACGTCGGTAAAAGTAAGTAGTATAAATTTGCATTATAATTACTTTTAATTGGAATCTAAAACACATATATATATATAGTACATGTATTCAATTAACATTATTTTGTAAGGTAATGGTAAATATCCTTTTAAAACAGTTTTAAATAGGCCTACCGCCATTACGCGACTTAATAAACTACTACAAAAGTCTAGTAATACAGTTTAAGATAACAAATAGTTAAAAGTAGAAATTTCACAAGAAATATTAAGACGAGAGAAAATCTAACTCTTTGTTAAATTTCAATATAGTTTTATAGACAAATAACACAAAAGTTCGTAAAGTTTTCAGATAAAGTAAAGATCAATCAATCAATTTCTTTATTTGGTTTTGACCAACTCACTAATGCTTCACTAATCCTCAATTTCTATTTCCCAATTCAGCCTTTTATTTTATTTGGGCACAAAGTAATTTAATACCCTTGAAATAATTCTGAAACTACAGAAAAATATTTTGGAGTAATCAAACCATGGACTTCACTAAAACTTTTGTCTTCCTCGCGCTGGTCTTCTTAACGAACTGTCAGGAAGTGACCCATCAGGAATTAGCGTCCAATAGCAGTGATATTGGTATACAAGAAGACTTCTACGATGTTCCCGTGGCGGTGATCAAGACTATTACAAATATGGTGTTCAAAGCTTGTAAGTATTAGTTTCTTTTCCTTTTTGTTACAACAGATCAAATTTCATTATTTATCCAGTAGACTACGAAATGTTATTAATGCTTAAAAACTTTGCATATTAGCCAGCCTTCTTGCGCTGACTACCAGTTTGTCGATGTGATAAATCACATTTGACACTGCAATACCATATCAAATGAAGTGTGTCTGCTTAAAATCAGTAATACACTAGGGGCAACTTGTATAAGTTCATTTGGTCATAATAATAGTTAGAATATTATCGGAAAAATGACTAAGTGTTCAAGCTTGTGTCACACAAGGCAGTATTCTTTCGCCTCTACAATTCTTTATTCTTCTGGTTGGTTTTATTGTTGAATTTGTTAAATTGTTGCAACGTTGCCTTTGAAATAATCGTTATTTCAGGTGACAAAGTGAAGAAATTCGAAGGAGTGGCCTACGAGCAGCTGGCGGGCAAAAATGAACCAGATGTTAACTCCATTACTCTCAATTACATCTCGCGGTATGTAAAATGTTTTTATTACATGCTATGCTAAAATATCTTGTTATCAACTCGGGAAAGGAATTCATCCCCTGCTTGTTATATTTTATGCGTGCATCTGTCAGCGAGCTTAGTTACTTAAAATCTATACATCTTTACTCTATATCAATCAACACACTTTTTTAGGGTGTTGTGTTTAGGGACCTATTAAATAATAATAAGTTTAATAGGTCTCTAAAAAATATTATGAGTACTCTCAGAATGTTTTTCGATTAACAGTTTCGTTTATGAAATATTTAGCTATAACGTTGAAAAAAAACAGAGGTAAGTATCCCCAACCACTTTAGGGACACCTGAAAAATATCATGACAGTAGTAAATATAATTAATTTCAAAGGAAAATTATCACTGCTGTATGAAGGGCTTATAATAGTTTACGAGTAAATTCATTAATTAAAAAACATGTAAAATTCCAATTCATTGAAATAATCATCTCACATAAGCCGATAGTTTGTATTTTGACATCTGACATTTCCGATATCAAGATGGATATTTACTTATCTTGCCGTGATTTCGTTTCAGATTTGTTTTAAAAATAAAATAACAACATGAATTGAAAATTTTAAGTTCAATATACAAAAAGTTTTGTGGAATGTACAATTATGGAGTATAAAATTTAAAAATAACATACTTTTTATAAATGTATTTCGCCAGAGGTTCATTTTTTGTCGAAAAGGCTGTTAACTTATTATTAGATTAAATCATTATTAAATTCTTTTTCGTCTTCGTCCAAGCGTGTTTTCTAGTTGCGTCCTCAGCTTACGTTTCGGAGCCGAAACGCTTTTTACTCGAGACGGACCTTGATTTTGGTGTTGGTTACTACAATGGAGCAACTGCTGTGTGACCTCCTTAACGCTTTTTACTCGAAAACCAGACCAACAGGAACATGGGTGACCAAAACTGACAGATTTTTTTAGGCTGCCTAAAGGTTTCTGACGCAGCGTAATGATTATTATCTATCGATAACACCAAACGACTTAACGTGCCTTCTGAAGCACGGAGCAGGTCGAGATAGAATATGCCACTAATGGTGACCAATTCAATACGAGTCGAGTCGCGTCTCACCGTCGTTTGACACGCGCATTAGCTACTCGTACTTCGGATACGCGCGCCGCGCTCGATTATCGAGCTTCTTGTTAAATCTGCTAAAGGACATTAAGTTAGTTTAAATTCTTTATTATCGGGACTACTACTACGGAACCCTACATTGTGCGTGGCTTGACACGACACTTGACCACTTATTTATTTCAGCAAGGTAAATCTGTCATCAAACATTAATGAAGCAGTGCGCGTCATCACCGAGGAAGCTCAGTCACATTCTCCTGATGAGAAGCTGTTCATCTACATCCACGGGTTCACCTCCACCGCTGGGGAAGCTGACTTCGGGAATGTCAGCTCGGCACTGTTTACTAGAGGTGAGCGAAAGACATTAAGATTTTGGATTCTAAAGTGTATCGCCTATACAGTGTCATAGATTCGATTGACAGATTTAGTGTTAAAACTTTACCTATTCTTTACTTATCTGGTATGACAACCTCATCATGCCTTTCAATCTCCGCCTTTTACCTTCAATCTTTTTCAAAACAAATGTGCTTTCAATGTCGTCTGGGATTATGGGATTGACCTAAGTAGATATTGTGGTGAAAGAAATTGCCAATTCTAGAATCCTAGAATGCGAGTGCAGCCAAGCTATTCTGCAGCGTTCAAAATTGAAGTGGTTTTATCACCACAAGATTCAGATGTCAGCAGGCTGTCGGGTAATGTTATGTGGTCTTTTAGTTAATTAACTTCTCTTGTTCCCTTTGCTGTGCGCTAGCCTTAAACAATTTTCATGATCATTTTTGCTTCTGGTACAGGTATCCACAATGTGTTGGCCGTAGACGCTGGCTACCTCGTGGAGTGGTGGTACTTACGGTCCACCAGCTACGTCAGGTTCATTGGGCGGAAACTTGGAGACGTGTTAGCTGGTTTGGTGCACAGTAAGTATACCTGGAAGAGGTTGAATAAGTTTCTAAGTGAGAATAAGTAATTGAGTTTTAAATCAAGCAAGAAGAAATCTATTCTCAGAACTTCATGATCTTTCGTGTCAATGGCTAAGATGGGTCAGAGTCCACATGCAAGTCACCATTTGTTATTTGTGCATGAGATGAGGCAGCTGGAGCAAGATAACCCAGGCCAGACAGCAGCAGATGTCCCATCGATTGCACCGCGCCATTGACACAGCTATTGCTCCGATGCCACCGTGGCATCGTGGAAGATGAAGCTCTAATGTCGTGGGTAAAGTAGGACGAACGTCAAGCATCTCAGATATCCTAGTTTTAGAGATCCTAAATTACAATGGCTAAACAATTGGATTTAAAGCATTTCGAAAACTAAGAAACTTACTTGTAAAATGTTGTCAAAAATGTCTTTTCTCATCTGACAATGACTAAATCTTCTCCAGACGGCATCAGCGCGTCTTCTATCCACATAATCGGTCACAGCCTGGGCTCACACATGGCCAGCTTCACGGGGAAGGCCTTTAAAGAAGCCACGGGGCAGCGCGTCGGACGTATCACCGGCCTCGACCCTGCTGGACCGTGCTTTGCACAGGCTGATCCTGAATTGAGATTGCAGGTGTGTAGTGTCCTTTAGTGTAATCACTCGCCTCTTTCTGGGGTTTAGCTAGCACCGGGGTCTTTTTAACTCTCATAACCAGACCTTATCGACCTTTACATCATATCGACCCTTAGATATCCAGTTCAAACTGAACTTCGTCCCTTTCGTTTCTATCGATTTTAGGAACGTCAGAAGATGGTTCTTTGCCTGGGGGATGCACACATTTAGAGACGTTATACTATACCGCTATACAGTTGCGGTTATTGGATATCTGAACGGATTCTGATCAGATCAAGGTATTTCGTTCAGGTTGAAGAATATACTAAAATTTCATTCAATTTCAGGCGTCGGATGCAGATTTTGTGGACGTCATTCATACGAATGGAGGAATGTTGGGGATCGAAGAGCCAGTAGGTAAGTGTCAATGCAAACCTTTAAACCTTTACGGGGGTTAGCAGATTAAGATTGAGTCTTGATCTGCTAACCCCGGTCATTATTCATTTATATCGAGTGAGTTGCATGGTCAGTCGACCTTGCACACCCTAGTGTCTAGAGGTTTTTGAAACCTCCTTTCAACCTCTGACGAGGTCCCATTATAGACCACATGATGACAGCCGGAACCAATGGCTTATCGTAATTATCAGACAATCAGACGATTCAAGCCTGCATTGTCCTAACGTAATTGAAAGCAACTAAACAAACTATCCTTGCCACGGGAATCGAACCTATGACCACCTGGACAACCACTGGACCAGACTCAATTCAAAAGTTCTTTAACACTAGTCAGCAAAGTTGTTGTTTTTTGGTCAGCAAAGGAAAGCTTAACTTACTCCGCTGGCTCAGCGACCCGAAGCGGATCTAACCTCCAAAACGAGAGAGCACCAGACTGTTCTATTCTGCGCGATGGCTCGCCAGTTATCCGCTCCCATCTCTCGCAGATCAGCCTGTACTGCATCGCTCTAGTGGTATCTTGGACCAACAGTGTCTAGCCTAAATGTAGTTCTCAAACCAGTTATTTAGTATTCAACCAGGATTAACTCTTGTATTGATCAAATCGCAAGTAATGTGAAATCGGCTGTATATAAAGTACATGAATTGGATCTCTCGGATCATGAGACAGCACAATTACTCACTCTCAGGGTTAAGAGGCAAATTAAATTTTCCACATGGTTCGAATACAAACACGACTATAGCAAAACAAATCAAATAAAGTTTCTTCAATGTTTATCAGCATTGACATTTTCCGACATTTTATCATGTACAGACTTTTCAAAAGCTTTTAGGGAATTTTATAATATTTTATGTTTATTCCATAATCTATGTTTTCCAATAATAAGAATGAAGGTTAATAATCGGTCTAATAAACTTAACTGGGTTACAAAGGGCATAAAAGTATCTTGCAAAACAAAACGATATTTATATAATAAACTCAGGAATGGAAGGCCTAATAACAAACATTCATTGAAAAAGAAAATCAAAAGCTATAATTGTATTCTGAGAAAATGTATCAATAATGCCCGGAAATTAAAAAATAAACATAACATTCAAAACAGTAAAAATAAATGCAAAGCTGCCTGGGACGCTATTTCATCAACAATTTGTAGCAATAATTTTGACAACAATATAAAGGAAAATAATTTAATGGTAATATGTACAGTGACCCTTATGACATTTGTAATAAATTCAATAAATATTTCATAGAATTAAGACAAAAATCAGGACATAATAATGACATGACATTTATAAATTACTTAACGAATAAAAATCCTAACTCAATATTTTTGAGGCCAGTGGATAAGGTAGAAATCTATAATACTATACATTCGTTTAATAATAGTAAATGTAGCGGCTATGATAGGATTACGACAAAGATTCTTAAAATTTCTGCTCCTTTTATATGTAATGTTCTTGCGCATATAATCAATCTTTCATTTAATCAAGGCATTTTTCCTGAAGAACTGAAGGTTTGCATAGTCTAACCACTTTTTAAAAAGGGAAATAAGGAGGATCCTAACAATTTTAGACCAATTACGTTACCTCCTGTACTATCTAAATTATTTGAAAAGCCATTGCATGAAAGAATAATAGATATTGTTAGAAAAGTTTAATGTTCTACATAAAAACCAATATGGATTTCGAAAAGGTAGCTCCACTACATTAGCCTGCTTTGAGTTAGTAAAAACAATAACTGAAAGTATTAATAATAGAAAACCAGTTCCAGCAATGTCTACATTCTTTGACATGACCAAAGCATTTGACCTGGTCAACCATGAGAAACTGATAGCAAAACTAGAGCATTACGGCATAAGAGGAAAATCACTTCAATTAATAAAAACATATTTTAAAAATCGTCCTCAATGTACCGAAATAGTCAGATAAAATAATACTAAAAAAACGCCAGTCAATGTCACCTTTACATCTAAATTTGAAAACTGTGATGTAGGTATTCCTCAGGGTAGTATTCTTGGACTTCTATTATTTCTAATAAATATTAATGATCTACCTAATTCTGTTGAACATAAATGTATACTCTTTGCAGACGATACAACCTTGATTATTAAAAGTGATAACAAAGATGTATATGAATCCTCTATAAATGAATCTCTAAATAATATAGTACAATGGATAAATGCAAACGATCTTCATGTTAATTTAGGGAAAACGAATTTCAATCAATTTTCATGTTACAATTCGACCCCGACACCAATTACAGTCAGGTATGATCAAGAATTAATTAAGAGGGTAAATACTTATTCACAATAGACGGACACCTAAATTGGAAGGCGCACATTGAGCAAATTTGTAATAGATTGAACAGATTTGTATTTGCTTTACGACGATTAAGGCAGACAATATCTAAAGAGGCCTCAATCACCGCCTATCACGGGTACGTAGCGTCTGTTCTATGTTATGGGCTTATAATATGGGGTAACTCTGTTGAGATAGATAAAGCTTTCAAGGTACAAAAAAAAATTCGTGCAATCTGTAATGTATGGATTGACGATAGCTGTAAACCGCTTTTTAAAGAGTTAAATATACTACCATTACCGAGTCAATATATTAGAGATGTCTGTATATTTACTCACTCACACATAGAATACTGGGTTAAAAGAAGTCAAATAAATACTAGAATAACTCGACCCGCGATTATGAATAAATTATATCAACCTACGTGTCATAAGAAGATTTACAAAATAAACATATATAACATGTGTATAGTTTTGTATAATCTACTGCCAAATGAATACAAATCACTAAATGATGAAGATTTTAAATCAGAATTAACAAAATGGTTACAAAAACATTGCTTTTATTCTGTAAAAGAATTCATTGACCATTGCAATTCACTTAAAAACATATAATTTTTATTTTTTATTTTTATATACCTACCTACTCAATTATCTGATATATTTAATAATTTAATTATGTAAACAATTGCATGATAATAATCAAATAAATTAATTACAACCGTTTATTATTAATGGATAATAATGGTAAATTGAGAAGGAAATAGGTACTAGCACATATTTCTCGTTAATTAATAATATGTATGACTCACAGATTCTCGACACTTTTGATGTGAATCTTACTATCCATGCTGAGATTACAAATCGCCGTCTATACGTCTCGACAGAACCATATTGCAAGGATGATGCATTATGATGATTTATGCAGAAAAATGTGTTACTAAAATTTATATAAAACAATAACACTTCTCATGTAAAAAGTTTTGATGTTCAAAATTACACTCACCTTTACATTGACAATGTCAGCCACAGGATATTTTTATTCATAAGTTAGAAGTGCCTTCACACATTTCTTCATTAAAAGCATCTACAAAGTATGCTATTATTTAGATACTAATACAGTGATGTTACATAGTTGGCTGCCCATTTAAAAATGTAACTAATGAATTATTTGCCGCCAACCGTACCATACTGGCGGAAACAGAATATTCCTTTTAATATTGTTTAAGTTTTATTGGTATAATTGCGAGAATTTTATTGACAATTTGTATTAATAATTTTTAGACACATTTATTATTATTATTGACTAATTTATTATTGTTTTTTTACCTTATTTTAACATCGTAATATTATATAATTAAATTTACTATAAATGATTTCGCACGTCTGCTAGCAGACAGAATACACTGGACGGAAAAAAAAATTGTAACCTTTTTACACATGTATTCTAGCAAAATAAATGATTCTGATTCTAGTTCTTTCTATTATGTGCTACAAGCTACAACACAAAACTCCAATAAGATTGAGTATCCCTTCCCCACCTGATGATGATGTATCTCCGACCGATTCCGGCCATGGCGACTACTCACTCCTAGCTGGTAATTTGGCGCTCATGCGATAAGACCCACTAGGAAATGCAATCTCGTTCTCGCGAGATCTCGGGCTTTTTTAGCGAGATTGATGTCGGACGAAAAAAGGGCGAGATCTCGCGAGTTTAACGAGATTATTTATAAAAATTATAAATTTTCAAAGAAAAACTGTTTTTGGAATTTAAAATTTGGTGTACAAAATTCCAAATTCGCCTGATGACACCAAGAAGGGGCTCATTCGACGCGGAATGACGACTACTCGTCGTCTACTCGACGTCTACTATAAACAATGAAAATTTGAACAACCGGTGCTCTTTAACGACAAAAATCTCGCAGTATTGTTATTCATAAACTCGCGGGATCCCACTTGAGCCCCAATCTCGCGA
The DNA here is from genome assembly GCA_947363495.1 of Euzophera pinguis. Taxonomy (NCBI): domain Eukaryota; kingdom Metazoa; phylum Arthropoda; class Insecta; order Lepidoptera; family Pyralidae; genus Euzophera; species Euzophera pinguis. The sequence goes on along the minus strand of OX376176.1, from coordinate 835,635 downwards.
GATTTGCATTCCCTAAGATCCACCTAAATAATTGCTAACTTAATTTCCAGGTCACGTGGACTACTTTCCCAATGGGGGTTCAGCCCAGCCGGCCTGCAATCTGTCTCCCGGCTGCAGCCATGGTCGATCCTGGCTTCTGTACAGCGAGTCCGTTCTGAACGAGCAAGCATTCCCTGCTATCAAATGTGACAGTTGGGAGCAATTTAAAGAGGGGAAATGTGAAGGAGACGTCAGGTAAAACCATAGAAATAAGATAAGGTAGATGTGCCATGGCTTCATAATAAGACTTAAGAGGCTTAACTGGCCCACACATGGCACTTCTATCTAATCTTATTTCTGTGGGTAAAGTTTAAGGTCTTTCTCTGTCTCTCATATTTATAGCCTCAAATTATTCATAGCCAGAGCTAATTTCCTAAGAAAGAACCTAGTTCTATTCTCTGAAGGAGAAGCTAAGGAGGTATTTGGGAAGCAAGCGGATGAAGAAAATATATCATTTTTCACATATCCACGGCTCTATTGCTTCGCATGCTGAGACCGTATAATATGCACGATTACTTTAAAACCACAGGGAACTTTTTTACAGTTCGAATGAAAATCATTCGATATCGACTGAAAAGTATTCGACATATCGATTTTAAATGAGTCATATTATTGGGCTCCATGACACCCTGTACGAGTAACTCCATTCGGGACAAATATAAATCATATAGGGTATTAGAATACGTAAAATTAAAATATCAACAGTTAAAATCCCAATAGACAAACAATTTTCAAACAGTTGGCTTATCTAAATTACTAAACTAACTGGTGGCGGAAGCACGCAAAATAATTTGGTAAGTGCTTATCTAAATCCAAAATAATTAGTGTTCTAAACATTGAATGAATATTTAATCGAAACACAATAAAATTAAATTTACCTACAAATAATTTATCTTTTCTTATGTTTTCGCGATTGTTATTCATTAAATTAAACTATTTTAATACGGTTTTATCGCGTTTATTACTTATTTATTTACACCTGACGTTTCAAACACTTTACAGCGTTCATGGTCGCAGGCAGACTAAGTTAACATTTGTCTTTGATGTCATAAGATTACAAAACTACCGCCTGAAATTTTTATTGGGAACTATTCCGATTCACGCAGTATTGGCTCACAGTATCTAAATCTCACCATCATCCATGTCAGTTAGCTACCGTAGGCAAATCTTTGTTACAGAGAGCACACGGCATCTGTGACACCCACCATCTTAAGGAGGAGCTTCAACGAGTCAAGTCTGTCTTAAGAAGCAACAATCTCAGCCTCCCACACATTTGTCACAGAAGTCGACCCAAGCCACACACAGTTGATCGTTTTCCTGCCATCTTACCATACATAAAGGGAGTCACGGACAAGATTGGTAACATACTTAGGCGAGCTTCAATCAAGACCTATTACAAGCCGCATAAGAAAATAAACCAATTTTTAAGACCTGTAAAATCCAATATCCCATTGCAAGATGCTGGAGTTTATAAAATTGACTGTGACTGTGGTTTATCATACATTGGGCAAACAAAGAGAAGCATTAATACTCGTATAAAAGAACATATTGCTGACATGAAAAATAGACGCTCAACCAAGTCTGCAGTCTGTGAACATGCTCTAGACAAACCCAACCACTATATGCGTTTTGATAATCCTCAAGTCTAACGTAGTTAATATTTACTACTAAAGGTATGTGTGAGGAGAGAAGATAAATCCAAGTTACAGCGAATAGCACACTATTTATTAGTTCTACTTTACAAATATAGACTGTTAAGGATGTACGAAGAAATATAGATAGGGGTCGTGAGATCGAAGTAGGCACGAGATCCAGTCAAGCAGCCGCTATGAAATAGCCAGCCACTTAACTTAGAGATGACGAGATGATCCGAGCAGGCCTTCTGGTGGACGCGCGCAGGCTTATATATGGCCCTCGGGGTGATGCGGCGCGGGGAAGCGGGGAAAGGCAGCCGTTGATGGAGGCACGACGTCACACACCCCCCCCGTTAGACCAGAATTTCCTTTAGCCGGGAAATTCGACTGCTCGCCATCAGTAGCTGGAGCTGGAGCAGACGGCTGGCCGGCGCTGGTAGGCAGCTGGTAGACGGCTGGCCGGAACCCTGAAATGGGAGAAGTCCAGTATAGTATATATACTAATAAGTGCATGTAGGTGGCTAACTAATAGGAGGATACGGTACGAGCCAGCGAACAGAATCGAGCCAAGCAGGTCAAAGTAATTTGAAAAAAAGAAAAAAAAAAATCTTAAAAATATGAACTTGGTATTAATAAAGATTGATGTATTAATGTATAACTACATAAAAACAAAATAAGCGCAGACAGATGCCACCGGTGCGCGAGCAGTCTAGCAGAGAACAAAGGAATGTTATGCACCTACTTACATAACATAATCACAACACAAACAGGTTCTAGTACAATATTAATCGAACGCAAGAACTAGACTCAAGTACGGTCAACAGCACAACAATTCATACAAAATATAATGTGCGGCTGGTGCACGAGGTTTAACAAAAAAAAAAAAAATTTTTTTTTTTGTAAGTATTTAAAAAATTGACTTATTTAGAATTATTGTTTATAGTTAATTAGTTTAATGTCTTTGATATGCCATTCGCCCAGCGGCTTACCCGACATATCTGAAAGTTTATATACTAAAGGAGATTTTTTTTGCTACGATTTTACATTTAATAAATTTAGGTGCTAATTTTTTTGAAAAATATTTATCCTTATCACTTAAGTAGAATGTTCGCTTCCAAACAACATCACCAACATTAAATTCTGCCGGCTTACGGCGAAGATTATACGACTGACAATTACGTTGATGTGCAGACAAAAGAGCCGCCTGTACTTTATCGAAGATGTTAGATAAATGACCAAGCGATTCAGCATAACAGTCTATAGGCTCATGTACCATATTCTGATCAGACTCAACATATCGAGAACCGCACGTTATCAGTTCACGACCGTAAACAAGAAATGATGGCGTGAAACCGGTTACTTCGTTAACAGCACAATTCATTGCAAATTGTATTTGGGGTATTATTGAATCCCACACCCTGTGGTCATTATTAATAAATGTGGAAATAGCTGTAGTTATAGTTTTATTATATCGTTCTACGGTGTTAACATGGGGCGTATAAAATGGAGTGTAGTGTAAATTGGGAATTTTATATTTGGATATTAAGTTTTTAAATTGTGTACTAATAAATTGCTTACCGTTATCTAGTATGACAGTTGAAGGAATGCCATGTACTAAGAAAACATTTTCTTCGAGGATTTTTGTTATTACTTCGGCTGTGGCTCGTTTTATAGGGAATAGCAAACAATACTTAGAAAAACAACAACAGACCACAAAAATAAAATTATTTTGTTTTCTAGAAGGAGGTAATGGACCTATCAAATCGATACTTATAACCTGAAATGGTCTAGAACAAGACTTAGGTCCACCCATAAGACCCAGAGTTGAGTGATTCTGATGTTTATGAGCGATACATTCATCACACGAATTAACCGCGCTAACAACATCCGAATACATGCCTGGCCAATAATAGGTAAGAGATAGACGCTTAAAGGTCTTGAATATACCGAGGTGACCAGCAGTGGGCATTGAATGGTTTTGTTTTATTATCTGTGATCTTTGCTCGGCCGGGACAACTTCTTTCCATTGAAACTCTCTCGTTAGAGGATTAAGACTTTTTTTGAAACGATATAATTTGTTATTTATTATTTGATAGTCCACATAAGAAGTGGGAGATTTTGTACAGCCATTAAAAATATTCAAGTACCAAGGATCGTTAGTGGAAATAGCTGTTATATTAGAGTTTACGTTAAATGTAGTGGACATAATATTAGGAGAACGGGAAAGAAAATCTGGGACTAAGTTATCAGAACCACGACGATGCCTTATTTCGAAGTTATAAGCAGATAAACGAACACCCCATCTGGCCAGTCGGCCAGTAGGATTATTAAGAGTGAGAAACCACTTAAGCGCGGCGTGATCCGTATACACCACAAATTTTAGACCATTTTCTACGTAACAACGCCAGTGTTCGATAGCAGATAGAACGGCAAGCGCCTCGCGCTCAGTAGCACTATAGTTACGTTCTTGATCCGATAGGGATTTACTGTAGAAGGCTATGACTCTTTCCTCCCCATTTAATATCTGGCAAAAAACTGCCCCTATACCAAAGTCACTGCTATCAGCGTGTATTTCAAAAGGTTGGGTGTAATCTGGACAAGACAACACCGAAGAGGAAGCTAAGCAGTTCTTTAATTTAGAAAAGGCCAAATCCGCCTCCCGAGACCAAGAAAACGCTGGCGACTTTTTGCCGTTAGAAGTTAGTTTATTAAGGGGCGCCGCTAAGGAACTAAAGTTAGGTATAAACCTTCTATACCATGACGCCGCGCCAAGAAAACGACGAACCTCTTTTTTGTTAGACGGTACAGGGTAATTAGTAATTGAATCAACCTTATCGGGATCGGCGTGAAGGCCGTCTGAATCCACTATATAGCCCAAGTACTTAAGTTTATTTCTAAAGAAGTTACATTTATCAAGATTAATAGTTAAGTTTGCCTGCTTTAATTTATTTAATATTTTTGTTAAAAGTGAAATATGGCTGCTAAATGAAGTAGAAATGCAAATTATATCATCAACGAAACAAAAAACTTTATTTTCGAACTCTGGACCGTAAAATAAAATATCAGCTAAACGCTGCTGAGTCGCAGGTGCATTGGTTAAACCAAAGGGCATAGATTTGAACTGGAATGTACCACGAGAAGGAACATAAAAAGCAGTCTTGCAACGATCCTCTTCTTTAATTAACGTCTGCCAAAAACATTTTGAAATGTCCAAGCTAGATAGGTATTTAGCATCCCTTAAGTTATCCAAAATCTCAGAAATATATGGCAAATTATAGGCATCTTTTTTTGTTACTGAATTTAATTTGCGACTGTCCAAACAAAAACGCAATTCGCCATTTTTTTTTGGAGTAAGTATTATGGGATTAGACCAAGGACTTTCCGAAGGCTCAATTACATCTTCTCTAAGCATTTCATCGACATGTTCTATCAAAATACGCTGTTTCTCGGGGGACATCCTATAGTAACGCTGACGAATTGGAGGACTGTCACCCGTATCGATCGAATGAGTAATGAGCGAAGTACGACCAAGACCCCTTTTCTGATAAGAAATATCGGTAAATTGAGAAATTATGTTGTTAGCAACAGCCCTCTGATCCTCTGTCAGACTATCAAAAGAAACCAATTTACTAGCGGCGCTGGATTGTAATTCCGCGACACTAGTGTCAAGTTTACTCGGAGGCGAAACCGTTACTATGTGGTCCGGAAACAAACCGAAACCCTTCCAGAAGTCCATACCCAGGATCAAAGAATTTTTTATTCCGGGTACAATATGAGTAACCAGAGAAATAGATTTATTCTGGAATACAAAAGGAAGCAGCACTGAGCCGAGCGACGAATATTTATCGCCGCCAGCAGTGATAAATTCTAAAGGTTTCGAAGTATCGAGTTTTAAACCTTTTAAGAAGAGATCATGTGAATTATTACCAAGAATGGTTAAGCAAGAACCAGAATCGAGTAAACCAATAGTATTTTTACCGTTCAATGTGACAGGAATGTAAGGAGTATAATTGTTTTGACTGCCGATCAAGGAGAGTTTTTTTGTATTAAAAAAATTGGCAACATAATGTAGCCAATTATGCCACTCAGTTTTATTTGTTTTAGTTTTATTAAACATAGATTTCCCTTGATCGGCCTTTACGAGTTTTTTTGAAGTTTATTATTATTACATTTAGGACAATTAATGGACTTAAAGCCCTTCGAACCACATTTAAAACAGATAAGATAACGAGGTTGCCGACAAGTACCTAAAGAATGCGAATCCGTACGACATCTCGGGCAATATTGTTTAGAATTATTGCGATTCGAAGCATTTTCAACAACACAAACTTGTTGATCCAACTCGACTTCGTTAATAGGTGATGGCTCGGTGTTATAATTTTTATAAAAATTTTGAGGGTATTTATTATTTTTATAAAAATTATAATTTTTATTGAAAGTTTTATTTGAAGTGCTGTAAGCCAATTCGGGAGCCAAAGTGTTGGAAGTAACCTTGGGTGGTTCAGAAAATTCTCGGCTACGACTGTCATATCTTTCGAAGTCCCTACAGACGCTAACCAAGGAAGAAATATCCACAACATCAGCTGTTAGAAGAGCATTCGTATAGCAGGGCCGAATGTTATTTAATAGAATTTCTAGTTTGGAAGACTCGTTCATAGGTACGTCTAAAAGAGAAAATAATCCTTGCATTTTAGCGATATATAAGGTTATGTTCTCCTTTTCCCCCTGTGTACGAAGCCTTATTTCCGATGTGAGTTTATAGTCATAATTATGCGGACTAAAATCACGTTTAAGTAAACGACAAAGATCGAACCAAGATTCAACACTATCTTTAATAGCACGGTACCAATGCAATGCATCATGTGAAAATATTTCGAAAGCAAAAGAAAGTATTTTAGTTTCAGGTATATTCCTACTCGACATAAATTCATTTACTCTCTGAATGAATGAACGCACACAAGTTTTACCATTGAATTTAAATTTACTTAATTCCGCAAACAATTTACGATCGCAAAGAAATGAATCAGAAGAAGGTTCGGGAATGTTCTGTGGCTCGACTCCGTCCGACGACACCGGTTTAGACAATAGTGATAGGGTTTTATGATTTGCGTGAAAGTCGTTCCATACTAGGTTAAGGGATTTTTTATCGTCTAGTGAAGCAAAATCAATACGAGATAGCCTATAAAAAACGTGGTTAAGAATAGAATTAGTTCTAGAAAATAGATTTTTCTCGAATTTAGACTGTAATACTTTGACGTTATTGGAAACACGGAGCAGGGAGTTACTAACCGCGGCTATATCCTCATCAGGAGAAAAGACGGAAGTTAAGATATCCTCAGAAGGAGAATCGGACGAAAGTTTTAAAATCTGTTTACGTAATTCATCCACCGTTGTGGTTTTAGAAATATTGCCGTTACGTATTTGGATTTCATACTCAAGTTCAGCCTTATTTAATAAGGAAAATTTAATGGTATACGGCATTATAACCAACCAAACGGCGCAGGAATAAACACCCACACGAGGAAAAAAAAAAAAAAAAAAAATTTAAAAAAATGCAGAAATTAAAGAGTACCGTTCAAAAGGTGCAGTAAGAAATTAATTTAGAATAGCTTTAGTAAGATCACAATAGCAGCTGAAAGCTTATTATAGTGTATATAGCAAAAATAAGAAAAATATAGCCACAGCATAAAATACACATAGGCCACACCCCGAGACACGTAGCGAGTCAGTACATGCGCGTGCCCAGAGCGTGCTTTACTAAGATTTGTAATTGCGAGTAGATTAATTTTTACACTTCGTTTACAATGTAAAAGCAAGAATTTAATTACAGAAGGCACTTTCACTAAGTAAAAAAAACTTTACGCACCTTTTGAACTGGGAAAAAAAAAACACACAGAAAATACACAGTAAATTAGGGCTTACACTTACCAGACCTCGTGCCTAGCCTTTTTTTTGATGGGCGCCAGTATAACGTAGTTAATATTTACTACTAAAGGTATGTGTGAGGAGAGAAGATAAATCCAAGTTACAGCGAATAGCACACTATTTATTAGTTCTACTTTACAAATATAGACTGTTAAGGATGTACGAAGAAATATAGATAGGGGTCGTGAGATCGAAGTAGGCACGAGATCCAGTCAAGCAGCCGCTATGAAATAGCCAGCCACTTAACTTAGAGATGACGAGATGATCCGAGCAGGCCTTCTGGTGGACGCGCGCAGGCTTATATATGGCCCTCGGGGTGATGCGGCGCGGGGAAGCGGGGAAAGGCAGCCGTTGATGGAGGCACGACGTCACACTTGCAAAGGAAAACAGATTCATTCCAAGGATGTTACGTGAAGCTATTGAAATTAAAAAACATCCTAATTTCAATAGAGAGGATGGATGGCAGGTACCGCCAGCTTGGGACCCAGTCATTAACTTAATAAAATTGCAAACTCGGAAGCAGACTGCAAGACCCTTAGATACTGTGAGCCAATACTGCGTGAATCGGAATAGTTCCCAATAAAAATTTCAGGCGGTAGTTTTGTAATTTTATGACATCAAAGACAAATGTTAACTTAGTCTGCCTGCGACCATGAACGCTGTAAAGTGTTTGAAACGTCAGGTGTAAATAAATAAGTAATAAACGCGATAAAACCGTATTAAAATAGTTTAATTTAATAATTTATCTTAATAGTAGGTAGTAGACTTATGTACAAAAGCCTTGACAACTAAACTCAGTAAAAAGAAACATAAATTGCTAGAAAATAGATAATTGCAAAGTATTTTTACTGATATTTGTACTACGTAATTTATGTGACATTTCTAATTGCACCCATAATTAGAGGTAGGTTGCGAGGAGCGGAGCGACGAGCGTTAGGTTCGAGATGAAAATACACGCGAGAGGACAGCGAGCGTAGCGAGCGTGTCGCGGCAGCGGCGTCGAAGCGCCATATCCTAATTTACCTTACAAGAGTTACAAGGTCCTTTTTAAATTGTGTTTAAAAAAATATCTTGTATGAACCGCACGTGTTTTCCTGGTTTTTTCGTCAGTTTACCCTACGGGCGTAGGGTAAGTCATGTCCTTAGATTTGATGGTACTGGTGGTTGAAAAACAAATATCTTATAATATAAATAAGGTCCTGGTGCCTTACTATCATCTCTAATTGCAGGGCAGAAACGAGTGAGCAAGCGAGATGTCGCCTTACACCTTATATTGCGCTACCCTGGCGTTGCGGCGGCCGCTGCCGCGGCACGCTCGTTTTGCTCGCTCGTGTTTTTTCATATCGAACCTGACGCTCGTGGCTTCGCTCCTCGCAACCTACTAGTACCTATAAGGTTGGGTGCAATTAGAAATGTCACACAAATTTGTTACATATTACGTATAGCAGTTGTTGCAGTTTTTTTTTTTTATTTCATTAAGCATAACAATTAACTATTTTCTAAAAATTTTAACAACCCTAGTTTACCTTATAAGACAATATATTTTTTATTGTAATTGAACAAAAAAAGACTTATAAAATCGCTTCACTTAGACACAAGACCATAGGGAACAGATGAAAATTTCAAAGACGCTTGATTATTTTTGATTTTTTTAGGTGGCAGGAATAAGGTTCCTTATTATCCGAACAAAATATCAGATTTTTAGGATCAGCCAATAAATTTTAAAAAATCATTAAATTTTATTCCTCTTAAAAATCAATCTTTAGGGCTGTACAGGCCCCTGTGTCACGTCGGTAGACATATAAAAAAAAAAAAAACAACATATCTGTTTTTTCTGCCACCAGAATAAATAATAGAATCAAGCGTTTTTGAAATTTTCATCTGTTCCCCATTGAAACAAATTAAACAAATAGTAGTGTATGGTCTTTCATTTTTGAATTACTCTTTTGTTTTAAATAATTTTCGTCTTATTTTTTGTAAGTGATTAAATCTACGATGTTGTGTACTTGATATATATTAGATATATTGTAGATATTTTGAACCATATGAAAATTTGGACATTAAGAATTACAAACTTTGATGTTATGTAGATCGGTGTCTTTAGGGTAGGTATTTGTAGTACTTATAAGATATTTTAAAATTTAGGGGTTTAACATTGGATTGGGGTTATACTTAACTGTAGATATTTTAATTTTTTTAATTCTAATACGTACCATATATGTTGCTTTATCTCCCCCGAGGGATCAAAAAGAGGATACAAGTCTACGAAACGGAATCGTGTGACAATTGTGGCAGAATATGCTGAGGTATACCTATTATTAAGAAGTCAACATCATCATATGGTCTTGGGATAGTACGGTCATGTTGTGAGGAGGTAGGAAAATCGTACTACCCAGAGAGTGAAAAATTTGAAGGTTGCAGAAGCAAGAAATAGTAAAAAACCAAAAAAGAGATGGTTCGATTGTATCAAAGAGAACATTTGTAGGAAGGGCGTTGAGAAGGAAATGGCTAGAGCAGTAGTTCCCAAACTTATTTTTCTCGTGGACCACTTTCAAAATTTTACTGGTTTCGGTGGACCCCCTGCTGCTACATTTCTACCACATTCTTAAAGTCGCCAAAAAATAAAAATTGTGTCACTTCTGAGTTCTGTCCCTATATTTCGATATGTAAAATAAAAACGAAAAATGGTACATTTTATATCACTTTATTTATTAAAAGAATAGAATTACAAGAAAAAAATATTAAGGTAATATAGGTTCAGGTCATAATTTTAATTAATGGGAAGGATGTATCTGATGGAGTGTCAGCAAACGATCAATGTTTGGCTTTATTTTTGTGAGCAATAACCGCAAATCCCCCCGCTCTGTGATGTTTAATTTGCTCCTTTTTTTTGTTAAGAGGTTTGTAACGGCACTAAAACTCCTTTCGACAAGATATGACGAGGGAAAAGCTATTAAAAATTTCCTTGCGATTTCCCACAGTCCAGGATATTTTTCGGGTATTTCTGCTTGCAGCCAAAATGTTGGGTAGCCTTTTCTAAATTTCACCTTCAGCTCCTCATTAGTGCTTAGCTCGAGCAGCTCCTCTTGTAATACAACATTGGCCACTTCCGTTTCATCAAATGGATTTATTATCCATGGTGGTATATCCATCGTCAGTATATCTTCAAACCTGGTTTTGAAGTCATCATGCAGGGCACTTAAATGTTGACTGTAGGTATGGATATCCTCATCAATACATTCTACCTGCGACAAGTTTGGAAATTGAGAGAATTCGCGCCGACTAATGTTTTGCTTCATAAATTTCAATTTCCCAAGAAAAGCCGAAATTATCCCCTTTGTTTTTATTAAATTCAGGCTGTCCCCTTGTAACTGCAAGTTAATATCATTAAATTTTTTAAACAAATCTGTCAAATACGCAATGTCTGCTTTGAATTTGATCAAGTTTTCTTTTAAATCTGGATCTCTACTTTCTAAGAACTCTAATATGGAATCGAAAACAGAGTAAAATCTCGTTAAGCATGCACCTTTCGACAACCAGCGTACTTCAGTATGTAAGAGCAGTCGTTGGAAGTCTTCATCATTTTCGTCGCACAATTGAGCAAATAAACGTGTATTCAATGCATTGCTTCTGATTTTGTTGACAGCTTTTATTACAAAATGAAGAGATTGGTTCAACCTGTCACTTAAATGTTTTGCCACAAGATGTTGTCGGTGGATTACGCAATGAATAGCTGTAAGTCCTGGTATAATTCTTTTGAGATGACTTATAAACCCACGATATCGCCCGACCATTGCAGGAGCTCCGTCTGTTGCCACTGAAATAATGTTTGTAAATGGGATCGATTTTTCCGTAAAAAAATTACTCAGGACATTAAATATTGATTCGCCTTTAGTGTCAGTCTCCAAAGTTCTGGCAAATAGCAATTCTTCGTGAATTTCTTCCTCAACAATAAATCGGACATATGCCAATAGTAATGCTTCATTACTGGGTAACGTTGACTCGTCCAGTTGTATAGAAAAATGAGTTTTTTGCAGATGATTGCACAAAAAGCTTTCGATATCAGAGCTCATTTCATCAATGCGTCTTTGTACAGTATTGTTACTTAATGGAATTCTTTTTAGTACGTCAAATGGAGATTTGTGCAAAACAGTTTTTAAAACCTCTTCAACAGCGGGTAAAATTAATTGTTCTCCGATAGTGTGCGGTTTTCCAGATTTTGCTATAAGTAATGAGATATTGTAAGATGCCCGCAAGCCATCATCGTTACTTTGAGATGTTGAAGCGAACATACTGTGCATGGTGGGTCTCTTTCCATATTTTTCTTTCAATGTTTGAAAATATTTTAAATCTTTACCTATTTTATCAGTATGACACCTTTTTAGATGATCTTCGAGCTTTGATGGTTTCATAGAGTCATTGCTCAAAACTTTGTTGCATAATAGGCACATGGGCAATTGTTTGTCTGCCTCTGATGGAACAAAACCATATTTCAAATAATCGACACTATATTGTCGACATTTTTTCTTTGCTGTAGCCATTTTTCGTGTCAGTTACCTTACCTGTAAAAAAAATGTTTTAGTAACCAAGTTTTTTTCTGAATATAGGTATCACACCGCAGCCTTTGTCAGCACGCGGAAATAGAATTACGGCTTGTAAAGGGACCAACTAATAAACCGCTGAGACAAATACAAACGTTTTCACAAAACGGTATCAATTTTAAAGTACATAATTTACCACTAATTTTTAATAGTATAAATAAAAATTAGTGTACTCAGTATCGAATACTGATCATATTTGTGTAGGAAAAAATAAACGTCGAAATCCCAAAATTGTCCATAAAAACGATAACTAACATTTTATTAAATCAATGAGTTCACGCGCTCCGTGTATTTGCGTATTTTTTGTCTGCGGCTTCATTGTTAAAACGTGACAAACAGGCATCGAAGTTCAAGCCCCGCCCTTTTCCCGTCGCCCGCGCACCGCTCGCTCTTTCCGAAAAGGAATAGTTTTGATAAAATAGTTACTTCAAAATCAATTTAACATGATTATGAAATTACTGTTTTATAAAATTAGTAGTTATTTGCAAGAAAAATTACAAAATTAATTGCTCTGCAATATTGCTTATTCGGCCTTTTTAGAGAGGCAGTACTTCTCTCGTGAAAAAACAATTGAATAAAACGTGCTGTGTTTGTCTTCAAATCGAAAGAGGACAATTAAAATATCTGTAAGTTACTAAGTTACCTATCTATACAGGCCGTTGTGATCAACCGACTAGTACACGTAAACAAAATACTTAAGTACTATAACAAAAAAAGGTAGGTTACTTACTTTTCTCCGGCACTAGCAAACACAGATATAAATTTTCTCACAACTTTTTTCCAAATTCCGCCTTGTTTTCGAAATTCCGGAAACAAATGAATGCGTTTGGTTGCCTTTGGCATCAAGTATTTATAGTGTTGATCAAGTTCATGTCTGAACAAGCATTAAGCATTGTCGGGCGGATAGCGCTTTGCAAGTCTGTACACGAAATTGTACGTAATATCGAATACACAAGTTTGGACAAGTAACAGTCGCTTGCCTTATTAAAATATTATCTGCTTAGATAGGTACTTAAAACAATGTAGGTAGGCCCTTATAAAAACTATGCTTACATTTTTGCTCTTTACTATCAAAAGCAGATAAATTTTCGTGGACCCCCATTAACATCTTATGGACCCCCATTTTTTGTTCACGCCTACGTAGACCCCCAGCAAGTCTCCCGTGGACCCCTGGGGGTCCACCTGGACCACTTTGGGAATCACTGGGCTAGAGATAGAGTGAAGTGGAAGGAACTATAATACTGTGTCATCCCCACATAACGAGGTAAGGAGAAGATCATAAAATAGAATAAATTTATTGCCAAAGAAAGATACACAACAACTATATAACAATTCATGCATGCATACATCATCATATGGTCTTTGCAGTCTGTGGTGCACCTAGGGCGGGAAACTCGATCGCGGGAAGAGCGACGGATGACAACATATTCTTTCTAATCTGTGGATGACAATTATCACTATGTGACGATGTGTGATGATGACGTTTGTAATAAATACGTCGCCTAATTTGTGGACTCTTTAACACCATGTCTTTGTAATCTCCATATTATAAAGAATAAATTACTATGCTATTCTAAAGATCTAATTTCTTGCAGCTACATGGGTTTCGCGTCAAACTCCAGCGTTCGTGGCAAGTACTACCTACAGACGAGCGGCGAGACTCCATACAGCCTCGGCAATAAAGGACTGAAGTATATAGAGACGAGTTTTACCCAGAATATCGCTAATGCGTTGCTTTAAAAATAAAGTTTTATGTAATTTTATCTAAATCTACCTCTATTGTAAGATCTTGAGCGACATCAGACTTGTCGTGCCTAGACCAAACTCACGTAGAAAGCTCGTGAATACTTACATTGTCCCCCAATCTCGAACAAATCTAGGTAGACACGGGCCATTACAAAGCAATCTTTACACTTTAATCTTACCACTTACCTATAATAGAAAGAACAAAATACTGAATTTGGATATCTACCACGACTCTCTTTTAAAGTTTAAAACAACCTTGCAGTCATTCCATCAATACCACTGACTTCAATACTTTTTTGTTTATTGGGTTGCATGCAAGCACCTATTAATGAATTTATTTTTAATCGAATGTAATCATGTAACCTGTTGGTGTTCCTTGAAATAAATAAATAAAATAAATATTGTTATACTACTTAGTTTCTATTACGGGTTCTTCTAAAATGTTGGCACTTAGATTATTTTTAAATGTTTTTTCCAAAGCCTATATTCAAAGTGGCACATCAAGTTGCCCAATTCTTAGCAATTTATATACTTCTGAACACTTAGACCGACAGCTTAGGGCCGATTTCACCAAAGTCGGATAAGTTTTATTCCAAGGATGCTGAGGCAATTTACTCTCGTATAATGAAGTTTACATGTATTAACGTACCTACTAATCCATTTCTCCACGCAGTTAACCCGAGAATGTACTGTTAATTAATCCACGTTCAATTCCGGTACACGGACTCGTGTCTTTAGAATAAAAATGTCTGCCATCCATTTTTTTTATGCTTAGATTAATTACTCTTGAATAGAAACCATGTTGGTCAAATCGGCTTGGTCGGATAAATCAGACAATAGTGAACATTTTATTCCATATAAATAAAAATAGAATTTGAAAATAGCTATTGACTGCATTCATTATGCCCAATACTTTGCCACCTCTATTGCCTAGTGATGCGTCATATTTAAGTCTTCTATATTACAGGAGACGAGACTATTAGACACAAAACTTATTAATAGTACTTACTATAGGGGCACGACAGCAGATGAGAGCCTTATTTTCTTCGTCCGGACATTACATTAATTATCGACTTTTGGCGGGAAGCTGTGAAGAGCAGTATCGGCGCTGTATTTTATTTACCAATATTTGTGGTTTTTTTTTCGAGTGCTTATGCATAATAATGTTAGATTATTATTCGCAGTGTTCGATAACAAGCGTGAGTGTTGGGAAGTAATACAGTATTTGATTTATGTGATTTTCATGATTGTTGCCAAAAGCTCCTAGTAATCGCTAAGTGCAGTTTTTCTACCACTTCACTTAGCCTGATTCTTCTGACTAAACTTGATTACCGACTAGACTTTTAGACTTGATGAAACCAAACTGTAGGACTGAAGTAGAAAAATTAAGAAGGGCAAGTATCAAGAAAGGACTTGTATCCATTAAAAGCCATTATAATTAAAGCCGTAAAACCCATTATTAAAAAAAAATACATTAATTATCGGACAAACAGGAACAAACTAATCTTGTCATCATTCATCAGCGCTATATTACGAGGATGGATTGAAAAGTTCGCGGCCTCAGCAAGAAAACAATATAAAATATAAACAAAAGTAATTTTATTTTTCCACGTAATCTCCACTTAGCTCAATGCACTTCTTCCATCTGGTTTCCAACGCCTGTATGCCAGTCATAAAAAAAGTTTCTTCAAGGCCTCAAAAAAGTCACCCACCGCAGCTTCGACCTCCTCATTTGATGAAAATTTTTGACCTCCAAGGTGTTTTTTTAGGTTTGAGCTATAGATTCAACAGACGTGTGAACGCGTGCATTATCCTGATGGAACAACACTTTCTTGCTGAGTAATCCTGGCCTTTTCTCTTTGATTGTTTCACGCAAACGACGTAAAAGGGTGCAATAAGCCGAGTTTATAGTTTGACATTTTGCAAGGTAGTCCACCATGATGACACCCTTAGCATCCCAAAAAACTGACGCCATCACCTTGTCAGCTGACAAAATTGCTTTGGCTTTTTTTGGAGTCTGTTCATCAGGTTTTTTCCACTGCTTGGATTGCTGTTTTGACTCTGGGGTGTAGTGGTGTACCCAGGTTTCATCCATTGTCACAAATCTGGCCAAAAAATCTTGTGGATCATCCTCAAAAATTTCCAAACAGTCGCGAGAAATCGTGAGCCGTATTCGTTTTTGTTCAACTGAAAGCAATCTGGGTACCCACCGCGCAGAAACCTTAGAAAATCCAAGTTCATTGACTATGATGTTTTGTGTTCATTCATACGAGATGCCAATAGTCTCAATCTCCGATCTGCCAATATCAGATCACAGATTTTCCCGATGTTTTCTTCGGCCGGAGCGAGGGTCATCTTCAATACTCTCTCGTCCGCGTTTAAATTCTGCAACCCACTTTTTCAGTCGTATACGACGGAGTAGATTCCCCCAATGTTGTTGACATATCCTCGTGAATCTCTTTTGGAGTTAGTTTTTTTTTAAACAGGTATTTGATACCGCACGTTGCTCAATTTTCTCCATTCTTTAAAAACGCTGCACTTAGGCTCACAAAATTCAGTCTAATTTAAAAACAGATAATGCTATTGCGATAGAATTTTACAATGTGACAACCAGAGAGTAAGCAAATCGAATGAGGTCAGTTACATTAAAATAGTTCAAGTATTTATGTGTATATTATGTGTATGGCCGCGAATATTTCGATCTACCCTCGTATATGGGTTCTGTCAATAGAATATTCTAAACGATTTAAATTTGTTAATTTAGTGTTTTGTCGGTCTAAAAATAAAACAATAATAATAAAACAAAGCATTTTATTGTAATTTCTATTTGATAACTTCCTCTTATTATTACAAATAATCGAGGTCGGGCGATTATTTAGAAAAATAAACATCTTCAATAAATATAAGGACGAAACAACGGAGAAGTTACTTGTACAGTCGAGTAGAAACGTACTACGTGTGTTATTAAAAATCACGATTTAATCAGATTCTTGGTTTTTCATCAAAACACTGTTCTGTTCGACTGTACGTTTGTAAAACTAAAATATTCTCGAATATGCCAAAATTGCTCGAAAATTTTGAGAAAAAAAATTTTTTCTAAATTTTTTCAAACAACGAGCTATATTCGTGAATATTACACTTAATTAAACATCAAAAGACCATTATGGACATAATCTCGCTGATGGTCATTGAAAAAATACATGCACACAATTATTCAAAAGCAGGTAAAAAAAAATATATTGGAGTGACTTGGGAAGATTTGAGACTAAGTGGTCAAATGTGGCGAAACAGAGAGAAGTTTACAAGATGGAGGGCCTTTGCCAGCAATGGTCAATTTTACATTTGATTTTTCGATTGTATTATTTTTTATTCGGAAAAGATTAAGACGAAAGCTTTACGATGCATATTGTTATTTCTTTGTTTTTACAACGTATGTTTGTATAAATTTAAGAGCTGGACTTTTACAACATAAAAACAAAAAATATATATTTGTGATAAGAGTACACATATTTTTTCTTAACCTACAACTTGATTTGTGTCCAACTTCGCATGAGGCGTAAATGGTCTCTTTTACACATATAAAAAAAAAAAAAACGAAAAAAGAGACATACGTTTACATTAAAAACTGATTTACAATCAGCGTCGATAACTTCATAATAAAACTTATCTGTTATAAAACTTTAATTCTAGCGTGTAAGAAATATATTAATAATAATTGTACAATATCAGTATCATTTCAAATTTTAACTGACCGTTTGACTTGGCGATACGCCATTTTGTATCTACTGGAAAACTACAATTGGCAATCATTTATTTACGTTAAAAAGTCTACTTATGTCTCGACCTAGCTTGCCTATGGTTTAATGACATTATGATTATGACATCAAGTATTAATGATATACAAAGTTCCCGCCAAGTCAAATTGACAGTCTAGCCGTTACATATAGAAATAACCTTAAATAATAATTAAAAAAAAAAACACTTTGTGTCATGGTATAATTAGCTAGATGCCTAGCTTTCGTCGAAACTGGAATGTCCTGTTTTAGATATAAAAATGGTGATGTAAGTGATTATTGAAATTGTTGTAACACGAATAACAAACAACGCAATTTTTTTTATAAATTATTTTTTTTTAAAAGATGTACATCTCTTTCTTTATGTAAATTATGTCTTTCCACCGATATGTCGGTATTCTGCAAATGTCACAGAAAAGGAACCAAGTACTTTTGTACTCAAATGTACTTAAATTATGACACTGACATAATATAAATTTGAAATTGTCATAATCAATAAATGTCAATCTAGCATGCATTGTAGTAAAATTGTCGATCATAATTTTATTGAAAATTAAAATAAATTACATGAGAAATAATTTTTATTGATAAATATTGTGATGCTACTTTTTAATAATTCAATAATAAGATTTTATAGTCATCTGTTATTCGTATAACATTAATATGTGCCCGTGAAAAATCAAAATGAAATGCTGACTGGCCTAAACCTAACACCGATCAAGCTATTTTATAGTATACATGCCCCTATAATATAAAAAAACAATTTCAAATTGACAATTCCGCGGCAAAAGTTTGACATGGAACGTCAATGTCAACATGATAAATATCAAATTATATTTTTTAATAAAATGTTAAAAAAAAATTTAATAAAATGTTTTTGTCGTTATATTTTTCCCATTTATATTGCAGGCAAAGATATTCCGCCCGATTACTCGAAAAGGCACACTGGGAATAACGGCTTTATAATTTAAATTTTAAAACGAGCAATATGTTAATTTAAAAAAAAATGATGTTTTAATTTTGTGAATTTTTGTAATTATAGTTTTTTAAATGGGACCGCGATTGTTGACATATAAATTATTATTACTCAAGTTTTTGACAAATTGTTGTCGGTGTATTGAAATTGTAAATTTGTGCATTTAATATAATAGAAAACAGTCACCAGCATATTAAAAAAATGTAAAATTCAATGTGTTTCGGCAGCCACGCCAGTTTTTGAGTACGGTACTAACATATATCCTTAATTCCTAAGAAGTAGCACCTAATGGTGAATATAATCAGAGCGGTAGCAACACGATAATATATTATTATATTTTGATAACAAGTCCACAGTTGCTTGATGTCACATTATTATTAACATTTTTTTATTGATTTACGATTTAAATCAAATGAAAAAATATTTTTCATGTTATTTCTTACTTATATTGCTGTTTTAACTTAAAAAGTTTCTTCGTCAAAAAATATGACAAAATCAACTTTAATCAAGTAGATTATAAAATATAATCAAAGTTTTAATATAAACATCAAATATATATTGAATATAACATCAAGCAACAAATATATACCCTTTCTGTTAGTCCCATATTACACTGTAATGTTTATAAGATAAAATATAAAGAGGGAAACTTTTCTTTTAATCTAGAACGGTGGTCTACCTCGTGTGACATTTTTAAAGCTATCAAATCGAAAACTTCGTAATGAATTTGACACGAACTATGGCAACATCGATTGCTAAAAGCCTGATCTTTACTGCCTTATCCTAAAACGAAAAAAAATTGCAAATGCTCATTATAATTTTTACATTAACTCTTAATAAAACTATAGTGCGTTTCGACGTCACAACATCCAATATAAATCAATTATTAATTAAATAACTTAATAATTATTATTCGCATATTCTCTTATAGCTAGGTCGTATATGTATACATATAAATGCATATGTCATACATATAAATAGCGTTATGGAGCCGGTATGGTGTCTCTTTTGTTTCTTTGTTGAAGAAACGGGACAGAGCGTTCGCGTGTTATTACGGCGGCCATTTTGTTTCGGTGAACAAGATGGCGGCCGGTCGAGTTGTTGGAGTGTTACGGTTGCGTGCTCTGTTGTTGAATTTCGATCTTTTCGACCGTCATGTCTGGATTCATCGCCGTGGCTTCCTGTATTGAAGAAAATAATAATTTTACTATTATAATATTATAAACGCGAAAGTTTTTGAGTGTGTGTTGTGTGAATTAATAAATGATTGTCACTCTTTCACGGCTAAATCTCTGAACCGATTTCGACAAATTTTGCAATGGATGTAGTTGAAGACCGGGATTCAAACATAGTAATATTATAAACACATAGACATAGATATACCAACACGCCTTTTTCCCCGTAGGGGTAGGCAGAAACTACTAGCCCGCTTTTCGCCCCCGCGAGAAATGAGACGTAATGAGTTGCAAACCGCATTGCCGCCATTTAGATTTTTGTTATTTCCCAAAATCATAGCATTCCCACGAGTGTAGACGTACACAAACTGTCGCACCCAGCAGAGCCCTCTGTGCCAGGTGAAGGCTAGCCTTTATCTGGGAGCGCCTCACCCCAGGGCAATCGGCACGCTTTTCAAATTATGACTATTGAAATAACTGTCGGTAACATTGTGTATTAATAACATCATTGTTCTCTAAGTGTGATTTAAATAAAGATTGTTTTAGTTTCATTTAGCAAATAGACATTTTGGTTCAACAATAAAATTAATTATATTGGTGTAGTGTATAGTGTAAGTCGTAGCTATAGGGATATCATATATGTTGTTGAGAACCGAATAAAGACAGTCTACAACTAATTCTTGTTTGATTCACACGCCACCACTCATCTCTCCTTAATATTCCTGTCTAAATATGAAAATAATTGGCTGCGATTCATTCATTGGCAGTTGAAAGATGCTGTCATCTATATATGTAATACTAATGCAATAAAAAAAAAAGTAGATTGTAGGCGGTAATATTGTATTCTAAACTTAGTCTACCTGCGACCATTAACGCTGTAAAGTGTAGGAAACGTTAGGTGAAAATAAATCCAAACTAATATTATAAATGCGTACGCTTTTACGACCAAACGACAAATAGTTGAAAACCCGGGGTCAAATATAGGCTACTTTTTGACCCAGGCGGAGCTGCGGGAAACATAGCTAGTAATTTATAAAACATTTCTAATAACTATTTTGATAAGGCGTATCCTTCCAACTCCGACTTGACTTCGACTTTTAGGACACCTGTAAAAAAACACAGAAATGTTTGTATGTTACCTGTATAGCCTCGGCGAGCGCACGATCATGATCAATAGGGTCTCCGTCAGATTGTATGGTGATCTTCTGTTCCACCCTTGTTTCTACCACGCCATTTCTTTCCGTTTTGTACTGTGGACAAATAAATTTTTATTTGACCGAGCGAGCGAAGCGTCTTGAATTACGTTTATAAAAAATAAAATATTTTTTTAGGAATAAACTTTCTTTTTCTTTTCTATAATTTGAATGTTTTATAAACAATAAAGAGTTTCTAACTAACTGAACATGAAAATCGGTTTCTTTCCCGTACGATATGTTTGTTTTTGTAAGGTAGTTTTTAATTAAATAAGCTAGATTCCAGGGTCAAAAGACTAAAATTAAAATGAGTCCGTCATTTAGGTAACCAAAATACATTAGTGACGATTTTTTTCTTTTGTCAATTGAGCGATAAATTATAAAGATATAACGCATCAAAGTTTAGGAGTGGGGGCTCGTGACGTCACATATTGCGAAAAAGTGTAGCACACTGTGACGTTACACGGATTTTTAACGCGTCATATCTTTATTATTCTTTGTTTAATTTTCAAAGGAAAAAAATATGTCTCCAATATTTTTTGATTATCTACCTGACGGACTAATTATATTTTTTTAGGAAACTAGCCTATACCTTACTAACGAACAGGAACGATTTACATTTCGTGTATTTGAAATTGCAGTCGTTACTTTCGCTAGCGTCTACGTAGTCGCGCGGTCTACTGTTCCCAGAACTACTAGATTATTTGGAAGACCAACAACTTGCACACGTAAATGCGTCATTTTGTCTCTTAAAAAAAAATGATGATGATTCACCAAGATTTAAGTAAATATATCAGAATTTTAATTGTAATTAAAAATAAATGTTTGCACTAATGAATGCTAGTTTTAGCCTCGTTTTCATACTAGAGAATTCTAGTGAAAACTACACCCGTGATCGAGTGGTTAAGGCGTCATAAGTTCGATTCCCACTAAAAGCATACCTTGTTTAATTAGGACATTTGCAGACTTGAATCACCTGAATGCCTGACAATAATAATGATACCGTGCTTCTGTTTATTTATTTATTTACTTTATTTCATGTACAAAATAAAAATGCAAAGGATTTAAGAGGAATAGGGAGAAGCTTATTTCTAAAGAAATTTCTTCCAGCAGACCCAAGAGAGGAAATGACAAGAAAAGGGTACAAAAAAGAAAGGAAAGGGTCTGTTGGCACGTTAAGCCGTTGGCCCCGGCTGCCATTCGGCCGAATGGCGGTTTCAAATAACTCTGACACGAAAATGCACAGGGTCGATTGATCATGTAGCCCACTCGTTATGCATTAATTAATTCTAGATAGTACATTGTCTATGGAAATAACTAAATAATATTTTCATTCGTTGAAACCGTATTATAGCCCGACCAGTAAAATAAAAACCCTGCATTGGCATCGCTACTGATCGCCTTTAGGTCAACAACAAAAATGACATTGTTATTTAATGAAATAGAAATCAATCCTTCGTTTAATATTCGCGTCAAATATGATAACATCTTCTATATCACCTTTCTCTCATAACTGTGAATTATGTTTGCAATTTTGATAAATAAATCGCCGGAAATAATCAAAAAATACACAACGTCCACTTGTGTCTCTTTTTTGGCAAATTACGTTGAGATGACGTAATGTTGCATTATCCTAGTCGTCAGTACAAGAAATTCGTTCCAATATTTTTCAGCAATACGGTGAGAAGCCTTTTTCTGGTCGGGCTATAAATTAGTTTAATTTAATAGCTTAACAAATGAATCTCTACTCACGGTGATGGTCTCGACGGTGCGTGTCTTAGAGCTGATGGTCTGCGACGACACCACTTCTCCTTCGGCGGGAGGCGTGCTCTCAGACTGAGGGCCGGTACTCGTCTATAATGACAATTAACAAATAGATATGTCAGCTAAGAATGCATTTCCCGAAATTCCCATGATAGCGGAAGCAGGAGCCCTAGTTTCGAAATGTATGACATTAAACGAAAATCATTCGATATCGAACAATAATTATTCGAGAGTCGACGGTATAGACATCGACCGACACGAGTTTTATACAATTAAAAATTACTAGACACATATTATTGCATAGATTGTAATAATTGATTCAAGGCGTATGAAATTACGACCAAAAATTTAAACTTTCTATATAATAAACTATGGAGGTCCAAAAACTCACCCTTGTAGTAGCGTCGTGCACCATACTTCCAAATGGCGCATTGCCTACCACCGACGTCGTCGTGGTTGTCTTATACGATCCAGGTTCCTGAGAAACATCACTACTTTTAGTATTTAGTTGCGAATTGCTAAGAAAATTCAACGTTGTGTCGACAAAACATGATCTAATCTGTCAAATGCCTGCGATAAATTTATATTTTAAATAATTTCAAGTACCTTTTATCAATATTTGTGAAGATAGCTTTTAACTAAAATCTTTACAATACTTCCAATCAAATCATTTATTTACATTTCACTGACACGAATGTGTCTCTTGACATGGATAACAATTAAATTGTTATATTTGTACGTTAGCAAGTGTTCAGTTTCATATTGTTTAACTGAATGAATAATTTAAACATAAAATATTAAAACGTTTTATTTAAATTAAGGTACATTTTGATAAGTTTTAAAAATGAATGAATTTTAAATTTGTTGTTATAGATTTTGTAACATATTTAATTTATTCAGGCGTTACTTTGCTATAGTTACAAGTACATTTTAAGCTGTAGATTTTGTATCACTCATAAAATACACTTATTTACTTTTTATGAGAAATAATCATTTTACTTACTTTTAATTTAGAAAAATATGAAATACAACACAAAAACAATCTAATATTTGTGGTCTGGTATATCATGCAAATACAAAATGCACAACACACGATCATGCTACATACGACATCAAATCACTGGAATTGTGTTTTAAAGAACTAGAGAAGATTAATAAAGAAATTAAAGATCAATTTGAATCAACAAATGAATTACTTACATTTTTGATTTCTGTAGGAATGAAAATCTTTATACAACTTTAGTAATAATTCGCCAAAGTAACAAGTTCGCCAGTTAACCGAGAATATACTGTTAATCCACTTATAATTCCGATATAAGGACTCTGTTTCTAGAATAAACATGTCTACCAACCATTTCTATGCTAAGATTAGTTACTCTTGGATAGGACCGATGTTGGTGAAATCGGCCCTTAGACATATAATACACCGAATAATCCATAGAATTGACCCTGCATTATGGTTAATGCATGAACTTTTTCAATAAATTGCTATAGCAATAAGGCCGCCTCTGTACTA
Source organism: Euzophera pinguis (assembly GCA_947363495.1). Lineage (NCBI taxonomy): Eukaryota > Metazoa > Arthropoda > Insecta > Lepidoptera > Pyralidae > Euzophera > Euzophera pinguis. The sequence continues at coordinate 811,272 of OX376176.1, read as the reverse complement.
ATTGTAAAAATATATTAATTTTAATTGTACTTTTGTGATTGATACATTCTGTCTTTTCTATACATTCTTTGGCGAATTACACTAATATATTCATACTCACAGTTACATAATAATGGCCTTCGCCAGCGCCTTCGTCGAAATCAATTGGCGTGCCTGAATCGCCGCTGCTGACCGAACTTTCTGAACCACGCCTTGTTAACTGTGTCCATGAGATAAGGTGTAGGATTTAGGGTTAACCACAAGATAGTATTAGGATTACCAGGAATCGTCATGAATATGATGACAGAAAAGGATAATAATGATAAAATTGAAGTGCAAATTGGTTCCGATGACATGAATTTTGATTCATTTGATTAACAGGGGGTTACGAAGTTATAACATCAGATGAAAATGTACGTGTATAACATAGCGATGATAAATTAATAATAATAATAATTGTGTATATGGAATGGAATACAGTGGAATAGAAGATTAAGGATTTGGGTTTTAGTTTCATGCCATTTCCGTGTTAGGGCATGTCCGGGGTCCATATCGTCCATTTGTGATGATGGGAGAGAACAAAAAAAAACGAAATTAGAACAAAATCACATGCAAACTTTGACAGTTCTTTCGCATTTAAAAAAGCAATTTTGTATTGTTTTTTTTTTTCCTTATTTCGTTTATAAATCTAGTATCAACAGAATTTTTAACACTACATGCACAAATAAAGAACATGCTTGTAATTTATTTACTAAACTTTTTGAATATATCATCAATTTTCATTGTTTTTTTTTTCACATTTAAAGAAAAAGCGCTTAATGTCATGCGCTCTCAAAATTGCATGTCAAGCTTCTGATATTAACGTTGCAAATGACGGTAGTTTTAAAAAACCTGCAAGAAAGAACTGCTCTTAAAAAAAAAAAGAAAGAAACTAAAATTGAAAATAGAACAACTTAAAATGCCAGTTACATGCTATGATTCAAATAAAAGAAAAAAATGATTCGGATCGTTTGGTTGAGGTAATAGAGAGAAGTTTACCTGATCTCCGGTCGTGACCATAGTTTTGACTTCTTGCGTCAAAACTCTTTGCTCTTGCCTTGTCGCTGATGACGTCAGCGTGTGCGCTACAGTTTTTTCTTCCATCTGTTGTGTTTTCGCTTTCGTATCCAAATCGTGGTGAGTAGTCGCTGTCCTTGTAGTAACAGCTCTCGCAGTCACGTACGGACTCTTTCCTTCCATCGGCTCAATACTTTCAGCCTAGTTAGGGGTTAAAAAAAACTAGCATGCTTACTATATACACGGAAATTACATTGATTGCTACTAAAGCTAAGCTTTAAAGAAATCTATATTAGGCCACAAAAAAGAAAAAAAAACGACATTTAAAATCAGGGTGGCGTCTCGTATGCCAGTTACTTGAAATTGAGGTACAAAATGAGACGAACCTTATTCGTGTGCGTCGAGAAGGTAACCTCTCCGGTTCCGAGATTTTCCACCTCTTGTTCCACATTGTGCGTGACTCCTTCGTCATTCTTCGTTAGCAGTTGCTTGGTAGTCGTTTTCACGACTACCGGCGGCGTTGGAGTCTTTTTGCTTCGCTGTGAAATCGGGATCTTAGAGGATAAAGGAGTTGAGGAAACATATCCCTGGTGTCTTATATGTTCGCTTGTTGTATATTCCGTAAATGTTTTGGGCTCATCGCCTCGCGCTGGGCTTTCGTCTTTACCGAATGTTGAGAATTTGTGAGTGTTCACCGTTTGGATATCAATATTCGCCGGTAAATCCTGAGTTTCTTTCTCTATCGTGTAATTACCACTCTTATCTTCAAAGTGAGATGGATCGATTTGGGAATAATGTAATATTAATTGTCCTGTGACGGGATCTCTGACAGCTGTGCTTGGGTCTATATCTCCTGTGTCGGGGTCGATATCGCCGTATTCCGTCTTTATCCTGCCAGTTACAGGGTCAATTTTGCCAGAGAGTGTCATAGTTTGTGTTACTGTTGTCCTAGCGCCTTTAAGTCTTGGATCATCTGGATCTACGTCGATCGTTTCACCAGTAATTGGATCAACAATTTGATAAAGATACACTGTCTTAGTTGTAATAATTCTGCCTGTCGTTTCATCGATTGTACATTCTTTAGGATCAACTTCTTTGACGCGACCTTTGTCGTCTTTTTGCGTGATTACGTAAATTCTGATAATAACCAATCTGCCTGTTTTTGGATCAATCTTTCCTAGTTTAGTGTAAATTTCACCAGTGCCAGGATCAACTTGAGAGGCGGAATAAAGAGGTTGATTATTTTCGTCAATCTCACCAGTAGCTGTGTATATTTGACCATTAATTGGATCCACTTTGATGAGTGATTTGTCGATATCAGTTGTTCTAACAATAGTGCCAGTTTTCGGGTCCATGCGTCCGTAAATCGTTATGATGTAGCCAGTGATGGGGTCAACTTGTCCAGCCGTGTAAAGCAATTCCCCTGTTTGGGGATCTTTAGGCCCAGCTATCCAAATCTGGTTAGTCTTAGGGTCGACCTTGACGTTCTTAGGATCGTTGGAGACAATTTGTTTGCCAGATACAGGATCGACTTTGTTTTGAATTATTCTCAGGCAAATCATTCTTCCAATGTCTTTGTCAGGTTTGCCAGATTTCGGGTTGACTTGTCCACTCTTGAGTAAAAATTGTCCAGTAACAGGATCGACTTTGAGTTCTTTGCTCTCGAATTTTCCTGTCTTCGGGTCGTTATATGTTACAGTTCCTTTCACAAGATCGATTTGGCCGTATTTGGTATCTATTTTGTTGTTTTCTGGGTTAAATTGTCCGGTGGAGCTTTCAATAACTGAATGTTTAGGTTCAATTACACCCTTCTTCGTGTCCACTTTACCTACGAAAGTTGTGACTTCAACAACAGGGTCGATGTGGGTTCCAACAACAATACATTGACCCAAGTTAGGATCAACCTTTCCAGTCTTAGGATCTACAACTCCAGCAATAGTTATCTGGCCGTTATTCTCATCGATACTGACCGGTTTGGTATCTTGAGCTCCTGAGGTATTCGTCGTGAAAATTACACCGTTTGAAGGATCAATAACTCCATATTTGGTAGAAATATGACCAGTATCAGCATCAACCTTACCCTTTGTATGTTCAACTGATCCATCTTCAATAATTACTCTTCCAGTTCTTGGATTAATAGGACCAGTTATAGTAGTAATTTCTACAACGGGGTCATCTTGTTTAGCGACGCTTAGAATCATGCCCAAGTTATTATCTATTTTTCCAGTTTTCGGGTCTACCGCTCCCGATGGTATGAAGATTTGTCCAGTTTCAGATAAAACAACTCCTTCTTTAGTATGTTTCTGACCAGAAGGATCACTAATTGTAATATGGCCTTTGTGCGAGTCAATTACACCATATTTAGTTTCGATAAGACCATTTGGATCAAGGATTCCCGTAAGATGTTCAACTTCTGCAGTGTGTAAGTCCGGTTTCTTGGTCTTTGGATCAACTTTAGTGAAGATAACCATGATTTTAACAATCTTCCTCTTTGGCGGAATTGGCGGAGGAGCTGTTGTCGGCTTAACTGGAGAAGTTCTCTGAATAACCGAGCTGATAGGTGATGTTTGTTTGATTGGTGATGAAGTACGCACAGGTGATTGAATAGGAGTTTGAACTGGCGTGTGAGTAGGTGTCTTTAATGGCGATGGGATTTGCCTTGCTGGGGATACACTAGCTCTGGATACTGGTGCTACTTTAGACAACACATTCTGCTTATCAACAATCAACAACTGCTGAGCGAACGTAGGATCTACTTTTCCGGTCTTAGGGTCGATTATTCCCGATGTTACAATGAAGTTTCCTGTCTTAGGATCTATATCTGCCTGTTTCAATTCTTGCTTTCCGGTGACAGGGTCTTTGTAAAGAATTTGGCCTGATCTTGGATCGATTATACCAAAATCTGTATGTATTTTTCCGTCTTCGGCACTGACGTAGCCTTTAGATGCATCAATGTTACCAGTTTCTGCATCAACGGTTTTAGTGTAAGGATCATACCTGCTAGTTACAATAACTAAGCGTATTTCACCTTTAGATACTGGCTTGCTATGAGGCACGACGGCTTTATTTACTATACTATATTGTTGTACTAGATTAGGGTCAACTCTGCCAGTAGTTGGATCAACGACTTGGCCGCTTACAGTCAAATGGCCGGTTGCTGGGTCTAGTTTGGCTTTCTTGACTTCTTGTCTACCGGTCCTTGGGTCTGTAACAATTATTTCTCCAGAAGCTGGATCGACTACACCAATAGCTGTCCTTATCTTTCCGTCAGGGCTGATTGTGCCAGTAACGGTATCTATGTGACTCTGAGTCATGTCAAGTTTCATTGTTCTTGGATCGTATTTAGTAGTTATAACTACGAGATGAATCTCTCTGTCTGTTGGTTTTGTTTCCTTCTCAACAATACTTAGTTGCTGCGCAAGTGAGGGATCGGTCTTTCCAGTCTTGGGATCGACCACTCCAGTTATCAAAATCAGATGACCTGTCTTTGGATCGGGGAATGCATATTTAGTATCTACTTTTCCTGTTTTCAGGTCAATTTGGTCAATTTTACCAGATTTCGGATCTATAATGCCAAAGTTCGTATGAACTCTTCCATCTGAAGCGATTACTCCGTTAGATGTTTCAACTACACCATTGGGATTTTCTAATCTCTTGTTTTTAGGATCATATTTGCTTGTAATAATAACTAATTGCACTTCCTTGCCGGGAACAGGTGTGAACGTGTCTACAGGTTTCTCAACGACACTTATTTGTTGGCCTAATGTAGGATCGACTTGTCCTGTATGTGGATCAACAACGCCTGTGGCAAGCACCAGATTGCCAGTCTTAGGGTCGACTGTAGCTTTCTTGACCTCTTGTTTGCCTGTGATCGGGTCTGTAATAACGATAGTACCATTTTTAGGATCAATTGCACCGAATTCAGTGACGATATTTTCATCTTTTCCAACTTTACCCGGAACAGTATTTACATGCGCATTAGCAAGGTCAAATTTCTTTGTTTTCGGGTCATATTTAGACGTAACAATAACTAAGTTAACCCATTTCTCGGGAACGCCTGGACGAGCACCTTTCTCAACAACGGTTAATTGTTGAGCCAATGAAGAATCAGTTTTCCCCGTCTTTGGATCAATTACGCCAGATGTCAATAATAAACTGCCCGTTTGGTGATCAACATTGGCTTGTTTAACCTCCTGCTTGCCTGTTTTGGGATCAACACTCTCAATTTTGCCTGTCTTAGGATCGATGGTTCCAAAGTTTGAATGTACTTTTCCATCGGCAGCAATAATGCCTCTAGAAGTCTCGACATGACCGTTAGGGTTATCAAGTCGTTTATGTTTAGAATCATATTTGCTTGTGATTGTGACCAACTGTACCTCTTTACCTGGTACCGTCGTGAATTTATCTTTTGGTTTCTCTACTACACTTATCTGTTGAGCAAGTGTAGAGTCTACACGTTTTGTAACCGGATCGATTACACCCGAAGTCAAAAGTAGATTACCGGTCTTAGGATCTACAGACGCTTTTCTAACTTCCTGTTTACCAGTTCCTGGATCTGTTGTAATGATCTCGCCGTTATGAGGATCAACCAAACCAAATTCTGTACGCACCTTATTGTCTGGTTCGATTTTACCAAGAACGGTATCTACATGAGCGTTAGCGATGTCCAACTTCTTGCCCTTAGGATCATATTTAGATGTGACAATGACCAAATTAACATATCTTTCGGGAACACTCTTCCGAGCATCTTTATCTACGATGGTGAATTGCTGGCCAAGAGACGAATCCGTCTTTCCTGTATGTGGGTCAACAACACCTGATGAAAGAATTAAATAGCCAGTCTTAGGATCGGCGACAGCTTGTTTGATCTCTTGTTTCCCTGTTTTGGGATCAACGTGCTCAATCTTTCCAGTTTTTGGATCAACAGTACCAAAGTTTGTGTGAACTTTTCCATCCCCAGCCACAATTCCGCGAGAAGTCTCAACATGACCGTTCGGGTTATCTAATCTTCTATTTTTAGGATCATACTTGCTTGTAATCACTACAAGCTGTACCTCCTTACCAGGTACCGAAGCGAACTTGTCTTTAGGCTTATCGACGATTGTAAACTGTTGGCCTAAGCTCGGGTCAACGTGTCCAGTTTGTGGATCAACAACGCCTGATGTAAGCAATAAATTGCCAGTCTTAGAATCGATTGATGCTTTTCTGACATCTTGTTTGCCCGTGATAGGGTCAGTTTTTGTAATTTCTCCAGTGCTGGGATCAATAACACCAAATTCTGTATGAACTTTGTCGTTATCGTCAATCTTTCCAGGAATGGAATCAACGTGAGCATTTGTGAAGTCTAACTTTTTACTCTTAGGGTCATATCTAGATGTAACAATAACTAAATTGACAAGCCTTTCAGGAATGCCTTTAGGAGCATCTCTATCAACAATACTCAATTGTTGTGCTAGACCAGAATCAACTTTACCGGTTTTAGGATCAACGACCCCAGAGGTGATAATATAACTTCCCGATTTCGGATCCACTGAAGCTTGTTTGGAATCCCGCTTTCCCGTTTTTGGGTCTGTGAAATATATTTTGTCCGTTTTCGGGTCCAATACTCCGAAGTTAGCGTGGACAGTGCCATCTTTATCGCTGATAACAGCGCGAGATATTTCTACAAATCCGTTCGGATTGTCTAACTTCTTATTCTTCGAATCATATTTGCCTGTGATGGCTACTAATTGCACCTCCTTTCCTTGTAATGAAGCGAAAGTATCAGTAGGCTTATCAACAATGCTGTACTGCTGACCTAATTTTGTATCCAATTGTCCGGTTCTAGGGTCAATAACACCAGAAAGTAGCAATATATTTCCAGTCTTAGGATCAACTTGTGCGCTCTTGACCTCTGGTTTTCCTGTTTTCGGGTCAGTGACCAGAATTTCTCCAGTTCTCGGGTCAATAACTCCGTATTCTGTATAGATTTTGCCATCGGTACCGCTGAGAAGTCCTTTGACAGCATCGACGTGAGCGAAAGATGGATCTAATTTTTTAGATTTCAAGTCGTATTTGCTTGTAACTACTACTAATCTTACTTCTCTATTTGCTTTCGTAGCGTCTTTTTCAACAATGCTAAACTGCTGAGCTAATGATGAATCCACCTTTCCAGATTTGGGGTCAGTTACCCCAGTTGTAACAGTAATATTACCGGTCTTATTATCAACATACGCTTGCTTGGGATCAAGTTTACCGGTTTTAGGGTCTGTATAGTCAATCTTTCCGGTTTTAGTATCAATAGGTCCATAATTCGAACTAACAACTCCATCTGGACCAACGATTGCCCTGGAAACTTCTACGTGACCATGAGATGCATCTAGTTTCTTATGTTTTCCATCATATTTGCCAGTAATAACTACAAGATCAACTTCTCTGCCTGGCTTGGCACCGACTTTGTCTGCAGATTTTTCAACAAAACAATATTGTTGGGCCAACGTTGGATCAATCTTTCCAGTCTTAGGATCGACTACACCAGACGTGAACAAAATATGTCCCGACTTTGAATCGACGTGTCCATTTTTGACTTCCTGTTTCCCAGTGGCGGGATCAGTGTAACTAATTTGTCCAGATTTAGTATTAATCAATTCTTTCTCAGTCTGAATTTTACCGTTGGCTTTATTCAGCGTGCCTTTAGTAACGAGAATTGTTCCGTTAGCGTCGTCAAGTTTTTTAGACTTCGGGTTATACCTGCCAGTAATGATTACAATTTGTACTTCATTTTCTGGTTTAGCTGCCACTGGTACGGCAACTGCAGCTTTAACTGGCGCTTCATGATGAGCTCTTTCAGCATCCAGCAACGCTAGAGTAGGATCGATGAGATTCTTAGGCGCTTTAGCTTGTTCTTTAAGCGCTGCCGATTGTACATAGTCAATTCCTGGAGTTTTAAGTTTACTTGGGTCGTCAGGTGTTTTACGTTTTTCAGCACTTTCTGCCACCTTTTTATCTTCACCAGGAGCATAATTGAAGGCAAGACCTGCTTTTTTAGTAGCAGGACTCTGTGATTCGTCAAGTTCTCTTTGTCTTTCTTCGTTAATAGGTTCTTTTTCGTAACTAAACGCGCCTTGGATAAACGGCTTAGAACGCGTTGGACTCTTTTCTGTGTCGATGTATTCGTAAGGTTTAGTGAATCCTGGTTTTTCTTGTTCTTTGACTGGACTCTTCTCTCCAGACGTGTCAAGATTTGAACTTTCATTGGACGTATCAAGCACAGCTTTTGCTTTGGGGTCTTTGATTTTCTTGTCTTTTTCCTTTGGCGATTTACTTCTGGCTTTCGGCGATTTTTCTTTTGGTGATTTCTCTTCTTTCGGTGATTTCTCTTTCTTTCCACCGAATAGTCCAAAACCACCCTATAGGTCAGGATTGGGGGGTAGGAAAGGAAAACAAAAAACAACCAAATAATTAAAATATAAAATTAACGGTGTTTATGAGTCTGAAAACATGTATTTTAAACATTTTTAAACTTATACAACAGTGCGAAATTAATAAGAAAAATGCATATGCATGCACTGCTAAATGCGTCGACCAACATTTACTTATTTACAAAAATTGTATAATACACTAATTACTACTTTTGAGACATCACACGAGATTTGAGTCAAAAATGCCCGATCGTGTCTACCATTCTTGCGTATTGACAAATTGTAAAATTTCTTTGCTGTGTGATTAGTGAGACTTACCTTGGTCTTCTTCGGGGTGGTGTCGACGTTGTTCGTGATTCCAGGGTCACTGGAGGTGTCAGTACCTGAAAGCAAATCATTCCTAATGATTTTATCTACTTTCTGTATAAGTATTATGTATATATATAGATATATGTATGTATATATAAATATATATGTATATTAATGAGCTAGTTATAACCAAATGAAAAACTATAACATAACCTTCCGCTGCAGATGCTAGATCAGATCATCAGAAAAAGATATTATGCCGTTGGTATCGGCTGCCATCAGATGATCAATAAAGAAATCACGTAAGTCATCGTTTCGAAAAGCATTCGACACCGGGTTGTGCAGGGTCGCATAGTGACAAAAGTTAACTAAAACTCTGTTTCAATGGAAAAAAGACAATAATGTAAACAAATATGGCAGTCTGACATAAAAATAGATTTTAAGAAAAAAAATTGTGGCTTCATTGAGATGTGAATATGCAAGCATTTATAATCGAATGTAAAAGATTGATGAATAATTTGAATAAATTGCCATTGTTTACATTATTGTCTTTTTCTATTGAGACTTTAGTTACTCACCGTTTTCAGCCGGTTTCCTCTGTTCGGCCACTTTTTTCTCCTCTTTCTCCTTCTTCTCGGGCGCTGCGGGCATCACCTTCACCGCGCCCGGCGGTGGTTTCTGGAATAACGCAAATAAAATATTGAACAACCTAATTTTAATTATTACCCTTTTTTTCAGAAATATTTTAAAGCTTATAACGATAATTTTAAAAAGTAAAAAAAAAGGAAAAAAAACATTTCACTCCTAATTTCCGAACATATAAGGTCTACGCGGCTCCTAGATATTGAATAAAGGAAATAAAAAAATAAAAAAAAAGATTATTAACACCTTTACTTACTACCGTAATTGTGTGTTTTAAACGACCAACCATATCTATTGTTTTTATTATTGACAGTTAATGGGTTAAGATCATCTACAAATACGTTAACGAGACCTCTAATAATGGCTATATTCATTTTTTTCAGAACACCGATAAAGAATGAAAAGAATACATAAAAACATTTTAACATGTTGATTTTTTTTTTATCTCACAAGTGGGATCGAATGGTAACGATTCTACTCGATGTTAAATATAGGTTTAATATGACTATTATTGATGGCATATAAACTATTGTGATAAAAAGCGTTTTTATCTATGAATGAAACCGAAACTACATTTCTTTTTCCTAATTTTTCAGTGATAACTATATATTGAACAGTGCTCTAAAATTTTAAATGAACAACTATATCCTACCAACAAAACACAATGATTATGATAATGTTAAATGGCAGAGCGAAATTTGTAAAACACGTATTCCAATGCTGCATTTAAGCCTCAAGATGCATATAACACGCAAAAAAAAAAAAAAAAAAAAATATTTTTACAAGTTCCGCTCGGGACCATTCACGAAAATGTTGCTTTTTCAGTCATGTTGAACTTTTTATATCGCTCCCTTGTCACAGAAATATTAATAGTACTCACGTACAGAACGGATACTCACACCCTCCCACCCGAACAGCGCACCTCACCGCCCAGATTTAGGATAAAAATGCAAAGCGAGAGCAAAACAATGCAAGTATGACGTTTCGGCCGCCCGGCCGCTGCGACGACTATGACGCAGATACGGTAAATACTCAAACCAAGACTAACACTAAAATTGACGCGTGTGACTACGCGTAGTAGTAATAGGTATTCGCAAATGTTGTGTGGAATGTCCGGGGTCTGCTCTTGTGTACAGTGTTTTTTTTTTATTGTACACAAACACTGTAAAGCTCTTTAAAAACTGATGCGAATCCCGCGCGGGACGCCCACAGAACCTTAAACACGACAATATTATATTGTACACGCTTCTACCCTTCTGAAAACATATCTTCTCCTTTCACTCGCTGGTTGACTGTAAGAGATCCCTAAGTGGAATAAGTCCGCCATTATACTTTTTGTGTTTCCATGCTTGGGTATGTAAATTATGTTTTTTTTATTTTGGTACAACAAATATATTACAAACAAACAAACGTCAGTTTACTTTGGCGCACGCAATGGCACTGTGCCGGCACAGGTATCTCACTTGATAAGCACAATAAGGTGAACTTGTTCAACAGTTCAACATGACCAATAAAGTTCCGTACATCGAATGGCACCTTGTCTCCGGGGAGGTACTCGCCCTCGAGCGAACTCGCCGACGACACGCTGACGCCCGACCGACGACGGAGCTTCCGGCCGCGTGCGAATTGATATTGTCAGGGCTTGTTTTACCGTTTAACTTCATCGTGTAACGTTACTAATAAATAACTTATATTCGCGGTAGATTAACAATTGTTTTGTTTTCCCGCTTGGCACCTAGTACCATGGGGTCGCATTGCCTAATAAAAAGAATTAATTCCGCTATTTAATAACAGATGGCGCTTCAAAAAGAAAAATATTTTATTAAGTACTGTTCTCGCTTATTCTTGGCGAAAAAAGAACAGAATTTTTAAAACAATACAATACAATACAATACAAAAACTCTTTATTGCACAACAAGGATACATTGTTAAATACAAGCAATTACAAGAAAAATAAACTTGCGCAAAGGCGGCCTTATCGCAATAGCAATTTCTTCCAGGCAACCTTACGGAAAATTGAGTAAAGATATTAAAGATTGTGCGCGGTAGGTGTCAAAAAGAGTAAGAAGAAAAATAATAATTTAAAACACTATTTTTTTACGCACTTAAATTCGATAAAAAGTTGATTAAGTGCTGTATTTCAAAAATTATAAATCTTAATTTGTAACTTCTTATATTTTCGATAGATGGCGTAACAATGACTTTGTGTTGAGGGTAACCAGGAAAGTTAACGCGTTTTAATGTATGGCGATTGAACATATATATAGCATATATTTTCTACTCTGTGCTAATACCGTTCAGTACAAGTTATAACACTATCCGCCGCACTCGAGAGTAATTAATGACCACATAACCAAATTCTAAGAACTAAAAAATTTCCCCCATAGATATTTTCTTATTCGAGTTTGAAGAATTTATTTTAATGTACATTGAAGACTTTAAATGGGGCTGTGCGGAATTAACGTTACATGACTCCACTTGTATTGTGATTTTGCTAACGGTAACAAGCCCTGACTTATTACGTTTTATGTTAAATTGTTGGCGATCAGAGAATACTACGATAATTAATTTCGGAGACTTTATAAGATGGTACAGTCAAATACAGATATACGTGCCCTTTACCGTACGTAATGACTGAGGGGTCAGGTTTATCTGTTTTTGATTATACATCAATTTCGATGATACACAGATGATGAACAGAAAAGAATTCATATAAATATTGGTATCACAAAAGAAGGTATTCTCCGATCGCTTGATGAATGCTTGAAAATATTATAATCTAAACAAACACATGCATCAAACTCATGTTAATTACACAATTTGTATGGCTAGATGGCGCTTTTATATTAAATCACATTTATTAAATCAAAGTTCAAGTAAACACAGGGTGTCCTGAGAAAACGGCGAAACAAAAGTGGTAACATTTTGTATTTAAACTTACAAACGATAAAAAAAACATGCATAGGTACTATGCATACTAATAAGTGTGAAAGTCTGTCTGTCTATCTGTCTGTTACGCTTTCACTGACAGCTGAACGGATTTTGATGAAATTTGTTATTGTTGAAGACCCGGCGACAAACATAGGCCACTTTTTGACGCAGGCATAGCTGCGGGACACAGTTAGTATTACACAGTTGTCAAATGTTGAAAAGAGTGACGACGTCAAGAATTATACCAACTCAAATAAGATTTTGTAATTTTTCAACCGACTTTCAAAACTAAGAAGGTTATCGATTCGACTCGTAAGTTTCTTTTAGGAATTTCACTTGGTGGTTCTTTAAATATATACGAAGAGCAAATTCTAATCTTTAAAACATGATTTGTAGGTTTATTTGGTCCATTCACAAGGTGCCCGTGTAAGTATTAGTCTCACAGTAAATGTGATTTTTTTTGTATACAACTAAGTAGGCAAACAGGCGTACGTCCCACCTGATGGTAAGTGGTCACCGTAGCTTATGAACGCATGCAACACCGGAGATGTCATCATTACCGACCCTGAAGGAATTTTTCACGCTCTTTTTGAAGGCTCCCATGTTATAGTCACTAGGTAAAACCATGGCATGGAGTTCATTCCATAATCGCAGTGTACGAGGGAGGAAATTCCGTTTAATGCGTACTGTACGCGATAACTAGGGATCCATGGTTCCATGATTAATAAAATAGCGCCATACACATATATACACATGTTAAAATGTTAAGGTGACATCAGTCATCTGTTGATAATTTAGTCATGCTTGAATCATTATGTCGTTTGCATGATAACTAGACCTATTTAAGGTTGAATCGAGATGAATCAGGTAAAGTTGCGCTTTGTTATCAATTTGCAAAGAAACAGGAGGGTTATGCGTTTGATTTGTCTGTATGTATGTCTGTTTGTTCTCTCGACAACTTGTTACCGTTAATCGAACCCGAAGCCTCCGAGTCTTCAGGCCTTAACCACTGCACCACAAAGGTCTAAACACCCGTATTCTCAAACATAACCTCAAGGACGTCCTTCGTCCTTCACTCAAACTCTTTGGAGGGCGCCTTAAATCCTCAAACTTTCCTTGAAAATGACATTCTTATTTGGTTGCTTGAGCAAACTCCAATGAGGAACGTCACAGGTTATAACAACAATCCGAAGCACAAAAATAGAGTAAAAAAATGAAAAAAAGTAAGTAGATACTTAGGCCTAAAAGTGGCAAAGGACTGGTTTATAACCCCTTTGTTTCATTTCGAAGACGCCGTAGGGTACCTAACATATATATGAGAGTTCGATACTCACCTCCTATGAGGTATCTCTTTAAGTCAAGGAAGCTAGTGTCGACTAATCATACCAATGAGTTGGAGTAAGGTTGAGTCGAGTTTGAGAAAACGTTTGAGAATATGGGGGTTAGTAATACAGTAGTAACAAACAGTGTTATACTTGAGAACATATAGCTTGATTCATATGAGAGCAGGACAGAAATATGATTAACTAGCTTTTCCCCGCAGCTCGGCCTGCGTCAAAAAGTAGCCTATGTTTGACCCCGGCTCTTCAACTATATTCGTACCAAATTTCATCAAAATCCGTTCAGCGGTTTGGCCGTGAAAGCGTAACAGACAGACAGACTTTCACATTTATAATATTAGTATGGATGTGGATATTGAAGTGGGACAAGGACTGACAAGAAAACATATGCGATTTGACAGAATAGGCTACTTCACTGTATTCATACTTGGTTAATATTGTTATACTAAACCAAATATACACTTAAAAGTAACCGATTCTGAAAACAACAACAAAATTGATTGTTAATTAAGGCAGTAATTCGATTTTAAAGTTTTCTCTAAAAGAAAAGTGGGAGCGTGGTGGGGACGTCTTGCTATCCCTTTTGTACGCACGATACCGGGGTGGCAGTGACGTCACAGCTCACACAGTGCATCCTTTTCTTGTTTTTTGACAGTTTCCCCTTCCACCGAATTTCAAAAGCTTATGACTTATTTATTTTTGAACGAATTACAAATTAATTCTTTCATAATTCTGTTTCTGGATATAAAAATATTGATATGAAAGAAAAAACAAAATTTAGTAGAATACCCAATTCATATAAATTAAGCTATATTTTCTCAAGTTTAAGTAATAGTTTCACATCGGTGTTGTGGTTCGTGTAAGTTTACTGTTATTGTGAAATGAGACGCCTTTTCGCTGTACAGGAGTGCTATTTTTGAGATCTGTGACACACTCACAATCGGTGAGCCGAATGATTATCGTCCGTTTTCGAATGATTTTAATTCGATATAAATTCGACATGTCAGTCACACATTTCAAAAATACTATTCCACGATGGTGTCAAATGCGACAACTAAATAACTGAAAATTCTAGTGAAAAATAAAATCGAGGACAAAAATAATGCAAGGATGTAACGATATGAATATGACTATTTGATAACATATAGTTACTCGTAAATGCAAAATTGGGGTAGATTATTGATTTTACATATAATGTCTTCATTTTTAACGGATTAGACATAATAGACTAGTTTCCTTAAAACAAATATAATTAGTCCGCCAGTTAGATAATCAAAAAATATTGGAGACGTTTTTTTTTTCTTTTGAAAATTAAACAAAGAATGGTAAAGATATGGCGCGTTAGATTTCCGTGTGACGTCACAGTGTGCTACACGTTTTCGCAATATCGTTAAATCTTAATAATTTATTGCTCAATTGACAAAAGATAAAATATGTCACTAAAATATTTTGATTCCATAAATGACGGACTAATTTTAATGTTAATCTTTTTACCCTGGAAACTAGCCTGTTTCTATGATTTAATTTTTATTGTAAATTTTTCTAACATGCAATATTACATAAAATAGACTAGAATAAATAAAATATGGGTAGTGTTCTACCTTCTCCTTGATTCCAGGTCTGGGCGCTGGCTGAGGCGGCATGGTGTGCCGCTTGGCTGCTTCCGGAGGCATCGACTCATCTTTCTCAGCTCCCAATGCTGAAAGAGGTGAAAATCCACAGTTTAGATCTCTGCCACAGAATTATTTATATTCCTAACGTACAGAACTGACACTCACACCCTCCCACCCGAAACAGATACCGCACCTCACCGCGCAGATTTAGGGTAAAAATAAAGAGCAAAACAATGCAAGGATGACGCTTTTGCCGCGCGGCCGCTGCGACGACTATGACGCAGATACGGTAAATAACCAACCGTATGACTAACACATACATTGACGCGCGTGCGTACGAAACCGAATCGTAATAGTAGTAAGTAAGTAAGTAAAAACGTGGTAAAAACTCTTTATTGCACAAAAGAAAATACATAACAAATATAATAATGTTTGAGACAAGATGTACAATAGGCGGCCTTATCGCAAAAGCAATCTCTACCAAGCTACTTTAAGGTAGTAATAGGTATCGTGCTCGCCGCTGTTGTATGTAATGTCCAGGGTGTCTCTCTGCTTGACCAAGGATGATGAGTACTAAAGTTGCGAGTTCTGGACGCGAATATATGTGAGAAAAACCTGCGGAAACTGAAATGAGATAGGAGAAAATAGTCACAGAATTTGTAGCTTTAAAAAAAACTGGTTTGACTATTCGAAGGTGCTAAAGTTTGGCCCTATTTTGATAAAAGCATTCACGAAAGACAACATTCCAAGTAAAATTTCGCGATCGCCGAATTCACAGCAACTAGTTAGTAAAAAATATGTGAAGAATCCAGACGATGTTAAAATATTTATCTTCGAGCGCTGAGCAGATTGTAAACATAACCAGTAATTGGTTCTCATTCTCAGTACACTAGTGATACGAGTACGAGGGAAATATATCGAAATATAGCCGTCGATAATCAACTTTCTGTGAATAGAGCAAATTTTAAAGAATGTTTAGGATGACAGTACCCCATTAAGCAAGTAGTGAAATTCACAAAATTCTTAACTAGCTTTTAGCCGCGACTCCGTACTGGATTAGCATTTCTAAAGCTGAAACATGAATAAAGCGCACCCCGGCATATAAAGCCTTTTGTTCTCACTTATTTGTCCTATTTGCCCTAGGGTTCGCTGGAAGAAATTGCAATAATGACGAATTGTTTAAATGTATTTCTTTTAATTTTACTTTTGTTATTGGTACAATAAAGTGTATATCTATCTATCTAAAGCGTAAGCTGAAAATACATACATACATACATACCAACAAGCCTTTTCCCCGTAGGGATAGGCAAAGACTAAACTAAAAATGTAACTGGGAAACGCGCTCGAATGTCGACGGCGTTTATAATTTAAGTATGAACAGTTGATGAAACTTTACGAAGCCACTAAAAATGTCTTGTCAATGGCGGAAATATTGGTATTACAAGTGTAGCGACACTATCTCACAACAAATAATTACAACAGGACGCAACAGATGGCGCTAAAACAAATAATCTCAAGCCCAACATAAGAAGCCTAAATCACGATATTGAAGTTTCTAAGGATTGGAGCATAAGACAACCTCCGACGTTCGTCCCAACTGGGCGCCCCTTGTGCATTTGCCGAAAAGGCTGAGGTTTAATAGCCCTCGCCTCAAACTGTCCCGCTGTAAATTTTAAAGCTCACAGGAGCTAAAATTGTAGGTCTTTAACAAAAAAAAAAAAATGCTCAATGTCAAAGTCCATGGCCGAGGTTCGTCCCAACTGGGAGCCCCTAGTGCATTTGCCGAAAAGGCCGAGTGGTGAAAGCTCTCGTCCCGCTGTAAATTTTAAAGCTCACAGGAGCTAAAATTGAAGGTTATTTAATAAAATCTGTTCAAAATGGTGACCCCTACGCGTACTGGTGACTCCAAAAATCTAGCCAGAGTCGACTTGCTAAGAAGAATTAAAGTTAGAGTTGCCGGCTATACTCAAATGGTCAATTTATTATCGTACCATTATCACATAGGTCATGTATCATAGTCAGATTGACCATAAACATTTACATCTTTATAACACTATGACATCATACATTACTAAGTCAGGAATCGGTCGGAAGGTCGGAATATAGATAATTAGATATTGCATTTGATTTTCAGGAATCAAATCATAAATAAGATATACCGGCTAGCCTGACGGACTGTTTTCTATCTCG
Source organism: Euzophera pinguis (assembly GCA_947363495.1). Taxonomy (NCBI): domain Eukaryota; kingdom Metazoa; phylum Arthropoda; class Insecta; order Lepidoptera; family Pyralidae; genus Euzophera; species Euzophera pinguis. Next base: position 793,812 of record OX376176.1, on the reverse strand, counting down.
CAGGCATAACCAAATTTCAACTAACAGCTGATCAATTTCTATGAAATGATAGGATTTTTCAACTTCGACAATTAAAATTGTTATATTTCACATTATCCAAATTATATACAACCTCAATGTAATAAATACCTAATGCTTCTCAAAGAATCTCTCTATATCTTATTATATAAAAAAACCCAAGAAAATGTATTACGTAGTTTTCAATTTTTTTTTTAAGAGAATGTAACTCTACAAGTTTAATGTAGGTACAATAAATATGGTTTTCACTAGATTTTATTACGACAATTTTGCAGAATTTTAACGAAAAATAATACTAACTAGATGCACAGTTAGGCAGGCAATCCCGAAAGACCATTTTCACTATCTAATCACTTTCAATTTTCAAAATACCAAAACACAATTGTGTTGTAAAAAAACACAACAAATAATTTTTCACTATTCCTGCCAAAATATCACATAAAATCGGACTCTATTTTAAACAAATAAGAAACACATCCACACGAAAAACTGTTTCAATTAACGAAAGTCCAAAAAGATCACAAAATATTAATTCTATACACAAATTTTCCTCTCAACACCGAACGAAACGCACAACCGTGCGAACAAAACGCAACTGGCTGTTAAACATTACGCGCACAGAGTATATGCGATCGTTTGGTGGTTGTGAGTAAACAATGTATTAATATCGGCTACTTCATAGACACATCATAGCACTTTCTTTGAAATTATAATATTTAAAGCGTGCCAGAAGGTATATTTTTAAAAAGTATGACTCGCGCGCATATCCGGCGATTCCGATGATTTTTCATTCGACATAATCTATGAGTCGAACGTCTTTTAATTCTAATTCGATTATTGGTGAGTCGTGAAAGGAGGGGCAATTGCCAAAATAAACATCATCTAGGTGATGATTTCAATCTTTTTAAATAAATTGGAGTGTCTGTACGCAAGTCGAAATATATCCTTTGACTCTTTGACCTTAATGTTGCGTCATCAGCTTACGCTAAGCCTAGGCTGAAAGTTATGGTCTTTTTGGCACTGGTTATTTTATTTCAATGGAGCGACTGCCGTTACAGTACAGGAAACTCAAACCCTTTTGACCTGTATTATTTGTAGTCGCTTTGCATACCAGTACGCCCACTCGAATAGGCTACTTGACTGTATGCACATTTCTACAATATTTTTATACACAGGCACACTAAAAAGTAACAGATTCCGAAACTAAAACAAAATAAGTAATTAACTAAGAAATTAATAAAAGCATTTAAATCAAGCCATCAGGTGGGCCGTATGCCTTTTTGCCTACGTAACCGTATAAAAAAAAATAAGTTTTCGTTTTCTTACTAATGGAGAAAAGTGGGACCGTAGTGGGGACGTTGCTATCTTATAAACGCAAAAGCCAAGGGGCAGTTACGTCACTTCACACTAAGCGCGTCCTTTATTTATTACAATTTATCCTTCCACAGGAATCCTGGCTCATAACTTATTTATTATTGAAACGATTAAAAATAATCTATCTATTTCCGGTGTCTGATACTGATATTTTTCATGTGAATAATGAAAATTAATTAACACTTTCGCTGACTCTTAATAAAATAACAATAGCACTCAATTGTTATATACGTCCAGTGACGTTACTGTCAGTAAAAGTGTTAAGTAGGTCCTATTCCTGCTAGAAAGAAACCCGAGACAACAACTAGTAATTATTAAATTAAACAATTTTAATACGGTTTTATCGCGTTTATTACTTATTTATTTACACCTGACGTTTCAAACACTTTCAGGTGTAAATAAATAAGTAATAAACGCGATAAAACCGTATTAAAATAGTTTAATTTAATGAATAACAATCGCGAAAACATAAGAAAACTAGTAATTAAATTCAAAACATACTACGTATTGCATAAACCCATCCATCTTGCATATATTGGCGCAGTGTCTTTTTTTTTTTTACAAAACCATGACTCAGACAGCACGTCACTATTCAATTCGGCGATTCCGTCAAGGTCTCATCTGTGAATTTGTTTGTATGCTAAATGGGTAGACACTATACAATAGATGTACAGTGGGCTACGTAAACAGTATACTGATTTTATTCATATCGTGCGAGTTACATAGTCAATCGATAATGTACACCCTGGTGTCAGAGTTGTCCGGAACCGCCTCTCAGCCTCTGACGTGGTGTCTTTGTACTCATTTCAGTTTTAGTGCTGTATCTTTTCTTATATTCTTCATTCATTCATTCACCACATGGCAGCCGGGACCAACTGCTTAAAGCGCCTTCCGAAGCACGCAGTTATCATTATTTTCAGACAATCAAGCCTGCAATGTCCTAAACCGAAGACAACTAAACAAAGTATGCTTCACGTGGGAATCTAACCCACGACCTCCTGGTAGAGACAAACGCCTTAGCCACTGGACCACGGAGGCAGTTAGTATACATACTGCTTAAAATGCGGTATAATGTTAAGATAGAGTATAATAGGCTAGTTTCCTAAAAAATATAATTAGTCCGTCAGTTAGATAATCAAAAAATATTAGAGACGTATTTTTTCTTTTGAAAATTAAACAAAGAATATGGCGCGTTAAAGTTCCGTGTGACGTCACAGTGTGCTTAATATCGCAATATGTGACGTCACGAGCCCCCACTCCTAATCTTTGATGCGTTATATCTTTATAATGTATCGTTCAATTGACAAAAGAAAAAATACGTCACTAATATATTTTGATTCCCTAAATGACGGACTAATTTTAATGTTAGTCTTTTGACCCTGGAAACTAGCCTATTGTCTGTGTAGCCGACTGTCAAATAAATTAGTTAATGAATTTGCTTGTTCACTACGAAATTAATGTACATTTAAGATCATTTGGCAATTAGTTGTTTTAAGAATTACCTAATCTATTATCCATCTTATTATACTCGTACCATGTATACGTTATTAAGCCGGGGACGATACCTACTTCTTTATACACTAACTAGCTGTTTCCCGCAGCTCCGCCTGAGTCAAAAAGTAGTCTATATTTGACCCCGGGTCTTCAACTATATTCATACCGAATTTCATCAAAATCCGTTCCAACGGTCTGGCCGTGAAAGCGTAACAAACAGACAGACTTTCGCATTTATAATATTAGTATGGATAATCTTTCTTTAATTAGCCTTCAATGTCACATGTTTCAAGAGATGCTGTTTTGGCAGGTAGATGCATTATTTTTTCCGAAACATTGCGTCACAGACTACTCTCGTACATTTTGACTGCAGGAGTGCTATTTTTGTAAAAGTGTGACACAAGCAGAATCGACGAGTCGAATAATTTTTGTTCGATATGTAATGATTTTTAAATATCGAAGGTTTTTTTGTTTTTCATTCGACATAATCCATACTAATATTATAAAAGCGAAAGTCTGTATGTCTTTCTGTCTGTCTGTCCGTCTGTTACGCTTTCACGGCCAAACCGCTAAACGGATTTCGATGAAATTTGGTATGAATATAGTTGAAGACCCGGGGTCAAACATAGGCTACTTTATAACGCAGGCGGAGCTGCGGGAAACAGCTAGTATGTCATACATTTCAAAAATGGGCTGCAGCAGTTACAATAACACCATTTTTTGTACGATTTCGGTGTCCGGAAAACCTTAGGACCACCACCTTAGGACCACCACCTTAGGACTACCACGGAACCTTAGTCTATCTTACTGATATTATTTCGGCCGTAAGTTGCCAGATCAACAACAATCAATTTCCTTTCGACAGTAATGTACTTTTGTCATAAGCATTTACGGCTACTGAATTTACATTAACCATTTCTTTGGCAATATGGATACATTACAAATTAAATTCACATCGATACTGTGCTCGTTTCTCGTCGATTGTATATAAACATATCATATCATCTAGATCGCGTGAAAATAATTTTCATGGGAAAAGATTCAGAATCAAGCGAAAACCCGTGTTTACATTCAGCTGTTGTGAATAAAAATATTTTAAGAATTTAATCGATTTCAATGTGGTACTTATATTTAGAAGCCATGTAAGTCTATAGTCATTTTGATATTAGTATACTTAGATAAAAGAAGCACGCATAAAAGGGGCCTTTGCTCAGCAGAGAGACACTTGAAGCTATTATAAAAAAATTGTCACGCACTAAAAAACGTTTTTTCCAGCTACTTTTACCAATACATAGAGTGATTCTTGGAGCACATTTCTACGGTAACCTATCATACACACGATTTTTTTCTCCTAGAATTGTGTTCGAAAACGGTACGACGAAGTTTTAAATGCCAAATGGCTTCTTTACCATATTTTCTGCTTCTATAAACTTAATAAACATATTTTTCGTCTTCTAGAACAACTGTCGACCGAAAATCAAAACATATAATTTTATTTTGATCGATGTTTTGGTAAGAATAATTTCATTTTCTAGAAGTATTAACCGTAGAAGTAACTTTTTCCATATTATTATTTACGCAGATTTTCAATAACTATTTACAGTCGACAAATCGAAAAAAATTAGAAGAAAATAAAAAGGATTGGTACCAAATAAAAAAGTAAAAGGGGGTTTATGATACGTAACCAATTATACATCTAATACATTGGATATATATCAAAAATGGCTGAAATATAACACTTTTCCTAAAAGCAGTCTGAAAAAATTAGAAATAAATCACACATGCACCAAAGATTTCTTTGCGTGTTGTGCCCTCTTCTGTGCCCATATGTCTATGTCCTATGGTATTTGGGATAAGTCCGCCTTTTGTTGTTACCTGTATTCTAATACTATGTTCTTTGTGTACAATAAAGATTTTTACATACATACATTTAGACTGTCAGTCATAAATAAACCGCCATATTCTCAAACGTTTGCTCAAACCCGACTCAACCTTACTCCAACTCATTGGTATGATTAGTCGTCACTAGCTTACTTGACTTAAGGAGATTCCTCATTGGAGGTTAGTACCGAACTGTCAAATATAAGATTGGTCGAGAGTTACCTTGTATTTTTTTCCACTTTTTGTTTAGGTAATGGATTACTTTATTTTATTTTTTACTCTATTCTTTTGTAATTTCTAATTTTTGTGCTTAGAATTGTTATTATAACCTGTGTCGTTCCTCATTGGAGTTTGCTCAAGCAACCAACTAAGAATGTCGTTTTCAAGAAAATTTCCTTCTCAGACTTCCTTAAAGTGTCCTCGAATGCGTTCGAGTGAAGGACGTCCTCAAGGTTACGTTCAAGAATACGGGTTTCAGTCTATCTTACTAACATTACTAGTCCTTAAGTTGCCAAATCAACAACAATCAATTTCCTTTCGACAGTAATGACCGCAGCCAAATAACACTGTGATGCAGTGTTGTGTTCCTGCTGGTGAGTAGGGTCGCCAGGCTCCAGAGGGGTCGCTGTGCTGATAGCGGGCAGGTCGGCAACGCGCTCGTGACATCTCCGGTCTTGCAGGTATAGGCTACGGTAACAATTTACCATCAGATGGGCCGTACGCCTGTTCGCCACTTAGTTGTACAAAAAAAAAAATGTACTTTTTTCATAAGCTTTAAAGGCTTGTAAATTCATGAACACTAAGAAAGAAAGAAAGAAACAATGTTTCTTTGATACTACTAAACATAAACACTTAAAATTTAAAAAAAAAAAAAAAAAAAAAAAAAAAAAAAATAGGCACTATAATAAATTGTATTAGCTAATATAATAAATAACACTAGACAGCGAGACAGCGAGACAGCGAGACAGCGAGACAGCGAGACAGCGAGACAGCGAGACAGCGAGACAGCGAGACAGCGAGACAGCGAGACAGACACTCACCGTCCATAGAGCGGTACGACAGCTGCCGATGCGACAGCGTGCGCGCGAAGTGCGGCTGGTCGCGCTCGGGCGGCGCTGCGCGGGACTCGTAGTGCGTGCGACCGCTGTAGCGGAAACGTGAACCGAGACGCGGGAACAGCGTGCTGCTCTTGCTCGGCTCGGGGCTGGTCAGTCTGTCGAGGGAGGCACTGTTTCACTGTTGTTTACTTAACTCAACTCATTAACAGTTCCAGGTCCTTAAGTATTTTTTAATTGTTGCGTTTTTGCGTAAACCCTATTCTAAGTTGTTTAAATTAAAAGTAATTTCAAGGCACACCGCAAAACTTTCAAGGTATCCCAATAAACTCCCTTTGCCAAGTGTAAAAACAAAATATTGTCATAGAAATTGTTATTTCAGCTGCATAAAACTATGTAAGGTTACCAAAACAAATTAAAAAGATGGACCTAATACCATTTAAAAATATTCTCTTTAAACTACATAACGGGAAATGTTTTTATAGTGTTAAAGCATTCTTAGATAATAAAATTAATATTTAGATTTAATGATAATATTTGACTGTTTTAATAATTATTTTATTATGAATTGAATTATTTTAAATGTTAATGTGTAATGTAGATTGAATTGTTTAAATTGTTTTTATTTTCTTTGCATACCTAATAAGGTTGATTGTACGGCCATATATCACAAGGTACCGTTCGAGAAACTTTTTTTAATTGACTACTTAACCCCCAAAACTAGTGTCCATATTTAAAAGTCCAGTAGATTCGGAGAAAATCGACTGTGACAGACGGACAGACAGACGACACGTGTGAGACTATCAGGGTTACTTTTTTACATTCTAAGATACGGAACTCTATAAAGTACTTAAAGTTCGGATTTTTGAAAAATCTACAATGAACATCTAGTAAATAACCAAATCCACCTGAAGAAGGTGTGGTGCTCCACGCAGGTCTTCCACAGTTTCTTGGCGGCTCGGTGATTCGCCAGCTTGAAGCCCACGGTCGACTCGAACTGCTCGAACTCGCCCGGACGGAGTTTCACGTAGAAGTTGTGACGCTTGTAGCTGATTTTGAGGATTTTTGGCCACGCGAAGCGGTTGATGCGGAGTCTGCGGGAGGTTAGAAACGTATTATGCTCTATTCAAACTGACGCGTATCCCGCGCGACAGGCGGGACGCCCGCTGAAATAAGAATAATATTAAAATAATGTGGAAAATGAATGTAGTGACGATAGTTTCGATTGTTATTTCTACCACTGGGGTTATACCCTGGCCTACCAAAATGCACATATATATGATTTTACAAAACGCTTCCATACTAAATACCTGCCGAATAGTACGAAAATTTGAACAGTTAGATCATGAAAACTTATTAACTACGCCATACAGTTAGCACTTGGTCAAGAGCCCGTGCTAACCTTACAAAGTTGCCAGGCTTGGCCTGAGAATTCCTGATGGTAAAACAAATAATAATAATAAAACTTTTATTTGACATATGTTTTTACAGCAGTTATAATGAAGCCTCTGGTTTCCGAGATAGCTTGCGCTGTGATTCGAAAACCAGCTTCTTCTCCCATTTATGTAACTAAGTATGCCAATATTACAAAATATATTTTTATTACAATAGAAACAACAATAGACAAACGTTGACTAGTGTATGTATGTGTGTGTGTGTGTGTGTGTGAGAGTGTGTGTGAGTGTGTGTGTGTGAGTGTGTGTGCGAGTGTGTGTGCGAGTGTGTGTGCGAGTGTGTGTGCGAGTGTGTGTGCGAGTGTGTGTGCGAGTGTGTGTGCGAGTGTGTGTGCGAGTGTGTGTGCGAGTGTGTGTGCGAGTGTGTGTGCGAGTGTGTGTGTGAGTGTGTGTGTGAGTGTGTGTGTATGTAAAGTTCACACACGTGTGGATGTATATAAGCGCTAAGTGTTTACCAGCTAACTAGCATGTTCTCAATTGTTAAATAATCTATTGTTATAAGCCAGTCGATAACAAAATTTTTAAATAATTGGAAATATTTTTAATATTTATTTAGAATACATAGAAGTGCCATTAGCAGGCCGGTTACTTATTTTTATGGGGCTATGTCTATTGAAACTTTGTGGTCGTAATCTCAGTCATCTCTCAAGTGACATTTCTCTACTGCGAGATGCAACGCATTGTCGTTCGGTCGCCATGATCTCGTTTCTCTTACTACCTGTTAGAAATGTCCACAGAAATGTCAGTAACTGTACATTATACTATTGACTGATTAACGACATCCGTGTAATGGTTTTCATGCTAGTCCGCTATTCTGGAGGTTGTGGGTTCGATACCCAGTCACACAAATTTATCAAAATAGTTAAAAACTTTATTTAATTACGAGGCAAAATCAAACGCATAACACTCCATTTTCGCCGTAGTTGAGTAAAAAATGAGTGAACACTCACTTGTCCCTATGAACCAGCAGCCATACATAGCGAACTTAACGTTCTCGTAGAAATATGCAACAGAGAGAGGGAGATAGCATGAGATAGAGGGAGACAGTAAACTCACTTGTCCCTATGAACCAGCAGTCCGGACGAGCAGACTCCCAAAGTGATGTCCACATTTTCTGAATCCTTAGCCGGATGAAGATCCACTCCATACATGGCTAACTTCTTAGCGTTTTCTAGGTAGTTCAACTCCGCTTCCGCTGGCGTTTGGCCTCTGAAAAAAAAAGCAATACGTATTTATATGCTAGTAGCCAAAAAAAATATAATTAGTCCGTCAGTTAAATAATCAAAAAATATAGGAGACGTATTTTTTCTTTTAAAAATTAAACAAAGAATGGTAAAGATATGGCGCGTTAAAGTTCCGTGTGACGTCACAGTGTGCTACACTTTTTCGCAATATGTGACGTCACGAACCCCCACTCCTAAACTTTGATGCGTTATATCTTTATAATTTATCACGCAATTGACAAAAGAAAAAAATATGTCACTAATATATTTTGTATCCCTAAATGACGGACTAATTTTATTGGTAATTTTTTGACCCTTGACATCAAATCATCATCTTTTGCAAAAAAATTGTACTTACAAAAAACATTTTTTATAATGTTATAACTAATGCACTATGTCAAAACAAAAAACCTTCAGGCACAGCATGTACCAATACTGAAGGTACCATCCAGTTTAAATCATTGCAGACTTGAATCACCTGATTGTCTGATTATAAAGATGATTCCGTGCCTACGTTGGTACTATTCATCTGTGATATGGGTCTCTATTTTTTAAATATTGGGGTACTATTTGCTAATTATGACATCAGATCCTGAATTCTGCATTCTTAGGAAGAGGTTAAGAGTATTTCCTATGAAAGCGCCACAGATTTACAATAAACTTCCAAAATACCTGCATATACTGGATGATATAAAAAGCTATTCAAGATAGCTCTCTATAATTTGCTTATTGATAAATGTTATTATAGCTTAAAAGACTACTTTAATGATGATTTGGAAAGTCTGATTTATTATCAAGCTCAACCGAAGCTTAAGTTTGTGATGCGTCTATTTGAAACAATTCCCGAATTTGACTAATTATATTTTGTAATGAATGCATGTAATGAAATGTAACTGACCTTTTATCATTGTAAACCCTAGCGGTAGGACATATCGATCTTACATATTTACTATTTCCACCTTGTACAACATATGATCCGCAATGAAATAAATGATTGCTTGATTGATTGAAAATATTCGTTATTTACCTGTGAGTCTTGTGCAGTTCGATCAGCTTCTCTTGCAGCTCGGGCGTGCTCGCGGAAGGAGGCACCAGTTTCAGTTGCTTCACATGCTCAGCGTCCGACTGAGACTCCTCGAAGTCGCCCAGCTCTGATTGCAGCAGGTAGCTCGCTAGCAGCGCGTGGGTCACTGCTGAACATGGGAGGCGACCTGAAACAAATCAATAAATGCCATGTTAAAGATCTACTTTGTAAAAAGGCTTATTATAATACTGGTGATTTTCTTAATGACAGGAATGTTGAACTAAAGCTTGGTGCAGAGTCCTCAGCAAATTGACATATCATTATATGTTCTGACATTTCTGTTCTTTTGACATTTTTTTTTTTAATTATTATTTGATTTTTTATTCAATTTTTATTTAATTTAAATAATCTGAAATAACCATTGTGCTAAATGTTGACAAACATGTGAATTCGTTCATTTAACTAGGTAATTAAGGAAAGTTTTTTCTTATTTGTAAATTGACGTTTTGAAGAAAATGCTGCAGTGGAGTTTGTGGCGCCGCTTCTTCTCCACTTGCGCTTTGGAAGTGGTGGTAAACTTAATATAAGTAAATTGACGTCAATAAGTGATATTTATATCCTATATTGAAAATAAACAATTTCATTTCATTTCATTTCAATAATTAACTTGTAATGTTATAATGATTTCTTATGTTTTCGCGATTGTTATTCATTAAATTAAACTATTTTAATACGGTTTTATCGCGTTTATTACTTATTTATTTACACCTGACGTTTCAAACACTTTACAGCGTTCATGGTCGCAGGCAGACTAAGTTAACATTTGTCTGTGATGTCATAAGATTACAAACTACCGCCTGAAATTTTAAATAAGTAATAAACGCGGTAAAAACCTTATTGTAATGTTATATTCTGTGTTACTGTATGTGGGCAATAAAGATATTTTGTATTGTATTGTAACGATGCGCTTGCGTCATTCCTCCTTTGTACACATTTCTCTTAATGTTAATTGATTTCAATGTATGTAAATGGTGAAATAAATTCCTTCGCCACATTTTCATTTTTCGAATCATCTTTTCTTTTATCCGCATTATTTTACGTCATCTCAACACATTACACGTGTATTTTTTATTTTAATTACCTAACCTCACTTTTTATTACAATATTGATTAATGTGTGGAAATCAGTAATAAAGTAAATATTATTCTGTGATGTCTTGGATTCGTACATTTTCACTGAAGATACCACCACAACACTCCTATTCTACTTCGTGTGGCAGGGCACTATATATCAGTCTCATGCTGCATAGCCGAGCTGGGGAGCCCGCTACAAACTAGTAGACCTCCAAATACGAAATTTGTACATAAAACGCTTCCCCTTTTTTGGGCTCATTTTTCCTTAAATCAAAAAAAGTTGTCTACAAAATTTTTATACAAATCAAACAACACATGTGCCACGTATCCTTTCAGAAATGTGACCTCTAGCCCGGAATGGAGACTTTCGCTCGACGACCGATGATCCGAATATTAATTAGGGCGTTTTCCCCCATTAGTACGTTTTCTTTCCATTTTGCCCAGGATTAGTAGGTTTCCTAGACAATATCTAAGTGATCGCATGATGTGACCGGAAAAACTGAGGGTCAATTCATGAAGAAGTCTTCTTCATCGGTCTCTCACTGCTGAGGATCATGACCACACGAGTTTCCAAGATATGCGATACTCCGAACTATGGACAGTTCTGTATAAGTTGCCCCTTGTAACCTTCCTCACACTGTCGATCCATTTGGCTGATGGTGTTCCCCAAGCACGCCTTCAATATTACCAAAAATAATTTGATTTTGCGAGACAATTCCCACGTGAGACAATGCAGGTCATGTTCGAAAAAACTTAGGAACCGTTCCGAGAAGCACGAACATATATTTATTTGGTACAACAAAATTAGTATAGCCCGACCAGGAAAATAAAAACCCTGCATTGACGTCGCTACTGATCGCCTTTAGGTGGCAACATGTTGTATGTGTCATGTCAACAACAAAATTGACAATGTCATTCAATGAAATAGATATCAATCCTTCGTTTTCATTCGAATCAAATATGAAAACAACTTTTATATCAATTGTCTCTAATTACTATATATTAATTTTATCATTTTGATAAATATTTTTATCTGCTAATCACAAAATACACAACGTCCACTCCTGTCTCTTTTTGGCTGATGACATTGAGATGACAGAATGTTACTGGAATACCTAGTTGCCAGTAAAAGAAATTAGTTCTAATATTTTTCCGCAATATGGCCAAGGCTGCTATTTTCCTGGTCGGGCATCATAATTAAATCTCAATGGGTATATTACACGTACCAAATCGATTCCCCCCTAGCATATGCCCAAGCTGTTAGTAGGTACGTAATTTATCATTTACTAAACATGTGTAGGTACAATTTGATGTTTACAATAGGGTTTAAAACAGCACCACATCTCAAAAGCATCAATATTTTCACACCTGCCTCAGAATCTTACCTTCAAGTAAATCCCTCCTCACAGCCAACACCAGCTGGTACCGAGTGAGCTCCTCTTGCAGCTGCGCCGGCTCTGGCGGGTAGAACTTCACTGCGAACTTTAGCTGCCATGGTTCTCCTGGAGAACAACACAAATCGATGAATAAAACATATCGATTATCAGCAGAAAAGTACCTAGGCATAGATGACTTATTTATTAACGTTATTCATGGACACAATAAAAAAAAAGGATAACACATAAGAGGAAAAGACAGTACAAGGGAGCTGCTTATTTCTAAAGATTTTTTTTCCAGCAGACCCAAGGGAGAAAATGAGGTACAAAACGTGTACCAAAAGAATGGAAACATAAAATGAAAATTTTCCACCTGGTGGTGATCTCCCCTGGGCAGTTTGCAAGTCCTTAAACAAACTCCGGGCTGGTGTTGGGAGATGCCAAGAGAACAAAGTTAGGTGGTGGTTCTCGGCTGACATCCTTTGTGAGTGCGGGGATGTTTAGTCTATGGCGTATCTGTCGGTGTGTCCGAAATGCCCGGACTCCTGCACGTATGAGGATCTTTTAGATGCCAACGATAGGGCGGTGAACGTGGCCACTTATTGGTCTAATCAGTCAAGAGTCAGCCATTTCGACTTGACAAGAAGAAGACTGGTTAAAATATAGTTTGATTAAAATTACAGCTGTCAATAATTTTCTCGTTAGTATCTATCGCTCTTCAAAATTATCAATACATCTGTTCTGTCCTGCTGTCAATCTAATCAAGCTTTATTTTAACCAATGTAGTGTTACAACACATATAAATGACTCCATCATCATTAATAGCTTTCTATAACGCCTGTTTACGCCAACCTTATCTTTACTAAAACATTCAATCTAGTAGCAGACGTCTAGTATACTCCATACAATAGTACATCTATGACGAGGTCTGTATAAGAGCAATTTACGGCCGAGCAATATTGAAAGGCCGAAGCGTATCTAAGGCCTTGCCAAGTGTCCTCTCGTATAGATTTTTAATGATGGTCACAGTTTAAAGAGGCCAGCGTGTGATCTTAACAAGATCTCTGGGCCAACTGATAGTTATGGGACTGTTCAGGTTTATGTCCTCAAAGTGAGAACAAAAATTTGCCTAAACAGAGAAGTGAACCTATTCGCACAGGACCGTCAATGTAGATATAAGTTCAGCTACATACACAGCATCTTCATAGAATTACAAAAGCAAATTATAATAACAAAGCATGACTAACAAATTAACTGTAGGCCAGAGAGCGTATAACACAAAATGCACACGCGTCAAATACTACTCCAAATGTGTTCGTTTTTCAATCAATTGCAAAAGAAAATAAACAAAGCTTGCGACACAGTACGCTTACGCTTCAGCAGTTTGGAGACGCGTTTGTCGAGGTCGATCCAGACGCGAGGGTCGCCGCGGTCCTCGTACAGCAGCCCAAAGTAGTCCTTCTCCACCAGGTTCAGCTTGTTGCATACTGTGTCTAATAGTTCGGCGCCGCGGATTTTTTTCTGGAAAGATAAAGAATAAACAAAATAAGTCTTCAATAAACATTGTCACGATTGTGGACATCAAACAGGGACTCATATTTTTTGTCACAATAGTCATTCAAGACTGTATTGTTCTAACCATACCAGAAGCCCTGAAAAAATCTATGGTGAGACTACGCTAATGGACATCAGCAAGACTTACTGGTACTATACATGTTTATTAATACGTAAGATACTAACTAAAGATATACACACGCAAATCATCTTAACTAAAAAAAAGGAACTAAGAAAAATAAAACTTCGCAACGCGAACAATCTAGTCTTGAGAGCACCAAGAACTAATTATGGAAAAAAACCATCCTATTTGAGGGTTGTAAGATGTATAATAAACTCCCCAATGATATTAAAGAAGCTCAATCGCTATACACATTTAAAAAGCTATTAAAATCCTATGTAAATAAAAAATAGTATTAAAAGAAACAACATTTATTCATTAAATTGAGATTATTATAATCCAGAAGGAATACATATGATTTCTATAATTATGTATATAACTTGTATAATATAAAAAAGTAATAAAAAAGCATAAAAAAAAAACAAAAATGAAAAAAAAAAACAATTATTAATGTTCTGCTGATAATTTTATCATTGGTTGTGTTCATTTAACTTGTTACACAACAAAATTTTATGATGATTTTGATATAACTTATTTCATTGACATTTTTTTCCCATATTAATTAACTTATACAACCTCAATTTTATTTATACATTGTAATTTATTTTTTAGATTCCAATAATTATATTACAATTTATTAAATTAACAAAATATAACAATTACTAAAATAAAAAACATATACTAATCAAAATAAAACCGCAACATACAAATACGAAATTCTATACACAAGGTTGTGTCGCTTCCAGTCACATCCGTCACTCCGATCATACATGTTTGTACGCATTCCATCTGCGCTCGCCCAGTGCCCAGTGCCCAGTGCCCAGTGGTCGTGCGGTTGATTTTTGTTGTTTAGAGGGTATAGTGATTTAATTTAATTATTTACCGCAAAATGTACGCGTAACCTTAAGTTTTAATGTTTATCACTTGTTCTCATGGTAAGTGAATTATGTAATTCTTTGTGAGAATAAATATCTTAAATCTAAAGCAACTCAGCAGGTATATGTATGTTTGTACAAATACCCAAGCCACTAGACACACACAGGACACATAAAGGATTTGGCACCATCCTGGCTGGCGACCTCGTCACCTATTAAAAGTAGGGTTGTCTGTTATCAGTACGGTTTTAAGGACTCGCATTTCCATCATACTTTCTCAATCATTAAGGAAGTTAATGAAATGCATGTCCCCCACAGGGTCTTTAAAGTAATCCACATTCCACAAGGCTGGTCCTTATTATGTTCAACAGTATTCGTGTGAGAAAGAAATCATTAATGATGTCTCAACGGAAGACCAGGACTTATGCTATTCATTTCTGTATCAGCTTATTATTTCATCAACTGGTTTGGAACACTTGAAATTTTTTTTCGGAATTTGCGTATTATATGAAGATGGCAACCCTACACGAGACAAACTTTACGATATGGTATCTGATGAATACCGACAAGGCTTGGCCGTGTTCCCAACCATACTAGTGACGCATTCCGGTCATATACCGATCTTCCGACCTTGACCTATTCCTAGGCCGCATCTCGCCAAATATTTTGGTCGTGTAACTATACCCTACGATTCAAATTCAAAATATTTATTGTGAAACACAAATTTATATATATTTAGCGTATTTTTTTTTTAATGTTGGACTGTCCTGCAATTGACCACGTTCCCGCCTGATGTGATTAAGTTGGAACTTGCTGGCTCTTTGATAGTCTATTCACACTAGTCTTAAAAAACCCCAGTGTTGCAAACTCCTTAGTTTGATTACTTATTTATTTTTCTATGCTGATTTGACTTTTGTAAAAACAATTGTGATTTTGTTTGTCAGTGTTCTTGTAAGATCCAAGTGATATCAATATTATACAGAGAAACTACCAAATTCGACTGTTACCTTTCATTTCATCTACAAATTCCTCATTTATTCTTAGTTTCCTTAATACAGTCCACTTGCACACACATATTTGCACATCCATTCACAACACCCAGGTTGTAACTCTAACCGTCGTTTCCATACTAATATTATAAATCTGTCTGTCTGTCTGTTACGCTTTCACGGCCAAACCGCTGAACTGATATTGATGAAATTTGGTATGAATATAGTTGAAGACCCGGGGTTAAACATAGGCTACTTTTTGACGCAGGCGGAGCTGCGGGAAACAGCTAGTTAAAAATAATTTATTAACCACATGTTAGCTAAAACATCTTGCGTAAAAAGTCTATTTTACCCGACTGCGCCAGGAGGGTCATGTTTTTCAAGAGTATGTATGTATAATTTGTTTGGCACGCTCTGCACTCTGAACGGCTCGATGGATTTTAGGTTGAGAGGTGTCGTTTGATTCGTATTTACAGTGAGAGTAACACTGGGCGTTAGTTTTTTTATTTTTTTATTATCTTTTTTAAATAATACTTACATCAACAGCAAGGTCTAAGATGGATCCGTCCAGCAGTTCAACCTTGACATTCGTGTTGCCCTCATGCCGCTTCTTCTCCGAGTCCTTGGGCTTTGGCTTCTCATCTTTGGACTCCTTCGCCTCTTTTGTCACGCCCTCCGGCATTTTGCCGCGCGACCTTCAACACCTGGAAAGATGGGAAAAGTAACTGTTAAATTTTGCCCCAACCGTATACGATTCCGTACAAAAATTATTTATTCTCTAACTACCGCCGAATTCTTTCTTTTTTCTCTACCCCTCATCCCAATTCACCTAAATTTGGGTCTCCTCGTGAATTTGTTCCAAAAGTATCTTTTCCGGGTCGTCTGTATTTCTAGCCTTTCTTAGTAAATCTTTCTATCCACGTTTATTTTAACTTCATCACAATAATTCAAATGGCGGACTTAAAACGAAAGGCTTTCATGTCGTGTGATTATTACGAGTACATTATCAGTGTGAAAATACAACAAAACAAATTCAAACAGGAGAAATATGAATATTTTACGAATGCGAAACGGTTAGTATTTTTTTTCAGCCGTGGGCCTTATTGCTGTCTTTTTTCTGCTTTCGTAGCATCAGCTACAGCGTGCTACGATCAATGAGTGCTACGCCTAAGGTTGCTACGAATTTTTAAATAAGACCACGGAAAGAAAGAAATAGTTTATTTGCAATGAAAATGGTACAATATTATTAATCTAAATATTTAATAATTAAGTGTACACTTATGCGAAATAAATGATTTGATAAGTCTATGAATAAGACTGAAAAAAAAAAAAACTTTTTTTTTGTACAATAAAGATATTACAAACAAACAAACTGATACAACTTTAAGGCAAATGGCTTTAGAACAAGACAAGGACTCTATTCCATTCAAAGTATGATGGATGGCAGATAAATACGCTATTGTTGGTCATATTTGTTGTCAGGAATCTTGGCGCCTGTTTGAATACATTAGAGGTATCTCAAACCTAAAACAATTTTGCTTGTGTCGTTTCGATGTTAGTGCGAGAAAAAAAAGAAAGAAAAATGAATAAATATTTTTACAATATCGTAGTGTTGTTACAAATTCAATGGAACATTATAGCCTTGGCATGCTCGTGACAAACGAAGAGCATAGCTTTGTTAAGTGTTGGGCTTCCATCTCGAGATTATCAATACTTTGGAAGGGCTGTTATCACTAGACGGCAGTCGTTAGGCCGTATGAGTTGCCTTTGAGCAACGTGAAATATCTAACAGAGTTGGCCGCTAACAAACCCAAATACCTTCATCCATATTTCCATACTAATATTATAAATGCGAAAGTCTGTCTGTCTTTCTGTCTGGCTGTTACGCTTTCACGGCCAAGCCGCTAAACGGATTTTGATGAAATTTGGTATGTATATAGTTGAAGACCCGTGGTCAAACATAGGCTACTTTTTGATGCAGGCGGAGCTGCGGTAAACAGCTGGTTAGGATAAAAATTTAATTACTAAGATTAAAATATAGTTGCTACATTGTCTTAATAGTTAACATTTAAATTTTTAAACAGCACTATTGTAATCTTTTGCTATTAAGAAACAGGAAAATAAATGATTTTTATTTATTTATATTTACATGTAATTTTGAGAAAAGTGTATATTTATTAGACTATTTTTTTTTTCCACGAAAACAATACTTCACGCGAGCGGACTGATTGCTTACGTATAAAAGCATCGGATAAACACCCCACCCTAACCATTTCCACACCTCTTCCATCATAATCCGGAAACACAAACTAACAGTCGCACGACCCCCCCCCCCCCCCCCCAAAAGGGCGCGAAAAATAAACATGTCTGAACGAGGGTAGGCTGCGTTCACAGACATTACAACTGCGATCGATGGCACTCGAACCCATAGATTAAGTATAACGTGTAGACGGGCTATGTTGGGAAAAATAGGCGAAAGTAAAAACAGTTCAAAATTCGTCTACCATACTATTCAAAATCCCGAAAGTAGCTTTCGGGATAGCTACGGCTTAGAAGAATTAAACTCTATTTTTTTTTTTATTAAAAACATTTTGTGTATATTACATTATTTTCATTTCGTTTAAATGGCATAAAACCATATTAATAGGCTAGTTTCCCAAAAAAATATAATTAGTCCGTCAGTAAGATAATCAAAATATATTGGACACGTTTTTTTTTCTTTTGAAAATTAAACAAAGAATGGTAAAGATATGGCGCGTTAAAGTGTAGCAGCACATTGTGTCGTCACGAGCCCCCACTTTGATGCGTTATATATCTTTGTGATTTATAGCAATGTTGTCTGACGTTCAAGAAAGAAAAATAAAGGCATCTGACTTAGCCCAACGACTGCCATCTACCGGTAAGCTTCCGCTGTCTATACTGTACTTAATCTTTGCCTAACCCGAAGCCAGACAGAGAGTTGGCGACAACTTTATTATTCATTGCATCAGAAACGCATTTTACGAGATGAAAATTGCATTTTGCGAGATGAAAACTGCATTTTGCGAGAAAAGTGTTTTGTTGTGGACTTATTCCAGCTTCTTATTATTCAAGAAACTTTATCAATAAACTCTAAAATTAGATAAGATGTTATATTTAAATATATATGTATTACTAAAAGGGCGAAAGCATTCTTTACCAGTCAATCTATAGGCACAGGGGTAATGTCAAATGGTTTCCAACTGTGAAACTTTTTTTAAATTTTTAGACTACGGCTGAGGAGGCAAAGATATAAACAATTTTTTTTATATAACTAAGTAGTCAAACAGGCGTACGGCCCATCTGATGGTAAGTGGTTAACGTAGCCTATGAACGCCTGCAACACCGGAGATGTTGCTGACCTGTCCGCTATCAGCACAGCGACCCCTCTTGGAGTCTAGCGACCCTACTGACCAGCAGGAACACAACAGTGCATCACAGTGTTATATGGCTGCGGTCTTCTGTAGAGTGGAGGTACTTCCCCAGACGGACTACTCCTTACAAAATATCCTACCTCTCTTACTTCCCGCGGACATATTTTTTTTTTGGGGTAACAAAGTGAATTATTTTTTATTGATTGGCTGATTCAAAAATTTTGAAATTGTTTTTAAGGTAACAAGGATGCTTATTTCAGCAATAAAAATTCAAGCATTTTTAGAATTTTCATCTATTCTCTCTATTAATTAAAACCTGATGATATACACACACTCTATAATAAAAAAGGAAAGTAGCGACAGTCGGTTACCGGAATTCTTCCCCATTCGGTAGCTGAAGGACTAATTATATTTCACAGTCTAAACAATTTCCAAAGATAGCTTCGTTAACAGAAAGTCCTTATTACACTGGACTGGATAATAAACTCGCATTATGTAGTTTGATTGATATTGATTTTCGATATAAAAGCAATTACTAATAAAAGTCCTTCATCTTGACCCATCACGAGTCGGTCTGTTTCTCATCACAGTGAATCATGATAAGAGAGTTTATTTACAAAATAATGTTGCTACAGAAGTATACGCTTGGTATTGACCTTTGGACGGTCTGGAAGTCACTGAACAAACTCCAGTCCAGTGGCTAAGGCCTTTTGACCTAGAGGTCGTGGGTTCAATTCCCAAGGGAAGCATACTTTGTTAAGTTGTTTCTAGTTTGATTAAGACATTGCAAGATTGAATCACCAGATTGTCGTGCTTCGGAAGGCACGTTAGATCGTTGGTTCCAACTGCCATTTAGTGGTCGCTAAAGCACATCATGACCATATTGGACTGGTTTCCCTATTAAAAAGAGTTACGGAGATCAGACGGCAGTCGCTCCAATGTAAAAACCAGTACTGCCAAATCTAGGACCATGATTAAAGCGTACCATGAGCGAAGCGTAAGCTGATGACGCAACTAGGAATCGACGCTAGGATGAAGATATGTTGGAAGATGTCAGGGAAATCGTGCTAGGCGGGACTTCTCCAACAATAACCAGTGTTCCTGTGGAGCTGTGCAATCAATGGCGTACCTCCTATCGTGGCTAAGAGTCCCGTCCCTTACTATGGAAGACTAAAAATATAGTGCAGTCAATAGCCATATTGACATTTTTGACACAACCAGTATCCGAATCAGAGTTCAATCCCCTAAGACTGAGAATGTCAACTTCCTAAAATGACAAATTCCTTAAATGGCAACTTCCTACAATGGCAATTTTGACACACCATAAATTAAAAAGAAAATATGATTAACTCGATTAAGCCATAATTTCGTGTTTATGCTTCACATTTAAACACCTAAACACACATTTATCTAATCTTAGATTTTTTTTTTTGCATCCACAGTTAGCATCGAACTGATTACAGAGTTAAAGTCTGCGTCTAAGCCTACATGAAATCACGAAGTGTTTTGATTTCAGTTCACACCAATGCAGCATCTTAA
This sequence comes from Euzophera pinguis, assembly GCA_947363495.1. Lineage (NCBI taxonomy): Eukaryota > Metazoa > Arthropoda > Insecta > Lepidoptera > Pyralidae > Euzophera > Euzophera pinguis. The sequence continues at coordinate 773,310 of OX376176.1, read as the reverse complement.
ATTCTCAAGTTATGTGAAAGTATCTGTTTTACTTTTATTTTGTACCACTATAATAAACTATATGTCAATAATGATTTACGCAAGCTTTAGCGACCATCTCGGTGGCCGATGTACAGTTCAGTCGGATAATCTATTACTGTTTTAGCAGTTTGATCTTATTCTCTTTACACTTTAAAATCGAAATCACGAAAACCACCTAAAGCTGAAATAAATATGCAGTTGAAAAAGTGACCAATCTCGTAATTTTTATTTTGTGATCATAAAAGCGAAACTGCATCGATGATTAAATTTCTATTGAATTGTTAGATTGATGGAATGCATCTCTGATAGCCAGCCATACACCACGTACTTAAAATAACTTTATTTTATTGTTATTAATACTTTAAATTGTCGAAGGGCTTTCTTATGGCATCCAAATTAAAGTCAGTCACACTCAAGATACATTTCGTCAATTGATCAATTTGTCAACTGTCGCTGTGACGATGAGCGTGCGGTGATACTTCTGTTGGCTTTCATTTGACTATACGGATCGTATCCGGCAATCGGTACCTTGTAAGATAAAATAATCTTTTTTAAATAGAGGATTAAAATGAGCATAAGTATATCCTAGAAGAATATAGATCCTGAAGAGGTGCACGAAGATAACCTCCCCATGTAAAAATTGTAAATAACTCCCAATGACCCCCCCCCCCCCCCCCCCCGAGGGGTTAAGGACTTTTAATAGGTTTATCTCCTAACTAGTCAAATAAAGTTCCTAAGTCAAATTTTCTGCTTTCGACTTTTCCATCCACATACCCATTTTGATCACTTCGCATTTGCATTTCGCGTGTCAGAGCAATGAATTTGCGTCCGGGACTGAACTAGTTGCTTGCCAGACCGGCACCCGGATCATGTAGAAATACCCTTATTTACAGGCGTCAATAGATACATAACCGATCGTTAATGGACTGAAAGTGAGCTTCTGCCCTTTGACAGTTTCAATAATCAGATATGTCGAGGGCTCGGCGCGTAAGCAATATTGGTAAATAAGTGTTAAAAGGGTTAGTTACTCTCTTAATTGTGTAACATGGTCGTAACTATGGAAATTGATTTCACAAATAAATTGTATTTGAACAGATTTATGGTTTTTTTGATGTGCTCATAGAAAGTGGTCATTGGGTGCCGTAACAAGTGTAGAACTGGGAAACTAAGCCCTAGAGGCATCCCACCATCTCTTAAAGCAGGGCCAGGGCTGAAACGAAATATCGACACGACGGAGGGCGAGTGAATACTATTAATTACTAGCTTTTTTTCTCAGCTCCGCCTGCGTCAAAAAGTAGCCTATGTTTGATCCCGGATCTTCAACTATATTCATACCAAATTTTATCAAAATTCGTTCAGCTCTTTGGCCGTAAAAGCGTAACAAACAGACAGACTTTCGCATTTATAATATTATGGATTTATTAAATCATTGATTCTAACTTAGCTTACCACTGCACTACAGTAGGCAACCATCTAGCAAAGACAGACATACCTTCAGATAACTTGAAATACTAGACACAAAATTACTAAGAAAAAAACATCTATTATTGCTCACCGCAAATTGGCCGCATGAAAAGTGTACCACCATACCTAGGGCCCGTTTAGACGAATCCAGTGCGGGGCCATTTATTAGCGTTCATGGACACAAAATTGTTTGTGTGTGTGCCACACACACAAGCGCGTCTGCATAGAGAAATTCTGTTTAGATAATGGTTATTACACCTTATTTGGTATACTTTTATATGTGGCCCCCTGTACATCTATGAACGTACATGTAAACACTTGAGCCGATCTGTCTAGAGATCGATTGAGTCATCCTACGCTCCAATACTCCAGCACTAATAAAAATATTCTCTCGTGTCTATTTATAAGTAGATTATTGATACGTTCCATTATCTGACTTATAAGCAGCAGATAAGTAAACATGTGAAAAGATAAATTATTTCACGCGTGGCGTGGTAGGCGTACGTTAGACACTTCCCATCAGGTGGGCCGTAAGCCTGATTGCGTACTAAATTGTATAAAAAAATGTCGTCTGTCGTCATCTAAATTCGCATTTTCTGTCAACTTAATAATCGAACAACTTTTATTGAGAAGGTAATCATTACACCTACCACTTTCTCATAAATGAGAATTCAGATTCCAGAAATTCAAGGACTCCACGCTTGACCACTTGATTGTCCTTTAAGAAACTGAACCCGTTCATCTGACTTCCGTTTGTCTTCTTTGACAGTCGCCAAACATCATGTCGTGGCCGCTAAGCGGTTTCGAAAGCACACCAGGGTTTGCAGAAGCAGCTGACCTTGCAACCCACACGCCATGAACTAATGAATCCACTATATCCATCATTTCCGATGATCTATGAATGAATGGTATGATGTCAGTTCGGTTTAGCGGTCAGGGTCCAACCCACATACAAGTGTCATTGTAACCTGTTGTTATGGTACAAGTTTAATGATTTATTTGAAAGAGGAAGTATAAAGTCATAATAGGGAATGAGTTAAAATAAGCTAGTTTTCTAAAAAAATATAATTAGTTCGTCAGTTAGATAATCAAAAAATATGGGAGACGTATTTTTTCTTTTGAAAATTAAACAAAGAATGGTCAAGATATGGCGCGTTAAAGTTCCGTGTGACCTCACAGTGTGCTACACTTTTTCGCAATATGTGACGTCACGAGCCCCCACTCCTAAACTTTGATGCGTTATATCTTTATAATTTATCGCTCAATTGACAAAAGAAAAAATTTGAAGACCTGGGGTCCTCTACCTATGTTGCACAAATAAATCATTTGATTTCATTTCAAACAGGCCACTTCCAGACTAGTAGTAGTAGAAAAACGGCTAGTGAAAAAAAATATTATAAATTACAAATTGATGATGAAAATCTTAAACGCACAGTTAGTTCCGCTCTGATAGCGGTGACTTCGTCGGAAAAACTGGCTAAAATCCAGCGACTTGACCTTAAAAAGTTGCGAAACTGTCCAAAGTTGTAAGACTGACATTTTATTAATATGTGTGTGTGTGTGTAATCACCTTTAGCAGCATTATTAGCGTTTTGAAAAAAAAAAACATCGAAGATTATGAAGTTACTTGCAACTTTATTGTACGAAATACGGTTCCCTAATGTTTGACAAAAAACGATAGAAAATTATCATTTTAAAAATAAACTATAGAAAACCAATCATTTGACAAACCTCGCATTTTAAAACAAATTACTTTAAAAGTAAACATTTGACAAAACACAGATTTGACAAATGTATTTGTTTTCAAATATTGCAAATCCTAAACAAATAAACATTTTAAAAAATAGTTTTTATCCAACGTTTTTTTGTCAAATGATTGTTTGTCATACGTTTTTTTATCTTATGATAGGATATCATAGGCTAGGTCCAGGCCGTTCCGGCCATTTTAGAAATCTTTGGGGTGGGCATATATCCAACAGTGGAATTACTGCGGCTGATAATGGATGATGTACAAAATACAATTGTACAACGCAATAGGCGAACTTAATGCTAAAAGCATGTTTTGGTCAGCTAACAAAATTGACGGCCTTTGACCTGACAAACAGAGATCAATTGCTGGATATTTTGCGGTAAATGCCGATTGAGCGTACTTTTAGCCTTACATGAGGTAAAGATGAAAAGTAGCGTAAGGTAAACATAGAGAGGCGGCAACGTGGAAGGCGCTGAGATGAGAGAGCGAGAGAAAAGTAGCTAAACATGTATGTGAAGAATGAGCAAATCCATGCCGTGTAACTGTAAAACACTTCAGTACGAAGAAAAACTCACTTGTCCCATCTCTAATAAACAGTATGGTATTTTTATCTTTCCCCAACAATGGGCAACAGTTGCAAGGTTGCACGGTACACGCTTGCAGACAGACAATGGCTATATAAATCAGACGGCTAGGCTGTGGGAAGAGTTTTGTTTCCATTTGTATGAATTATGTGACTAACGTGGAACTTGCGACTAACGTGGGCTAATCGACTCTGCACACCCTGGTCTCCGTGCCGTGATTCTGAAGGCACGTTGAACCGTTCGGAGGCCAAAAGGCGGTTCCAAAAAACTCTGATACCAGGTTGAGTAAGATCGTTAGACTAGGTAACCCACGTGATATAAATGAAGGGTCTCACGACACATTGACTCCTTGCTGGTTTCGTACTCGTTGCTGTCTATATGACTGGACCTGACCGACCATTGTGCATTGTCTCTTGTCACAAATTGAAGCATACCTTCGACGACGAATAATTATAGTCTGAACGTTACACAATATGGCCGCCAAATGTATGCAAGTGATTGTGGTGCCATTGAGACCTGATCTAATGTTATTTTGATTGTTGGAAATTGGCGTAGCGCTGTGGATTGACCTTGAAATCCAGTTAATAAAGCTAGATAGATATCTTTATGTGTTTTTACCGTTTTTACAAAGTCATGTTTATATAACGGACAAATCGTTGATCCCAGCAAGAAGGACAAAACAACAACAAGAAATGCAAAATAGCAAATATAGCAAAATAAATGATTCTGATTCTGAAAAAATATATCTACGTAATAAGGTGTTACTATTAATAATACTGTGCTTTGGGCAAAATACTTATCTATTTGGCCTATTACTGTTTACATGGTCACTAGACGTTGGAGACACCAAACTCCGTTTTTCAATTGTTAGCAACATCAGCATTTGTATTGGTGACACGCGTAGCGGTGCCACGAAAGATGAATAAGATACCTATGTGTGACGAATCACAATCCATTCTCCGTAGTTAAAGAATAGACTTTTCTTTGTTTGCTTGTAATATATTTATTGTACAAAAAAAAAAAGTTACATACACAAGGATGGAAAAACAAAAAGTACAATGGCGGACTTATCCCACTTAGGTAGCGTTGCCAGGCTTCCGGATAAAGCCGGACATAGTTAGGCTTTTTGATTGCGTGTCCGGCCAAAATAAACGGTGTTCGGCTTGTCCGCCTTTTGTTAGGCTTTTTACATTTTATTTAATTTAACAAGATTGATGGTAATAATCAGAAAAGCTTTAAATACTGAGACACAAAATCCTTAATAATGTAGGGTGTCCGGCCGTTTTAGCCAAATGTCCGGCCAAACTGGCTGGTCTGTCCGGCTATTAGGTTTGGCGACCTGGCAACCCTACACTTAGGGATCTCTTACAGTCATCCAGCGAGTGACAGGAGAAGATATGCTTATCAGAATACTACTTAATAGTAAAAGACTTTGTTTATGTTATAAAGTTGACTTATGGTGATGATGCCCGAAAAAGGGGCTGGTGCCCGGCAGATTGTCTTTAAACTTATTTGTGAACAGACAACAACAACAGTATATGTGGAATAAATACATGGTTTACCTATTCTTACGTATTTCTGACCGCTCCTATGAGTGAGTTAAGGAGGATGTACGTTAGACTTATTGCTCACACAACAATACATTCGCCAGCTACCTCAATAAATTCCCTTAGCACGCGTACAGGCCAAAAGATCCCAATCAAATAGGCTGCACACGACCTCCAGTCCTAATTCATCCAATTGACACGGCATTCTTTGTCACCAGTATTTTTAACTGAACTATCTGACCTAGATTGTAGAGATGAATTACATCAGGTTGTAAAGTGTCCTAAGTCGAATCATATTTCTATCAAACAACAGAACTTGCAAAGAGGTCCAATAATAGGTTTCTTAAATAGATTAGAGTGGAATAGAGGTTGTATTCGGTCGTCCCAGGTACCTGGAGAGACGTAGTCGTGAAGGTACTAGATGTCTTTCAAAGTGCCGACAGGCAGGAGGTTGCGCTGAACAGGGAACAGTGGAGATCTGTTTGTCGGAGGCCAAGATCCTCTTTGGGTCGCTGAGCCATCGTAGTAAGTAAGAGGTTGCATTGTTGAATTCCGGTAAGAGTAGCAGCGAATTTACTGGGTACTTTGAGTGACGTCACATCCGAGGCCAGGACAATTCGTGGCCAATGCAAGTACTGTTTGCCCACCATTCGCGGGCCGTATGCTTAGCTGTCAATGTAATCTTCTGAACGTTATCCCAAATACATCTCCAGACAGGATTAAAGTTCAAGGGTATTTTTGAATCCCTTGCATGGCTGCACGTCTGACAAAAGATTTCTATTATTTGTCTTGCCACAAAGAACTTGTGAAACTTCCAATTTTCGCCCCGAAACAGGCTACGTAGTGAAACAAAGAACAGTTTCAGCGTCTGAAAAGTTTGGAAAAAGACTTTTCAGTGCCATGGGGACGAAGAAACCCCTTTAAAAACAAGCCAAACATTTATTGATTGTGAATTTCGACATTTCATTTTCTCTATAGCACCTAATACTTAATAGTATTGACAAATCCTAGCGCCAGAAGCAGACTTAAAAATGACTGCTTCCATCCCCATAAAAAAAATTCTTGAATTTTAGGCGAATTATAAAGAAAAGTCGAATGAAAAACGGACAAAGTGGATGGACTGGACAGCCCCCTTTTAATAATTAATTTTTGAAATTCATTCATTCATTCACATCGAGCGGGGTTACACGGGCAATGGACTGCGCATCCTTGTGTCAGAGATTTTCGGAACTGCCTTTCGGCCTCTGACGTGGTTCCTTTACCGACCACCTAATGGTGGCTGGGACCAGCAGCTATTACCAATTTTAGAAATAAATTGTGTATTCGTAACGTGAATCTTTATAACATAAAAGCCACATACTACACCATTCACTGTTGAGTGACCTCGGTCAGCTAGCGTTGACGGCTGATTGACTCCAAATGGATAAGTGTGACCGCCTGATGCATAAGGCTGGATAATTTGATCGAGATAGATTTAACGCTTTTAATGATACTTTTTTAATAAATCTGTTTTTTTTTTTAATGTTGTAGGTTTAAGTAAGTTAAGGTATTAAGACTTGCCTGTTGTCATTCCTATTATCATGATAAATTTAAAAATCTAGATGTATACGTTTGATCCGCGCAGAATGAATGCCATATGCAATGATAATCATAATTTAAGAGCTGAACTCTTGTCGGAGAGTTCCTTCCATTCCTGTCGAACATTAGCGAAATCGTTAAGGTTTTAATACGACACGACGTCAACTTTCTCCTGTAGGTATTTGCTTTATGTAACTATGCCTTGGTCTACCTGGACATCTCTTTTCCTTAATCTTCATCATAAAGCCTAGTGACATAAGGGCAGCGGTGTCTTAGAAATAGAGTCCCGTTTCCCCCTACCCTAGCAGGAAGCATAGTCTGTAGCATGGAGCAATTACAAAGAGGAGATGCCGTTTGAAATGGCGCAGTGACGTGATCATTGGCGCCTCGCCGACACAAAAGTGGGCGGAGCTTGTCATTGCTCGTGCTCCATGATTGGAGCCACGGTCGAAACCAAGCACCCCGCACGTCCGCCTTCCGCCCCGTGTAGCCTCACAAACACTTTCTTACAAAACGCATATTACGGCATCTCCTGTTTGTAATTACTCCATGGTCTGTACCAAATATAAACCGATTCTGATAATAGTATTTACTAGTTTGTAATTGGTCACGAGAAAAGAGAAAATTTTCTTCAACAACACAGTTACGTAGGCGGCCGAAAGGATCCATTAGCAGTGCTAGGATCTAATAAGCAATATACAGGTTTTGAAGATAGGACATGTCATTTAATAAAATCTGAAGAGAAACATGTCTAGACTAGTGAACGGTTCTTGTAATCTGTAAGTGGCGTGGTCGATGCCGGTTGTATCATAAATTGTTAATGATATTAAATTGTCCAGTAAAAACTATACAAGAGTGAAATACATGGTCTATAATGCGATCATCCCACTATGTATGATGGTTCAGATAGTAGAAAATTTGTTTCTTTTAAAATTATTTAGTCAAATAAAGTATGTTTTGCTATCTTTATTCATTTTATGGTTTGCAATAAAGTATTGAGTACTATTGAGTATAAGTGTTATTTAACTAATAACCGACGCATTACAATTGCATAAAACATCTGACACAGTGTTTTTTTATTGCAATATATCGAATGAATGAATGAATGAATGAACACTTTATTATACACCATTTACATACACTTAAGAAAAGATACAGCATTGAAACCATTTAACATTAAGAGAAATGAGTACAAAGGCTTATCGCTAATGCAATCTCTTCTAGCGAACCTCATGGTAGAAAGGAGCAGAGAAACCTTGAGCGAGCGGTGCAGAAAGAATATATAGAAATATATTTCAGGTTGCCTAAAGTCATCGGACACGTCCTTAAGTCTACTTCTACTACAGTCCTTAAGACAATATCAATGATAAACACACGAAGTGCTAACAATCGCAGTAATAATAAAGTGTATCTAGCAAGTAAACCAACAAAATATAAATGACGTCAATTTTCAAAACTCGGTCAGGTTCAAATCCACCCTGTCAGACGGGCTGACATGTAGATTAGTGCAATAAACCCATAGTATGATTGATAGTATCATAAGGATAGATAAGATACAAGTATTATTATGAATCAATTAATAAATAGGTTAAAACAGTTTGTAATTTTAAGTATATAAATACATAGGCGGACTTACCGCAAATGCAATCTCTACAAGCCAACCTCACCAATTATGGTGTAAGATCTTTTTTAAAAATCTTTTTTGATTGGATAAGGACACCAAAGCGGTAAGGTTTTAATGGCTCGCCCATGTGGAGACGATGACAGAGGATGAGAACGTACATAAACAGACGACAATGTGGACAGTAATCAGTCGGTCGGGTTCAGTAGCGCTATTTTTGAAAAGTGTGATTCACGCAAAATCGCCGTGTCGAATGATTTTCATTCGTCATTATCGGTAACTCGAGATATAATCATACATTTCAAAAATAGGGCTCCAGGCCCGCTGAAGAGATGGAAGTCGTAAAACCTAGAGAAGCTCTTTATAGAGCCTAGCATGAGCCATCGCCATCGCAGAGAGTGAAATCCGAAGAACAGGGAATATGGAGAACTCTAATTTTGGAGGCAATGATCCTCTTTAAATGGCTGAGTCCATTGAACCTACTCTAAAAACGCTATATAAATATCTATTAAATTAGATGCTTACTTTTTGTAAGACTCACGTAATTTTCACAAGAGTTTATTGACGAGACATTACCTGAAACAAAAACGATCACGTGCTTTAGTTATTGACAAACATTTCGTAATTCTCATTAAAGTAACATTACTTGGGAAACACAACAAATCTAAATTTTAATTAACAGTATTTGACATATTTATTGGTTTTAAAACAAATACATACATAGGATATTTCAATAGGATGTCTACAGCCATAATTATACGTCAGTCGTTCAAGTACCAGAACGTGTTCTTAAACGAAAAACTTCACGTTTATTTCCCATAAAATCCTACTTATCCAGGCGTCTACTGAAACAGCGCCAGAAGACTCTTAATTTGCATATTACATTCCATGTTGTGCTCTCGTCGCAGAATTATTAATAGAACTAACGTACAGAAGGGACACTTAAACTCTCCCACCTGAAACAGATACCGCACCTCACCGCGCAGATTTCGGGTAAAATGCTAGCGTGAAATAATGCAAGGATTTCGCTACACCCACCAGGCCGCTGCGACAACTATAGCCAACCTACAAGTAAAACACACCTTAACGCGTGTGCGTACGCGACCAAATAGTATTCGTTAGATATCGCACTCGCCGCTGTTGTATAGAGTGTCCGGGATGTACTCCAATCCAAGGATTGGCAAGGAGAAGCAAGCTTCTGGCGCATCGCCATCTCTACATCGCGAAGATTCATGTCATATTATTTCTCATGAAATGCTATAACATGTTTGGATTTGGGGTTTATTGGTCAGATTACGACTGTTGAATACTAGATGCATCCGTTTTAATGTTCGATCGGAATAGTTTTTAACGCAGTACTCTGTAAATAGATCATTATGATTGTTTGCTAAGATGCTTTGAATAACATCATTTATTTTTAATTTGTGAATGCTGATTTATTTATCAAATTTGTCACGTGTGATTACCAGGATCAATATACATACATGTCATTTCTTATTAGAATCGGTTTGATAAATATCAGCTTATTTCTATTTCTACAAAACGGCAGATTAAAAATAGTGTATTGGTTCTCTGTTTTCGTACACATATTTTCATTACCAATTTATAAGACTTTTACTATTTCATAGAACTGAACAATAGTCTAGTCAACAACCGCGGGAATCGAAACCATCCCAATGTCAATGCTTAGAAGAAAGTAGTGTTTCAATAATTTAATGACGAAAAAGTGTTAGTAACTATTATATACCACAGTTATAAGATTTTTTGTATTAATTAACCAATTTCTACGTTCAAACGACGACAACCATTTACAAATTTTGTATATTTATGCAAAATTAGGTAGATCTCAAAATATAGGCTTTATTTTTATTATACCCATAGATAGATATTTCTTTATTCATGAGCTACATTATCATTAATGCGAGATAAAAAAAACACTTGTAACCTTCTTAAAATAGTTCATCTCAGCTAATCCATACTTCCATAATAAGTGCGAAAGCCTGTCTGTCTGTTACGCTTTCACGGCCAAACCGCGGAATGGATTTTGATAAAATTTGGTATGAATATAGTTGAAGACCCGAGTTCAAACTAGCCTACTTTTGACGGAGGCGGAGCTACGGGAAATAGCTAGTAACTACATAATCGCTACGTGTTATAGCTTTAACTTTTGGAAGCAGAGTCTTCAATATTGTTGCACACCGCGTAGACAGATCAGCAGATCGACTTATGTATTTATTTATTTATTTACTTTATTCATGTACACCATAAAAATGTAAAGGATTATACATAAGAGGAAAAGAAAGTACAAGGGAGCTGCTTATTTCTAAAGAAATTTCTTCCAGCAGACCCAAGAGAGGAAAAGACAAGAAAAGGGTAATTAGCGTGTACAAAAAAGAAAGGAAAAATATACCTAATTACCTAGGTAAAACTTTTATAGAATCCTTATAATATAAACATACATAAACATACATACACAAATACTATTACAAATAATACATACATAATAAACTTACATATAAAATACATACATAATAAACTTACATATAAAATACATACATAAATATCTACTGTGCTAAGGACAGATAATAATCTTTAACTAATTTCTTAAATATTGAGATAGTTTTAGAGCAGTAGTTCCCAAACTTATTTTTCTCGTGGACCACTTTCAAAATTTTACTGGTTTCGGTGGACCCCCTGCTGCTACATTTCTACCACATTCTTAAAGTCGCCAAAAAATAAAAATTGTGTCACTTCTGAGTTCTGTCCCTATATTTCGATATGTAAAATAAAAACAAAAAATGGTACATTTTATATCACTTTATTTATTAAAAGAATAGAATTACAAGAAAAAAATATTAAGGTAATATAGGTTCAGGTCATAATTTTAATTAATGGGAAGGATGTATCTGATGGAGTGTCAGCAAACGATCAATGTTTGGCTTTATTTTTGTGAGCAATAACCGCAAATCCCCCCGCTCTGTGATGTTTAATTTGCTCCTTTTTTTTGTTAAGAGGTTTGTAACGGCACTAAAACTCCTTTCAACAAGATATGACGAGGGAAAAGCTATTAAAAATTTCCTTGCGATTTCCCACAGTCCAGGATATTTTTCGGGTATTTCTGCTTGCAGCCAAAATGTTGGGTAGCCTTTTCTAAATTTCACCTTCAGCTCCTCATTAGTGCTTAGCTCGAGCAGCTCCTCTTGTAATACAACATTGGCCACTTCCGTTTCATCAAATGGATTTATTATCCATGGTGGTATATCCATCGTCAGTATATCTTCAAACCTGGTTTTGAAGTCATCATGCAGGGCACTTAAATGTTGACTGTAGGTATGGATATCCTCATCAATACATTCTACCTGCGACAAGTTTGGAAATTGAGAGAATTCGCGCCGACTAATGTTTTGCTTCATAAATTTCAATTTCCCAAGAAAAGCCGAAATTATCCCCTTTGTTTTTATTAAATTCAGGCTGTCCCCTTGTAACTGCAAGTTAATATCATTAAATTTTTTAAACAAATCTGTCAAATACGCAATGTCTGCTTTGAATTTGATCAAGTTTTCTTTTAAATCTGGATCTCTACTTTCTAAGAACTCTAATATGGAATCGAAAACAGAGTAAAATCTCGTTAAGCATGCACCTTTCGACAACCAGCGTACTTCAGTATGTAAGAGCAGTCGTTGGAAGTCTTCATCATTTTCGTCGCACAATTGAGCAAATAAACGTGTATTCAATGCATTGCTTCTGATTTTGTTGACAGCTTTTATTACAAAATGAAGAGATTGGTTCAACCTGTCACTTAAATGTTTTGCCACAAGATGTTGTCGGTGGATTACGCAATGAATAGCTTTAAGTCCTGGTATAATTCTTTTGAGATGACTTATAAACCCACGATATCGCCCGACCATTGCAGGAGCTCCGTCTGTTGCCACTGAAATAATGTTTGTAAATGGGATCGATTTTTCCGTAAAAAAATTACTCAGGACATTAAATATTGATTCGCCTTTAGTGTCAGTCTCCAAAGTTCTGGCAAATAGCAATTCTTCGTGAATTTCTTCCTCAACAATAAATCGGACATATGCCAATAGTAATGCTTCATTACTGGGTAACGTTGACTCGTCCAGTTGTATAGAAAAATGAGTTTTTTGCAGATGATTGCACAAAAAGCTTTCGATATCAGAGCTCATTTCATCAATGCGTCTTTGTACAGTATTGTTACTTAATGGAATTCTTTTTAGTACGTCAAATGGAGATTTGTGCAAAACAGTTTTTAAAACCTCTTCAACAGCGGGTAAAATTAATTGTTCTCCGATAGTGTGCGGTTTTCCAGATTTTGCTATAAGTAATGAGATATTGTAAGATGCCCGCAAGCCATCATCGTTACTTTGAGATGTTGAAGCGAACATACTGTGCATGGTGGGTCTCTTTCCATATTTTTCTTTCAATGTTTGAAAATATTTTAAATCTTTACCTATTTTATCAGTATGACACCTTTTTAGATGATCTTCGAGCTTTGATGGTTTCATAGAGTCATTGCTCAAAACTTTGTTGCATAATAGGCACATGGGCAATTGTTTGTCTGCCTCTGATGGAACAAAACCATATTTCAAATAATCGACACTATATTGTCGACATTTTTTCTTTGCTGTAGCCATGTTTCGTGTCAGTTACCTTACCTGTAAAAAAAATGTTTTAGTAACCAAGTTTTTTTCTGAATATAGGTATCACACCGCAGCCTTTGTCAGCACGCGGAAATAGAATTACGGCTTGTAAAGGGACCAACTAATAAACCGCTGAGACAAATACAAACGTTTTCACAAAACGGTATCAATTTTAAAGTACATAATTTACCACTAATTTTTAATAGTATAAATAAAAATTAGTGTCGAATACTGATTATATTTGTGTAGGAAAAAATAAACGTCGAAATCCCAAAATTGCCCATAAAAACGATAACTAACATTTTATTAAATCAATGAGTTCACGCGCTCCGTGTATTTGCGTATTTTTTGTCTGCGGCTTCATTGTTAAAACGTGACAAACAGGCATCGAAGTTCAAGCCCCGCCCTTTTCCCGTCGCCCGCGCACCGCTCGCTCTTTCCGAAAAGGAATAGTTTTGATAAAATAGTTACTTCAAAATCAATTTAACATGATTATGAAATTACTGTTTTATAAAATTAGTAGTTATTTGCAAGAAAAATTACAAAATTAATTGCTCTGCAATATTGCTTATTCGGCCTTTTTAGAGAGGCAGTGCTTCTCTCGTGAAAAAACAATTGAATAAAACGTGCTGTGTTTGTCTTCAAATCGAAAGAGGACAATTAAAATATCTGTAAGTTACTAAGTTACCTATCTATACAGGCCGTTGTGATCAACCGACTAGTACACGTAAACAAAATACTTAAGTACTATAACAAAAAAAGGTAGGTTACTTACTTTTCTCCGGCACTAGCAAACACAGATATAAATTTTCTCACAACTTTTTGCCAAATTCCGCCTTGTTTTCGAAATTCCGGAAACAAATGAATGCGTTTGGTTGCCTTTGGCATCAAGTATTTATAGTGTTGATCAAGTTCATGTCTGAACAAGCATTAAGCATTGTCAGGCGGATAGCGCTTTGCAAGTCTGTACACGAAATTGTACGTAATATCGAATACACAAGTTTGGACAAGTAACAGTCGCTTGCCTTATTAAAATATTATCTGCTTAGATAGGTACTTAAAACAATGTAGGTAGGCCCTTATAAAAACTATGCTTACATTTTTGCTCTTTACTATCAAAAGCAGATAAATTTTCGTGGACCCCCATTAACATCTTATGGACCCCCATTTTTTGTTCACGCCTACGTAGACCCCCAGCAAGTCTCCCGTGGACCCCTGGGGGTACACCTGGACCACTTTGGGAATCACTGTTTTAGAGTCACGTATATCAGCTGGCAATGAATTCCACAATCTTACTGCTTGGTCTGAAAAGGAGTGAGTGTAGGAATCGGAATGATGGATGGGAATATTGAGGAGGGTTCTAAGGTGGGAACGGCAAGGTGCATCAATCGGACGGGAGAAGGAGAAACGATGTATTGTATTGTTTTTGAAATAAATTGAATTGTAAGAACTCTTTCTTCAAGTACTTTCAATTATTCTAATCCTGCATCTTGTTTAAGATTTGCTTATCCACCTCCAATACCAGTGTGTATTATACCATAGAACCGCTACTAGCCCTTCCTTATTTGGTAATGTAATGGTTAGAACTGTCTAACGGACCAAGACTAGCTAGCTACCTTATTTAGTGAAAAGCTCACTAGAGCTGGTGTTAGGCGCAGTTATGTAATTTATCTTCTTCACTTAGCATACTCGGATTAGTGGAATTAATTTTTTTTATGCATTCTAAATTGTGGTATTTTTATTGATTAGATGTCGATGCTGCCTCAAAATCTTTGTTATCAAAACCAGCGAAATACATGCTAAAATAAAATATAGTTGTGAAAATAGTTTTCATTAATTGAAAAGTACGGATCGTATATCGTGTGGATATACTAAAAGTGGTTCCGAAAAACTCTGACAGCAGGGTGTACAGGGTCGATTGACCATGTAACCCACTCAATATGAATTAATTAATAAAATTAAAATATAATACTATCAGAGTAAAAATACAAGCCAAAATGGCATGCTAAATTAACAGCAATTTGCCATCTTTCTACCACAACCGGTTCGTAAAAGGACATTACGTTAGGCGTGTATCATTGGTGATTATTACAAACTAGTAGATTAGACTGTGGAAAGGTTATTATTTTAACCACATCCTTATTCATATTCTACATACAACTAACCACGAAAAAATACATACAGCTATTCCATGCTATAGTTTTTTTTTAATTTTGCCATTCCAACAAAAAAAAAAAGCTTGTTCATTACTAGACTAGAGATGGATTCCACCGACAAAAAAACAAAAACATTCCTAAAATCCCGCTCTATAATAATCAAATTTAATTTGTCAAAATTAGTTTAATGTAGGGTACATAAAGTATCGCGTTTTAGCGGATTTTTAAACATAGGTTAGGCTTATTCATTAAAAAAATCCAAAAGTTTGTAAAGCCTAGTTTTAACTAAAATATGATTAGTTTCTTTCACTGTTATCGATAAATTGATATGAAAGAACGAGACAGAATATACTTTAGTTATAATGTGCGTATGCGTAGCAAACGTTTAGATATCTATGAATCCTTATTCACAGATATCTGAACGTTTGCTAGACGGTCTTGTCTCTTAATCCCTAACTATCACTGCATCAAACAATTTCATCGGTTCAGTAGTTTCGTCCGTGAAATCGTAAAAGTGGGAGAGATCCTGGTAAAGCGGTGAAGCACTACTTATTCCCATGTAATGTTAATACAGAGTACATAATAGTGGTGGAGTAGACGCGCGACACGGAAATTATTTCCAATTATAAGAGTAGCCTCCAATAAAAAAAAGGTTTAAATTAAAAGTAACCTTTTTAATAATGGCATTTTTACAAAATACACACATTTGCATAACATTACAACTATTTAATGTCAGGATTAAGTTAATCTTTCGCGCAACTGAAACTATGCTGTATAATCCTTTCAGAAATGGTTGGAATTTTTCTTCCGCAGTGCCGGGGGATGAGAATAGATAGTACATATTAAAAAAAATATGTTCTTTTTAAAATCAGTAACAAAACAGCTCTATATCATGTGTCTTCTTCGAGTCTGGTGTGCCAGTTAATTAAAACAAACCCATTAAATAATTCACAGTATGACACGAACTGTCAGCCACACCTGTTTTACGCCGCGCCCTTTGACCTGACGAAGGTCCAGTTCCAGTATGAAAATTCCCTTAATTCATGTTATGTTAGACCTAATTATGACACGCTAATAAGAGGTAAGGATAATAAATAGGACAAATATTTACATATTTTACAATTATACAAAAGGAAATAATAAAGAGAAATTTCGGTAGGCTTTTGACTGTGTTACTCATTCGAACGTCTAAATCAAATGTAAATTTAACAAATCTAATCAGGACTATAAATGTTCATTTCGTGTAAGATATTTTACAGGAACCAAATAAAGCTAACTGTGAAGATCATCTGATTTATATACAGTATACGCTCAAAAAAAATGCAGGTGTACCTCAAGGATCAGTGTTAGACCCAATTTCTTTTATTATGCTATAAATATTTCACACGAGGGATGGTTTGTAGAGTTAATTACATAATACAAATTCACATGACATTAAATTTAGAGCACAAGAGATAAAGGTACAAAGAATTTAATCTATGTAGCTTTTGCATAATACGACCGCAGCATCAACTTTTACAATGACCAGTAAAAGTTGGCAGCGTAGTAAACTTTCTACAATGAGGGCGTTAACAACCGCGTAAAATGCGACGTACGTAACTACCCGTTATGTTTATCTGTAAGTCACGTTTCGTGCTAGTACTTGGACATACAACTCTTGTGAATATGTCACTATACAAGTCTATATAACAGATAAATCTTGCTTATTTTTCATCAGTCCATTATTTATTTATTAAATCTTTATTGCACATGAAGAGAAAATACAATATGCGGTGCAATGAAAATCTATTCGAAACTACTTTCTAAAGTACCGAATTATTCCTAATAATTATTATTATGCAAAATTAATTAATATTCAGAGTTGATATCAAGAGGTAAAGGAAATGATAGGCAATAATTAGCGTTGCCAGGCGTCCGGGTAAAGCCGGACATAGTTAAGCTTTTTTGATAGCGTGTCCGGCCAAAATAAACGGTGTCCAGGTTGTCCGGCTTTTGTTAGGCTTTTTACATCTTATTTAATTTAACTTGTTAAATTCCAAAACCTTGTTAAACCAAAAATCTTGATTTTTGGTAATAATCAGAAAAGCATTAAATACTGAGACACAAAATCCTCAATAATGTAGGGTGTCCGGCCGTTTTAGCCAAATGTCCGGCCAAACTGGCTGGTCTGTCCGGCTATTAGGTTTGGCTACCTGGCAACCCTACCAAAAATTAATATAAGGAACTCTACTGATAACTGAAACTGACTTTTATAGAGAGATGATAAAATTCTGCATCTTTTTTATATCAAACATAATTTTGATAACTTGAGCGATTTCTCGGTAATAAAATAATATTTTTGAAATCACTTTAAAAAAAATTATGACACATCCTGGACATGATTTGCCCTGGCTGACGTGGAAGTCTCTGAACAGACTTCGAACTCAGGTCGGCTGGTGCAGGGAAAACATGTTCAGGTGGGGTTACAGTTCAGAGGATTCCTGCCGTTGTGGTCCTCTCCCCAGACTATGGCGCATCTTTTATTTTGCCCTGAGTGCCCAGTCACCTGCACTATCGAGGCCACTGACAATGCCTTGTCAGTGGCGGTATTTTGGTCTTCCCAAATTTAACTTCGCCAGAATCGACTCGTTAAGAAGAAAAAATCATATTTTGTCAAATATTTTTTTATGTATGATAGATACGCTTTAGGTATCTAAGAATGAATTGAATATCATTTTTTTTAGTTTTCCAACGACAAAACACTCTTTTTTTTTGAACGGGCCTTCAATTTTAGCTCCTGTGAGCTTTTAAATTTACAGCGGGACAGTTTGAGGCGAGGGCTATTAACTCTCAGCCTTTTCGGCAAATGCGCAAGGGGCTCCTAGTTGGGACGAACCTCGGCCATGGGCTTTGCCTTTGATCAAGCGAGCAATGCAAACTCGCTAGCGGTAGCAAACGCTCAATGCCATAAGGGCCGACACTATTGTGCCTGAAGGGCCTACTGAGAACCTATCGGTGGCGTGAAGCGCCCTGGTACATTCCGGTACCTAGTAAACTGTCTACTGTTCCTACTACGTCGCACTCGCCGGCGGGTGCGGTTATATGTTCCTATGGAAAACCCAGGACTCCGTTGAGTCGAGGGGTTTTCGAAGGGAAGGTTCGCCACCGTAATGGGATCGTCAGGGTCAAAGAGAACATTCCTCGGGCGTCTGTGCCGCAGAGGGACATTTTTTGCCGGGCTGTAGTTGGCAGCCCGCACAACTAACGGGTTCGGATGGGTTGGACATTTCTCAAAGTAACGTTGAGCCGTTTCTTTGAGATATCTCGAAATGGATGGAAGCTCAAGGTCCCTGTGTAAGTCGCGTGTACGCAGGCCCGGTGGCGCACCCGTGGCTTTGCGTGCGAACCTATTCTGGATGAGTTGGAACTTGTTCAGGAGAGATGGAGCTGCATGTGAGAAGATCACGCTCACCTATGTCAGGACAGGGCGGATGGCTAGCTTGTAAAGTGTCAGCTTATTTCTAAGCGACAATTTTACGTTGCTACAAAACACGCAAGCATATAGACCTTATAGGTGCAATGTAATCAACAAAAATTAAAACATTCGGCGGCCATCTTTGTGACGTCATAACTATACCCCCACCAGTTTCAAACATTACAACACGCAGTTTCATTATCTACACAACGCCCTGAACACATCCATACCTGTTGTAGCTTGACAGAAGAAATCCCGACGAGATTTGGTTTAGAGATGGAATTTTCTCAGGTGGCCGGCCTACTAATATATTCTGTCAATCGTCCACCTCATAATGTTAGGATGCTCAAAACTGTGCCAACTTATAGCAATTCTGGGACCTTATGAAAGTAATTCGTCTAAATACGAATGAGTCAAGACAATGGGATTTCTTCTATCATCGATATGCGCTGCAAACTTTAAATGACAAATTCTTATAAGAACTAACATACAGATGAAGCTATTAAAAGCGTGTTATCTATATTTATAAAAATATATCATAATAATAATAACAACAAGTAAACTCGCGATGGCGAAACCGGAGCCGCACCTCTCGGCACCCTTAGCCGCTCATCCCAATATTGCCCTTCTGTTGTCAAATGCGGCATCTATTTTGGGAGCCCATTCACTGAGTGGCGAGTCACCGCCAGCCACAAATAGTCAGTAATCATGATTATGGCAGGTGTCCGATTTCTATTGCAATAGAAAAACCCATACAAACTTCATAATCTTAATCCATTTTATTCTTTTCACTCATTAGCAATAGTTACTTCGCCTGCCCAGACCTGTTCATGGAAATGTCATCTATTGATATAGCCGAGGACGGGCTTGGGCAGGAGCACCACATGACATTAACTTCTCCAAAGGGCATCTACGCGTTGGATCCATATCCCCGAGCAAGCCTCTCAAAGGACCGGAGCAACCCGTGAATCCCAAGCGGAGATACATAATAATAATAAAAACTCTTTATTGCACCAAGAACTAAAATACAGATTATACAAAAATTCCCTTAGTCGCATCTAGCGTTGCCAGGCGTCCGGATAAAGTCGGACATAGTTAGGCTTTTTGATTGCGTGTCCGGCCAAAATAAACGGTGTCCAGCTTGTCCGGCTTTTGTTAGGTTTTTTACATTTTATTTTATTTAACACGATTTAAGGTAATAATCAGAAAAGCTTTAAATCCTCAATAATGTAGGGTGTCCGGCCGTTTTAGCCAAATGTCCGGCCAAACTGGCTGGTCTGTCCGGCTATTAGGTTTGGCGACCTGGCAACCCTAGTCGCATCACGCGTGAAGGGATGGAAAAACACTAATTCCTTTTTTGTTGTGTTTATATTGTCAGGAGAAGGTTCTTTTGGAAGAAAAAAATAACATAGGACAGGACAACGTCTGTCGGGTTGGGTAGTAAAAAATATTTTCCTCAAACAAACTAACCTATTTCACTTAGCGGAATTGTTGGTGGTAAAATTCCTGGGTTGCGTGATTTGGGCTCGCCTGATGTTATGTAGGACACGGAATATGTCAATATGGCAAACGAGCATTTTAAAAGCAATACTTCGGACATTCTTCAACCAGGGAAATGCACGACAACTATGTTTCAATCTTAAAATAATATAGATCCTAAAATTTGGCCTAATATAATCATCATATTTCCATTTTGAGATCCCAAAATATCTTCCAAAACGCACGTTCGATTGGTTTAAGAGTAATTTGCAATTTAATATTTTCAAAACCCTGTGCCTCTACCATAATATTTTATTAACGAAGTACAATATATAAATCTTTAAAGACGGAAGTAACGTAACTAAGGAATTCCATAAAAAAACTTAACGCAACCGTCTGCGTCTAAATAACTAAAATTGAAGAAATATTGTCAATGAAAATGCTGTGATTGAATTCTTCTTTGGCCTTCAGACACATAAAACCGTGAAACACCAACTCGAGATTGTGTGGTGTTTTGCGGATTAGCAGAAATAATTACGTCAATTACCAACTACGCACAATTCCACAAACGCTATACACCGCCTTATTAAATAAACATACGTGAAACACCAACTCGTAGCATTACATTAATTTAGTCATCTTTATCACAAACCGAGTTAAGCTCATATCAGTCGAGTTTGTTTCGTTCTTCTCTATGATTTGCGATTTTAGTACTCGTATTACCACCGTACTCAGAGTAGTTAATGATAAATGCAAATTCTTCAAACTAAAAAAAGGAATTGCTTATACAAATCCATACTTAGTAATAGATTTTTCCTTAAGATTGTCGAATTTCTCATTCATGACTCTGAACGACATGTACAGTAAAGTTTTTCGACATATCAACATTACCTTATAATACACCATTTCCGCACGATATCCCACATTCGTCTGCGTTTAGTGCCCCATAAAGGTTGTAGACGAGGCGCCGGGCCCCATGACGTCACCAGGTCAACGACCCTGCCGTGGCTGACGTAGAGCGAGGAAAATTGATAAATGGATTAAAGCTACCTTGAAAGCGTTGAATGATATGTAAAAAAAAGTAGACGTACGATTTTTATAAGCAAAATATATTGTACTCTGATTTCATATGCGTTTGAATTGTCAAGAAATATTCATATAATTTTTGCATCCTAAAGGCTTAACAGGTCAACGATACTACGCTACGACTGTAGACAAAACGATAGATATATAGAACGTTAATTTATAGTATTTATTGTACTCATACGCACTCAAAGAAACGAAGACAGAATAAATTAACTATAAAGAATATCTTTTGTGCAATGTAGATTCTTCGAGTATTAGTCCAAAGTGTGAAAAGAAAGCAGAAAACAGATAATTATGTCGAAAACAAATGCACGAAAATAAGCAAGGGAAGATACTAATGAGTACTTGAACTTCTATAGGAGTCGATTAGTTAAGTACATGATGATGAATGCACGCACATGCCTAAAACTGTTGAGACATTTCTGAACATGTCTAGCTCTCTTATCACAACAATTAGTTGTGTGAGCCATAGGTAACCACATGGCGTAAGTACGGTTGTACGCGGGTCGGAAGTGGCCCCATTGTGGAATTTGTCGGAAGAGAGCTCTCGAATATAGGTATAATAACAATAGATAGATAGATACGCAAATATGTAGCAAGTTATTGAAGTACTGGATTGAGCTGTTTATGGCTCGTTTATACGGATCCAGCGCCGGCAATCCAGTAGCGAATTTCTCTATGTAGACGCGCTTGTGTGTGGCACACACGCAAACAGATTCGTGCCCATGAACGCTGTGGATTGCCCGCACTGGATCCGTCTAAACCGGCCCTTATTTTTATTACCTTTATCACATAACATGTAAAATGACGAAATTAAAGCCGTATGCTTTTTCTACTAGTCAACTAATCGGTGGTGCAGAAAAAAAATATATTTCTATTCGACATTTGTTTTCAAGTAATACAATCAGTTCAATAATAACGATTAACGATACACACACACACACACAGCATATTATAGTAATGTATTTTGCCATCACCATCATCAGCAGTTTAGCAATCCAGAGCCCATTAAGACATATAAAAGATTTTTTACGAAAGGACGCCTGACATCAACCATCATTGGAAAACCTTTTTTAGGAATCTACCACCGGACGGAGAAGTAAAACGGAACTCAATGAAAGAGAAGACTCACACAGAGGTACAATAAATACCCGTCATACATTTACAGAACCTATGGATAGAGACAGAAAAATCCATGTCTGGCATGGTGATAACAAAACCCCTATAAATATTTTAAAACATTTTATGTACTCCTGACGGTACGACACCACTAATGACCGATGACAGATGAACTCAAAAAATGTTTCAAAAGCGTGTTTTATGACATACAGTCCACGTTTTTAACACAATAGAGATTCTATTAAACCTGTCAACATGCATGTAACCGCTAGACACGCATAACGAAGAGGCTGTGAAATTATTTCCACGAACATCAACACAATGCTAACTAATGGTTCAATATATATAAAACTATTTTTGATGTGGAGCTTTCAACGGGACTAAATAATCCGTTTAGATGAACTTAGCTGAAGCTAAGCGAATGTTCCCCAAACTAGAAAATAGTATTTATCGAGAGAATCGTTAGTATCAAATTCATTGTAATAACAATCTATAGCAGAAGCAACCAGAAGAATGTCTACTAGTATTCCCTTTTTATGATGTATGGATTCTTAAGATAAATGAATTCGCAAGCATCATTTAACAATTTTAAGAAATAACAAAGTCATTTAAGGCCTATGTTTGACTAAGTTCAATAAGTCTTAGCAATAAGTCTGCCTTTGCTCCATATTGTTAACAATGTTATAATTTCAATTTTGTAATTTCCCAGATGTGGGCAATAAAGTTATATATTGTATTGTAAGTTCATCTAAAGTATAAGCAGAAGATATGACACGTAATTATTATATTCAATGCGTAAACAGCGTGAGAATGGGAGCTAATGACATTTTAATATGCCGAAGAAAAATGTACAATTGGAGTTGGCAAATCATATTTTAAATAGGTGACGACTCATGATGAATAAAACGAAGCTATCAATGCCTTGAAGTCATCCAATAAAAATGTATTAGACAAGCGATCAACGTAATAAATCTTTATTTTAATTAATGAAGAAGTGGACGAAATAAAAAACAAATTATTATATTACATTTACATTATAAACACGTTGGATAATGCAACCAACCCACGCGCTTATCAAATAGGTAGAAGTAAGATGACACATATTTCGTAAGAGGCGAATACAAAGAAATATGACAAATGCTTGATAATGGTCGCTACTATTGGTTATACATACGTTAAAGAATAAAGATTTTGGTCAAGATCAGTACACGAAAACATTTCGGGCCCTTGACCAATTGCATCCCTGGTGGTGCAAAAAAGAGAAATTATTTAGACGAACAGGTATAAAACAATAATCTTAATTAGTAAAATAAAAGTGTAATGTGACAGATGGACGAAATGAAAAGAAATCTGCACGAGCTTCATGAAGAGGTGGCCTAAGACAGATTGACGTTGAGACACTTATTAACAGAGGATTCATCTTGAATAAAGACATTTGATAGAGCCAGAGACGATATATGTACTAACACTAAAAGCTTGTAAATTTAATTTGTTAGCGTCAGAGTTTTTATAATTTTGATACCAAACATTTTGTGTATTTAACTGTGTTTGTTTACATTAGTTGTCATGCTGTGTGTGCACGTTTTTGGGTTTCAGTCTAGCATAAAGTGTTAACTTCCTTACATTGTTGAACTGTTTTGATTGTAACCTATTGTGTATACCTACCTAAATCTATACTAATATTATATATTATATTATTATAATATTATAAAGCTGAAGAGTTTGTTTGTTTGTTTGAACGCGCTAATCTTAGGAACTACTGGTCCGATTTGAAAAATTCTTTCAGTGTTGGATAGCCTATTTATAGAGGAAGGCTATAGGCCTAGCGAAGTCGGGACGGGCTGCTAGTAAATAAATAAACACCTATGTGGCCTATGTTAATTAAAACTTTGAACTCGCTACTTTCACACAAACCATTGAAATCCCCCCCTCTTCTGGCAGCGTGCCAGTAGCTCTGAATCAATTTGCAGAGTTCAACAGCACTTTATCTACCTGTTGTACCGTCGGCATCGCTGTTACATGGAAATCTACGTTAATAAAATGTCTGTGTGCAAATCATTTTCGCTTCGTCAGATTATTTTTGATACTGCTTCTTGTCTGGCAATTTCGACGAGAAACACCTTCTTTTTAGTGACTATGACAAATTATTTTTGTGATTACCATTACTCTACCATCGCCTATTTAATTTTTGTAGTGAGTAATTAATCCGTTTCAGCTTAGGTACGAGTATGTTATGGTCAAGATGAAGAATTTTATCCAAGCCGACTTTATCAAATTTGTCTTTGATTTGCAACAACATCATCATCATTTGAAGTAGGTTACATTGTCAATCGACCATTTACAATCTGATTGACTTGCAATGATCCTACCAATATCTTAAATCTTTAGTCTCTGCTTGCCCCTGCGGGAAACAGACGTGCTGATACTATAAGAAAATGATTGCAGATAATGCTCACTCAAAAAAAGTAACGCATTATTACTACCTAGTGTCGTTATATATTATTTCATAAGTATGTTTTAATGTAAGGTTTTAAGGTGTACTGTAATTGATATGGGCCTATAATGTTAATTACGTTTTGATGCCTGAAATAAATAAATAGGCTAGTTTCTAGGGTCAAAAGACAAACATTAAAATTAGTCCGTCATTTAGGGAATATAAATATATTAGTGACGTATTGTTTCTTTTGTCAATTGAGCGATAATTTATTAACGCATCAAAGTTTAGGAGTAGTAGGGGGCTCGTAACGTCACATATTGCGAAAAAGTGTAGCACACTGTGACGTCACACGGAACTTTAACGCGCCATTCGTTGTTTATTTTTCAAAAGAAAAAATACTTCTGCAATATTTTTTGATCATCTAACTGACGGACTAATTATATTTTTTTAGGAAACTAGCCTATTATTTATTATTAATCTCCAATCCTTACTTGAAAGCTATAATGAACCAGTCGTCTTCCTAACACTATTACTGTAGACAACGATATGCCAAGATGAGCTTATAATCGAACTAACTGCACGCTGACTTCAGAAGATAATAAACTTATCCGTCGACACGTCAGACAATAAGATGAAGACGCCATCCAGGCTTAACTAATGAGTATAGCGTTAGTGATAAACTAATTAAAGGCTGCTACAGTTAATAAAGTGGATTGCTTGCGACAGTTTGCCACTATTATTTCAGCGTTTTATGTTTAGTCAGTTTTGATTTTTTAATTGATATTGTTTGAGTTTGAATCAAATCCATTAAGTATAAAAATAGTGATTTTTTTTCTTTTCGAGTCAAAAGCTCAACAAAATACCAAATTTTGTTACCCCAGAAACGCGCCACTTCCGTTGCAATCCGTGGATAAGGTCACCTTTTGTACAGCTCACAGGGCAAGCACAGTTTGGACAGGATCGCCACACTGGGATAGAACCTCTGTCGGCTTTATGTACCCATCGCGCCAAGTTATCCCGGAAACGGCCTACCTCAGTACGGAGGCGATTAAGGGACTTTTTATAAAATAGTGCTAACAACTAGTAGGTGAAAGGTCAACAACATCAGCCGTTTGAACCCTGCGCCTCGCCGCGCCATGCAGGATCTCGGTCACCATACGGTCTCGATTTGGGTCAGAAGGTCAGAACAGGTTATATTTAATGTGGGCCGGGTGCTAAATTTACTTGCTCCAGTGAATAATGCAATTTGTTACTTAACAAGATCAGTCTGTGGAATTATGAAATTCTTCTTTTACTCTTCGAGTCACAATGAATCTAAATGTGTTGAGTGATCTGCGTTATCGACTACAGCTGTCCACGCAGATTGCCCAGGGTGCGTCAGGCGCACGAATATGGATTGCAGTTACTGTGACGGTTCACGTGATCAGAGTGGATAAATTTGGTGGGACACTTGAATAGTGGTGGCGGATATGCTGGGACTAACAGTGGTGCGGGCGTGAAGTAGTTTACATAAACGCGTGAACTAAATTGGTGTCGGAAACAAACAAGAATATGTTGATGTCAATTTTGCAATAAATCTTTTTTACAGATATGATGCAGAATATACCCTGAGTCTGAAGCAATGTGTTGTTGAAGATGTTGGCGACTAAAAGGCCAGGCTGTTTAAAGGACACTGTCGATAAGCTAACTCAGACAAATACGAGATTTCTAGAAAAATAGTGGCGTCTAACTTGAGAAATCCCTTGTCTGTCTTGTACATACATACATACCATGACGCCTTTTTCCCGTAGGGGTAGGCAGAGACCACGGATTTCCATTTGCTACGATCCTTACAGACTTCCCTCGCTTCTTCTACGCTCATCACTCTCTTCATACACGCTTGTCGATTACGGGTACTCCTGACATCTCCCTTTTTTAATATGTCTGCGATTTGGTCGCAATATGTTCTCCGAGGCCGGCCCTTACCGACTTTTCCTGACATCTTTGATTTGTAAATACCTTTCGTAATTCTCCTTTCATCCAACCTTTCTACATGCCCAAACCATCTTAACATGCCTTTTTCAATCTTTGTCACTACATCCTCATTTATACCACACCTTTTCCTTATATCACTATTTCTAATTTTATCTCTCAGTCGTACTCGACACATACTCCGTAAAGCTCTCATTTCAACTGCATTCACTCTGCTTTCATTATTTTTCTGCCAGACCCAACTTTCACTGCCATACATAAGTGTTGACATTAACACTGCTCTATGAACAGCCAGACGTGCATTTTTAGATACAACTCTACTGCTCATAAAAGAATGCAATGTCCCATTTACCCGATTTCATGCAAATTGCAGGTAATGAATATCCAATATCCTGGGCAAGCCCATTTCAGCTGCATCGACCAAAGCGGTCTGAATTCAGTAATTTGCAATTACCGCAATCGGCCTGCTGATGGAATTCGGCAATTTTCAAGTACAAATCAGATATTTTTTTATATCTTCGGCTCTCCCAATCGCAGTGTAGGTGTAGAATCTTATGGTCATACGTATATTTTTTCTGTCTTTCGCGAATTTTGAGACAAAATGTATACGTCGTGGCCAAATCGTAGAATTGATCATTTCATGATATATATAACCGATCATTTTGGAAATCATTGGGAGAGGCCTATGTCCAGCAGTGGACTGACTGCGGCTGAAATGATGATGATGATGATGATGATATGGTCAATCACGTCATGAAATGCAACCATTTCAAGATAACGGTCAAGTCACGATAAAGCATCATTAAAAACCTTCCCTAAGGAAATTAATAAAACAAGAATACGTTTACGTTTCTTATCGCTCCTCAATCAGTCTCCTCGGAGCCAAAGCCAAACAGTTTGATCGATAGTCTCCCCACATAAACAAACAATCGAGTGGGGGTTGATTGGTGGGGATTCGTCACTTGAGCGCCCTTGCCTTTTCTGGGCTATTGTTTTTGGATTTCGTTCATAGCGTAACAAAAAATTGCCTATTTGCCCAAATATTTGTAACTAGCTGTTTCCCGCAGCTCCGCCTGCCTCAAAAAGTAGCCTATGTTTGACTCCGGGTCTTCAACTATATTCATACCAAATTTTATCAAAATCCGTTCAGCGGTTTGGCCGTGAAAGCGTAACAGACAGACAGACTTTCGCATTTATAATATTAGTATGGATTACCGATTTGACTAGGTAGGTACTTGTTTAATAAGTATACCATTGTTTACAATATGATGCTTATTTTTTGCTTTTGAGCCTCTGGAATTAATTTTTTCGCATGAATTAATTAAACACACAGAATTGCACGCATGTGTGTGAGGTAACAAAAAGTGGAGTTGGTGTGTATATGATAATACCGAAAATAAAACGCAAGCAAAAAGGGGTCGTCTTAAAATTCGCCAAATATGTGATGAATCGGGTCGGACGCACAAAGCGTAAAGATTTTGAGATAACAATTAACCTGTATTTTAGGGGCATAGTACAAAGGGTTCTTTGTAGGCTTTCGTTTCGAGTTTTCGTGGGCAATTGTAACTTACGTTGTTACAACTTTGAGGAATCTCTCAGTCTAACGCTTTGTAAATCTGAAAAAGTAGTCAAGTCCAAATCAGAGACCGAGAGGCGTTATTGAAAAAATCTGACTTCAGCACCTTTGACACCACACACGGTTAAGCAGAGTCAATCGACCTTGTAACACACGATAAAAAAAATAGTTCTTTTACAGGTGAAATAAATTATATTATTTTAGAAGTGTTAATTAATCGCTATAACCAAAAGCAACGTAACTATCTTTTACTCCATTGTCTTAAATCTCAGATTCGCTCAGGAAAATACCTGAAAGTTTTTATTATTAACGCAATAACCATAAAGCTCAGTTTGCCTTGAACTTTAGACGGGAAATAACAGGAACCACTACATAACTTCGAGGCATGCAATCTCCTGTCTCCAATGGGTGACAGGGGGTGGCGGGGGGGATCCTGTATAACGGGAGTCGGGACCATTCTAGAATGATGATAAATATGAAACAGGGTAATATGATTAATTAGAGAATTCTGGAGACATGATACTTTAGGTTTCAGGAGGTAAATTAAGACTCCCAGCGCGCCAGCGGACAATGTTTTGGTAGAACGGGAACGCTTTTTAGACTATATGTATCTTAAGAACCATGTCTAGGTATACTAGAATTTCTCAAAGAAATTATTTCTATTTACGCCTACAATCAAAAAGAATGGAAGAAGTTTCACCGACAAGGGCCCAACTCTTAAGATTTATGATGACGATTATTTCTGTTCATTGCCATTTAGCAACACCTAATAAAAAATACAAACTTTCTTAATTACACAGGGTCTCTCCGCACAAACCATCGATATACCATTTTAGACTGTACAAACCGATATTTTCTTTTTGTGCAAAGTAAATTCTTTTGCTCACCAAGTGTGTTGCCCACAAATGAAATTTACCTGTAACAAAAACAAAATACATAGCTTAGTTAATTAATTTATCACTTCTAAAATCAAAGTTTGAAACTATCGTTCTACTTACAGTAAACTTTCCTATTGAGGTTAAGACACCTGTCTAGAATTTTGCTCTTCCTTGCACTGCTCAAAGTTTAAAACCAGCAAAAATATAAACACTCCACCTGATCTATTCAGGCTAACCATTGCATCATAAGCCCGTAAACCGAAACGTAAACACGCCGGCGTAAACATTACCCAGAATAACTCACTATTACTCGTAGCGAACTGCTTTTTGGTTATTTTCGGCTTTAATGTATTGGACCGTTTTACCATTGTTTATTTTTATATGCGTCAGAACGAAGTGGCACTTTTAAGGGATGTTTTATTTGCTCATTAGTTGTCTAAAACATTGACATATCAGACATTTCGTTGTGTGGTCGAACATATCATGAAATGCAGCTAGTATTTTAGAACGTTGAAAATTCAAAAAAAAAATAACACATATTTTAGGCTGCAATAATTTACATCTTATTTATTTTCGTATCAACAACACTAAAATTTAGAAGAACACAAACACAACGAAGGTTCGTTCATGACAGGACAACTAGGAACTGATCATTAATTCTTCAGCATTTAATGATATGGTCATCCACGTATGGCCAGATCATATAATTAATAATTAAATTTTTATATGAGCATAAATTTTGAAAGTAAAGCTTTAAGTTAATTTATTAACTCTTTATTGCACGCTACAGGAAAGAACATGAGTTAAATGCTTAACGATAATCCATTTTTCATTTATTTATTTTTTTATACACAAATATTTTTAACCTGTATGCAGGACCAGGAGTGCGAGTCACGCAAAATCGGCGAGTCGAATAATAACATATTGTTCGATATCATATTAAAAAAGGAAGATGTCAGGAGTACCCGTAATCGACGAGCGTGTATGAAGAGAGTGATGAGCGTAGAAGAAGCGAGGGAAGTCTCTGCCTACCCCTACGGGAAAAGGCGTGATGGTATGTGTATATGTTCGATAATTTTTTGTTCGGTATTGAAAGATTTTCATTCATCATACAATCAAAAATAGTACTCCACCGCTTCTACAGGCAAATATCAATTTATTGTCTGTCTACAGATAAAGAAAAAATATAGTTCACTACCCGTCAATGTTAAGGTTATCGCTTTGATAACTTCCGTAAACATATAGGCATAGTGATGCGTCAGCTAGGAGCGATAATGGTCTATTGACCCCTCAGTTGCTCTATTAGTTGCCATTATTACACAATCGATCTTGAATGAAGCTAATTGAATGCATTTGTCTAGTGAACAATCATGAAATTAGGATCAATCATTATTAACATTTGGATAGTAATAAAACTGAGGAGGAGCACCATATAATATCAACTTCCCCAAAGAGCCTCTCAAAGGCATTGGATCAATTTCCCCGCGTGAGCCTCTCAAAGGACGGGGCGCGTGAAATCCGAACTGGGATGCAAATAAAACTGTTTTTTTGTTGAAATACTGGTAAGATTTGAAATAAATATTTTCGTTACAGATCAATAGGCTAGTTTCCTAAAAAAAAATAATTAGTCCGCCAGTTAGATAATCAAAAAATATTGGAGACGTATTTTTGTTTTGAAAATTAAGCAAAGAATGGTAAAGATATTTATTATTATTTTTCATACAACGAGACGGTGATGTCACGAGCGCGTTGCCGACCTGTCCGCTATCAGCACAGCGACCCCTCTCGAGCCTGGCGTCCCTACTCACCAGCAGGAACACAACACTGCATCACAGTGTTATTTGGCTGCGATCTTCTGTAGGGTGGAGGTACTTCCCCAGACGGACTAGTCCTTACAAAATGTCCTACCTCTCTTAAAACATAAGGCGGTTACAAACAATTCTCAGGGTGTGCATGATCGATTGACCATGTAACCCACACGCTGTGAAAGTGACTTTGTGTGTAAATGAATTTCATTAGAACAAACGAAGACCAACCCAGCCAATTTTTAATAACACAGAGTAAGAATAAACAT
This sequence comes from Euzophera pinguis, assembly GCA_947363495.1. NCBI lineage: Eukaryota > Metazoa > Arthropoda > Insecta > Lepidoptera > Pyralidae > Euzophera > Euzophera pinguis. The sequence continues at coordinate 741,854 of OX376176.1, read as the reverse complement.
TAAACTAAATATTGCTCATGAATGCATCATTGATGCTAAACCATAAACAAGAGGCTGGCGAGCCGAAGCTTCCAACAATAGAGATAACAACACAGTAGTCGCCTGTACGACAAACTGCAATGAATCACTTGCATGGACTCTGATAACTTCATTGTAATCAGTGACATTACTGCACAATGTATTAGGTTCTTACTAAAATGAAAAACATTCTTCATCCAAGCGCATTTTCCATAGAGCCCAGGGTATGCAGTTAATGACACTCCTAGATTTGACGGTACAGGAAATTACAAAAGAGTGACTGTCGTGTCGTCTGACCTTCGGAAGCTTTTTTATAGGGAAACCAGACCGACAGGAACATGACCCGATATGTACTAATACACATCGGGTCAACAAAGTCAGAATTTTAGACTGCCCAAAGGCATATGATAACCTAATAACTGCCATCTATCGATAACAACCGGAAACAACGGCTAAACGTGCCTTCTAAAGCTCGGGAAAGTCGAGATAGAAAATACAGAAAAGAAATGACTTAATCACATATTGACATGATAAAAACTATATTGAACAATAACATACAAATTGCCAAGATAAAGATAGCGATCATGTAATGCATATAGATAAGAGTGGAATATGTAATACTGAATACATAAATAATGAGTAAATAAACAATCGTTTCATTCATACAAGGCTTTCGTATTATTGCTATTACAATTTTTTTAAACAATGCCCGCAATGGATAAGCAAAGTGAGATGCTTTTAAGTTGTCTGATAATCCTTACATTTGGAAAGAATGGTGAAGCTGTCAACAGGCGAGGCGCTGAGGCAGCGGAGTAAGAATTTAATGGGCCCTTAACCACAATCTAATTTGGCAATTAGCTTCCTCCAGGCTTAGCCAATGTGGATGCTCATACAACTCAACATAATGAATGTAGCTGAAGTAATTACTCATAAACTGACCAGTTCATACCTAACACCTAATCTAAGAGAACAATAACTGAGAACAGTAAAATGTATGACCTTCGCTAAACTTTGTATTGAATGACGCTGCATGAAGTCATTCGAGAGCTAAATGGGGCATTAATTAAATGGAACGATAAGTCGATGCGTGTTCAAGGAGATGGGGCACATCAACAATTAGGTATACCTAATAAAATTGTTGACAATAATATCGCAGATTCTGCAAACGAAGTAAGAATATCTCTCTGTGCGTCTACTCGTTGAAGGAAATTCAGGTAAAGCAGAAAAATATTAAAGTTACTAATTATTTAAATAGCTGACCCGACAGACTTTGTCCTGTCTTAACTATGACATTTTTTTCATAAGAACAAATTATAATAAGAAAAAAAGAATTAGCGAAACTGTTACATCCGTTTACGCGTGATGCGATGACCAATGGAAATAGAGATTTATGTTTATATAATAGACGATAAGATAAAGAAAGATATGATTGAGACGTAAAACAAAAAGTCTGTGAGCTTAATCCGGGCATTCGGGAAGAGGTCGTGGGCGCATACCCTCATTCACGATGACATAAGTCGCGTTAAACGATCATAAAATTATTTGGAGCAAGGCAATAAAGCTGTTTGGGGCACGGAATGGCATTAGTTGGCAGATATGCTTCGCATAATAACTTCAATAAATACTCAACTTCTCTCTTTCATGTGATTAGGTTAGCTAGAGATAATATATAAGAGTTCATTCTCCGACCAGAGACCAGATTCATTATGACGAAGTGAACAGTGTTAGTAATACGTCCTGTGAAAGATGGACGCTTGAATCAATGACTTCCAACTGGTGACGTAGGTAATTTCGGATTGGCGTCAGAAAGATCCAAAAGGTAATGCAGCAAAGGACTTCTATAAAAAGGTTTACCTCTAATAATAATAAACTCCAGATCAACAAAATTTTGCTGTAAACTTGTTTTATTTGGATGTCACATTGTTATGATAAATTTAATACATGTCAAGCTGAATAGCTATTTCTATTAATATATGTGCTGTAAGCTCTTTCGGGCAACATAGTTATTTCAATTTCTAGAAATGTACTTTATGATTATGACTCATATTACTAAGCAAAGCTAACAGATTCCTATTTTCATTGCTAATAAAATGTCATATAAAATATCGTAATGGCTACTATAAGACATAAACATTCAATAACAGTTAAAGGACCTGTCGTCATTACTTGTCTGGAAGTAATAACTATGGTGGTCTATTCGATAAAGGAGGAACGGACTGAGCAATAAAATTTTACATAATGCTAAATGTGGATGAGCGTGCAATGAACTTGTGTATCTTGAGAAGATGAGGCCCTTGAAATGTTGATAATCTCCCTAGCTCTTCTGTTAGACAATGATAATATAACTACTTGCTTTTGATTCAGAACTAATTACCCATATGATAAATATCTACGACCTGATAAGATTTTTTTTAGATTAAGATCCTTCAAAGCAGGCAAGTGGTCCTTGGGTTCGAAAGCTAGCTCATCATCATTTCGTATAGGTTACATTGTCAATCGACCATGTAAGTCAGATTTGTTCGGAACAACGACACGGGCCGAGCCAGCAGCTGAGGACGAAACTGTGAAAACGTCAAGATGAGATACTGTAGTTTGGCCATTTGCTTACCTCCTATCGTGCCCCAACAACAAGTGCCGTTTCTTGCTCTATACATATAATACTTAAATGTTGACCTATTGCGCTTGCCAAAAAATGTAAAAGTCATAAGTATAACTTGGAAAATTAAATTTGTCTTAAATATGGCGAATCAACGGGCAATAGAGGTGGCAAGTATAGGACAAATATATAGCGCAGTCAATAGCTATTAGAAAAAGATTCAGATGACATATCCTGATACAATATGTGTCCAAATAAAGTAACAGTTAATCCAGATCTCTTATCAAACGCAATGCAAAGGATGAAATTGATGTTACAAGTAGAGATTAAAAAAAGATAGATCGAAGGCGCGGGCAGCGATCAATGTAGATTTTAGCCGACTGAAAAACAGACTGACAGAGCATTTTGGCTCCCCTTGGCACCTATTGTACATGGAATACTAAGACTAACCGTTTATCAAGACTCTTCAGATCTACATCTGCTAACTCTACATCAAGTGGTCCAAATTAGAAACGGCTGGAGCGAAATGCTTTATCAGCCATTATCCGCCAGATGTTCAGCCGCAGGGCCGGATAAAAATACCGCAGCTGTAAAACGATGATGTCAGAACAGTGAAATCTAGTGATTGGCCAAATTGATGCAATCAAATATAGGAGCGAGTGGAGATGCCTGGTATCCTCTAGCTGCAACGATGAATAGACGTGCTAGTAGCAGTACTAAGGACATAAAATCTAAGACAAGTTTTCGAAACTACAGTTATTTAAGGAAGGAGTCTTCTTGACGGAATCCTATTCCTATATTTTCTATGGATTCTATTGGAAATGGTCATTTTAGGAAGTTATCATTCTCAGCCTGAGGGCTACAAACATCGGAAGACCCATTGAGCTGATAATGCTATAGTTACTTATTTCAATAATTCTGTGGTGTTTGAAACTTTAGGAGTAAAATAAATATGTAATACACGATCTAAATATCGTACTAACTATAATATAGCTTATTTTAACGTGTAACAATAGCGAGAACATAAAACATCATCATATTAGTTATTATCATAGATATATATATATATATATATATATATATATATATATATATATATTGCGTGCAGTGTTAAATGTACATGTTTGCAATCAACAAGGGAAAATATCACTGTAATTTAAAACAGGTTACGGGCCCAGAATAAATCATATGCGTGGACTGCGTGCAGGAATGGCGTGACGTAGAGTCATTATAATATCAACTTTATTGCTTTTGTCTGTAGTAAAAATTGTGATTAAGCTTGCGAACTTTGTAATGCATATAGGTATATGTCGTATAGGAACCCGAATTTCTGAGATTAAATTAAATTAGTTCATCGAACTCAGAATTTGGTCAAATATCTTCAGGACATATCGGTTAGGGCCGGCCTCGGATAACATACTGCGACCAAATCGCAGACATATTAAAAAAGAGAGATGTCAGGAGTACCCGTAATCGACGAGCGTGTATGACGAGAGTGATGAGCGTAGAAGCGAGGGAAGTCTGTAAGGATCGTAGCAAATAGAAATTAGTAGTCTCTGCCTACCCCTAAGGGAACAAGGAAATGTATGAAATAGATCACTTAAAAACGAAAATTTGTCAGTAACAAGATGTACAGCAGGCGGCCTTTCCAGCTTACTCTTCGGAGTCTAGAGTACGCTGTAAGACATAAACTTTGGTTTGGCGGATTTTGGTGGGTCTGGTAATTACGTTGAAGCGACTGCTATCTGACAGACATCTGACAACAGGTGTATTAGTAGACAACTTGGGGTGTGTTAAGAGCCAACACTGTCAGATATTTTTCATGGTTCTTAAAGACATCTGACAGAACCTTACGACTGCCATCTATCGATAACATCCGGCACCAAAGGCCTAAAGTGCCTTTCAAAGCACAGAGAAAGTTCTAGATAGAAAATAGCGATCAAACCAATACGTATAGAGCTCCTCGTATTAGTCTCCCACTATTTTATGTAAATTCTACTGGAATTTCAGCCCCAATTGCGTGGAGAAGGATTATAATGACGTGACGTGACGTCATTACGATGTACGTTTTATTGCCGTTGTCTACCGTAAAAATTGCGTTAAAGTCAGTAATGTGTTTGAAAAAATCTGACAGTGTTGGCCACTAACACACCTCGGGTCATTTTCCTGTAAAAAGGGGTTACGGAGATAAGACGGCAGTAGCTTTATTTGTAACAACCAGTGCTGCCAAATCAAGTATCAAGACTTACAACGTACCCTAGGCCTATCGTAAACTGAGGGAAATACTTGGACGAAGAAGAAGATAGATTACGAATCAAATAAAAATAAACAAACGCTCAATTACGCGTCTTGGTTGACTGTCACAAAAAGCCTTGGGCTTTAAATCAGCCCTTTACATCATAGTAATGAAAATAATAAATACAGTACGTCTTTAACTATATTCATACCAAATTTCATCAAAATCCGTTTAGCGGTTTGGCAGAGAAGGCGTACCAGACAGACTTTCGCACTTATGGATGAGACAAGGAACTTTTGGGTAATACAACACAAACATGTAAGAGCCAGGAATGCACTACCGTCAGATACCACAAGATGGAAGGACCGCGTCCAGGTGCGACAGGAAACCAGACGTGACGCGTTGAATTATAAAAAGGAACTGCTTCGGAAAGCCTCACTACTCAGGATATAGTAGCAACATCAGAGCCTCTACTGGTTAAAAATGTAACAATTTTACGATATGATCACTTGGTTCTTGGCCAGATCATGATGTAGTCGTGCATCAGTTGCCAATATTATGAAATCTGGTCGACTGCGTTTTGGCCATATCATGAAAAGGCCGCATTTCTTTATATGATCGACCACATCATGAAATGATCATTTCAATCAATTGGTTCATTCTCACTAGTTTCATTGCATGGCACTTGATGATGCCGTCCGAATGATTTCGGTCATCATGACTGCGTGACAAGTAATGTGCCGCTGGGAACTTTGTAAAACGGGAATTCTCCCACGGTAAAATTTACGGGGTTATTCCCAATTTTCCGTAAAATTACTAAAGTTCCCAGTGAATATTCTCAAGGTTTCCGAAAATCCGGGAACGGCACATCACTAATTATGACGAACACCAACTTCAGGAATTTATCTCTGAGAACTAGTGAGAATTATCCACAAACTAAATTTAAAAATTGATGTAATATTTCAATGTACAGTGAGCTAGGCAATAGCTGTGCATAGGCCGGCCCATTGTCAATGTAAATGCAGTAGGCATTGACTTCTATTGATGTATTGTCCTCTTTGATATGGCACGATTAGTTTTATTTGTATGGACCTTTAGCTGTGTCATCAATGCATCATCCTAACCCATTACTCATACTGTTTTGGACCAAGACGACGACGTTTTCGAATTTTCTCATTTACTTCGAGAAATCACTCTCTGAGGGAAGTCTGTAAGGATCGTAGCAAATGGAAATCCGTGGTCCCTGCCTATCCATACGGGAAAAACGCGTGATGGTATGTATGTATGTATCACTCTCTGAAACACCTAAAACGTCTATATTTTGTTTTTGACATCCCTCATTAGTTATACTATTATCTATTCCGTGCCTTAAGGTAGTCTGAAAGAGGTTGAAGCGAAAAGACCGCCTCTTATATGTAGTAAGGTGTAGAGTTCGTGATATTACGGTTACTAGGTTTAGAAGCTTAGCTCTACATAAAATCTGTTAACGTCTGGCATTTATTCTACCGTACAGCAATTATCAATCAATCAATCAAATCATTTATTTGTGAAAACATAGGTAGTACATAAAGGTGTTAGTGTTAGAGCAGCAATTCAGAATCACTATGATTTTGCTGATATTTATCTCATCGCAAAACTCAGATTAGTGATTATATTCTCTTTGAAACTCACCAAACAATCAAAATAACTGTGTCAACACCCAAAGATATGGTCAAAACAATTCTATGGTCAAACCAGGAAAACATATTTTTATACCATTTAAATTTCATGAAACACATTCTTTAAAATAAAATTCACATATTTATATTTAAACAGAGAATTTCGACGGTTGAAACTGTTCGCCATTTAAAACCGAATCAAGATAATCCTGTCAAAACAAGTGCACCGCTTTCAACATGAAAACGTCACGCGCCAAGGCACATTTCAAATAGGTCGGGTAGTCAATGTTAATGTGTGATGTTGGTCACATAACCGGAATTTCGTGAATTTTTTGAAATGAATTGTATGTAGGTTACTAATTGGCTCAATGCTATGGAGTGTGTGTCAATTTTAAATTTTGTGGCTTCTGCTTCCATGAATGTAGCATGAATGTTGTATGTATGTGTGTATGGAAAAGTTATTTATCTTTGCTTAGTTTCGAAGAACCAAGACTATGTAAAAGACGGAAAGGAAGGAAGGCATGCCATTTGTAATTTATTTGATTAAAATATTAAAAACCTTTTTAATCTTTTCTCCAAACATCAGTTGCAAACGTTGCACAAATTATAAACAAAATCAAAACTAAACACATAAATTAAATACTTTATGAGTATTACCTGTTGAAAGTGGCCTATGAGGATGATCATTGATTGGCAAAAAGAATCTTGATTCAAATATTTTTTTATTTTTTAAATTTATTGATTTATTCATATGAATTAATGAAATTTAATCAGATTAAGTAGTTATTAAATTAAAAATTTAATTGATTAATGTCAACACTGGCATAAAACTTCCTTGCAAAGATTCGTCCAGAAAAGACCATGAAATAGCCTCAAGTCTAAATAACAAGTTAACATTCCAAGATGATTGCCATGACATCATGAATTCACGACCGACCGGTATAGGTCTCAACTCCTGAGCTATGTCTAATTTGGTGCTTAGTTGTTCATATCGATATGAAGATTTATTCATATGAATTAATGAAATTTAATCAGATTAAGTAGTTATTAAATTAAAAATTTAATTGATTAATGTCAACACTGGCATAAAACTTCCTTGCAAAGATTCGTCCAGAAAAGACCATGAAATAGCCTCAAGTCTAAATAACAAGTTAACATTCCAAGATGATTGCCATGACATCATGAATTCACGACCGACCGGTATAGGTCTCAACTCCTGAGCTATGTCTAATTTGGTGCTTAGTTGTTCATATCGATATAAACAATTTAATTATTAAACCGTTCAGCGTTAGACGCAAAATATCCATACTAATATTATAAATGCGAAAGTATGTTCGTGTGTCGAATGATTTTCATTCTGATTTAAGACTCCCTACTTTTTAAAAAAAAGTGACCGATTTTAACGAAATTTTGGTATGGATATAGTTATATACTCGGAGTCAAACATGGGCTAACCGAGGAAAACAGCTATTAGGATAATAAACACGATAAAGCAGTATAAATTTTGTTAATTTCGATGTGTAACAATCGCGAAAACGTAAGACAGTCGCGAAGTATTCTAGTTGATATTTTTACTATTTTTATTATGGCAAACATAGATACTTATATTATACTAGCTTTTTCCCGCAGCTCCGCCTGCGTCAAAAAGTAGCCTATGTTTGACCCCGGGTCTTCAACTATATTCTTACCAAATTATATTAAAATCCGTTCAGCGGTTTGGCCGTGAAAGCGTACCAGACAGACAGACTTTCGCATTTATAATATTAGTATGGATAGTAATATTAGGATACACCTATTATATAATATAAGTGTATATCTACATCTACACTAATCTATACTAATATTATAAAGCTGAAGAGTTTGTTTGTTTGTTTGAACGCGCTAATCTCAGGAACTACTGGTTCGAATTGAAAAATTATTTTTGTGTTGGATAGATCATTTATCGAGGAAGGCTTTAGGCTATATAACATCACGTTGCGACTAATAGGAGCGAAGAAACAGTCGAAAATGTGGACAAAACGGGGAAAATTATTCATCTTTGAGGGCTTCCGTTGAGTGCGCTGCGAAAACCGTTCGAGATACCCAAAAAATATGTATGAATTATTCCTCTTTAAATTATCTAAAAAAATGTCTGCGACAGTATATGTCTATCTTTTAAGATTAACTTACAGTAACAGTTTTTATGATAATCAAATATGCATTATTACAAATTATTTGTCAGAGTTGTATGAACATAATAATATTAATCTTGAACCAAATAAATTTGTTATTGATTCTGCCACAAGAAAATAAAACTAAAAATATAATTTACGCAGAAGTACTTTAAAATATATTCTTTTTAAAACTACTTTAAAATATATTCTATTAATTATGTAACTAAGTCGTCTAAAATAAGTCATGGGTAACAGCTATAGGTAATTTATAATAAAGCTGAGGAGGTAGGTTTGTAAACAAAAAATAAATATGATTCCCAAAATAACTATTCCACGCGGACGAAGTCGCGGGCAACGCTAGTAGTATTATAAAGAGGAAAGATTTGTATTTTTGTGTGTACGTTTGTAATGAATAAACTCAAAATCTACTGTGCCGATTTCAAAAATTCTTTCACCATTGGAAATCTACATTCACCCTGAGTAACATAGGCTATATACCGCAGGCGGAGCTGCGGGAAACAGCTAGTATAGAATACAGCACTTACCACACTCTTCCCATAAATCCCACAGCAAGTCGAAGAGTAATAAAAAAAATTACCTGTAAACAAAAAAAAAAAAGATAAGTTTGAGAATTTTTTTGTCTTTCTTAAATAAATAAACAAACCGACAGACATTTTTAATCAGAAAATCTGATTAGCCACCGTGCACTCGAGATAGCTTTATTTAATGATAAAGCTAAGCTGCTTTTCACGATAAGAATGATTGTTTGGTTGAGCAGAGTGAAATTAAATTTATTGAGGAGCTTGCTTGCAAATGCGCGTGCGACAAGACGCGATTGGATTGGTCGCCAATAGGCTAGTTTCCTAAAAAAATATAATTAGTTCGTCAAAAAATATTGAAGACGTATTTTTTCTTTTGAAAATTAAACAAAGAATGGTAAAGTTACGGCGCGTTAAAGTTCCGTGTGACATCACAGTGTGCTACACTCTTTCGCAATATGTGACGTCACGAGCCCCCACACCTAAACTTTGATGCGTTATATCTTTACAATTTATTGCTCAATTGACAAAAGAAAAAATACGTCACTAATATATTTTGATTTACAGATCAAATCAAATAATTTATTTGTGAAAACATAGGTATACATGAACATGCAGTTGTTACAGATAATAGGGAACGCTATATTTTGCCATTAAAGTATGGCGTACAAATATTCAGTCATTTAATACATTAATAACATCATTCTAGTTATGTCAAATTGAAAATAAAATGATAGTATTTTGACCCTGGAAACTAGCCTATTAGTAGTGATGTGGAACTCATACAAGAGTCACCTCAAATGTCCAATACAAATTGACAAAATGTCCCATCACTTAAAAAATTTAAATTGTCATACATCAATAATGAGGCATGAATGAAATACAAAACGATAAAATGTCCCATTTCCTCAAAAATATAGTGTTGCTCAAAAATTAGAAAAATATATATATATATAATTCTTAACACTATTACATGTTTAATTTTTTTTTCATGTCAGCAATATCATCATTTTACAATAAAATACAATACAATACAAAAACTCTTTATTGCACAACAAGGATACATTGTTAAATACAAGCAAAGAACTGCCCTTTTTTTCTTTAAATAACTTTTACCATTTTATTTATTTATTTATATCATGTACACACGCTGTAAATATACGTTAGAAACTTAACATTATTATTATTATTTTATTCTTGTTTTAATTCACTTATTTTCCAGTCAATTCATAGGTACCTTATACGTGGGTTTGTATTTATGTCGCAGTATAATAGGTACCTCAACTCATAGTGTCTCATGGATATGACGTATATTAGTAGTAATAATATCACTGTATACCTCAACTCGCACAATGTCTCATCGATATGACATTGTCTCACCTCATTTGAGTTAGTACAATGTACCAACTCACAATTCAATATGAGTTACTCATACAAACTCATCGATAATGCGTGTCCTACCCAACTCTACCTATTAGTAGCATTCTCTATCTCAAGCTCCTCCGTGCTTCGGAAGGCACGTTAAGGCGTTGGTATCGGTTTTTATCGCTAGATGGCAGTCGTGTGTTAGATGCCTTGGCAACCTGAAAAAAAAACATTGTTGGCCACACACCTTAGGTCATGTTCCTGTTGGTCTGGTTTCCCTGTAAAATGGGTTACGGATGTCAGACGGCAATCGTGTAATAACCAATGCCGCCAGAGCAAACTTAACAGCGTACCGTACCTACTGTACGAAGCGAGCTGAGAACGCACTAGAAGTACAAGCTTTGACGAAGAAGTGACATCAATTTTTACCACTGTTTTGGACTGCAATGAAATGAAATGAAATCGTTCATTTTCAATATAGAATATAAATATCACTTATGGACGTCAATTTACTTAAGTTTAGTAGTAGTAGTTAAGTTTACTACCACTTCCAAAGCGCAAGTGGAGAAGAAGCGGCGCCACAAACTCCACTGCAGCATTTACTTCAAAACGTCAATGTACAAATAAGAAAAAAAGCTTTATTTAATTAACTAGTTAAATGAACGAATTCACATGTTTGTCAACATTTTGCACAATATTTTATTGTGATTTCAGATCATACGATCTTCATTCAGAGTTCTTTAGGTATTGCAAGAATTTGAACCTCTCCGCTTTGGTGGAAGCCAAGCTTTCCAGATCACGATGTCCACGACAACTAACTAACTAGTACTAATAAGTACAAGTCATTACTTCCTGATGTTCAGACGCAGAACTGGTTGGGTCAACGACCAGCGGATAAGATGAATCCGGTAGGTAGACCGTACATGGGGCGATTAATGTCATAATATGTTAAGTCCATCAGCGTAATAATTAGGTAAAGTCAGATGGCTTAATTAAGTAAACTGACTAGATCACATTGCAGTACAGTCAAAAACGTGAACCCTTTACCATTTACCATACACACCGTATGGCTGAGGGGTCAGGTTATCTGCCTTCGAGTATACGTAAAATGAAAAACGTACTTGGCGAAAGGTCTCTGTGTCAATGTTGTCAGTACTTAAATTTTCAAAAAGATTGGTTCAGTAGATAAAGCGGGACGAGATAACAAACAAAGGAGGCGGCAACTCGTGGACCTAGGTAAGGTAGTTAGATGCGGACGTTTTAGAAACTATCAAAATTGTATTTGTACTTAAGATCAATTACATTTTAGATACTTAATAAAATTATTAGATTTTACTTGATATCATAAAGAGAAGAAACACTACGAAAAAAAACATTAATTACAAGACCCTTGATTATGTTTCAAATATCTCCATTAGGATGCAACTACAGCCACGGAAAGCGGGATAGAGTGGCGTGGCAGTTCCTGGAAAACCCATTTCTGAGTTGATTGAAATTTTATATAATTATCAATGAGAGATATTAGGCATTCTTTTGAAGAAGTAACTTGGATTTTGATAGTTTCAATATAACTTCTTAGGCCCATGTAAGTATGGAGTGATTGCTATGTCTTTTACAAACTTACTTCGCATTAAATGTTTGTATTTCGGTTTGCAAATTTTGATTCCCGTGGAGAAAGCAACTCAAGCAACCCAAATCCCAATTTCGACGCCCACATCTGGACGCGTGGGCCGACTCGTCGTGATTGTCGGTTAACTTGTACAACAGACACAATTGGTTACAAACTGCTGGGAACGGGAACAATGTTCATTAATCATAGTTTAGCTCTTGCTCTTGCTACATGTCCGAAGCTTCTGAACCCTTGTTGCCTAGTTATCCGAAATTTAAGTGACTGCCTGTGGTCCAGAGATTTAGGTTCGTAAAATAACGTAGAAATAATTTATTAAATAATCGAAAACAGAACTTTCACATGCACTCTTTGTACTTACAAAGAGCGAACTTCCAATGAGTGACAATAAAGATAATTTCTATTTGTATTACAAGTAAACTTTTTATGTCAAATTTCTTCAAAATGTCTTATAAAATTACCAGATTTTTAGTCGGGTTAGTCTGTTTACCGACTTCGTAAAAGGAGGAGATTCTACGTTCGACTGTATTTTTTTTCTTTGTATGTGTTTTGTGTGCGTTCACCGATTTACAAGATTCTTTTTTAAAAAAAAACACGTATTACATACAAAAAAATTTTGTATGTAACATTAAAAATATTTAAAAGTAATTCATGAAACTTCAGAACGTACAGGAAGTCATTTAACTAATCTCCTTCGAAATCAGTTAAAAGTGCAGTTGCATTTAACTTGCAAATTGCATTTCCAGCAATAAATGCATAACTGGCGGCCATGTTGGAATGTTGACTCATGCATGATGTAATCTTTATTTTGATTCTAATGTATGGTGTTTAATTTTATATTTTTAATGTTATGCCAAATATTCTTCTTTAAGTGTCACTTCATTACTGAAGGTTGGCTGTCAGCTCCCTAAATTTCGTCTTGTCCATGGTGAGTCTGAACAGCTGTTCCACAGTTCTGATTCCTGCCCACTGACGGATGTTCCTGAGCCATGGTGACATCCTACATCTCTCCACTCTGCGCTTTCCGGAAATTTTTCGCATCATGATGGTCTGTGGAAGATGGTTTCTCAATATGTGACAAAGATATTTAACCTTTCTTATTATATATCTAATGCCAAATTTAGAAGAGAGTTGGTCCCGGCTGTCATCTGAGATAATTAAAAGAACCATGTCAGATGTCAAGAGGCGGTTCCGAAAAAAAATCTGACGCTAGGGTTAGATTGAGTTACGCGGTAACCCAATCTAACCGGCGTCAGAATTTGAATTAATTTTCTTTTGGGAAATCTTAAATCGGTTCAGTGGTTTAACACACAGACTTTCGCATATAATATTAGTCTGAAAGTATCGATTATATATCGATGTGTGTCATAATTAAAACTGAATACTGACAAACATCAAGTCATTCAAAGTTTTCTAGGAAGGCAGTAGACCCCGTCATCTCGGTCATACTTACCTAACCTATTGACTCACAAGTCAGCATTCAGTCATCGATAAAAAAATCGGTCGATGACCTAAGCGGTTGTGTATCGCTTAACAATTACGACCGCCATCTTGGTTTCTGATGAGAACTTGAGCTTTAACTAACTGTAAGTTTAGAGTATCAAAATGATTGAACTTGGGGTTATTTTTTAATGCAATGGGTTTGTAACATGAGGTTCGTGATCTCTATCTAGCACCTCGTGTACTATAAATTCGCCATTCGGTACGGTATACAGCATTATTTACATGCTATTTAATTGCCAAACTACGACGAAGCTAATAAAATAAAGGTCAACTTCAGGGTACTAAAGCTACTAAATACCTGGATAAGACCGATATTTTTGGATTAAATACCGGTAGAGCAAAACTGAAATTGATTTGTCAACTGACAGGATTAAGCTGACAAGATCATGAGCCGCATGTGAATACCATCACTGTCAATTTTCAGACAGACTGGTTTGAAATGGCGCAGTGATGTTATCATTGGCGCCTCGCCGACACAAAAGTGGGCGGAGCTTGTCATTGCTCGTAATCTATGGTTGGAGCCACGGCCAAAACCAAGCACCGCACGTCTGCCTTCCGCCCCGTGTAGCCTCACAAATACTTTCCAACAAAACGCTTATTACGGTATCTCCTCTTTATAATTGCTCCATGCATCTAACACGACTGCCTTCAGAGATTCAAGCCGGGGCCAACAGATTCACGTGTTTTCCGCATTCAATGCATATCAAGGCTCAAGATGAGAATGGCACTAATGGCGACCAATCCAATTTAGGCAACGCTTGCAATCAATTGACACACGATAGTTAACGTACAGTTAACAAAATCAAACCGTAACCGCGGTGGCTATTTTCTTCATTTGCATTTAGCGCGATTGTCCTCCAGGTCAAAGCCCTTTTACATTTGCTGCGTCAAAAACATTTTAGCATTCTATTTTACTGTTATTATGTCAGTACTACTTATGTTTTGTCATTTTGTAAGATTGCCCAAGTCTCCATAATCGTAGCTGGCAAAGTTTCAAGAATTCGTTTGTTTAAATTACACTGTTTTAGATTAGCATGATAGATGTTGGTTTTTAGCTTGTAATAATATCGGATTGATTAATATTTTATTAATGGTTGCAAGATAGGTGGGGTACAACTACAGATTATGCACACCGCGCAGATTTTGGGGTTAGAAGACAAAATAATGCAAACTGCTTCATGCAGAGGTGAACGGGAGCGACAAGTGCGACCTAGTGCACAAAGTTGTCTCGAAGAAGAACAGTAGTCAGTTCAAAAAGAAAAAAAAAACGGAATTAACTACAAAGAAACAGCATTTAGAGTTAGTTAAATTGACTAATTCCAATGCCACACAAGACATTTTTCCACGTCTCAACTGTAACTTGATTAGAGGTTGAGTGGCGTTTCCTGACCTGATGCTGCTCGTATAAGGCAGACAGGTCTGGGTCTAGACTTGATTGTATTAATTAATTGATCTAACTGTTCGCGCGTAAAGGGCTTGTTAACTGTACTTTGCAGGGAAAAGTTTAGCGCGTAGACGCGTCTTGACAACTAATTCATATATGGCATACGTGGTTAATATTGTGTAACTTGAGAATCTCGCATATCAAGCGACAGCGGGACGCGACCCGTATTGGATTGGTCCCCATTATCTAGTAGCACTTTCTAGCGTGAGCTCGTCCGTGCTTAGAAAGACCGTTGGTCCGGGTTGGGTCAGAGTGTCGGAAAGGTGCGCATATAAAAACTTTACGAAATGTCACGTTTTGTGACGAAGTCGAACGCTAGCTCGCTTACTTTGGTGGTCTGAAGATAACCTATAACCTAATCTAATGACTCTTTCATAAAGTCAGTTTCGTGACTAAGGCGATCTTTCAGAAAAGTGACTCTTAACTCGGAAAATATCGCCCGCAGGAAAAATGCTCACATGACCTCAAATGATGCTTATAGTGATCCCCAAATCCTGACATAAAAAAACAGTTTTTAATAGGACATAAAAAAATCAATCAAACATTTTTCTAAGTCTCATACCACTGCGCACCCTTTCGTACACTCTAACCCCGGGTTGTTATCGATAAAGTGGTCATTGTATCAGATGCCTATAAGCAGCCTGAAATAATCTGACAGTGTTTGCCACTAACACACTCGGGTCATGTTTCTGTTAGTCTGGTTTCCCTGTAAAAATGGTTACGGAGGTCAGATGGGAGTCGATCCATTGTAATAACTAACGAGTGCCGCCAAATCAAGAACCGTGCGTTGTAATGTACCTATGGCTACACTAGGCTCCGAAATTTAATCAAACAATATATTTTTATTTTTTAAAAGTCTCACGTATGAGCAATTGCTCATTTAAATATATATTTAAGTTTTACGCGTATTTGCGTCCGAAAGGTTTTTGCCCAAAGCCCGGTCAAACAAGGCCTAAAAGGTACAATTGAAGGTCACAAACCAAAATTCCTGCAACGTACACAAACAGGTTAGGTTAGGTGGGCCCATTTTTCGCGAACGCATCTCTTTGGGTTATTCACATTGTTTAAGGTCTTTTAAACGAAAATTAAAAAAAAAATGTTAGTCACTGTCTTAGATAACAATTTTAATAAAAAAGAAGCACGTTGACAACACTAGCCGCTATTAATAGAATTTAAAAATGTTGTTCTGATTTCAAATATTTTCATCTGACGTTTTAGAATACTATTTCTACTACAACATAGAGAGAGCCTCTTCAGGGCGTGAAGATTCCTTCGATATAGAAAAACCTGCGTGAGATTTGATAATACTTTGCTTGCATTTTCCATCAAATTCACTTTAAGACTAGTTGAGAACCTAACTAATACTAATGTAAGAAAGCGGTTAAATAAAATAGGTAATAAACACTTCATAATTTTGCTACTAAATCTCGTGGTGCTAATCAAAACGTGTACCACTTTTCATCACTTGCTATCTACAAGGGCGAAAATGAATAACCCACTTTACTCACTTATGTGCCAACGACCGTGTCGCATTCATTCACTTTCGGCGACTTTTGGCGCACGACCAAATGCATTCGGCGAAATTATTTTAAAAGGAAATATTGCGAGTTGTTTTTGATGCGTCTGCAAAATTTTATTGGGTGATTTCATTTTGATAGTGGTGTTAATAAAATTTGAGCAGTTGAAGTTTAATTATGAAATTTTCTTTAAATTACGTAATGAAATTATAAGTTAATGAGCTTTTTTTAAGAAATTTTAATTGTAGTGACATATTACTCAACCGACAAAAAGTGTTGCCGCTGTGTATCTTTAATTCACGATGTAATTAATCCATATATTTTGATAAATCTATCCTTTACGGGATAGGCAGAGCCTCAGATTGTAAATGTAAGATACGTATGAAATCTTTCGAAGAAAAAGGAATTCATAAAAACGAAATAACTTGAAAAAGTACTAGTGCATACTTGTACTTTTTCAAGTTATTTCGAAAGCGATATTTATAGCAAAAGTAATCATATTTTTATTATCCCAACACAAATTAGCAAGCTTGATAAAATAAAATCATCGTTGAGTATACTACAATCTTTTCAATGACATCATTTAGTGGGAGAACATTGAAATGACGAATGCGACTAGCTATAATAGTTTGTATGCCAAGGAGATAGTGCTACAACTAAGAATAATATATTAGTTAGCTACTATGTTTTTGATTACAATGTTGAAATGTGTTATTCATGTTCGTCAATTGGTTTATAAATTATTTACCTACTTAATTTAGAATAATTCAAGGTCTTAGATATTGTTACGAAATCAAAAATAAATAAAAATAAAATGCGGTCCGCGGAAGTTTGAGTAGCGCTGTCCGCGGAAAATTCTCGTATACGGGAATAATATCGCGAACGATCTAGTACATCGATTATCTCGCTCTGCCATATTGCTTTGTCTCGCTCTCGCACTTCTAGTATGTACTAAGGGAACGAGACAGAGGGTATCCCTCTCTCTCTATTCCGGAGTGGTTGTGATCTTTCTAGAAACTTATGGAGCGGGTTTCCCGGGCCATATAAATATCGGAAGATGCCTCAGGAGGGCAGTTCTAATTTAACTGAGCTACAAGTGCGATCAAGAAGCGATATCCGGAGCGAATAACAAAGTGATACAAGCGACCTCGGCAAGTTATAGTGACTGTGATTAGCAAGTGCTTGGGACATTGTTAGTGATAAGTGAAGTGAAGTGACGTCGGCGACCATCCTTGTGGGAATAAACGTTTTTAAGAGTCATCAGGTGTTTTTCTCCAAATTGCGAACCCCGAGCTCGTAACAATATCATAATTTAAGATAATATAACTGGCAAAAATAGAGGTTGTTTTTCAACCGAGATTCCAAAATCCAAGGAGGTTTTTCAATTCGGCAGATATTTTTGTTACCCGGTTGCGTTGCGTTAGCTGGTTTTGGCTTTGAGGTCCGCTTTCCAGCTCTTTCTAGTCAAATTCATTCATTCATTTACATTTTGGGGTTGGCTCTATTTCAATATGATAGTTATACAGACGTTAAACTTGCTTCAGACAGCTAGTACCTCAACTAGGTCAAAATACAATAGTTAGTTATTTCAAAACAGATGTTCCCTTATCAGGTGTTAATCTAGTAAACGTGTCCAAACAAGTACAAGATAATGATCTGTAAGTAAGCCGTCATCATAAACATACAGAATAACTGTTCTGAAAGTACATAGCGAGCAAGCTACATCTAAATGTCTCGATGGTCCAGCGTGACGTTTGCCTCAGACCCGGACGTCGTGGGTTCGAATTCCACGGGGAAGCATACTTTGTTTAGTAGTTACCAGTTCGGTTAAGGCATTGAAGGCTCGAATCACCTGATTGTCTGATAATAATTCACGATGATTCCATGCTTTGGAATACATGGTAAGCCGTTGGTCCCGTGTGCCATTTGGTGGTCTTTAAAAGAAGTCAGAAGCCAAAACACAGTTCCGTAAAACTTTGGTCCACTCGATATGACTGAATGAATACATCTAAGTACTAAGGTTTCAGTAACTATTATTAATGAACTACACCCACATTTCCCATTTTGACACTTTATTATCCGTCCCCGACCAAACAGATAATCAGTCGGGCATCATACATCGGCTCCGAGGCAACCGAGGCGGCAACCGGGAACGCGCTAAGATGTAGGTAGACGTAATAGACATAACAGTACAATTTTAACACCTGTTCGAGGTCAAAAACCTTTGTGAAATTAGGTCATATTCTTAACAATATATTCTGTATGTTTGCTTGTAACAACTGTGCGTATATTATATATAGAATGCGCATGCGCATTATGTAAACACAGAACGTTTTGGCAGCTGCAATTGGGTTCAAGGAACTGTTAACGCAATAATATGAAGATTTTTATTTATTCTCTTATCAAATTTTATTCATCGATTGACGTGAAGCAGACGTGCCGCACGCGAATCTTAGTAATTGGTAATAGGGTCCCGTTTCACCCTTTGGGTACGGAATCCTGAGAAAATAGCGCGGGCTTTTCAATGGTAAACTTCGCAAATTTAACGAAACTTTATGAAGCTAATTAACATTAGTGATAGATAATAACATGTTGTTATCATTACAAGATGATATGACTCATTGCCAAATATACTTAGTTATTTTTAAGCGGGCCGATGTAAAACTGTGTCATCATAATTATCATCTCAGCGTTCTCCCGGTTTATTCTAAAAGTCTGTATGTAAAAGTACGGATTTTACTAAAAATAAATAAATTCTATTTTTAGTTAAATCCGTACTTCCATACTAATATTATAAATGCAAAACTCTGCCTGTCTGTTACGCTTTCACGGCCGAAGCGCTAAACGGATTTTGATGAAATTTGGTATGAATATAGTTGAAGATCCGGGGTCAAACAAAGGCTACTTTTTGACACAGGCGGAGCTGCGGATAAAATTAATATTTTTGCAGTTATTCACACGATTTTCACAGAATATGCTACTAAACCCTTCGTGCGCCGGACCGATTCGCACTTGGCAGGTCTTTTATTATTACAAAATTATAACTAAATGACGTAACGTACGTAACCCACGTCTCCGCAGCCTTTAATTCACCAGGTCCATGTGACCTTATTATTCAATTGCCGTCCGTCACGCTCTGCCGGCCAGCCGGTGAGTCGGCGTGCTTGCCGCAACAACACAAAAAAAGAGGGGTGCTATTATTTCTTTTAACCGGTATTTGGACTAGCAGGGAAATAATTCACTTAGCAATAAGTTCGTTTTAGACATATTATGAATAAAATAATTCAGTTAGTACTATAAATAAGTATGTGACAATAACTATATAGATTACCGTTTTCCCAATACATTTTCTTTCCCACACAGTCAATATCAAGCTGTCTGAAGGCATCTAATTTATATAAACGATTGCCAAGTAGTAGTACGTCTGGATTTCCGTGTAAAATTGGTAGGTCATTCCCTCCATTGTAATGACCAGTACGACCAAATCCTGTGCTTCAAAGCAAAAACTGTGGCCGCAAGTAGGAATCACGCTTGGTCACCTGACTTCAATAACAACATGTGTACTTTTCAGATTAATAAGTGGTCTCCGCGACGCTTATTAATCTAAGATGAACGTAATAATACAGGTAACCATCTGCCTATCAATTCTAAACAAAAATATCTTGACCAATTAACCCTTTTCATCACGGCGAGACGGCTTCTTCCTGCGTCCATCAAGAAGCCCTACAGTCCAAACCACCAGCCCGTCACACTTGATCCGCGTTTCCCAATATCCGTCGCGGTGTTTACGTTATCTTTGTTATGATTGCAGACATAATGCCAGGAAATGGTGGATTTGTTTGTGATTCCAAATTTTTGTCTATAATCCCTGGTAGTTAGGTACATCCAGTTATTTAGTGGTGAACTATGGGAAGAAAAAATCCCTTGGTCCATCTAGGTGGACTTATGGGGTGAACCACGGGGTGGGAGGACATTTTAGCGGTCGGCTGTCCCAGATATCGCTGAATTCTGTCAAATGTTCTTACGGGCCCAAAATTGGGCCACCTGTATAGCGTTTGCGTAACATTATTCAGGTCCCTATTCCATGATTCCCGGTGGCCATCTGGTGGTTGTTAAAGGTCCTCCAGTGTGCAGGTCTCGGGGCAGAAGATGTGCCTTTGTCTGAGCATACGCACTGCACTTACAAGTACTGTCGCTTGTGTAGCACCATCTGGCCAGGTTGTCCCTGCAACGGCCAATTTGGGTTTTCAGCCGGTTGAGCCGGTTAAGGCACTGCCATTCCATATTGGCCAGGGCAGCCAGTGGCCACGCGGAAGATTTTCCGCAACTGGGACAGCTCGGAGGTGCATCTCCTCAGCCAAAGATTCATTCTTAATGAGGTTGCATCTGATTCGGCAGCATGAGTCGAATGCAGAAAGCTGCGTCTAATCTTCAGTTTGACCGTCGCAGGCTCGTCGCCTTACATGGGATGTCTGGGATCTACATGGAATGGCTAGCGGATACAACATTTTAGCTGGAATCGGTTTAAGGCAGGCTGTGGTGATACGGCACGTATCATTTAATGTAGCATCCACCCTTCGGGCATGCGTCGACCGGCCCCAGACAGGACCGGCATATTCACCCGCAAAGAAACAAAGAGCAATATCTCTGCAGAAGCACCCCATTTTGTAGAAGTCAAGCGACGTGGCAAGTTGTTTCTGGAGTTCACCTTCTGTTTTATATTCTGACAGTTCATTTTGAGATTTAATGATCTGTCAAAAATTGTCCCAAGATATCTAAATATCTTAAGGTATTGACAATGATCTATCGAAACTCCTTTCCACGAGATATGCTTGATTTTTCCGGAGGTGGAATGCACAAGCTCGAGTCTTTATCGGGTTTGGCCTCAAAGCATTTTGGGTGTAGTACTTGCTAAGGTCATCAAGAGCGACACTTAGGTTATTTTCCATACTACTACTTCGAAGGGACGGTCCTGAGAGGCTAGAGCGAAGTCGTCAGCATAGAGGAATCGGCTTGTAGCATCTGTAGTTGGCTGATCGTTCGTATATATATTTAAGAGAAGTGGTGCCAAAACGCTGCCCAGTCCGTTCTTTTGACAACGCTTTAGATCTACTTTTCTCCGATGTAATTAAGGTGGACTTGAAACCGGCGGTTCCTATGTAGTTCAACAATATTTTGGTTAGTTACCTACAATCTGTGAAACCTTTTCAAGAAGCAACCTATGATTAACCGTATCATAGGCTGCTGTAAGGTCTACGAACACCACGCCGTGACGCGCCCCAACTCAAATCCGTCCTCTATGTATTGCGCAAGCTTGAGGTTCTGACTACCACATGACCTGCTAGGGCTAAATGGGAATGCTCAGGGATCAATCCTGGCTTCGCAACACTCACTAAGCGGTCATTCGGAAGTTTATCGTTGGGGACCATCGTGATGTAGAGATTGGTTCATTGAACTCAGCACCACAGCCTGGTTGGGATTCGCCACAGCGAATTTTCGAGCGAAGCTACCGACGCCTAAAAAATATAACAAACTAGCTAGCTATTTTCCGTGGCTCTGCCCAGCTGTCTACGTCAAAATGTAGCCCCTATGTTTTAGCCCCGGATCTTTAACGATATCCATAACAAATTTCATCAGTCTGACAAGACAGACAAACTTTCACATTTATAATATTAGTATGGAGTATGGATAGTATGGAAGGAATTATGGATGCGGTAACCAAGCCCCGCACACTAGCGACTAGGGACCAAGCAAGATTCCTATGAGTTCGGTTCGGACCCCATACGGTTTTATATCACAAAACTCGACTCGAGTCTATGATAACGATTTAGTACGATCTAAATTTTCATACTTACGTATATGGAGCCGCGGGCGCTTAGCTATTTTATTAATAACTATAAATTAATATACAAAAAGTAATAGTATCGCCCTCGAAGCTCGCCGACGAGGTTATTTTATATAAATACGGGTGATGATGTCACCACGGCGACCCGCGAGTGGTGATGTCACCGAGCGACATCTAGTGATGGGAGGTCGAGGTCGGCTGATATCACTATTATAAATTTTGAAAATAAAATCTGTTTATTGCATTGACTTTATATGTTTACTAGCCATTTCCTGCGGCTCCGTCTTCGTCAAAAGTATATATTAGGTGTCTATCATACAAACTTTCATTTAAGTTAATAAATATTTTAGTAATTACTAAGTAGCTGACGCGACAGACATTCGCTTAACTATGATTTTTTTCTTTCGTAAGAACCTATTCCTGACTATATTAACACAACAAAAAAAGAATAAGCGAAATCATTCCATACTTTCAGGTGTGATGCAATGACCACGACAAATTAACAGTCAAATATGACATAAATGCACAATTATGTAAATTAAACTTAATTAAGTGCTAGACACCATATAAATTGGTGATTTAAAGAACAATAGCTAAGTGTCTATGTCTAGACATGCAAAATAAACTAAGTACTTTTGAAGGTAAACAATCAACAAAATTTTTGTGGTATCATCTTAAAACCTTTGACCATCAAAGTTTATATTACGAGATGTGGCACAATCCTCCTTTTAATAAACCTTTTAAAAGTAGACAAATCATATCTTATTTCCGTCGAAATGTGAGTGAGAAAGCGAGATGGCGCTGTAAGATGTGTAAGGCAACATTTTGCTTAGTTACTTATTCACACCGAAATTACGAGGTGATAGTAACCCCCTGGGCTTCGAATAAGGATCTCATGCTCTAAAGATGCAGCTAAGAAAAACTCTAGGATCAAGAAAAAGATTACGCACAAAAGCTTACGGCAGTAATTTTTCTTTGCCCATTTAATAGACTCCGAGCTGAAGTTAGGAGCTGAATAAGCGGGCCTTTTGAGTAATTCCCTTTTTAAAGGTAGGGCTATCCAGTCTAAGGCCCACCAACTGAAATGCTTCAATTGCTCAGTCTCCTACATGGTTGAGGATTTTAAAGAAGCTAACAAAAGATCAGTAAGGGGCTTAAATACACACAAGGTGACTTTTAAACACCAGTTATATTTCTACAGTGCTTGGTATGTAAATAACAAACAAAATGTAAAAATTGTTAATGATTTTAGAAATAAATGAACCCAAACTGCTTTCAACAAATTTTTTTTAATTAAAAAAAAAAAAAAATTTAAATTTCAGGTTAGCGTTTTCCCTGATGCATCCTTAGCCAATTACAGAACGCTATCAACACTACATACAATTATAAGTTTTTATAAGTGCTTTCTTTGACAGATAATAGTGAGAAAACGGAACTACACAGATTTTAACTTTTTTAAAAGGGAAATAGGTATCTCCTTTTCTCTCAAATCTGAATACTGTCCCAGTTGCCTGCTTGGCTGCTTGATTTGGTACTTCTATGATTTCGTATATTCAGACTGCAGGAATTGGAAGTATGCGGGATACTCAACTCCACAGTTATTTACAGCAGATGTAGCATGTTTGGGCTCATTAGAATTAACTTCCTTGTGTTTCTTTAATTTACTGACAAAAACAACATTTACTGTTTACACTGTTTTCAGAAAATAGATCCAGATCATTGTAAAATTACGAAGTTGTGACTTAATATGAAATTTTCTGTGATTCTGAATGAACATAGGGCAGAGAATGATTCCAATTTGCATAAATTCGCCGCGCGGCTACAACCGGTACGAATTCGTACTATTAAGAAATTGAAAACGCAGCATGGCTACTAGGTACTTATTTATAGTACACGAAACCTGACTACAATGCCACATGCAATGGTCTACGTGAGACTACCTGTGCAGCATTCATTGCCTACTTATCAGCTAAAAGTGGGTCGGAAGGCGCCGCGCCCAGAAATACCCCGCCCTTTCCCCGCTTTGTAATTCCAATGGGATTTTACTGTTTACATTTTTGAACATATTTTTATTCTGTAATTTGGCATTGAAACTTAAACGACAGTTGTAAATATTTACAGAACTTTCTTGGCTGTCTTTCACAATATTTAGCCTACATACTTTCCAGTCAGGTTTAACGACGCAAAACAAGGTTTTCTAACTTGTGAATTTTTTTAGATACTCAGTTCGTGTTTATAATATTATTCTTACCTGTTGATCAACAAGATCCCATCAAACGGTGAATTCAAAGCCGAAAAGCTCTAGGTAGGTACCTCACAATAGATATTGTTTCCAGTAAGTAAACACTACGCGATCACACAAAAAGGGAGAACTGGTAAAAACACTGTCACCACGGATCAACCTTTCCAACACACGGTTTCACTTCCAATTAGTCCCGGCGATGAGTCTATTGTGTAAAATTATGTGCACACGAACTTGCTATCTACAAGAATTCTCATTCATTGCAAGGTGAAATCATTCGAGACGAGTGGCAGTTGGTCGTCTCAACGAAAGCAACTGCTGGCGCGGGAGGCAGGGAGATCGCGCGCGTCATCCGCCATATTGGACAATTACGTCACCTAGACATTTTTTGAATGACATGACATTTGTTCACCTCGAAATGACAGTAGAGTTTATTTTTTATTTAATGGGTTGTACGGCCCTGAAAACAAGTCATTTGTGGTATCTTCTTCAGTCCTACTACTAATAAGTTTGGTTTTGTCAAGTCTCTAGTCAAGTCTAACATCCATATTCTCAAACGTTTTCTCAAACTCGACTCAGCCTTACTCTACCTCATTGGTATGATTAGTTGTCACAAGATTGCTTGACTTGAAATGATTTCTCATTTGAGGTGAGTATCGAACTGTCAAATATAAGGTTGGTCGAATGGTACCTTGAGGCGTCCTTGAAATTAAATAAAGTAGATAAAAACGGGTTTTTGCCACTTTTGGCCTAGGTATTTACTTGCTTCTTTTTATTTTTACTCTATTCTTTTGTAATTTTGAATTTTTGTGTTTAAAATTGTTATTATAACCTCATTGGGGGTTGCTCAAGCAACCAACTAAGAATGTCGTTTTCAAGGGAAGTTCGAGGACTTCCCTAAAGAGTTTGAGTAAATAAAAGGACGTTCATAAGGTTATGTTTAAGAATACGGGGGTTAATCACGTTTGTTTGACCCATTGAGAAATGAACGCAAATGATGTGAACGTTCCATTCTCAATGGTTTGACCGATGCACTTCAATTTCAATGAATCAATTACTTTACTTTAAAAAAACTTGTTAAAGCAAATAACAAAAAAACTTCTTCAGAAATAAAAACCTTTCACTGATTAGGGATCTACGCTACGGGTTCAGCCTCCTGAATAGAAGATTAAGCGCTTTTAACCACTGGGCTTACTTGACTAAAAACTTGATTAAAACAAAAATATTCTAAACTAGCTTTTTCCTGCAGCTCCGCCTGATTCAAAAAGTAGCCTGTATCTTCAACTATATTCTTACCAAATTTCATCAAAATCCGTTGAGCGGTTTGGCCGTGAAAGCGTAACAGACAGACAGAATGACAAACAGACAGACTTTCGCATTTATAATATTAGTTATAGTTGTAGTATTAGTAGTTTATCTATGGGACTAACATATTATATGCTGATATGGAACTAAAGGTAAAGATGAAAGCCGCGAAGGCATTCAACAGGCTGGTTCAAGAAAATTTGACCTTTTTTTTTTGTTAACGTAGGGGAAATGCATTTATGCACAAAGTGTGGGACTCCCAGGCGTAGCAGCAGCGCCTGGACTACCCACTTTAACCCCTACGGCGTTTCCGCACCGGCTGTTGAGGGCGCCATGGGGTCGCGTTAGCATTCTACCACGACGCCCTCCAGCTATGGCCTTTCGGCCCCTCTGTTGGCCTTTCGGCCACCCCCCCAAATCGGGCAGTGGCCCATAAATGGACCACGCCCGTCCCCCAGACCCACATCCATTCGCCGTCTCATTATAGACGGCGGTGGAGTGGGTTGTTGGCAGAAATTGGCCGACAGTCAACAAGACCCCGACTACCAGGAAGTTATTAACTGTCGCCCAGGGTGCATCGTCGCGAGTCCCTTGTCAGCCCGCCCTCTCACCAGATCCGTGGGATCAAATGAGAACGCAAAGCTTTTAAAGGACCGGGCACTCGAGGAGGTTCCCTGCCTTGCACCCCAAGAAAATTTGACCTGGAGTAACCCCTGTTTTTCCCAAAGTATTACCGTGGAAACCAAGATCCACACCCACACACACCACGAGTTAGAAAGAGAGAGGTGGATAACGAAATGCATTCAGGTCAAATTTTTAGACATTAGTCTATTGTAAGCATGCGCGCTATCTATCTTGATCTATATATCCATGTATGCTATCTTGATCTTTAAATATGAAGGTTATTTGGCTTTTTTTGGATTTGTTTGGCTAAATACGAAAGTAAAAACCATATAAAAAAAACTATCATTTGTCTGTCAGTTTGACATTATTGTACTCCGTCCATTTGTGTCAAACTGACTTGTAATGGGTGATACCTAGTTTCTTTCTTGTTAAAGTTTAATTTCGCCATTCTTTCTAATTTGTGATTTCCTTCTTGTTTTTGTGTTTCTTGATACATTATCTTGCTCAATTTTAAAAGTACCTATTACATATATATTATTATCTAGTGCGTTAATATTTTATCATACACTGCGAAAATGCAAGGTAGATATATTTACACAATTGTATAGTGATGAAATCGAATCGCCTTTGTTGTTTTTATTGAATTATTCATTATAAAAATAATTTTCAGATACTAGACCAGAGTTGTACGAAGAAGTAAAGTTGTACAGGAATGCCAGGGAGCGAGAAAAGTAAGTATTGAATCAAGAAAAAATGATGTTATATTGATATTGTTATATTGGTATTTTAACAAACACGATAAGTGCTAGTACGGAAGTTGCTTGCAGAGGAACAAAGGCAAGGGAAAAAATATCTATTTCAAAATCAGGTGAAATTGTGATCAAATACTAATCTTTTAGTACTTATATAAGTCTACTCACTAAGAAGGATAGAAAAGCATAAAAATTTAAGGAAAAGTTAGAGTGTGTTACTCTACTACAGGTGACTCATTAGTTATTTATTAATTAATGTACCACATACAAAATTGTAAAGCACAATAGGTTATCCATACTAATATTATAAATGCGAAATTGTCTGTCTGTTGCCACCAAAGCGGCCTTACCGCTGAACAAATTTGATGAAATTTGGTATGAATATAGTTGAAGACCCAAGGTCAAACAGGCTACTTTTTGCTGCAGGCGGAGCTGCGGGAAAAAGCTAGTATTAAATAAATATATAAGGGACAACAGGTTGTGTAAGCCCAAATGATATATATATTAACAATTGCTTGATGTAAGTCTGAGATTTAAATTGATGAAGAACAAGATAATCATAATAATAAACAATCAATCCTTATCATTTACTCACTAAACCCAAAGGTCGTAGGTTCGATTCCCATAGCTAGCATACTTTGTCTAGCCACCATGGTAAAACCACCTGATTGATAATTCCATACTTTGGAAAGTACATTAAGCAGTTGGCCCGGCTGTGATTTGGTGATTTTTAAGGGAGCTGCTTCACAGTCCAAAAAGCAGTTCCTATAACTCTGAAACCAGGGTGTACTGTAAAGAGTCAATTGACCATGTAACCCACTCAATATGAATTCATTAATTTCTTTATTGCAAGTAACAATGATTCATTTATTTATTTATATTTATTATTAATATGATGGCGGAGTTTTGGTCCACAGAAGTATGATAACTGCCAGAGTCGACTTGCTAAGAAAAAGATTGATATCTATTTCTTAATACCTTCACAGGTACGACAACATGGCCGAACTGTTCGCCGTGGTGAGCACACTACAGCATCTAGAGAAAGCGTACATGCGTGACTGTGTGCGTGCCCAGGAGTACACCGCTGCGTGTAGCAGATTGCTGGTACAATACCGTGTGGCGTTCAAACAAGTGCAGGGAGACGAGTTTCCAACTATTGAAGCTTTTGTTGACAAATTTCGGGTATGTTGTTCATGATTTTGTTCATATTAAGTAGGTAAAATACATGAGGAGCTCGATAGTGGAGCGCGACCCACGTATCCGTAGCGAATGCGCGTGTCAAGCGCCGGCGAGACGCGACCACTATAAGATTGGTCGCCATTTAGTAGCATTTTCTATCTCGAGCTCCTCTGTGCTTCGGAAGGCACGTTAAGCCGTTGGTCCCGGTTGTTATTCGATAGATAGCAGTCGTGTCTTTAGGCAGCCTGAAAAATTCTGACAGTGTTGGCCACTAACACACCTCAGTGCTTGTCTAGGATTCATCCCCAATAGGCATATTTTGAGCTCCAAGCTTCGGAAGACACATTAGGCTGTTGGTTCTGGTTGTTATTGATAGATCAGTCGTAATACTTTATCAGAAGCCACTAGGAAGCCAGTTTATACCATGATTAATCTGAATCTCTAAGATGTCTGAATCCATACTAATATTATAAATGCGAAAGTCTGTCTGTTACGCTTTCACGGCCAAACTGCTGAACGGATTTTGATGACATTTGGTATGAATATAATTGAAGACCCGGGGTCAAACATAGGCTACTTTTTGACTTAGGCGGAGCTGCAGTGTTAAAAACTGTATTAAATAGTTTTTCTGTAATTTAATGTGATTCAATTCTCTTACAGTTGGACTGTCTAGCTGCCCTGGAAAGGATAAAGGAGAACAAACCCAACCTCATCAAGGACGACAAGGGCAACACAAATAAATACATTGCTGAAATCGTTTCGGTATGGCATTTTGGAATCAATTGTGCATTAATTTTCTTTCCGCACTGCTTATCACACTTTTAGTTTTCTGTGCCTAAAATAAAGTGTAAATTTAATAGTAAAGCCGAAGAGATTTTATTACAAGTTCATACATACTATATGCAAGAAGACTTTCTCCAACCAAATATATAGGGTAAAACGGTCTAGACTGGAAAAGCATCCTAACCAGTTAGCATCACAGCTCATCATACCGGACTGCTTCCACCGCCTGAAGCGTGGTAGTATTCTAGAACTAGGAAGCCATGTATAGGCTAACATTAATGTGACGATTGTTCCTAAAGAGGAATAAGTCTTTACGAGCAAATCATTAAACACATCTGCTCATAGCCAGAAAGGCTGATTGCAAGATTTAAGGAGCCTTTGTCGGGTGGAGCCAAGTCCATTTACGCTTTCTGGAGAGCGGCCATGGCTAAAAGATAAGCTTGCTCCACCTTTGACTTTCCCCATGAGGCTGGCACAGTCACAATGTGTGACTGAAGCCTCACAAAAAAAAAAAGATTTAAAGAAAAAAATGGGTAAAATAGTGATGTGCCGGATATCCGTATCCGCGGATATCCGAGGCAAAAGAAAGATCCGTATCCGTTACTTTTTGGCGGATCTTTTACCGATCTATTTACCTTACTAATTTTAAATTTACAGATAAAATTCTATAAGGCGCAAATTTTGCACTTTGCACATTAATCATTTATTATCACAAAATAATTCCAAATTACACTACTAAACTTATTTGTAGACATTTTTTTAAACTCATGTACCAATACCAAACACACGCGTTATCTATCTATGCTGCCCAGTGTCACATTAAACTAAAACAAAAGAAAGACCCGACGCGCAATGCAAGTCGAAACATGTCTCAACTAAAGATTGCGCGCGCCGACACCGTTTGTGTTAGAAAGTTAGTGTGACAGACGTGCGAGTAAGTACGCGAACTTATGGCTCGACGAGCTTTTTCGCCCGTGTGTCACCGTAAATACGCGTACTTTAAAACCGTCGCGCAAGTTCGTCGGCGATCCAACCGGTTTGAAATCTTGCTCGTAGCTCGTCTCGGCTCGTACGTGTGGCAGCACTGCGAGCCGCGAGCCGCCATTAATGGCTGGTTTACACACGATCCAGTGCTTTCACGGACACATTCCTATATAAAAACCCTACCATTGTTTGTCTTTTCATAGCTACATCTCTTAAGAATGCATCCAATTCGTTTAACCACTTCATTCTGAAAATATATTGGTTAGCACCAGCCCCCGACCGTGTAGATTTTTTTATTTTATCAACTTCCAAGTATTATGTTTATCTTTTATTTTGTTTTTGACATCCGAATTAGTAAAACCCCTATTAA
Source organism: Euzophera pinguis (assembly GCA_947363495.1). Classification (NCBI taxonomy): domain Eukaryota; kingdom Metazoa; phylum Arthropoda; class Insecta; order Lepidoptera; family Pyralidae; genus Euzophera; species Euzophera pinguis. Next base: position 711,114 of record OX376176.1, on the reverse strand, counting down.
TCATTCCTAGACAAATATTTATTAACGCTGTTGTAGCCCTAGATTTTCTATTCCGTTAATAAATTGATTTTCTATTCCACAAGCATTCTTACTGACGGTCAATACGGCGGGTAATTAAGTGTCCATGACGTCACTGGATCGTGTGTAAACCAGCCATTATTCCTAAATAACACAAAGCTTCTTCTGTCGACGACATCGCAATACAGTGTGAGCAAGCTTCACGTGTGTCACCGACGTCGAGCCGAGTAAGTTCGCAAACTTAAAAACCGCGTACTTTAAGATCGTGCGTCTATCACCCACTAAAGTTAAGATCCGTATCCGTTTCCGCAGATCACTATAAAATGGTGCCCTATTTTTTTATTGAAATTGGTCTAGTTTCACGTACAAAATAAATTTGTGCTATAGTCCACTTCTGTTCTTACACTTTGTTCATGTAAAAATGTTTCCATCACCAGTTATTCATCACGCTAATGGACAAACTCCGGCTGGAGTTCCGGGCCATGGACATGATCCAGCCTGAACTCAGGGACCTTCGGGACACCATGGACCGACTGCTGATGCTGCCCGACGATTTTGAGGGGAAACTCAAGGTCTGACTCTTTCTTATATTAGGCTTAAGCAGCTCCTATAAAGAAAATTTTTGGTTATAGAACCCAGCGCTGCATCATCATTTTAAGAAGAAATTATTGGCAACTGGTAAACAAGCTGGAAGAGATCGCTCGATAAATCGGCCTTTTATTGTGTTGAATTTTTGTTTTGGTGGACTTAAGAGTATTGTATTGGAAGACATTAAAAGGTAAAAAAAATATTAAGAATTTATCTTCTCTGTCAGGTACAAGAATGGTTAGACAAGCTATCGGAGATGTCCGCTTCAGACGAGCTCTCCGAATCTCAAGTCCGCCAGCTGGTCTTCGATTTGGAGACTTCGTATACGGCCTTCAACAAGTTCCTGCATAAGGACTGATTATAAGGTTAGATTTTCAATTTTTTTTGCATAAAGAACAAGTACCTATTGGAATCTCAAAACACATAACGTCTATATTTAAAATGTACGAACCCAAAATACCGTATATTTGAAACTAGCTGACCCGGCGAACTTCGTTCCGCCTAACAGTCGATTCTTTATTTTTTTAGTTTTTCTTTATCGTGAGCTGCGCGCGGTACTGGACAGTACTTGGACATTGCAACATTACTTTATTTTTCTAAAATAAACGTAGCCTAAGTTACTCCTTATTACATCAGCTACCTGCCAATAAAAGTCCCGTCAAAATCGGTCCAGCCATTTCAGAGATAAGCCGGAACAAACAGACAGACAGACAGACAAAAATTGTAAAAAAAAAATATATTTTGGTGCATGCACCGTATATATATTCATATGCATGTAGTAAAAAACGGTTAAAAAATATTACAAACAGACACTTCAATTTTATTTATATGTATAGATGTATAGACAAAGTAATAGTCTGTTTATTCGCCGTCTTAACGTCAACTTTCTTTTCAGGTACAATCTGCGCTCAAAAGTGTTGTGCACGTTTTAACCGCAATGTAGGCTGTTAATGTTATGTTATATGAATACTGTAATCTTAAAAATGTCTCGTGGCACAGTTTTTTAAAAAGTTGCATTTTTTTTTTTTAAAGATTGATGGCGTGTTTCTATTATCCAAGTAACGCATGCAAGATAAAAATTGCGCAAAACTTGTTTGTTTGTTTGTAATATCTTTATTGTACAAAATAAATTATAATTTACATACACAAACATGGAAAAACAATAAGTACAATGGCGGACTTATCCCACTTAGGGATCTCTTACAGTCAACTTGAGTGATAATAAAAAAAAATATATCATTAATTTACGCTCGGCTAGCTCTCACAGTATATATTTTTTAATTTGCCTTTATTTGTTTTTCAATCAATCAATCAATCAATCAAATATTTATTTGCATAAAATGTAGGTTTTACAATGATTTTACAATATAAATAGGTACCCAAATACATTTTACCTTTGTAAAAGGTGTGCAAAAATACATAATTAATTAATTAATTGTAATGAGTAAACGTGCACGATGCAAAAATTTGGTTATATTAGTCTTAAGGGGTGCTATTTTTGATTGACTCACTCAAAGTCGAATGATTTTCGTTCGACATAATCGGTGATGAGTTTTAGTTCGACTCATCCGTTTCGAGTGAGTTAACTCAAAAAAGCACTCCAAGCGCTTAATGATGTAAACTTTATTAAAGTCTGTCAAAAATACGACAAAAAATTTTGACAAAACAAAATTGTAACTTTTTAATTAACCATGCTATGTATCTTAGGCTGTAAGATTACTTAAGACTATTATATACACTTTTTAATGTTATGTAAATGTAATTTAATTATATAAATAATACACATTTGTCATTGAAATGTGTTTTTATTAAGTTGCAATAACCTAATTTTTTTATTTAAAGAGAAAACAGTTAATACTTACCGTCTTACTACAAAAATTTATACATCTTTTTGAATAATTGGATAATGGCGGAAGAAAACAAAGAGGTTTTAAATAAATACGTTAGAACGTATATTCAAATATTAACAAGGATGGTATAGCGTCTGCCTCCTAACACAGTGTGAATCAGAAAGAAGAGTGGTACGAGTGGTTTCTTTTTTTTTTTTGACATGACCTACAATTTCTTGTCACAAAAATCAAAATTTGTTCAAAATTTACAGCGGGACAGTGGTACAAGCGGGGCTGAATATTTTATATATACTAAAGGTTCAGTGCTTTGCAATTAAATTAATAAAATAGGCTACTTGACTGTGTTCATACTTGGTTAATATTGTTATACTAAACAAAATATAAACTAAAAAGTGTCCGATTCTGAAAACAACAACAAAATTGGTTGTTAATTAAGGCAGTAATTCGATTTTAAAGTTTTCTCTAGAAGGAAAGTGAGAGAGTGGTGGGGACGTCTTGCTATCCCTTGTGTACGCACGAAACCGAGTGGCAGTGACGTCACAGCTCACACAGTGCATTCTTTTCTTGATTTTTGACAGTTTTCCCTTCCACCAAATTTCAAAGGCTTATAACTTATTTATTTTTGAACGGATTATAAAAATTCTTTCATAATTCTGTTTCTGGAAATAAAAATATTGATATGAAAGAAAAAATAAAAATTAGTAGAATACCCAATTCAAAACATTTAGCAACAAATAAAGATGGACAAAATTGCTGAACACCATCAAAATAAAAATTTTGGTCAATTTTGGAAGGCCACAAATAAACTTAATCATAGCACTAGCCTTCCCATGTGTATATCGGGTGCTCGTGAACCGAGCGATATTGCAAATGTATTTAAGCAACGTTTTCGTGTAGAGTCACCACTGGGGCCGGCAGCGCCGCCGCCGTTGACCAATGCTGGGGTGAATGGTCCGAGTCGTAGTGTGTTTTTCTCAGCTAAAGCTGTAGCCGAAATTATTAAAAATATGGTGAGGGGAAAATCCCCTGGACATGACCACCTCAGCATCGAGCATCTGCAACATGCTGGTGTCCATCTGCCAAGGGTTTTGTCTATGTTTTTTAATTTATGCATTGGACTTTCATATCTTCCGGATAAGTTAATGCGAACGATAGTGGTACCAATCCCAAAGAACAAGACAGGTGACGCCTCAGATGTGTCCAATTATAGACCGATCTCACTTGCAACGATCGTAGCTAAGGTTCTGGATAGTTTGCTTGGCAGGCGTCTGGATGAGCATGTCACCTTAAATGATGCCCAATTTGGTTTTAGACCAGGCCTCTCCACAGACAGTGCTATCCTGTGCCTAAAGCAAACTGTCCGGTACTACACGACAAGAAAGACGCCAGTGTACGCTTGTTTTTTGGACCTGTCATCTGCATTTGATCTTGTATCATACGATGTTCTATGGGAAAAAATGAATTCTGACACCGATTTACCTAAAGAAATAATATCGCTTTTTAGACATTGGTACAGCAAGCAAATAAATAATGTTAGATGGGCTGGTTCCTTAGCTGAAGAATATAGATTGGAGTGCGGTGTGAGACAGGGGGGTTTAAGTTCTCCGATGCTCTTCAATCTATATATGAATAGGCTGCTTGATGAGCTCAGCAGTACTGGTATCGGTTGTCATGTGGACGGAGTCTGCATTAATAATATTAGTTATGCGGACGATATGGTGCTGCAGCCGTAGCATGGCTCGCGCGATAGATAAGAGTCGCGGCGCATAAACTTCTTAAACTCCACGCTATTTCTATCTATTATGCGAGCATGGGTTGACAGCGCGATATAGTATCTCCCCTAGATAGATTTTTAACGACGCGACATAAGGTCTTGACCATTAACCACGCTGATAATGGCCATTTATTAAAATTCTTAGTGAAGTGAGTACCTGAAAAAAGTAAGATAAAGCTTCGATAAATACGAGTTTTTGTTTTATTATCATAAATCATTTTTTGAATATCATATATCTGTAACTCTTCTTTACTTTGATAAGTACTGGATATCCTTTGACAGTACGGGGAGCCAAGTCTTCCTCCAGTTCCTCGCATAAATATTGCACCATTACCGGGCTGATTTTATAATTTTCTAAAAATTCTTCCCTAGGTAGACTCCAAATATGGGCAAGCTCCCTTACTTCCGTCCTTTGACGCTTCCTTGCCTCCTTTTCTTCCAAAAGGACAAAATATGTCTAATATAGCCTCTTGACATCTATAACAAAAACAAACATTTATAGAAAGGGCCAAAGATTACAAATTGCAAACTGTAATTAAATTTTAATAAATATGTATTCTTTACTTACTTTGAACTAATTGACAGTAAGTTTAAAGTAATTCTATTGATCATTTACATAAAACCGCTCAATTTAATAAGTAAAAACGATATTTTTAATAAACTTACCTTTTATCTGGGTCTCGAAAATCGCAGATAAATTTAAGCCACTAAACTGTCAAAAGTCGACAATTTATCTTCAAAACACGGCAGCCATCTTGTAGCCATGCTCGCACTTGAGACAAATTATCGCGGTCTTAGATAAAATGACAGGTCGATTGCAAAATTTAAACCAATGTTTAGAACCCATGCTCGCAACGTTAGATAACGCGGGAAGTGCGATAAAATCATAGGTTAAAACAGTTGTCGCGCTAACCATGCTGCCCGTGCTGCTGAGCCCATCAAGTGGAGCTTTGAACAAGCTTTTAAAAATTTGTGAGCGTTATGCTGTGACTCATGGACTCAAATACAGTGCGGTTAAGAGTGAATTCATGTTTTTTAAACCGGACCGCCAGCGTTACACTAATGTGCCTGTTTTCACTCTCTCAGGCACCGCAATGAAAAAAGTTGACAGTTTCAAGTATTTGGGTCACTGGGTCACGGAAGACATGAAGGACAATCAGGATATCGAAAGGGAGCGGAGGTCGCTGTCTGTTCGCTGTAATATGTTGGCCCGCAGATTTGCTAGGTGTACAAGTGAGGCTAAAATTACGCTCTTTAGGGCATACTGCCAATCGTTCTATACTTGCAGTCTGTGGGTTGACTATAAGCAGGGAGCATACAGCGATCTTCGCGTACAATACAATAACGCGTTCCGGGCATTGATGGGACTGCCGCGCTACTGCAGCGTTCATGTAGATGGGTTCGCGGCCATCATGAGGAAGCGATGCGCCTCACATCTAAGGCGCATGCGCGACAGTCCCAACAGTATTCTGTGCGCGCTGGCAGATCGGTGGGACTCGCCAATGCTAGCTCGTTGGATAAGGCTGCACGCAGTCATTTCATCGACTGGTTGCAGCTGTTTTCAGCTGGCTTTTTGTGTACTGTTTGTCTGTTTTATGTATGTTACTAACACTAGTTTATAAGGTCAATCATTGTTACTAACACTAATATGGATCTATGGTCTGAAATAAATGAATTTATTATTATTATTAACACATCTGTTCAACATTTTACGTTAACCCCCTTATTCATGAAAAATACGTACAATATGTCAAAATTAACTGAAATATGTCAAGACAGAAAGGGACTTAACATAGTTTAGTTAATGTAGGCTTAACTAACGTTCGTTTAATAAAATATGAAGAAGGGGGGGGGGGGGGGGCGTTAAGTGTAAAATATGTGATAAACGCGATGAAACCGTAATAAAGATAATTAATTCTATTGGTGTTCCCATAAAAAAAATTAAACCTTTTTCTGATGTCGCGACTACACGTGGCCTATTTGCGATGTGAATCATTCTTTTTTTTTTATATACAACTAAGTAGGCAAACAGGCGTACGGCTACAAATTGGCAAATATGCCATGTGTGGTTGCGCCATAACTCTGAAACTTTTACTAAAATTGTTTAGTATTGAATATTTGTAAACAAATGTTTAGTAACGTACGATACTGGCCGCAGGATAGGAGTTTTTGAAAAACTACGATAGTTAGGGATTATAAAAAGTTTATTAAATCTAATAATCACAAGCGATTATACTTAAGATAAAGTTAATTCTAAAACGTCTGAGAGCTACCGCGATTGGAGCATAACAGCGGCTGTCCTTTGGCAGTAATTTCCCACCGTGAATCCAGAATGCTTGATCTGCAGTTTCGGTTTATGGTCTGATCAGTTTCGGGAAAATGAATCAATTTGTTGATGGTTTTGTAAGGTCCGCGAAGGGATTCCATTATGTAACATGTTAGTAAACATTTTTAAGATTCTGTAGACTTTGTAGTTAAGATTTCTTTGCGTGTTGTACCTTAAAAAAACGTGCGAAAACATAAGACATCGTAACGTACCAATATGTTACTAGTATGTTACGTGTGTCAATTACTCACACAACTTAGTAATAAAACAACTGACGCGTACTACAGTCAAGTTTTTCAATTAAAAATACTATAAAAAACGTTCCAGGGTGGTATAAATATATGGAGTGGATACTACGAATAAAATAAATGGACCAAAAATGAGGGTCTCAATTTGTTTTTTTAATTTTTTTTATTACCCCATATCTCCTATAACATTAAAAGTAAAATATTTTAATACGGTTTTTATCGCGTCTATTACTTATTTGATTATCTCAACACCTAAAGTTTCAAACACTTTACAGCATTCATGGTCGCAGGCAGACTAAGTTGACATTTGTCTGTGATGTCATAATACATATACATTAGGTGTAAATAAATAAGTAATAAACGCAATAAAAAACCGCATTAGTAAAATTTAATGAGTAACAATCGCGAAAACATAAGGAATCATTATAACTCTTATCATTTCTTATCGAATTTGAAGTCTGTTTCTCTTGGAAGTAATAGACTTTTGTACTGATGTCTGAATTTTTAAAAACGTCTTGGGCCCAGGTATTTTTGTAAGTATGACTCGCTTTGTGCGAATTTCGAATGAAAATCATTCGACTCACAGTTTTTGCGTAAGTCACTTCAAAAATAGGGCGATCTCTGACTGAATCTGATACGAACATAAAGTAATATTTATTTGAATTGAGTAACTCCATATTTTCTAAACTCTATATTTTTAACGTATCGATCACGTAACTTCGATACTATACAATTTTTTGTAAGTATAGTAAGTCTTGTGTACTAATATTAAAAGTAAAAATATTATTTTTACGCCAATGAGTTTTTTCATGAGACTTCGAAGCATGGTGGCCATTATATTTTGCTTTGTGTTTGTAAGAGAGGTAAATATAGATATTTTTTAATTTTAAGTGGAAAGTAATGGGTCCTTTGCTCAGCAGTGAGACATCTAAGGCTATTAAAAAAACTTGTGGAAAAACTGTGTACTCAAAAATTACTGAAAAAAAATCCCGCCAATTTTCATGAAACTTTTTTTAATATTTATTTATTTATTTTTCTTTGTTTACGACATAGAATGAGCTGACACTGCGCAGCATCAGAAAGTTTGCTCAACGTTGTTTCTTTTTGAGTTATGTATCAGTTTTGTGGAATAATAGACTAGTTAAAATGCCTAAGGGTATTATGCGAATAAACATTATGCCAAAAAAACAATTAGCTTGAAAATTAATTGTACCAACATTTCCACTTGGCCAGAAACAATTATGCCTCAGAAAATAAATAACTACATATTAGGCCAAACTAGGTATGCCAAAGTACATTAGGACAAAACAAATTATGCGAAAAAAAGTGATTCCATTTGAAAGATATTTTTTTTTCTGGTATCAAATAGTTTTTTTTTTTTAATCAGGGCATAAACCAATTACTACAAGCGACGGACAAAAACTACTACCTTGTATCAGAAGCGTACAATCTGGCCCAAAAACTATTCAATCAAGGAAGAATTAGCTATGGTCGCACAAAGAATAGATCACTGACAACCATAGACACGTTTGTGGATCTAGTCACTATATTGAACGACCAAATGGCGCGCGATTTGAGAAGCGCTGTGATCAAGTATTATAAGATTAAATATTTTTATGATTTTACGAATTATGTTATAGCTTTGGAAGAGGTAAGTTTCTAACTCTTGAATTGTAAAGGTTTTTTGTTTTTTTTTTTAATCTGTGGATTTCTTTAAATATGGCTTTTAAGTTTGTTTTATTTTCACTTGACGTACGTTGCAAGACAAAATTAAGTCTAGTCAGAAGTGTTTAATTTAATTTTATTCAAGCCTAGTGAAATGGTAGTAAAACCGCACTTAGCGATTTCCTATGAGCAACAAGCATGAAAATCACATAATCACACACTGTATTCTTCCCAACACTCACGCTTGTTTACAAATACTTAGCAAAAACAAAATTTCTAGAAAATAAAATTATCGTCGAAACTGCTCTTTTTACTACAAACATAGTCTCGAACATTTTGTAGGCGTCACTTTTTATCCTAACAAAAATATTAAAATTAAGATTACCGTGGGAATCGAACCCATGAACTCAGGGTCTGCAGGCAACTGGAACCCTATTTTTGAAAACACAAAATCGATAAGTCTGAAGATTTTGCGTTCGATGTCGAATGATTTTTATTCGTCATAATCGGTGAGCCGAACGATTTTCATTCGACATATAAGTCATACATTTCAAAAATAGTGCTCCTGGGCTACAGAGGCAGTTAAATTCTTGACTAACAGATGGTAGACATAACAGAACATTGCCTAAAAGACCCAGTGGAGAGACTGAAGGAAATTGCGGAGAGTTACCACGAGGTCATCAAGAACTTCCAGGACAGTCGCCATTTTAATTCCGTGAACAAATGTCAGAAGGAGCTGCCTGATGAGGTGGCTGCGACACACTGTATCCTGCATCAGGCTGTACTGTAAGATTCACTTCTTGCCTTCTTTTATAAGAATATAGTGGAGGTCATGGGTTCGATTCCCATGGGATGTATACTTTGTTTATTTCTATTTAAATGACAACGGGACGCCCACAGAAATAATATTCGGTAGAAGTACCGTAGCGTGTGCCAAAGCCTATGGTACTTCTGCATATTCTTATTTCTGTGGGCGTTCCACAAATCGCGCGGGATTCGCGTTAGTGTGTAGCTTTTAGTTGTTTCGCAGTTTGGTTAAAACTTGCAGGCTTAAATCACTTGATTGTCTCATAATAATAATGATTCCGTGCGTCTAATGGGTGGTCGTTAAAGAAACCACGTCAGAGGCCGAAAGGTAGTTCCGAATAATTCTGACACCATGCTGTACGTACACGGTCGATAAACTATTTAACCCACTCTTAGAACATTTGTCTTATGTAGCGAGAATTACCAAAGCAGGTGGCCGATTCTCGCGCTTCTTTTGAGATAAAGATAAAGCGCTCGATTCTTCTGAGATAAGTCTAATTCGAAATTTCTCGAAAAAAAAAAACATGGCGGCTAACTACAGAAAACCCTATACCGTCCGCCATTTTTATTTATTTATTTATTATAAGGAAGACCAACAGCTTATATCTATACAATAGGTAAAAAACTTAAGCAATTTAGAAGCCAATTAAAGGTCCTCACAGATAGAACTAGAATAGTACAACTAACAAACCAAACATAGTACATACACTGTATTTTGAAAAAAAAAATTTTTTTTTTTTTTAATATTCCTATAATACGACTTTAACACAGATACGATAAATATAACAACCAACACGCGAGCGAATCGGTGTAATATAGGTATAGTAGGGGTCTCCGCTGTTGTATGGAGTGTCCGGAGTATGTCTTTTCTTTAAATCAGAACTTGGCCTTGTTCTTTTTGTATCGAAAAGTTAAATTTGGTTTTCTTTTCCTGCCTCATAAGGAAAGTTCCTGTAGAGTATAAACGACTTGCTAAGAAATTAACTTATTCCACCACCTTCTAGATTCAACGAAACCATGCAAGATAGCCTGGTTCCAATAGTCACGATCAAAACCAGACAGCACGCCCAAGACATAAACATGACCGTCTTTGGTGTCCAAAACTGCTTGAACGATTTTGTGCCCAAAATCTTTGATCAGCTGCTTTTGGACTCCTATACGAGCAGATGTGACTATATGAAGGTTATCAATACATCAGTTTCGGATCTGATCAAGGATAAGTGGAATAATGATACCAATTTTCCGGAGAAATGGGGACCGCTGGTGAAGATTCTGAAGGAAAAGTAAGCTTGCTTGTTGTACTTCTTCATAGCGAGTCGACTCTGGCAATTATACCTACTCCGCCACTGGGAAGGTATTGCCAGTGGCTTCGTTTAAATCACCAAGCGTGCACGAGTGCTGTTTTCAAATAGTGTGACTAACGCAAAATCGGCGAGTTTGTTCGATAGCGAACGATTTTTGTTCAAAGTTATGGTCCCAGGTGTTATCCTACCTATAATATTCCTATCTACTACCACTAACAGAGACGTGCACAGAATAATCCCGGGGTAGATAAGATAAAATTGACAAAGCCCGAGTCGAGTTCATCCAAAGGTCCCGTACAGCTATGTCTAGAAATAATAACTGTTTCTTGTTAATCCTCATAGAATCAACTATTTTATTCATTTGTAGAATCAACTATTTTATTAATTTTTCAAGAAGTATTGGTCTAATATCTAAAAAAAATTGAGTTCCTTCTTTTCCCATTTTACAGTTTTTTTCTATAAATATACAAATAAAGGTATCACAAACAAACGCTTTAACACTTGCCGTTTACATACGAGATACCTACAAAGCCCGCTGATACAATACACACAGTAAAATTATTTTTACGGTGCCTCCTGCCTTCCCATTGCATGTAACTTCTTTCGGCAAGTAAAAAACATGGCAAATTCTTTTTTTCAGGACCTCGAACGGAACGAAGAAGCTTCAAGACCCACTATTTTTAACTCTGTTTGCGGCGAATCTATCTTCAGAAGATGTCCTTAAGACTTTATTTTAATAGTCACTCTCTTGTAACCATATTGTAACAAAGTTGGTCGGATAATATTCGCAGTCAGTCAACTGCTGGACGTAGCCCTCCCCAAGGACTTCCAGAATGAGGAACGGCCTGCATTCAGCGTTTGATTCCGACTTTCTTCTGGTTAGTTAACTGACCATCTGTTCAAAAAGGTTCTCGTATGACGACAACGCAATGCAAGCGCAGCGTTGGACGACCACCGACCATATAACATTCACAAATAGAACTGTTGCTGGTAAGTAACCAGCTACTTAAGTGAAAATTAAGAGATAATTCTAGTATTTATTTGTTGTAAATATAAGCGTTTTATAAAACAACTGTGTTTTTTCATTGGTAAAAAGTATAAGACACATAAGTAAAAGAAAAATTGGTAATTATCAATTTTCATAGTCGGTAAACGTATGGCTGCAAGCTGCAAGTCTTTTTGTTGCACACTTAGATTAATAATTGGTCTCGCCGTCTCGCGCGGTCGTAGCGCCGCGGGGAGTTGCACATTGCACACACCTATTTACTGAAATGACGACTTCTCTCCGTCCAGCCAGACTTGTATCCAGAGCCGTAAAATAAATTATAAAAAAATATCCTGTCCATCTGTCACTGTCATACGTAGTATCCCTATGTAGTTTGTGGTCACTGTCAAGTAAAAATTTGGAGGTTAGTTTTGTGTTTAGATACAAATAAATTCTTTCTGATATTAATAAAAGAAATCGAAGTAAAGAATAACTTATCTTGTGCTAATATTAACTGAAAAACGTAGCCGCAATTGAACCTAACACAAAACATCAAGAATTTGTAAGAAATGAGTGTGCCGGCGTACGATCCTGGTCCAGAGCATTTCCAACAGTTTCCGTCCAATAGAATCATCGTCATCCACCCTGGATCACTTTACGTGCGTATAGGCAGGGCTTCAGACCTCCTGCCAGTGAAACAACTGCACTGCATAGCTCGGAAACGCCGTCCTGGCGGAAAAATATACCGCGATCCATTTGTACCGCCTAGCGTACCAAAAACGAAAGATTTGATAGAGGAATTAGAAGAATGTAGGCTTCAAATATCGCATACTCTGCAGACTTGTGTTCAGTCTAACGGCGCGCGGCGGTATGCGACTCCTCCGCAACAAATAGCAGCTTTTAATCGTCGTTCTTTACCTGAAAGCGTCAGCGATGGTGAACCCTGGGCTCAAGTGCAATGCGACATCGTTATAGGCGATCTAGTCCTCGATATTGACCCAGAATTACCTTATAACATACACTTCCCTTACAAACGGGGTGAATTTAACCTTCATTCTGAAGTTGGAGGGTCAATTTCCTCAGTACTGAATGACATGTACACTATATGGAGTTCTATAATTGAGTATAAGTTAGGAATACCACCAATAGAGCTAATTAAGTATAGATGTGTGTTGTTAATACCAGATATTTATTCAAGAAGTCATTTAAAGTACTTAATGTCTTTGTTATTGAGAGAGCTTGGATTCGGTCATTGTTTTTTGGTTCAAGAAAGTGTCGGAGCAACTTTTGGGGCGGGTATTGGTTCTGCATGTGTTGTAGATATAGGCGATCAAAAAACAGCCATTTCCTGTGTTGAAGATGGGATTTCTCATAAGACTACTAGATTACGCATGGACTATGGTGCCGGTGATGTTTGTCAAGCCTTGTCCTGGATGTTTCACAAAAGCGCATTTCCTTATAAAACTTGGAATGAGAATATACCAAGAGATGTCATCCTCATGCGTACTTTGTATGAAAACTTTTGCCACATAAACCTAGATGTTTGCGGACCACAAGAGAAGTCATTCCTAGTCGATCATCCGGGTGACATCATCAATAAATACACACTACAAGTTGGTGACGAATGCATCATCTCCCCACTATCATTATTCCACACAGACTTGCTCAAAATAACTGGAGCGAAAACTACTAAAATACAAAACCGACAGGCAAGTGATCCAGAAGATCCGTTTGATGCAGAATTCTTGAGAGAAACTGGACGAAAGAGAGAGACAGCAGACCCAACTGCGAACGAAAGCCAACAATATGAGGCGGCAAATGAATCTCAACCGACAGCTAACCAAGACGAAGATATTGTTGTTGACGCTTTAGAAGGAGGCCCTGGAGACATTGTCTCTCTGGCTCCAGGTCAAGTGTTAGCCCTGGACGCTGCTATATTACAAAGCATAGATCGTTGTCCAACTGAAGAGTTAAAACGGAAAATGTACAGCAACATTCTAATTGTTGGTGGAGGGGTTAAAGTTCACGGACTGTATTTATGGCTTCAAAATCGTTTGGCTCTACAAATACCGTACACATATAAGACTGAGCAGTTAGAAATTGTGACGTCACCAAAGGACATTGACCCTGCTAGTACGGTATGGAAAGGAGCTGCCGTCATGTCTTGTCTCGAATCTGCTATTGAACTTTGGATTAATCAAAGTGAATGGAATAAGTTTGGATTGAGAATTTTAAGAGAAAGAGCTCCTTTTATTTGGTGATAGTAAATATTTTACATGAACATTGTGGTCAATAGTGGCATGACCTCAATATAGGTACTAAGGCAGTAAATAAAACTTACTGCGATGGCGCAGAGCCACCAAAGAGGATCTTGTCTTCCGAGGCAAGAGATCTCCACTGTTCCCTGTCCAGCGCAATAAGTCTAAAAGTTGCCTATGTTTGACCCTGGGTCTTCACCTATATTCATACCAAATTTATTAATTTATTTAACCTTCATTGTACAAATTACAATTTGTAAAGCACAATGGGCGGACTTAATGCTAAAAGCATTATCTAACAAAATTTCATCAAAATCCTTTTAGCGGTTTGACCGTGAAAGCGTAACAGACAGACTTTCGCATTTATAATATTAGTATGGAAGTAAATATAACATATCTACTTATGATTTTACATATTAAGTTCCTTGTTTAACTTTTAAATTTACTAGGATAATGTAAATAAAAATCTTAGTAATTAATGTATTTAGTAAAAACATATAAATTACAATTTGGCAATGATTGCTTACTGCATTACAGTGTAAATTATTGTAAAAAAATACAGATTATTTGCATATTACAAAAAACCTTAATTAATTCGGATTTAAACATATTTTCTTAACAATGAGATTCTTAATTAAAAATGCAAATTTGAATAAAATTACAACAAAATGTCTCATATACATGAGTATCACGAAAAATATTTTTACTATGATGCAAATATGTTTATTTTCCCGCCATTACAAGTCCATTCATCTAGCATTATGTATTAATGGCAGGTCTTTTTAAAGAGCACCACAGCTAAAATTACAGTACAAAATATCTTTATTTACAATGTTACAATTTTACTTTTGTGATTTCCCAGATTTGGGCAATAAAGTTATATTGTATTACCCACATACAGAAACAAGTTACAATATGACATATAGCACTTCCATCGTAAACTACACAAAGGTGATACTTAGAACAGTGCGACCACACATTGCGCTATTCGTCCAAATATTTGCCAAATTGTTTTTCCAAAATTCGTACGTATTCGTATATATTTTGGCAAAACATGCAATGACAAACATTTGGGCAAATACCGCTAAGCGACGTCGCATTAAAACATTATTTATTTATGTATTAACAGGTTAATCCTACGTATGAGTAAAAAAATGTTTGCATAGAACATGTTACAATTTTACAGACAGAGAATCTGTTGTAGAGTATTTTGGGGTTAAGTTTTTGCGCCCAGGAACCTAATTTTTTTATACATCATGTCTCGCCGGTTTTGCGTGAGTTATATTTTAAATAATAGGGTATCGGCACATTGTAACATCTACTTGTACGCCACTAACTTAGCGATACAACATTTTAAACCGCTCAAAATCAAAATATGCAGAGACAAATCACACAGTAAGTTCAGAGACATGTGTTATGGAATACTATATTTTTTACTAGCTAATTCCCGCAGCTCCGCCTGCGTCAAAAAGTAGCCTATGTTTGACCCCGGGTCTTCAACTATATTCATACCAAATTTTATCAAAATCCGTTCAGCGGTTTGGCCGTGAAAACGTAACAGACAGACAGACTTTCGAATTTATTTAAGTATGGATAACACTGAAATCTGGATTGTGCATATACTTTAATTTCATATTATTACTATCACCGTAAGTACAAGCGAAATAGCGAAAGGTTGCCTAAAAAATATTAATTTTTGACTTTAAAAACCTGAAGGTTAACCACTCCATCTCCTTATAGCAGTGAATCGAGTGACTAAGCGAGATGGCGCAATACAATCTGTAAGGCGACATCTTGCTTGCTCCCTCGTGTTTTGCCCCGCTTTAAGTGATGGTGGTAAGCCTCCTGTCTATTTAAATTATGGCATTTCTTTGATTTTCAATATGGATGGCATTCCATAACACTCATCCTGATAATGAGTATACCTCTTATTCTTAAAAATAACAAACGTTAAGCCTAAATTAACTAAAATATCTTTAGTTTTTTTTCCGTCTTATATACATATAGATATTTGACGTAAAAGGACGAGACTTTAGTTAACATGGACTTTTCGGACGTTCGTAAATTTTTATGAATTTTTATTTGTACATAATTATTCTAATACTGTAATTTTTGTTCAACATATTGGCGTTTTAAGAACTAAAAATCACAGTCACTCTTGACCAATTTAATTCCTTGTTCTATCAATTAATGTTTATCTTAACTATCTTAGAATTCTAATACTTGGAAAATAATTATCAAAATGCCAGTCTTATCGATTATTATTTACTATCTTATTACTAAGGCGAATAAATTTAAAAAATTCTGTACTATTAAGCATTTTGGCGCTAAAAATTCGACTCTAGCAGGGGACCAAAAACAATGGTACTTAATTTCATTAACTTATATTTCTGAAGAAATTAAGATTGAGCGAAACCCTGCTAATATAAAATTTACTGGGACGAAAACTGAGCTGCTCAATTATTTTATCAGTCTACCGATTTCGATTAAGATCCATGCTTACATCCGAAGTTTCAACAGTATTACAACGCTTGTGTACATATAGAATGGCTAATCCTGCAATTTTTAAATTATTTTTCTCTTTCTATTTTGCAACCTTTTTTTCTGATCGGACTAATATTTCGGTATACTTTAAGTGTACTTATAATATATGAAACATCGGATGTTTGGAACTATGAAGGTATTCACTTAATCCTAATATTTCATCAAACTATTATGATTAAGTGCCTGATTGAAAAAAAATATGTCACAAAAAGTTAACATAAAAAAATAGCTTTCGTTGAACTAAGCAAATAATTCTTACAAACAGAGTGCGCCACTAGCTACTAGCTAATCTGAAAAGTTTGGTCATTGACCTTATAAGAAACAGTCACACTATCGTTGCCCTTCCTCAAAGTCGGATGCAGAAACGAATAATAAATCACCATGACAACCACCCCTAAAACATACGGGACCACAATAAACACCAAAACAATATAAAACACAATCGAATTCCGTATCTCGTCTCTAATGAATAAAAACCACAAAACACCACAGGTTATATTTTCCAAAAAGCATAGAGTATAATAAACGGCGTATCTGTATCGTGTTCTGCCTTCAACAGATAAAATGTAAGTGAAGAGGTAGACAGAACCGAGTGCGAAAGAGAAAGATATCTCCGCTATCCTTGTCTGGGCGCAGAATACTGGTCGTTCATAGAGTTGTATCCATGACGTCATTAGTAGAATATGGATAGAACAAGCTAGGATCGTCCAGTAAGGGTATAAGTATGCGATGACTGATATTGACATGACTCTGCTTACTGAAAATGAAAATTTTTGGAATCAATTCGTCTTGTCGAATGAAAATGGCTGACTGCATTAAATAAGCCTTAATTTATTCATAACGAGTGGGTTACATGGTCAATCGACCTTATACACCTGGTGTGAAAGTTCGGAACCGGCTCCCGGCTTCTGACATGATTCTTTTAATTACCACCAAATGGCAGCCGGGACCAACGGCTTAACGTGCCTTCCGAAGCACGGAATCAGGTGATTCAAGCCTGCAATGTCATAACAAAACTAAAAATAGCTTGACAAAGTATGCTTCCTATGGGAATCGAACCCACGACCTCTGGGTCTATAGGCAAACTCATCAACCACTGGACCGCAGAGTTTATAGCTATAAAGTTTCTGTAGAAAGTTAGATTCTTCCAGCATGTCTTTTGTTTTTACCGAGAAGACTTGCTTGTGCTGGACCTTCTCAACTTTTATCAAAAAATCTTTAGCATTTCTAAAGATATTGTTCAAATAAACAAACAAACTCTTCAGCTTTATAATATTAAGTAAATAATATTAGTATAGAATACATACATACATACCATCACGTCTTTTTCCTGTAGGGGATAGGCAGAGACTACGGATTTCCATTTGCTACGATCCTTACAAACTTCTCTCGCTTCTTCTACGCTCATCACTCTCGTCAATGCCATAACGTCTGCATGGCCGTGATAAACCTAGTCATGTTCATTTTGTTTTGTTTTATGAAACATCCATCACTGTTGTCTCTGTTTTTACTTACTATCGAACTCTACAAGCGATTTAGTGCCTTATTAAATATAAGGCTACAATTTACGTGTCACACAATCAGCATGGCCGTATAAAACATACTCCTTCTTACATTATATGTTCTGACATTTCTGTTCGTTTGACATTTTTTAAAATTATTATTTAATTTTTTATTCAATTTTTATTTAATTTAAATAATCTGAAATAACCATTCTGCTAAATGTTGACAAACATGTGAATTCGTTCATTTAACTAGGTAATTAAGGAAAGTTTTTTCTTATTTGTAAATTGACGTTTTGAAGAAAATGCTGCAGTGGAGTTTGTGGCGCCGCTTCTTCTCCACTTGCGCTTTGGAAGTGGTGGTAAACTTAATATAAGTAAATTGACGTCAATAAGTGATATTTATATCCTATATTGAAAATAAACAATTTCATTTCATTTCATTTCACACGACCATCCTGTCTCCATCACTCATAAGCAATTTAGTGCCCTATATTATACAAATAAGATTTATATCTACATAAATAACTTACATGTAAGTAAATAATGCCATAACGTCTGCATGGCCGTGCCTAACCACGTGACGTTCATCTTGTCTTCTTGTGCGAACCTTACAGCTCGCTGGTACGCCGCGAGACACCAGCCCATGCCGATTAGCGATGACGTCATTGATAGCGATTGATGTACTGCAATCACAATATAAAAAAAATAACCACCTTTTTTATGAAAATTTACTACAATACTACTAACTTTCTACTCAGGGGCCTCGTGGGTGGCATTTCGATAACGGATACCAACATCAGTGGTCTGGAGCACTATTTTTGAAATGTATGATATATATTTCGAACAAAAATCCTTCGATATCAAACAAAAATCATTTGTTAACGAACAAATATTATTCGACTCGCCGAATTTGCGTTACACATTTCATAATAGCTCTCCTGTTACTTGATATCTATTCTTACAGGTGCCAAGCACCCTGTTTATTTCTCGTGGGTGCTCAAGCCCCCGAGCACCCACGGAGTCTACCCTTACTATACAATCAACTTTACTATTCATTTTGTGTGTTGAGTCGCTAAGATGAAGTCTCCAAGAAATACTTACATGTAAACTGCTCATGTCCCCTGAACATGATAGCAGTCTGCAGCACCAATTGAGGAGCAGCTTCTAAGAAGCACTCGAAGATCCTCAGGAGTGCTGCGTCGGAGTCTTCCTTCAGCATCAGGCTGTAGTACAGGCGTTGTGAAGCTGGATCGTGTTTCTGTTCCGCCTTGCGCGACTTTATTGCGTATCTTATGGAATATCAAATCAAATATATATAAAAATATTTATGTAAGTTTATTAATTGTTATTGTCGACTAGCTGTTTTCCCGCAGCTCCGCCTGCGTCAAAAAGTAGCCATGATTGACACCGGGTCTTCAACTATATTCATACCAAATTTCATTAAAATCCGTTGAGCGGTTTTGCCGTGAAAGCGTAACAGACAGACAGACTTTCGCATTTGTAATATTAAGTATGGAAGTTTATCTGTCTAGTCTATTTTTGAAGCTGTTAACTGATGGTGCATTTATAACATTTTCCGGGAGCTTGTTCCAATCCTTGTCTACTTGGTTAATTAAAAAGTTCCTCAATGGTTATCTTTTTGCTTTTATACAACACATCTTTAGCGAATGACCTCTCGGACATATTGCAGATTAAAAAAGAAAAAAAAATACTAGTGAACCATAGCAAAGTTAAAAAATATTACTCACATGAGAGCGTCGGTGAATCTCAAGATCGGTGCCATTTGGAGCACTAATATGAAGATCCGGAGCCAGTGGCGACGGGTCACCTCGTTAGTCACCGAATCTTGTTGCTTATCTTGTGAATACCTGATAAATAATATCTTAAATATAGTAATGATTTTGAGCAAGGTATTAAGGTCCATTCAAACTTACGCAAATCCCACTCGACTGGCAATAGAATTGATACAAGTGCCGTAGCGTATGCCAAAATTAACTGGCCTGCTAATGACACTTCTATATATTCTTATTTCTGTGGGCGTCCTGCCAGAGTCGCATAGGATTCGCATCAAATTGAATGGACCTTAAAACCAAAATGGCAGAAGACTCAATTATTTTTGTTTCTCATAGGAAAATTTGTGTTAGAACACAATACAAAACAACTCTTTATTGGATAAGAAAAATAACATGAGTTTTTATGTTAAATAATAATAATATAATGTTTTAACAATATATAATTTATTATTATTACAAATCGTTGATTACTATAAAAAGATTACAGGGGTCATTCTGCTCTGAAGTATAAGCTGAAGATGCAACTAGGAAACATAGTATTTGAAAGTTACTGAAAGAATTGATAAAATGAAAAAAAAAATTTTTTTTAAGGTTTTGAACTCAAACGAATAATCAGGGCCCCTTATCATCTGTCTGTCACCAGGCTATATCTCATGAACAGTTGGAAAGTTGAAATTTTCACAGATGATGTATTTCTGTTATATAACAATTATATAACAAAAAATACTAAAAACCAGAATAAATTTAATATACAAGGGGGCTCCGACATAACAAACATGATTATAAACAGTTTTTTTAGATAATGTTACAGAATTCTTATGCGACACCGACTCACACTTAAACATTTTTATTTTATACTAACTAGCGTTTTCCTGCAACTCCGCCTGCGTCAAAAAGTAGCCTATGTTTGACCCCGGGTCTTCAACTATATTCATACCAAATTTCATCAAAATCCATTCAGCAGTTTAGCCGTGAAAGCGTAACAGACAGACAGACTTTCGCTTTCGCATTTGCTTATAGGCTTATTTTATGAAAACATAATAAGAGTACTTACATCCTTATTGAAACTGCTGTATTAACAAAGGCGGGAAACAAGATGAACGCGAGAGTCCAACCAAACGCCTCCATTTCATCAGCTACGTAATACCTAACAGCAACGTTTAGGTCTACTGCTAAGTCCACGAAGTGACCAACAATAGCCACTACGTACATAATTATGTCCAAATTAGTAATGGAAATATTATTAGGCATCCTGTCTGGTTCGTCGTACGAATGCCCATTTCGAAGCAATTCGCGAACCGCTTTCGTCATTTTAGAGAGTTACTAAAGCCAGAGGGATATTAAAAACACCCCCGAAAACTACGTAAACTGAAAACAAAATACAAAATGTAAAGTAAATAAAACCAATTTTAGTCGAACGAAAGCATGAAACTTTGTTTTGATGTTTTATGTGATTTGATTTGACTTGACACTTCGTTTGACGGTGACGGGTGACGAGTGTGGTGGGATACCTACCTAGTGACATTCAATGTTGGACTTTTTGTAAAGCAGTATCGGGGCTGTATTTTATTTTCCAAAATTTTTTATTTTAAATGTTTGTGCTTATTAATGTTGGATTATTATTCGCAAAATGCTCAAGAATAAGCGTGGAAGTGATGCAGTGTTCGAATTATGTGATTTCCTTGCTTGTTGCCAAAAGCTCCTGGAAATCGGTAAGTACAGTTTTTCTAGCACTTCTCTTAGCCTGAGTCTTCTGACTAAAATAATTAGTTTTAGACTCATAACATAAACAACATTATTTACATCAGTTTACAATTATTAACATTATAATAAAAAATAAGATAAAAGAGAAAAAAAAACAAAGAAATAATTATTACATATGACCACCCCGTACCTGGCCCAAAAGTACCCATAACGCCAGCAGCATTCCCCCTTTGGATCGCTATTGATAACCTTTGAACGAGATACGACACTGAGTGGTTATCTTTGGTATTTACAAACATGCGACGACCTAACTCGTTTATAAAAGCCCTAGCTTCCGAATTCCAAGCACCCGTGGTCTCAAAAGCAATATGTACGTTGAGACCACGGGCTACAACGAAATATATATAAATATTCTGACTTGACTTGATTATGACTTGCCTATAAAACTGCCAAATTGAGAAAAATAACTTTCAAAAAAAGTCCATTACGAGTTAACATATGAAACAGGACTGAAGTCTGTGACCTAAAACCCGAGCAGAAAAAAATAGAAATAGTAGAGGAATCTATCTCTTTTTAATAGGGTAACCATGATAATGTTTTTAATTGGGACAACCCGACAAACTATTTTAAACTTCGTAAATACTGCACATAAGTAGCTAGATAGCTTAGCGGGACGTGATTGTTGGTGACGTTTACGCGAGTTAAGCAATAGAAAGTACGGCCTAACTTGGAGTGGACAACACTTGGCGTATTATGGTAAGCCCTTGGTCCTGCCTGCTTGTCTAGTGGAGCCCAGGCCACTAGAAAAGTTTTCTAGTCTTCTCCGAGGGAGCCGGCAGCCAATAGGAATCGGGGAGATATGTATACGAAACGTTATGACTAGACTCAAACTTCCTTAAAGTCTGCACAGAACTACTTGAGAGGAGGTTAGCACCTCCGCACTCGAAACATATGATTGCGTATGAAAAAATATCTGCATACAGTATGTACCACCTACCTTTCCCATTTTATTTCCAGAGGAGGTCACCCTATTTCAGGTTTAAAGTCCGGCTGCACACAGCGATGATAATCTCGCCCAGGGGTGCTATTTTTCGAAATAGAAGGATGTTTGTTTGATGTCAAATGATTTTCATTCGACATATAGGTATGTCATACATTTCAAAACTACGACTTCAGAGCCTGTTAACTAAATTACATTCGGCAATGGCTAAAAAAGGGTGATTAAGTGATACTACTTCTCTACATATAAGTCATATTGGCAACAGTAGAATTTGTGCTTTGCGCGCCAATTAAACAATTACGGTCGAATTAGAAGAATAATATCAGTTATAAGTACTTCTTTAAAGGATTATAAATTATAATTGCATGCATATATATCAAGAGCAATTGAATTAACAGGGAAATCAAATGTGAAAAATTAAACAAAAATAACAACGGAGCTACAATAGAGCCCTGAAGTACGCCAATCTGAAAGATGTTAACGAATACTGAGTCGTAGGATCAAGTATGTATTTTTCAATTTTGAGAACGAAAGAAATTGTATTTTTGAACTCTTGTTAATAATATTAGTACAATTACAACTTTTTTTAATTATACGTCTAATTGAACAGAAGAGTATTTTGTAAGTAAGTATTAAAGTAAAGTATTTTCTTCTGAGAACTTCTCGATTTTGGTCACATCAAATACAGTTCCCAAGAAAGATTTAATCTTTTTCTACGATTAACTCCAGCATAATATGATAGCCGCTCGCTTATTAGCACATATTTAATGTTATCACCATTTATATTATAAATGGTATTATTATAAGAATTATTGATTTTGGTAAACCAAGATTCAAAAAATAAGTAAATACTCAACATAATGATTAAGTTAAAATTAAAAACCAATTTTTTAGAAACGTGATAAATATATAATTTAATCAATACTAAATAAAAATTAAAACCTGATATGCAAAAAAAAAAAAGATTCAATCTAGTTACAAGTAATATTACTAAAAATATTTCTTACATTATTCCTTTTAGTTCCTTCAACTTTTTACAAAGAAAAACATTTTAACTTTAACTTTTATATTCGCTGACACTTGGTTCTATTTTATCATATTGACTTTACAATTACTTCCACGGATTTTATTAGAACTACTAAATCAAACACAAACTCACTAAAACTGTGACTCAAGCAAAATCGGTGAGTTGAATATTTTTTATTGTATATCTAATGATTTTCATTCGATATCGAGCGATTTTCATTCGAGTCATTCATTTCATTAGGCCGATTTTAATCCTTTACAAAAAGCTGTCGGTATATATCAGACAGGCCCCAAAAGGCAGGTAAAGGACAGAATCACAGGCCTGTAGGATAACATTCATTATTTTTAGCGATGCCAATACAATATAACTTTATTGCCCACATCTGGGAAATATCAACGACCACGATTTTATTGTCAATTCTAAAATCCCTATTGTTCCCAATTTCTACAAAATCATTTCATTTTTTGGAATCTGTATTTTTATTCTTGGTGTAATAAAGAGTTTTTATTATGTATCTCAGCTTGGGTTTCACAGGTTACCCCGGTCCTTTGAGAGGCTTGGGCTATGAGAATGATCCAACACGTAGAGGCTCTTTGAAGAAGTTGATGTCATGTGGTGCTCCTGCCAAAACACGTCCTCGGCTATTACAATAGATGATATATTCATAACAGGTCTCGGCAGGAGGAGGAACAATTTGTAATGAGTGAAAAGAATATGGGCTTTGGTGATGAAGTTTGGGTGGTTTGAATCTGGGTTATTGTCATATAAGTTTGAAAACATGCCATAAATCATACTGACTATTTGTAGCAGGCTATTAATATTATTTATTCACCGATAGGTTCTTAGTAGGCCCTTCAGGCACAATAGTGTCGGCCCTTATGGCATTGAGCGTTTGCTACCGCTCGCGAGTTGGCATCGCTCGCTTGATAAAGGCAAAGCCCATGGCCGAAGTTCGTCCCAACTGGGAGCCCCTTGTGCATTTGGCGAAAAGGCTGAGGGTTAATAGCCCTCGCCTCAAACTGTCCCGCTGTAAATTTTGAAGCTCACAGGAGCTAAAATTGTAGGTCATTTAAAAAAAAAAAACATTATTTATTAAAATAGACATATACTTACTTTTTTTTAAATAAAAATGGTAAAATAAAAATTTCGCAACATATATAATTTTTTTTGTATTTGTAATATTTTTGTTTTAGTATTTATTCAATTAAACTAACCCAGGTAGATAATACATAGCATCTTCTAGACTAATTAATAAAACAAAACCACATCATCCTACCCTTCCACATGCGCGAAAACTAACTAAATATTTGGTTCATATCAATGGAATTTTTATTGTTATCTAGTTTGCAGCAAGCGAAGAATTACTGTATCTACCTGTGCAAAACAATAGAATTAATGTGCTTTAGGTAATTATCATTATTTTTACCCTTACTTATTTGTTACTCATGAATGATTATTGTATTATACTTACCCCCGTATTCTTAAATATAACCCTAAGGACTCAATCTACAAACTCATTCGAGGGTGTCTTAAAAGGAAATCCTCGAACTTTCCTTGAAAACGACATTCTTAGTTGGTTGCTTGAACACACTCCAATGAGGAACGTTACAGGTTATAATAACAATTCTAAACACAAAAATTGAAAGTTACAAAGGAATAGAGTTAAAAATAAAATAAAGTAAGTAGATACCTAGGCCAAAAGTGGCAAAAGCCCGATTTACATCCACTTTATTTCATTTTAAGGACGCCTCAAGGTACCTCTCGACCAACCTTATATTTGACAATTAAATATTCACCTCCAATGAGTAATCTCCATATTTAAGGTAGCTAGTGTCGACTAATGAGTTGGAGTAAGGTTGAATGAACGAATGAACACTTTATTGCACCATTTACAAACAAAAGAAACACATAGTTAAATCCAATACAACTAAATGGATACAAAGGCGGACTTATCGGTAATGCAATTTCTTCCAGCCAACCTTAGGGTAGAAATGAGCTGCGGTAAAAAAAACACTTGCGTGAGCGGTGAAGCATGCTTAAGTGTACATGCCTATATTAAGACGCATATAATATACTTACATAAATAAATAAATAATAAGAATAGACTTACAAATAAGATACATAAATAAATACTGTCAATAGGTGTGACTCATAATACAAATTACTAGGTCCTTATTGTGTTAATACGTTATAATTGGGAGTGTTTTTTGAAAAGTGTGACTCATGCCAAATCGGCCAGCCGAATAATTTCGATGTCGAATGATTTTCGTTCGACATATTTGTAATTTTTTCTTAACCTTTATGTATATGTGGAATTTGGAGTTTGGCTGAAGTAAAAATTCGTTTAAAATCTTGAGTTTTCTTTATTTTTCTCGTCTTCAAATACAGAACTTATTCTTCTACGTCTATCTTCGTCCATTCGTCTTTTTGCTCCCCTTTCATACCTATACGAGGGTCAAACTGAAAGTTCTTAGAAAATCAAAAACTGAGCACACTAGCAAGTTATTCCTTTTATTACATCTTTTCAAAATAGTGTCCTTTCACGTCAATACATCTCTGCATCCGATGGAACCACTGAGAAAAGCACTTTGCCCACTCGTCTTTAGGGGTCTCTTCGACGGCGTTTTGAAACGCAGCCACTGCTTCCTCGGCGTCCATAAAACGTTTTCCTCGAAGTTTTTCTTTTATTTTCGGGAATAAATAAAAATCGCAAGGTGCGAGGTCGGGGCTATATGGCGGGTGACCTAGTAATTCCACGTTTGATGTCGCCAAATAGTCGATCGTTCGCCTGGCGGTGTGCGACGAGGCGTTGTAGTGGTAAAGGAGGATCCTACTGCGAGTTCGTTTCTCCCGAACTTTTTCCAAGACAAGTGGCAAACAATTGTTAGTATACCACTCTGCAGTAACTGTTTTTCGATCCTCTAAAACAATTGTCGCGTAATGTCCGGTCCTTCCCAAGAACGAGGCCACCATCTTTTTCCCCACACTTCGACCTCTCTTAACTTTAGTTGGCAACTCCTCGGAAGGAAACACCCACTGAGCAGACTGTCTTTTGGTTTCGGGATCATAACAGTAAATCCAGCTTTCGTCACCCGTAAGTATGTCAAACACAGCATTTGCGTCACCTCCGTAAAATCTTTGAACCATTTCACGGCACCAATCAACAGGATCGATTTTTTGGGCCTCGGTCAAATCGTGAGGTATCCACCGGACACAAAGCTTCTTGACCGCTAAATGCTCATGCAGGATTTTGTGCACTTGGCTCATACCGATGCCTAAACTTGCCCGAATCTGCTGATAGGTCACTCTTTTGTCAGTCTTTATCATACGCCGCACAACACTGATGTTATTTTCAGTCGTCGCCGTAGAAGACCGTCCCTCACGCAGATCATCAATTATGTAATTATTACAATTATGCCGCCATTTACAATTATGTAATAAAGTTAAATAAATAAATAAATAAATCATCGATGAGATTAGTGCGACAACGTTTGAACTTATTAAACCAGTTGTAAACAGTGGCACGAGATGGGGCTTAATCGTGAAAGGCCAATCGAAGTCTATCATAACTTTCTTGTTGACTTAAATGGCAATGAAAGTCATAAAAAATCATTGCACGAGAATTTTCTCGCATTAAATTCATGCTGACGTGACACAGACAATTTTAAATTTGCCGCCAAATCGTAAAACAAATGACAAATTAATAAAATACATACTCAATAATATTGGCAGAGTTCCATTTTCAAAATTTGAAATTATTTTTTTATTATACTGTTTACACGTGGTCAGTTCTAAAGACTTTCAGTGTCGCCCTCGTACACACGTCCTTGTCTCTCCTTACTTTCTTCCATCTCTTTCATTCAAATAACTTTTCACTCAAATCCTTTTTTTTTCTCTCAGTGTTGTTATCAATCCCACATATAGGTACTATCACGTCAAGGTATAACTTAACTACCACGTATCTAGGATAGATAGTGATCGAAGATGGCTAAGTAAGCTTGGATAAATAGATAAGTTACATTTAAAATTGAAGTAATTCATTATTTATAAATTGGGTAAATTGTCAAATGTAGGTAACTGAAGTAAATGCAGCCGTTTGAGATAATCTTTGCAAAGCTGGAACGGGGCTAAATTAAAAACGTAATTTAATTATTACAACATTTCAAGTAAGTACAAAACTAGTCACAAAATGTACAGCAATTTATGTGTAACACCCATGATCACTTGTAAGTTACTACAATAAAATGACTTCAAACTCTACCTGGAGTGGAGTCCTACTTTTAAAATGTATGTCATTATATGTCGAACATAAATCCTTCTTTAACGAACAAAAATCATTCGATATCAAACAAAAATTATTCGATTACCGATTTTGCGTGAATCACTTTTCAAAAATAGCACTCCTGAGTCCATTATTTTGGATTATAAAAACAAACTAAAAGAATGATAAGAATGTCTAATTTGTAGAGATTGTGAACAATTTTAGCAAGGGTTTTACAACTGGCAATAAAATCGTTATCGCTAACAATGTTATCCTACAGACTAAGATGCCTGGGACCCTGCGCTTACACAAAGGCTTTACCTGCCTTTTAATTTTATGGTCCTTGTGATAAATGCCGACAGCTTTTTGTTATGGTTTAAAATCGGAGTGTTTTGCAAATTAACCTCAGTTCAGTTTGTGACGCTAACACGCGCGGACGTCTTTTAATAGTATTCGAATATAAACACCGTGAAAGTTATTGTTAAATTAATGTGAATAAGAAAGAAGTGTCAGAAGTTGAAGTTAGCTCAACAAAATATTGTGCTTTGTAAAAAGTCGAAGTAACTGAAAGCAAAAATGTACAAAATATTTTCAGCAATATTAATTCTGACCGCATCTGACTATTTTGAATCTTGGTTTAGCAAAGTCATTAACTGTAATAATGGCATTTATATCAATGAACCCTTTCAATTTAGTGCTGATAACATTAAATATGTGTTAACAAGCGAGCGGCTGTCATATTATGATGGAGTTAAACGTAGAAAAAGATTTACATCTTTCTTGGGAACTGTATTCGATGTGACCAAAAGCAAGGAGTACTCGGATGAAAATACCGACTTAAATTATTTACTTGGTAAGTAAATATTTTTTCTTCTTGTAATTTAATTTCGTTAGCCATGTTTTAGGCGTCTGCTAAATGGTAGTTTTTTAATTTTTTAAGGTGTATTTATATCGGATATCTTTACTTTTGTTGTCATTTTTTAATATAAAAACGCGATACAACCGGCAAAAGAAGTTTTCTTACAGATTCTGAAGAAAACTTTCTTTTGCCAGTTGCATTTGAAGACTTGAGACCTTATCAAAGCTTTTGAATGAGTTGACTTCAAAATACTCTTCTGTTGTGACTTCTGTCTTGAGTTAGATTAACACTGTTTATAGAAAAGCAAGAATTGTACTAATATTGTAAAAACAAGAGTTCAAAAAAATCCAACATACAAACTTGATTAAGTATTCGGGAAGATACTTTCAGATTTGCGTACCTCTGGGCTCTATTGTGGGTACATCATTATTTTTGTTTCATTTTTACATTGCTTTACATTGAAATCACTTGCCCTTGATAGGTTAACTACAATTAATAATTATTTTAAGGACTTTAAATGATAATGTTTCATATCCAGCCGGTATAGTTTAATTGCCTCCATGGTCCAGTTGTTAAGGCGTTCGCCTTCAACCCGGGGGTGGTGGGTTCGATTCCCACCGGAAGCATACTTTGTTTAGTTGTTTCCAGTTTGGTTAGGGCTTTGCAGGCTTGAATCACCTGATTGTCTGATAATAAAGATGATTCCGTGCTTCGGAAGGCACGTTAGCATGGTCCCGGCTGCCATTTGGTATTCGTTGAAGGAAGCACGTCAGAGGCCGAGAGGCGATTCCGAATAACTCTGACACTAGGGTGTGCATGGTCGCTAGACAATATGTAACCTACACGAAATGATGATGATGATAGTGTAATTAACGAGCAAAGCATTAGTGCTTCTACGCTAATATTGAGATAACTTAAAGTCGTAACGTATCACTAACTCCAATCACTTCTCCGACCTTTTGGCCACTGCCGAATGAAATTTTGTCAATCAGACTCTGACTTTATTAAACTTTTGTCTACTTTGTTCCAGGAAAGGATGCCTCAAGATCAGTTATCACGTTGGATTTTCAAGACGAAAGTGAAAACAAGGACCATGTGTTGGATTTTGATTGCCGTAATATATTCCTGGCAGCATCAACCATGGAAATAATGCGAAAGCAATATAATACTGTTGGTAAGATAATTGTGATTGTTTTTCTTAATCGGTATGCTGGCTCATTTCCATGGCTATAAGTTGTTAAATTCATTAATTAAGTTACAAAATTACCACGTAGATTTTAATGTTTGTTTTCTTGCCATACTGTAGTCTTTGACTGTATGATGACTGAAGAAGACAGATTGATAATTTAGTTACTGGTTTCATTAACTCTATCAAACATAAGTAAAAACTAAGCTCCAAATTCAATTAAACTTATTGTTTTTTTTCAGGCGTACTAGAAGGCAGATATTATAATATCAAAGGCAAAACAACAGATTATTTCAAGCAATTCATAGACAAACATAAGCGATGCGTGATGGATCTCAATACTGCATTATTGGAAGATCGAACCATGCCTCCTTGTATCCTGGAGTGGTATCATGATAACACCAGCAAAGTGTGGTGTGCTACAAACAGGTAAATATATTTCACTATTTTGACTGAATGATTTATGAATGATTTATTTCCGTTCTATCAACATACAAGTAAATATTTTTTTACAAATTAAATTAAATAATTTAATACCGTTTCATATAAAATCTTAAATTCAGTGTAAGACTCTTGGATACTGTTAGCCAATACGCGTGAAACGGTTAGTTTCCAATAAAATTAAAGGCGGTAGTTTTGTATTCTCATGACTTCTCAGACAAATTTAACTTTGTCTACCTGCGAATGACCTGTGGCTATGAACCCTGTAAAGTTTTAAAAATATGATCTAAATTAATGGTATTTTGAAAACAAGCTGATTATTAAAACAAATCACGACTGACTTTTATACATTGAAACATATAAGTAAAATACATTCTTGAAATCTTCTTTTAAAGCTCTTCCAATACAAAACAATATAACTTTATTGCCCACATCTGGGAAATCACAAAACTGAATTATAACATTGTTAACAATATGGAGCAAAGGCGGACTTATTGCTAAGCAATCTCTTCCAGCCAACCTTCTCTCTCTTCGTTTTAATACCCCTCGATTAGGTTCTTAGAATTTTGTTTTCAGACAGCCTTTTATTGCGTACATAGTCCGCCATTTTGTTTCTATGATGACGTCATATACCCTATGACACTCGGAAAAAAGCAAGGAATCTAAAGACGAGGAGTCTATATCAATTTAGCCGTTCTTGACTTATGGTAGAATAAAAAATATCACATACATACAAACATACATGAACGATAAAAACATAACACTTTTCGGTCAGTCGTGTAAAATATAGTATTCCAATTAGTTTCCATGACTATAGACAGAGATACTATCATATCAGTAATATTATTATATATAATAAATTTTTTTATTTCAGTGGCTGGCAGAAAAGGTCGTGGGTTGGTGTACCACGGCAATTACAGACACCAGGGCAAAACTACCATCGCTGTGTGTGTGTGCAGCCGGACTTCATGCCTGAAGTGGGTTCCTTGGAGGTATATGAAGGATGTCCTGACAGTTCTTCGGAATGCACATTTGATTATTCCATTCCAGAGAGTCATGATTATGATTATTTTGAGTCAACGTTTGATGATGTAATTACATCTGTACTTACGTTACAGAAATAAATTTGATTGATGAAATAATTAGCCCTAAGATTTGTGATTTCGCCGACATGGCGCTAGTGTGGATTCAAGTGTATAAAGTAATAATAATTTTAGTATTTAATTTTATGTATTTTAGTTTAAATTATTTTTTTTTAAGTGTGAATATTGTTTTTGGATAAATATTAATAATTAAGTTTGTCAGTAAAAATATACATAAGTACCTACTTAACTTTTCTCTAAATGTATATATTGTTTTATTGTGAACAAGGCTTAGCATTAGTGTATTTTAAACCATTATGATTTTGTAAATAAAACTAAGTATATTTTAAATTGATATTTTTATTTGCACCTTTTTTCACGCTGTGATTTCATGTAAGAAGGGCCCTGGAGCCCTATTTTTTAAATTTATAAAATACAATACAAAATATCTTTATTGCCCACATACAGTAACAATTAATTATAATATAAGACATATCTCGAATAAAAATTATTCGATATTGAACAAATATTATTCGAATCGCCGATTTTGCGTGTGTCACACTTTAAAAAAATAGGGAGGGCTCCTGGGTGTGGCACTAGTGTGTTCATGGAACGAGGTTTATCTTTGTAATGTACTTACGTTTCTGATGAGTCCCACTTGTATAGAGGCAAGGCCGAGCCAAGCAAGATAGAAATAATGGAGGATTTTGTCTCTTTCTAGCAAATACCAGCTTTATCACGTAGGTACTTGTGAAAAATATGGCGTCTGTGTAAAAAAAGGAGAATGGTGATACATACTTTATGCAGATTTTTTTTAGATGCAATCAAATGTTCCGAGTGAGGTGGTGCTAACCTCCTCCCAAGTAGTTCTGTGCAGGCAGTAGAATAAGAGTTACTAACAAAATATGGTTGTTCTGAAATAAATTATTTATTATTATTTAAGAAAGTAATTTGGAATCTAGTCGAAATAACGTTTCCTAGACACGTCTTTCCTCTTGGCTTCCTCGAAGAAGACCAGGAAACTTTACTAGTATCCTTGGCTCCATTATTAAAGCAGATTTAAAAAAAAAAAAATAGACAAGCAGGACTAACGGCTGAACGTAATACGCTAAGTGTTGTCTACTCCAAGTTAGGTCACACCCTAATGTCAGATTCTAAACAGTATACATAGCTTATCGACGCAAGGTGGCGCTACTAATATTAATTTTAATATTACGATTTCTGTCCTTGAATTTATTGAGAAATATTACTTACCGGTGGTATGAATGAAATGCCACCATTAGACATTATTTTTGCTACTATTATTTTTACATAAGAAGGCATTTTTAAATTTTTTGGGGTTTTTTGTTACGATTGTTTCCGCGGCAATGACAAAAGACGACTGAGGTATGCGACGATCGAGATATGCCAAAATTAAGTATGTTGACCTACGCGGGTAACGCCCACTTACTATTTCTACTGTTTTTTATGTTCTGTGGTCACACAAGCTGTTGCTTAACTCGCGTAATCGTCACCAACAATCACGTCCCGCTAAACTATCTAGCTACTTATGTGCAGTATTTACGAAGTTTAAAATATTTTAAAAATATTTTCGAAATTAAAAACATTATCATGGTTACTCTATTAAAAAGAGATAGAATCCTCCACTACAGCTATCTTTTTCTGCTCGGTTAGGTCAAATAATTTAGTCCTGTTTAATTTCATAGTCCATGGTTCTAGGCTAGGGGTTTTTTAAAATAATGGTTTAAACGGCCATAGATACAAATCCTATAAAGCCCTTCTTAATTTTTCTATCTCCTTCAGTCCTACAGTGTGGTTTCGTCAAGTCCTCGTGATGTCTAAAAGTCTAGTCGGTAGTCAAGTCTAGTCAGAATAATCAGGCTAAGTGAAGTGGTAGAAAAACTGCGCTTAGCGATTACTAGGAGCTTTTGGCAACAAGCATGAAAGTTACATAAATCAAACACTGTATCACTTCCCAAAACTCACGCTTGTTATCAAATACTTTGCGAATAAATCCACCATTATTATGCACAAACTCTTCTCAGCTTCCCGCCAAAAGTCCCTAGCATGGAACTAAAGGTAAAAATGGAAGCCGAGCAGGCATACAACAGGCTGGTTCAAGAGAATTTGACCTGGAGTAACCCCTGTTTTCCCCAAAGTATTACCATCGATTCAAAAAAAATTCCTATTCAGAAATACAGTAAAATAAAAATGTCAGTTTGCTTTAAATAATTGGCTAGTAAACTTTTTCATGAAAATGTCTAATTCGTAAACCATTTCGAGGAATAGGCTTAGGGAACAGATTACATTAATCAGATCTTTAGATAAGCAAGTATTTTTTTAGAAAATCGCAGAAAACCCAATGATTTTCATTTTTTAGCAAGGTTGACGTATGACGTAGCCGGATAACTTCCGGCTATTCAAATTTAATTTTTTAGGTTGGCAGCACAGGGTAGTGAATAAATATTTTTTGTTTGGTAGCGCTAATTAAGCGCTTCACGTACTTGTTACCCATGTCAACTGTCATCTCTGTTCAAGTAAACATAACCTAATTACATCTTCATTACATTCATTCATACATTATAATGAAGAATCGGTGTCCAATTACAGAAAAATCAGATGCCAACGGATGAAGAGATGGCAGTAAAGTCCAATATGCAATGGATACGAGAAATGGGGTATGAACCTAGATATTTGACAATTGTAAACAAACAAGAAACCAACTCGTGGATCGCGGTCCAATCTGATGAATCTGACTTTGACATTTAACACTGACATATATATTTTTTAATACTTTAGTAATTTTTGCTTTCTTGCAGTTCGAAATGGCCATTATAGCTGCGTGACGTCATCACTATAAAATCTTTAAAATTATAACAAAATAAATATAATTTTAAGAGTTTATAACGTAGTTAATAATTACTCCTCACACATACCTTAAGAAGTAATTATTAACTACGTTATATTTTATTGATAGAATAGACTATTTCGGAGATACAATTTAAACGAAAAAACTTGTGACGTCGTGCCTTCATCAACGGCTGCCTTTCCCCGCTTCCCCGCGCCGCGTCACCCCGAGGGCCTTATGTGGGCCTGCGCGCGTCCACCAGAAGGCTTCTCGGGGTGATGCGGCGCGGGGAAGCGGGGAAAGGCAGCCGTTGATGAAGGCACGACGTCACAAGTTTTTTCGTTTAAATTGTATCTCCGAAATAGTCTATTCTATCAATAAAATATATAAAATACACAATTAATTTTTTAGTTGACTAGCCAATTGGGCTTTATATTTCTATATCAAAAACAAGTATAATTATTTTTCATTTTTTAACAAAAATTTACCTCAAAATAAAGGTTATATTGCTACGAAATTGTTTATCATTTTTTCCAACTTTTGGGGTTGTTATCAAGTGCTGTGATGGAAACCCAGATTCACACCCTTACACATCACCAGTTAGAAAGAGAGAGGTGGGTAACGAAATGCATTTAGGTCATTTTTTTTGGCATCAGCCTATTGTATGCTTACGCGCTATCCATCTTGATCTATATATCCATGGTCCCTAGGCTTGGGGGACAGTTAAAGATATACACTAGATAACGCAAGTACCACGTTTTGTATTGAAACCAAGCGTGCCAACTTTTTAACACCTACTTTGACGTCACAGCTTAAATTTAGTGATGGGAAATCCAAACCGATTCAAAGACACCGATGCCGCCGAAGACCTTACGCCCCGCTACGATTCAACTGGACCCGCGTCCGCCACCGCCGGCGCCGCGCCGTGATCATCTCGCTCGTAGTCATAAGATTTTATATCTGTGGTCCCGCTGGCTCACAACGTCAGACCAAACGCTCAAAGCAAACGCGGCAATGTAATGTGTTTATGATTAATCTATAATTACTTAGGTATGTTCTTGGAATTACAGCTTGGTATACTTAAAAAGTAGTTTTAAAATGAATTTACGCCTAATATCATTTTAAAATAACTAACCTGTGATAGGAAATATGTCCTTGCCTTTGGGGTTCGAAATTTTTGGGCTATTGCAGTTAAGAATGACGCAATGAGGCACTTTTATAATTTTCTCAGACGTCCGGCTGCAACAACAGACGCGCGCGGACTGTCAGTAGTGACGGCCAACCTTGACACTTGGTCGGGGTTCAGACGCGCGAAGTACATTCATTTGCGTTATCTAGTGTATATCTATCATGGAGCAATTACAAAGAGGAGATGCCGTTTGAAATGGCGCAGTGATGTAGTCATTGGCGCCTCGCCGACACAAAAGTGGGCGGAGCTTGTCATTGCTCGTGCTCCATTGTTGCAGCCACAAACGAAACCAAGTACCCCGCACGTCTGCCTTCCACCCCGTGTTGCCTCACAAATTCTTTCTTACAAAACGCTTATTACGGCATCTCCTCTTTGTAATTGCTCCATGATATCTATATCTGTGGCTAGGGGCATCATCTATCACTGTCAATGTCATACTCGATTTGACAGTTGCCATCGTCTGCCGTGTCATCTGTCATAGAAAATGGAATGAAATCAAGATAAAATTTTGTAAAAATATTGTGTTTTTAATAAAATTAGTTGAATCAAAACAATTACAATGGTGTCGCGAAGTTTAACAGAAGTGTTTTTATTAATGAGGAATAATGCAATACACAGTCGGCATATATTTGCAGATCAGGTGCGGCATATTTATTGATTAATTTATTTGTTTTTTCGTTATGATGCAATTTTTACTTCATACAGTTTGTCCATAAGGAATTGTTAAAGGAAATTGTTTTTACTATTCTAATAGCTAGTTCAAAGGTTTGGATAGAAATGCTTCAAACAATTTTCATTACTTACAAATACGGCAGAGGAACCTTTCAATTTCTCGTATTTACCGACAACAATGTAAATCATTCTAAAACAATAACAACAATAAGGTTCCTACTTGGTTTTTACACAAAATATTCTAAGTGCAGACTTCCCTTATTTCCATTCCATCCTTTTTCTAGCTTTCCTTGTCCAAGTCACTCCAATCTTTTTGACATCATCTGTCCATATTTTCATTTGCTTGTCTCTTTTTCTTTTGCCATCCCATGGTCACACCCCAGACACTCCATACAACAGTGCCGAGATTACTACTACTATTCGGTTGTGTTCAGTTGCCTGTCGCGGCCGTGCGCCGAAGTGTCAAACTTGCATTGTTTTACGCTTGATTTTTAGTCTTAATCTGTGTGGCTCGGTGCGGTATCTTTTTCGGTGGGAGGGTGTGAGTGACCATCCTTTACCTTAGTACAATTAATAATTCAGTGCTGTGGTTGCCATTCTCTAATTAATGTTGCCCATTTCACCGTACTGTTTCTTGTCATGTGCCCTGTCCATAACCCCTTTCAATTTTCTAATTTTTTCTATTATGTTATGTATAGTTTTATTTATCAATCACAAACAATTTATTTATTTGTTTGCATAAATAGGCCAATTACAATTTTTACATTTTGTTTGATATCTTAACAACATTAATTTCTATAAACTACAATATATTAAACTATATGCAAGTTGAAGAGTTTGTTTGAACGTGCCAATCTCAGGAACTATTGGTCCGATTTGAAAAATTATTTCAGTGTTGGATGGCCTATTTTTCGAGGAAGGTTATAGGTATAGACGAAGTCAGGACGGGCAGCTAGTGATAGATATAAAAAAAAGGAAAATCTCTTTTACATACAAATAATCTGAGAATTTACTTTATCATCTTTATTGTATCATTCCCAAAAATTATACATGCGGATACAAATTCAAGATGACGGAGTGCAGAACTGCAGATTTACTAAGGAAACATGCTTTCCGTTGTGCCAAAGTTTGTATTAGAGCTAAACTTAACCCAGTTTTGCTCCTTATTTTTTCATTTGTTAGGTAACATTACTCTGCTCAGATTTTCGAATCTGCCTTTGACATATTATAAAGAAATTCAAACATCTGTTGATTCCTCATTCCTTAGTAGCTACCTATTGTAAACTATCTCTGAATAAGGTAAACTTTAATGTACATATTCATACACATTTTAATTGTTTAGCAAGGTTAAGCCCACTCCCGCGCACTTCCATTTTTATGGCTATTCTTCCATAATTATGGCTTGCTAATACTCAAAAACATTAACTACAGTTCACTTTTAATAATTATCAGCAACATTAATACAAGTCAAGTCAGGGATCTGTCTGATGGCTTGGATACATAACACACGGGTACGCGAGCCCGACTTACCTGAGCTGCTACTGAGTCAACAAATGTCCATCAGAGTCAGGAGCATCCTAGTATTTATTTATTTATATTTATAAATCTTTATTGTACCACAAGTTTACAATTGGCGGACTTAATGCTAAAAGCATTCTCTCCCAGTGAACCATTAGGAAAAACAGAAAAATTATGTGCGGCGCGAATTATTTTAAAAATACAATGCGAGAGAAAAAAAAAACACTTAACTGCTAAATAAACATACATAAAAGAAGAGATGAAAACGGAAAAAGATGACGATTTAGGGTGATATTATGCTAGTGAGGTGAATTTGGACTTTTCTTTTGAAAGCGAATTTAGTAATGGTCTCTTTGATGTCATCGGGTAGAGCATTCCAGAGCCGTGTGGCTTGTAAGGTAAATGAATTAGACATAAAACTGGACCGAAATAGGGGAGTAGAAAGGGTAAGTTTTTTGGAAGATCTAAGTTGCCTATTGTGACCTTCAGAAAGATACTTGAACTTACACCTTAGATACTCCGGGGACTGAGGCTCCTTGAGAATTGAAAAAAGAGAAGTAAGCAACCGAAGTTGACGACGTACCTTATCCTTTCCCCAAACCCAACCACATCCCACCCTTCCCTAGCTTAAGAATACTACCGATGGGCAGCAGCGTCGGAAGTACAATAAGCCGTTGAAACTGCGCTCGCCAACCCGCCTGCCAAGCGTGGCGAGTATGGCAACAACCCCTCAATTTGGGGGAGGCCTAAGTCCAGCAGTGGACAGATTGCGGCTGAAACGAACGAACGAACTACAATAAATATCAAAGTTAACTTTAGCAAATAATTATAAACAAATACTTAGTCTTGGCCTCAATTAATAATACTGAATACACATACACTTCTGCACTGCATGATGTTTCCAATGTGTATTAATACTAAATCAATTAAATATATTCAAAAATATGTTATTTACTTACGTTTATTATGATCCTATAACAGTACAGCATTGAAACCACATAATACCCACCATGGAGCAATTACAAAGAGGAGATGCCGTAATAAGCGTTTTGTAAGAAAGTATTTGTGAGTCTACACGGGGCTGAAGGCAGACGTGCTTGGTTTCGGCCGCGGCTCCAACCATGGAGCACGAGCAATGACAAGCTCTGCCCACTTTTGTGTCGGCGAGGCGCCAGTGATCACATCACTGCGCCATTTCAAACGGCATCTACTCTTTGTAATTGCTGAATGATAAATAAATAACTCTTAATTGCACCAAATTGTAGAAAGTATATGAATATTATTATTATCTATGGTACAAAGGCGGTTGGTTGATACCTGTTCTGCTATTTACTATTTACTAGATCGGTGATGAAACATATCACACTATCTTTTTTGCCTGAATGTGTCACAGTTTCATCCTCATTCGAGCTCCTCAAACATCTTTTTTTGGTATGTATATGTGAATAATACTGGAGATTCAATAATTGCAGGGCAGCCAATCAGAACGAGTTAGGCTGATGAGAAGCAACTCCCAAGATGCTGAAGCCGGCATAGAGCTCCGAACAGAATCAAATGCCCCTCCGCCATGGACAGACGCTTTGGAAGAACTTCATTATGTAATCACCAGGTATTTATTAACTTCCTTTATTCAAAATTTATTTACAATTATTAATTTTACTGATTAATATA
Organism: Euzophera pinguis; assembly: GCA_947363495.1. NCBI lineage: Eukaryota > Metazoa > Arthropoda > Insecta > Lepidoptera > Pyralidae > Euzophera > Euzophera pinguis. Next base: position 671,991 of record OX376176.1, on the reverse strand, counting down.
AAACGCTATATCTACTGAATTTCATTTAAAATACTGGATGCAGGCATATCGGTCATTTTGGAAATCACTGGGGAGATGTCCAGCTGTAGACTGACTGAGGCTGAAATTTTGTTTTTTTTTTTTAATGATTCGGAAGGCATTAAGGCGTTGGTCCCGGCTACCAACTGGTAGTCGTTAAAGGAACCACGGTCAGAGGCCTAGCAGTGGTTCCGTACAACTCGACACGAGGGTGTACATGGTTGATTGACAATGCACCTACACGAAATGATGATGACTTAGTTCGTAATGCACTATGTTTATTATCTTGTTTGATTCACAGATTAAAAACCAAACTGTCAGAGCTGCAAGCGCGGCATGAGAGGCAGATTCGAAGGCCGGCGTTGGACGACAGCAGCGAACAACAGCACATCGGTAGATTGACGGCGGAAATAGGCAGGCATTTCAACCATGCGCATACGCATCTTATGGCTATCAAGGCGCAAATGAGGCATGGTAAGACATTTAATTATTAATAAAATAATTTAATTGGGTGCGCATTTTTGTCTTAAATTTTTTAGACCAATTATTGATAGTCTGTGAATATTGTTCATAGAATTGAATATTATAATGATCACTATCAAAGGATTTTATATACACACGGAAAGGGTAGTCGATAAACAAAAATTTAATAAATGTATCTGTAAATATTTTAATCTGTCTGTAAATAAAGGCTTTTATTAATTTCAAGATCGAAAAATATTTTACTAATTTTTTTAAATATTATTACAGGCAGCAAAACCGAACAGAAACTAACAGCAAACGTAGTCCTAGCCCTCGTCACAACCTTGCAAGAACTAAGCATAACATTCCGTACAGCACAATCTACATACCTTCGATCGCTGACTTCCAGAGAAGAACGATCAAATGCTTACTTCGACCTACCAAACTTCGAAGAACTAAGTCTAAACGATAATGAACTACTACCAGGACTGTCAAACAATCAAACAGACTTACTATTCTCATTACCAAGCACATCTGGCACTCAGAAAGGTTATACCGAAGACGGTGAAAATTTTGAAAAACAAGCGATGAATCAAAAACAATTACTTTTGTTACAAGAAGAAAATACTAAAATTATTTCTGAACGAGAGGAGGAGGTTAATAAAATTGTGCGGTCTATTATGGATTTGAATGAGATTTTCAAAGATTTAGGACAAATGGTACACGAACAGGGAACTATTTTGGATAGGATAGATTATAATATCGAACAAACTCAAACACAGGTGTATGAAGGCTTTAAGCAGTTACAAAAAGCTGATAGTTATCATAGGAAGAATAGGAAAATGCATTGTATTTTAATTTTGGCGGTGATGGTCGTTGTTTTGGTTCTTTTGTTGGTCATTGTTAAAAGTTAGTGAGGATTAAAAGTGAGGTTAGGTGGACGCCTTATATTCCGTAGTTGGAGTCGAAATTCGAATATTTATGTTCAAATTTTCGGTGTAAAAATTGTAGACAGTGTGTTTAAAAGGTGTGCAAGGTCTATTGACCTTGTAAGTTTTGATACACTAGTATTAAATAATTTTTAAGCTAGAAACTTATCCATAATTTTCAATGAAAAGGTCAATAAATACGGTTTGGTTTTTTGAATCTGGATTGTTAGAACACTTATAACTGTCAAACCGCCATTTTGTTTCTAGGTTGATGATGATTGCTTGAAAAAGTAGCGGGAAAATATGGTTATTTTGCAAGATTTTGTTGGTGTAAATAATTATGCAGTTTATTTTAAATATATGCACATTCTAGTCTATTTTCGTTTGTAAGTTAGAATAAGATGTATTTATTTGTATTAAAACTGTTTTTTTGAGTGGGGGTACAGATATTGTTTAAATTTGAAAAAGTATTTAAAAAAAATGTAGTACAGGCTCTTAGCTGTTGAAATAGGAGGAATCCGTCAAAAGTAGGACATGCTATGTGTAAGCACTATTTTTAAAATGTATGACTCGCGCAAAATCGGTGAGACGATTAAAAGTCGTTCGTGTCACCGATTATGTCGAACGATAATCATTCGACTTAACAGTTTTGCGTGTCATAATTTTTAATAATAGGGCTGCTGATAGTTAAGGGATTCTAATGGATCGATTCTAATGCCGGAAACTACTTGGGTGAATTTAATTTCTATCTGTACCATTATGTGTGCTAATGTTTAATTTTGTAAATCGTGAATGAAGAATAAATTAAAATAATAAATTAACATTCCTGTTAGATAAGTTGCAAAATCGAATATCATTTTTGGGTGCTTAGCTTGGCCTGATTGCGTTGGAGCCCTATCTTTGAAACGTATGACATATATGTCGAATAAAAATCATTCGATATTGAACACATAATTATTCTACTCGACAATTTTGCGTGGGTCACACTTTTCAAAAATAGCACTCCAGAATGAGTACGAATGACCGAGAGCGTATTTGATATTGTTTTAATAAAAAACAAAACAGACTATTTTGATGTTTATTTTTTTTTTATTGCAATAATGGTTTCTATTAAAACGTCTACTGCATGTTGAGACTTTTCTTTGAGGTGTTTTTTTAGTACTATCATGGGGTATAGTCGTCGATATAAGTCGAAAATTGTAAAATAAAATTTTGTCTAACACACTAGGCCAACTTATATCAAATTATTTATTGTAATATAAACGGTGTTTATTGAAATGTAATTGTTAATGTTTAGTGAAAGTGAAAATAGATACAGTTGTTATTTTATGAATGACATCAAAATGAAATATAATACATTCAAGTACTAAGAGACTTTTTTTTTTGTCATTTGACATTTTCGTTCGATAACGAATGGTTTTTAATAAGACATTATCGGGGTGAGACGAAAAATTTTCTTTCGACCAATCAGTTAGCGAGTGCTGGGCATCAGTTCTTTTATTTTACACTAGCTGTTTCCCGCAGCTCCGCCTGCGGTATATAGGTAGCCTATGTTACTCAGGGTGAATAAAGCTTTCCAATGGTGAAAGAATTTTTGAAATCGACACAGTTGTTTTTGAGTTTATTCATTAAAAACATACACACAAAAATACAAATCTTTCCTCTTTATAATATTAGTGTAGATAGTGCACAATTGAATCGTAATTGGATCGCAATGACAACTTTTGACGTTTCTGGTATTCTGTTACAAATGGGGTTTGAAGATTTTACTATGGAGCGTGGCATACCTACTGCCGCCATTTTGTTTTTTCTTCAAAATCGCGGCCAGCCATGAAACCTTTATAAATCGATAACTGATATTAATACCAGCATAAAATATTAAGAAATCAACCCTCGTAAAGTGTCAGGTTTCTGAGTTATAAAGTGTTAAAGTTGACCACGTGATTTCTATTTCATTTTGAATAGCAACTATAAACCCATATATTTGGATTAACAATGGGTAAATATTTATAACATTTACTTTGGCTATAATTTTTGATGACAGGGATACAATGTTGCGGCTACACTACGACTCCCTGTTCAAACAACTAACTCAATTCTAAACATCAATCATCGCTACCAAAATGTATGAATAACTACCTGACCCACACTCCGCTGCCACTACACACGCTGCCGCTAACCGTCTGCCCCATCGCGCGTTGCTAATACAATAAGATTCTCATATTTTTTATATGGAACGACTAACTACACATAGGTAAGATGCAAAAGTCAAGGGTGACGTCCCCTTCATTGTTCATTACTGTTTTCCTCTTTTTTGTTTGATGCGTTGCAAGGAAGAAACAAAATCGTAGGTCATTATTGCACATGTCTCGTTGGCAAAAAAACTTTAGGATGTTGTTTACACGTGATGACGCTATATATGGTTCATGGCATGGTTAAGATATCAAGAAACAGTTCCTAACCCTCCCGCCGGGTTTCTAGACCATGTGATAGTCCGTAATATTAGAGACTTTAATGATTGGAATGTTAGTGTTATGCAAATATCACTTGTATTAACATTATATTGGTTTGTTTGTGATTCATTCCCATTTCAAAAACTTCTAATCCTAATAAAAATGTATCTCACTTATACATGAAAGTTAAAAAAGTGTTTTTTGTTACCGATGTGACGAATATTAATTTTAAGTTTTTAGTTTCAGAATTGTTTAAATTGTATAATAAAAAAATGACGCGTAAAATTGTTTGATAGGCAATAAAAATGTTCCTAAAACCGGACTTTTAATTTTTCTCACCCTTTTTGTGCCAATGTTATTATACGGTAAATGAATTTTTAAATGACAATTTTAATTTGGACATAATTGTTTAATAACTGACATGAATATACTTTAGGATAATTAATTTGTAATGACTATTTAGAATAATTCGGATGATAAATTGAAAATACAAAAATTGTAATATATTTGTTTAAGAATTAGCACACCTTTATTGGTAAAATGTATATGGGAACATTATATTATTATTTAACAAGACGTGTAATACCTACATTTTATGCAAATAAATAATTTGATTGATTGAATGTATTTAAAAAGAGACAAGTTACATATTTATACTTTTCTTTTATTTACTCTATAACTGTCGTATTGATAGTTAAATCAAATGAAGATCTTACATTCACACAAGGTTAGACGGTTATAAAATAAGTTAATAAGTACAAAGAGTAGATTATATTAAATTTAAATAACGTTTAGATATAATGCAACATACATATTTGTTCTAAACTTCATTATTCGTCGTCGTAATACACTCGAACACATACACTCAGCTTAAAAATATGTATGTCACGTGATCAACTTTGACGGTTATTATCTCGGAAACCTGACACTTTACGGGGGTTTTTGTATTAATATTTATTGTTGGTATTAACGTCAGCTATCGATTTTTTAAATAGCTGGCCGCGATTTTGAAAAAAAAACAAAATGGCGGCAGTAGGTATGCCACAAATCTTCAATCCCCTTTAAGACCAATCGTATGCCATTGAACTGGAACTGGAAAATTTTGCTAATCAAAAAAATCATAATTTTTTTCAATAATCGATACTCTGTTATTTTATTTACATTTTTTCTACTATAACCATTCAAATACGTTTTAGTTGCAAATAAATTGAGTTTAAAAATTTTGTTAGCAGAATACCAGTATTGAGCATGTCAAAAATGCATTAAAGTTTATTAGCGGAATTGACCGCCTGATCATCACTATTTCAGCCGTAGTCCGTCCACTGCTAATGATATCCTTTTGACCTCTGTCGTGGTTCCTTTAATGACCACCTATGACAGTCGGGACAAACGGCTTAACGTGCCTTTCGGAATGACCCTCATTTGCCAAATGGGTATCAGAGATATTTATCGTAAATTTTATCAAAAATTATTCGACTTGCCGATTTTACACACTTTTCATAAATAGGGCAATTGAGAACTATTTGGGACAGGAAACAATCAAAAATCTCCATATCTAATATAAAATGGCCAGGATCCCCTATCTCTAAAAATATGACACACAAAATCGGTGAGTCGAATGAAAATCACTTTCCGGTCTGTTATGACAATTTCTTAAACTGCACTTATAATGAACAAATCGCAAAATCATCTTTTCCCAAAATGACTGAATTCTAAATGTCTTTATTCTATTGAAAAAAAACTCTTAAAAAACGTTAATGGTGGATTAGTGCCTTCTAAACTATCCGATACCAGTTTTGGAATTTTAACATCCGCTAACAAAGTCATAAACGGCCAATAACTAAGGAGTATGTGTATCTGTTGAAAACTATTTCGAGGGCGATGAATATATGCGAAATGTTTCCGTACTTAAAGATAATGTTGCTATAAGTACAGTTTAAGAACTTGTCCTAACTGACCGGAGGCTGAATGTACCTATTATGTCAGGCTTTACGGATTTCAGACATTTAATAATAAAGACCTATAGTAAAACAGTCATTTTGAGAAAAGTTCTTTTCGAAGTACGTACTTTATGTGGATCAGTACATTTGAAATTCAGACCTAACCACCCCAACGGGTAAATCTATACAATAACTAAAGATTAAAACACATTTTTTTTGAGCAAGATAATAAATAATATCTCTATGTGGCAGTCTGTTAATCCCGGTTCCATCCCAATGATAAGGATTGTTACGGAGAGTAAAGGAGAAAGAATATGCTTGGAACCCTATTTTTAAAAAGTTTGACTCATGCAAAACTGGTTATTTGAATGATTTTAAACCTCTCAAATTATAAATGACTGTACACAAATTTGACAGTTTTATTTCCGACATTCAAAAACAAAGACATTTAGAAAATCAGTCATTTTGGGAAAAGATGATTTTGCGATTTGTTCATTATAAGTGCAGTTAAAGAAATTGTCTTAACAGACCGGAAAGGAGTACTTAATACATAACTCAATAATATAGGCACAGAATCTATCTATACATAATTTAATATTATAAAGCTGAAGAGCTTGTTTGTCTGTACACATTAATTTCAGGAACCACTGGACTGATTTGGAAATTCTTTCAGTGTTGGATAGCCTATATAACGAGGAAGACTAGGACGAATTTGAGACGGGCTGCTATTTGTAGATATACCTAGGTCTTTTTAAGTTTGAAGAACTAGATAATGCTTTTAGCATTTAGTCCACCTATTGTGATATACAATTGTATATTTGTACAATAAAGTATAAATAAATAAGAATTTGCTTTACATCTCCAAGTATGTCGTTATTTAGACGATGGATAATATACAAAAAGAAAAATACAGTTAAATTGCACTAAAGAATTATAATTGTCAGTGATTCTTTCAATATATATAAACTCCATCTTAATCAAAACAGGGTTGGGAGCACGGAGACCGAAATTAGAAAATAGCTTACAAATTTCAAAATATTAAAGTTACATAATTATTTCTGGTGACACAATCCTTGTCTTTAAAAACTAAAGTTTCATTCAACATCTCTAAGAGTTCCATTTCAAGGGATGGAAATTATGGTTCATGCATTCAGCTCTGCTATTGAAACACAAAAATCATGAGGTGTTTTCAGAAGTGAATGACTTAAATTGAACATTCATGTTTTAAATTGAATCATTTAATTGAGGAAAATCAGATAAATCCTTTATTCTCTTTGTTGAAAAATTGTCCTGGTAAACCAAATTTTGATGTTCAAATAAGTATGGAATTAAACTAGCCACATATTAGTGGTCAGTTTTACTTGCGGCATTTATAAATTGAGTATGTTAACATTGTGAAGTTGTTTTGATTGTTAAATTAACGGAGGGAAGAAAAATATATGTTATGCAGCATCCGGCTGCCGCTTGGGTCTTACACTGGTGAAAATAGTTTCACTGAATTTATTATTCTGATCCCACAAGAAATAATGGGATAAAAAGTAAAGATTATTTTTTCATATTACATGAATGAAGAAGATACCTAGTAATAAAAAGACTCAAAGGAACTAGTCCTTTCCATTGTAAAAATTTGTGTAACCAAGCCACACACACAAAACTTAACATTTACAAGTTGTACTCGTTCAACAATAAATAACCGTGCTCCCGAACCCATTGCAAACATATTCAAACATCCACAACACAAAATACAATGCAACTCAAAAGGAAATATATTAAAAGTGATTAACTGACTAAGAATCTTTGTGTTTACTATAGAATTCATCTAGGTACTTCTTGTATGCTGCCTGATTCGGCCACAGGTAAGACGCTTGTTGGTTTAGTGGACTCTGGGTATTAGGCTCAGCCAATAGACTCTGTATAGACAACAAAACTGTACGGACGTCATACAAAGCTGTCCACTTATCCTTTAAAATGTCTAAACATATTAACCCGCAAGTATCTACGTTAGGATGAAAACAGGGTGTCAAAAATTTCACTACGGGAGGCGCGTACGGGTATGAATTAGGGAACTCCAGTGATAGTTTGTACTTGTGTCCCGCGTACACTGTGTCTTGGGGTCCGTTTATTGTTCCTATCCATTTGAACAGATTCTCGCATTCAGGGAACGCCGACACACCTTTGTCAGCACATCGCATCAGCTCCATCAACTCTTTTTGCAATCTGAAGGCAAAAAGAACCAATTTGTTAGGATTTGGCTAGGGAAACAATGAAAAATCATAATGCAGTTGTCAGTTACTCACCGCTTACTGACGGCATGATTGTCTTTTAGTTTTATCGTGTCCTCGTTTTGTTTCGCTGGATTAGACGACGAAGCGTAATGTGGATTGATATTTTGAGCCATTATTCTACGAAAAAACAGCAGATGCCACAAATTTCTGTTATTAGGACGACTTCCTGTAAATTTTAAAAAGCTCAAATTTTATTGGACGTCAGACTAATTTGACAGACATCGTAATGGCGGCAAGCGATTAATCATTCACCATTCATTCAACAATCGTATTACTGGAAATAACGTTACTGGTGCGTTACCGTTATTTTTTTATGGATTGAAAAAGACCACAGAATTGAGATTATGCAGAAGGGCTATATGGCATGTGGGTGTGTGATAAGGTTATCCTCCTCGCTATAGAAGATAAGAATAATATAAGTTAAGATAATAATATAATATACCCGAGAATTGGCCCACATATGGCCATTCATTCTGTGGAAATGCCAAATCTTATTTTTGTGGCAATGCCCTTAACACAGCTTTGTTTGTCAATTCGATATAAGTGCACAATTTGTTTTATTCAAGAGAAGAAAATAAAAGAAAATATATTAACTGTTTCAACGACATGTGATATCATTTTATGACGTTAGTAACGTAATATTTGATACTGAAAATAAAAGTTTAAATCAACTTCTATTTCGAAGGTTGATAAGCGTTATATTGTAGAGTGATGAACAAAAGCTACTGAATCTGTGTAGGTGTGATTTAAAAATGTTATATAGAAATTACTTAATATATCATTCAGAGTTATTTCTCAAGGTTTTCTGTTGTGTTTATTCATGGAGTTTTCGGGGTTTTACTATGATAGCAGCGCATTATGTATGCGAGCCATAATGCGTAATCTCTAAATCTAATTGGACGCTTACGCCAATGTTTTCAAACGTTTCCTCAAACTCCACTCAACCTCACTCCAACTCATTTGTATGATTAGTCGACACTAGCTTCATTGACTTGAGATGATTTCTCATGGGCCGTAAGTATTGAACTGTGAAATAAGGTTGGTCGATAGGTAGCTTAAAATGAAATAAAGTAGTTATAAATAGTTTTTGCCACTTTTGGGCAAGGTATCTCCTTACTTAATTTTGTACTCTATTCTTTTGTAATTTTAAATTTTTGTGTTTAGAATTGTTATTATAACCTGTGACGTTCCTCATTGGACTGTGATCAAGCAACCAACTAAGAATGTCGTTTTCAAGGAAACTTCGAGGCTTTCTCCAATGAGCTTGAGGGAAGGACGTTCTTAAGGTTATGTTTAAGAATACGGGTGTGGATCACTCTTTTTTGTCTATATAAATCCATCATAGTAAAAAAAACAGCTTTTTTTCGCTAAAACACCTATATATTATACATTCATCTGTGCCTAGACCTCACCGCATGAACATTTGCAGTCGAATGAATGAACAGAAGCAATTAACATTCAAATTACATGTATCTTTGACGTTATCAGTCAACTCATCTGTTGACGTGACATGGGTTAGTCATTCAGTCAACCAGTCAGACCATCTGAGTCAGTCATTGTTGATCAGTCATCAGACGAGCATCTCTCTACGCCAAAATAAACGCGAATTAGTTGTAATTATTAAATTACAAAGTGTCTCCGTTAACTAATTGTGTTTTTAATTTTGCTGTTCAAGATGCCTTGCACATTTTACTACGAAAACACATTGCTAACAAACATGAACGTGCCAGATATGTACACTCTAAGGGAAAGAGTTTCACGAGAATACGGTGTGCCTGAAGATGACTTGTTCGTTATTATCGACGGGAGGAAGGTTTTCGAAAACTTGACCTTAGAAGGTCTGAATTATGTGGTACGAGTGTTTAAAAGACTCGTCGGAGGCAAAGGCGGTTTCGGCTCGATGCTTCGAGCGATTGGCGCGCAAATTCAGAAAACAACAAACAGAGAAGCTTGCAGAGATCTTTCAGGGCGAAGACTTAGAGATATTCATGAAGAAAAACGTCTCAGAAAGTGGCTCGAAGGGCAGGAAGAGCGAGAAAAAGAAGCTGCGGAGCGTAAACAAAAGAAGATAGAACGTTTAGTTGCCGAGCCAAAATATTGGAGGACTCAGTGGTAAATTGGACTTGGTAGAAATAGCTCTTAAAGACCTTCATGATAGTGGCAAGAGGGTCGATATAGTCTGTCTAAGCGAAACATTTATTAAGCAGGGATCGGAAGCAAATATCAAACTTGATGACTATAAACTTGTTTCCTTCTATAGTCGTGACGATAGGAGTCGCGGAGGTACTTGTATTCTGACAATATCACACTTAGATGGTCGACCTCTGAAATTTATTTCTGAATTCGCCATTAAGCACTTTTTTGAATGCTGTGGCATGGAAATGTTCGGTATGGGTCTTGTTGTAGTTAATATTTACAGAATACCAAATCGTATAAAGTCTATTGTTAATATATTTTTAAACAACCTTGACAAATTATTACATAGACTAACCAATAAATTTAAAAATAAAAAAATTGTGTTATGTGGTGATTGGAATATCGATCTTCTGAAAAATGATACTTTTGCTAAAGACCTGAAACATATATTGACGAATTACGGTTTCACAGCCCATATTAAAGCACCGACTAGGATGAACTCGTGCATTGACCAAATCGCTAGTAATGTTAGACGAGCAGTTCCTGAAGTTATTGAGTTGGACCTATCTGATCACGAAACTGCACAGATGCTTACGTTAAAAGTAAAAAAACAAACTACATTTTCTACCTGGTTTGAATATAAATATGACTACAGCGATGATAATATCCTAAAATTTTGTCAATGTATGTCAGCTCTGTCCTTTTCTGAGGTTTTAGCTTGTCCAGATTTTCCTAAAGCGTTTAAAACATTATACGACGAACTATGCCTTTTTCATAATTTATGTTTTCCTCGTATCAGGGTTAAAATTCATAATGTCTCTCAGAAACGCAACTGGATAAGTAAAGGAATCAGAGTGTCTTGCAAAACTAAACGTTTGTTACATCAGAAATATAGAAGAGAGGGATTAATAAAGAAAGAATCTAATAAATTGAAAATTAAAAAATATAATAACGTTCTAAAAAAGTGTGTGTCAAATGCCCGTAAATTACATAATAAAAAATATATAAAGAATAGCAAAAATAAATGTAAGGCTGCTTGGAATGTTATAGCTTCGACAATCTCAAATAATGTAGCTAACCATGACATTAATAAAATGCTATTTAAAAACAATGTATATACCAACCCTTATGACATTTGCAATGAATTTAATGATTATTTTATAGAATTGAGAAATGGACTAAATCATAATCAAGACATGACATTCAAGCAATTTTTGACTAATACAATTTCACAGACAATATTTCTTAGACCTGTCGATGAGACTGAAATGTATAACACTATAATGTCACTTAAAAATAGTAAATGTAGTGGTTACGACAATATTCCAGTCAAGGTTCTCAAACTGTCAGCTCCATATTTGTGCGGTGTCTTGGCTCATGTTGTCAATCTTTCATTTACTCAGGGCACATTTCCAGATGAACTAAAGGTATGCATAGTTAAACCTCTACATAAAAAAGGTAATAAAGAAGATCCAAATAATTTCAGGCCAATTACACTTCCTTCTATACTTTCGAAAGTGTTCGAGAAGCCTATGCATGCAAGGTTATTAGAATTTTTAAACAAGTTTAATATTTTACACACAGATCAATATGGCTTTAAAAAGGGTAGTTCTACAACATTGGCCTGTTTTGAACTTATAAAAACAGTAACAGAATGTATCAATAATAAGGTTTCTATACCTGTAATGTCTACATTCTTTGATATGAGTAAGGCATTTGATCTGGTTAATCACAATAAACTTCTGGAAAAGCTTCGGCATTATGGTATTAGGGGAAAGGCTTTAGATTGGATTAAAAGTTATTTAAAAAGTAGACCTCAATGCACTGAAATTACTAAATTTAACAAGAAAGGCAATACACTTGATAAAGTAACATATAGATCTAATTTTAGAAACTGTAACGTGGGCGTACCACAGGGAAGCATTCTTGGTCCACTGCTATTTTTGTTATACATAAATGATCTCCCCAGTTCTATTGATCATAAAAGTATATTATTTGCTGATGATACCACTATAATTATAAAATGTGACGATGCAGAATCCTACGAAAGTACTGTCAATAAAGCACTTGGAGATGTGGTAAAGTGGATGAATGTAAATGACTTGCGGGTAAATATCGGTAAAACAAACTATATGCAATTTTCGTCATATAACTCCAAACAAAAATCACTTCAAGTAAGCTATGATGAATTTGTTATTGAGAAAGTGGATACTTACAAATTCCTGGGTATTGTAATTGATAAAAATCTAAATTGGAAGGCACATATTGAAGAACTATGTAATAAGCTCAATCGTTTTGTTTTTGCATTACGACGATTGAGGCAGACTATTTCTAAGGAATCATCATTATTGGCCTATCATGGTTATGTGTCATCTCGACTAAATTATGCTCTTATTTTATGGGGAAATTCGGTAGAAATGGAACGGGCATTTAAGGTTCAAAAAAAATGCATTCGTGCTGTCTGCAATGCTTGGGTCGACGATAGTTGTAAACCGCTTTTCGCAGAGCTGAAGGTACTGCCCCTACCTAGTCTTTATATCAGAGAAGTATGCATATTTGTGGAATCACATCAATACTACTTTACTAAGAGAAGTGACATTAACTCTAGAGAAACACGAGCTATAGTTATGAACAGATTGTATCAGCCTACTTGTCACAAAAATATTTACAAAAGAAACGTATATAATATGTGCATAACATTATTTAATTATCTACCAGATGATTTGAAAATGTTAAAAGGAATGACATTTAAGTTAAAATTGACGGAATGGTTACAGAAACATTGTTTTTACTCTGTACGAGAATATATTGACTATTGTAAATTGCACAAAAGTAATGACTAATTAGGTACTAGATATATTTTTATCTTTTAATGTGGACATTTTGGTTTTGTTAGTAATTGGACCTAAGTATATTTCATAATTGTTGGACTTATTTTTATTAACTGTTGGTTAGATATTTGGTTGACATTTGCATGCCTTAATATGAGGTCAAATACATTGAGCGACATAACTGTTTTTAAGAACATTCTGTACTGTGTTTTAGCAAATAAATGATTTGATTTGATTTGATTTGAGCCAAAATTGAGTGTCAATCTGAATCCCGAATATGTCAAAGAGTGTGAAGAATTGCCTGAAAGGGTTAGTGCTGCAGTCGATGCTGGTTGGCAGGCTGCGCAAAGTTCAGGACAGTTCGGTAATAAGAGAAAGTTGACTAAAGAAAATAGTAAAGGAAACAAAAAAGCCAAATTGTGGATTGATGCGGATCTATCAGATTGCTCGTCGCTGAGTGATAATGAAGAAGACGAAACAGAGACTCCTCCCCAAACTGTATCTTCTGACAGCGGGAACGAATCGGATCGCAATTCGGAATCAAGCAAAGTTAATGTTTAGTGATTTTTAAATAGTCATGGACAGTTTCATTTTGTTAAAAAATTAAGTTAGATTTATATTTTAAGTGTAGAACTAACACTAACATAACTGGTAAACTTAGAGGTAGAAGATATTAAATACAACTTTTTTTAAGTCTACCAAATTGCAAAAACCATCTGGCAGTTTATAATAAACTTGATGGAGATCGAATAACTTATATTAGTTTAGTCTCTAGGTTTGAAGTTATCTAAGTGTCCCTTAAAAATATTTATACTTAGCATGCTGCCTCTCCTATAAAATCATATTTTGTGTAACTATGTAATGTCAATTAATGTTTTTTTATTTGTTAATATTATTTTAAACATTATCCTAGTTGAACTCGAAGCCCTATTAATACACCCTAATATATAAGGAATAATGTTAAGAAATTTCTTTTCATAGTTGCTTAGATAAAATAAATTATTTTCATATACATCATTGTTTTAATTTATTTATCTCCATCGGTATGTGTTTTCCAATTACATTCTCAGATTACACTTCACAAGCCTAGGTTGTGCTTTAGCCAGATATGGTGGCATTAAGTATTTATATTCAATGAAATCATTCGATTCACCGATATAATAAAATATTATTTATCTATATATAATTAAAATAAAGTACTCCTTAAAGAATAATGTAGGTAGCTATTATGTATCCCATCAAACGGTAGTTACTTTTTACCTAACTGGCCACTAACATACCTCTGGTCATGTTCCTATTGCTCTGGTTTCCCTGTAAAAGAGGTTACTGAGGTCAGACGACAGCCGCTCCATTGTAATAACCAGTTCCGCCAAATCTAGGACTATGACTTACAGCATTCCCTAGGCTCCGAAGCATAAGCTGACGACGCAACTAGGAATACACGCTAGGATGATGATGACTTTTTCCTGACTACCTATTACCACAACTTTAAAAGGCTAGGCGGTTATCTTATCGGTTTGTTACCTATTGTTAGTCAGGTAAAACTTCCTCTTTTTTGCACCAAAAATATGATAATAAAAAAACAAACACACTACTGATTTTCATTTATTTAGGACATGCACGTGACATACCTTTTGTTTGCTTTAAGAAACTATGCCTTGGTCAAGTAATTAATCAAATGCTGAGGTTCAGGTATTTCCTATTTTTAGATATCTATTTTTTTCTGCCGTGTGTTTCTCAATAACTTATCGTGTGAAATGATTGAACTACTTTCTCTTCCGGAGTATTACAGTATTTTTGAGATCTATCACTCAGAACATGAGTGGAATTATTGTTATTCGATTTTCAATGATTTTATTTGTCTCCACGGTTTTGTTTCGATGGATTAGATCATCCTCATCATCCAGTCCACTGCTTGACCGCAACCGTTTTTAAGCGAGGAAAGTGTAGGAGTTTTTGGTCTGAGGCACGGGATAAAGGTATTTGGGATGCTATTTGCTCGGATGGACTGGGAATGAGAAAGTAGCAGCTTAGTTGGAAGGCTTCATTCTAACGTATGAATGAATGTAATGAAGATGTAGTCAAGTAAGACGACTTCCTAAACTCATATTTTATTGGACGTCAGTCTAATTTAACCACAGAAAAAAGATAAGGTAGAAGTGCCATGTGGCCTTCATATGCGTGCCACATTTATGACACGCAATATTAAGTTATGACTCTGGTGGCATTACTGGCCCGACATGGCACTTCTACCTTATCATAATTCTGTAAAATTAACAGACAGCTTTGAAAGGATGTGTAAACGATGAACATTGTCATTCATTTATTCATTCAATCATAACTGTCACACAGTAAATAACGTTAGTAACCGGTTTATTACCGTTATTTTCATGTGGAAATGGCAAGTTTTTTTATTTGACCTAAAACTTGTTTGCTATATATTTACAAAATAAATAACGTTTAAATATAGTTAAATTTATTCTGTTCTTACGATAAATAAATGGCATTATTTAATGATATTGATTCGTTATGTCATCGAATATAAAAGTAAAAATAAACGATTTTACTTTCTCTTTCGACGGACGGTCGGAAGTCGTTCAAGCGTAAAATTGAAGATCAGTGATGCATTCTAAATGAAAAAGAAGAAAAGCTGCTGAATCTATTTAAGTCGGTGTCATTTACAAATTTTGTTTAGTAATAAAAAAAATTTCTTCGAGTCTTTGGTGTCGATAGGCTGTTAATAATGGATTTTAAAGTAAGTATACTTCGATATAACTGTGTACAAGATTTTCTTATAGTATGCACATATATATTTTTTTTACTTGTAAATATTTATTCAACTTATATTGTAACTAGAATAAGTCCATGGTAACTCGTTAAAATTTTTTTACGTATAAAAATATTTACTTCTCTTAGATTTTTAAACAAGGTTCGTCTTTAAACAGCAGGACAGTGAGTAAGCGAGACATCGCCTTACGTATTGTATTGTGCGCGCCCTCTCGTTTAATCACTCATTCTTTCTCAGCTTAAATCCATCATTTAAAATAGGAAATGTACCTAGTGTATAAACCAGCTTCTCAACATCCGTTCAAAGAATGAACGATTGCAGTCGAATGAATGAAAAGAAACGATTGACAAAGAAATGTTTTTCTGTGCCTTTTTGTGTTGCTCACGTCACGCGTCATCTGTCACGTCATTGTGTGTTCATTCTATCTATCATTGTTTGTTTTTTGATCGATTCGATCAGTTATCGTTCTAATTACTTCTATTACTACTTTCTCTACCCCAAAATAAACGTGAATTTGTTGTCATTAATAGTACCTTATTCCATTAATTAATTGTTTTGTTTGTTAATTTGTGATGTACAACATGCCTTGCACATTTTACTACGAAAACACATTGTTAACAAACATCAACGTGCCAGATGTGTACACTCTGAGGGAAAGAGTTTCACGAGAATACGGCGTGCCTGAAGACGACTTGTTCGTTATTATCGACGGGAGGAAGATTTTTGAGAACCTAACCTTTGAAGGCCTGAATTATGTGGTTCGAGTATACAAGAGACTCGTCGGAGGCAAAGGAGGATTCGGCTCGATGCTTCGAGCGATTGGCGCGCAAATCGAAAAAACAACTAACAGAGAAGCGTGCAGGGACCTTTCTGGACGAAGACTTAGAGATATAAATGAAGAGAAACGTCTCAGAAAATGGCTCGAAGGGCAGGAGGAGCGCGAAAAAGAAGCTGCCGAGCGTAAACAGAAGAAGTTAGAACGCTTAGTTGCGGAGCCAAAACTGAGCGTCAATTTGAATCCTGAGTATGTCAAAGAGTGTGAAGAACTGCCAGAAAGGGTTAGTGCTGCAGTCGACGCTGGTTGGCAGGCTGCGGGTAGTTCAGATGAGGTCAGTAATAAGAGAAAGTTGGCTGAAGAAAACAGTAAAGGAAAGAAAAAGGCCAAATTGTGGATTGATGCGGATCTGTCAGATTGCTCTTCTCTTAGTGATGATGATGAACAAGAAGCAGTGACACATCCCCTAACTGTCTTGACTGATAGCGGGAATGAATCAAGCAACAATTCGGAATCAAGCAAAGTGAATGTTTAGTGTTTTTTAGACTTTAATGGACAGTTTATTTTATTTTTAAAATTAAGTTCGATTACTCTAAGCGTAGGGCATCCATCTACTAACTAGGTAAACTGAGAGGTAGAAGTAAAGTATAAATATCATGTAAATACAACTTTATTTTGGTTTTTAGTCTGATTGCTTATAAAACCTGGCATGGTGAGGTTGGTGATCAGACTCCTCTAAATTTGCCTAGAAAAATGCTGTACCCATTGTTTATCATGTTTCATTTTCAAATTTTGAAAAACACTGGCAACCAACTTTTTGAAACTTGTCATTGAGGATCTTCTATTTAAATGTTTTTAGTAAAGTATTTAATATCAAATAATGTCTTTTTTTTCATGGAAATAAATATTTACCCTCTTCATGAACGTTTGGCAAGCCTACATTAACTAAAATATTTTTAGTTCCTGCCGCATACGTCCCACACTCCCTATATAAACTGTTCATAAACTGTTTCTGCAGCAAGTCGCGGAGTCATAGTCATCCAATTTATACTTATCCTATGTATTTTTTATATACTTATTTTATGTATAATATGTAATCTTATGTATTACTAGCTGTTTACCGCGGCTCCGCCTGCGTCAAAAAGTAGCCTATATTTGACGCCGGGTCTTGAACTATATTCATAACTAATTTCATCAAAATCCGTTCAGCGGTTTGGCCGTGAAAGCGTAACAGACAAGACTTTCGCATTTATAATATTAGTATGGATTACTTTTCTTTTGTAAGTAGATTTTAACATATTTTATCTTGTGTGTTCGTCAGTCCCATGGTTGACTGGTAGAGAATGCCACTTGGCATTAAGTCCACCATTTGTACAAATTTTTGTACGTGGGGCGCACTATAAGTTTCCGGAATGAATATGAAAAAATACTATTAAAGGTACAAAATTAATTTATTGTTTTTCAAAATAATCTCCCTTGGCGTCTATGCACTTTTTCATTCGATGAAACCAGTTTTGAAAACTTTTGTGCCACTCCTCTGTGGTGACCTCTGAAACGTGTTTTTCATACTCCTCGACAGCCTCTTCTGGTGATGAAAATCGTTGACCGCGTAATTGGTTCTTAATTTTTGGGAACAGAAAAAAGTCACAAGGTGCCAGGTCGGGACTGTATGCAGGATGACTCATGAGTTCTACATTTTTCGCCTTCAAAAAGTCGTTTGTCTGTCTGGCCGTGTGAGAATTTGGTTGGTTTCGGCTCATCTTGAAAGACCCATACGCTCGATTGCTGCTTTGTTTTGGGATCGTAGCAATAAATCCATGTTTCGTCACCTGTTACTATGTCCCACACCAAATTTGACGCACCTTCGTTGAATCTGGAGAGCATGGCACTGCACCAAGTGACGCGGTCCGTTTTTTGAGCCTCGGTCAAGTTGTGTGGGATCCACCGCGAGCACAGCTTTCTCACACCCAAATGTTTGTGTAGGATTAATTGTATTTGACTCATGCCTATTTCTAAGGATGCGCGAATTTCATGGTAGGTCACATGCCTGTCTGTTTCAATCATACGGCGCACAGCATTGATGTTTTTGTTGGTCACAGCGGTGGACGGCCGACCATCGCGAGATTCGTCACTGAGATTGATACGACCACGCTTGAATTCTGCAAACCAGCTATAAACAGTTGTCTTGCATGGTGCTTCATTGCCAAAAGCTGTTTCAAGCCGAGCGATGCTCTGTTGAGCTGTCAAATTACACTTAAAATCGTAGAAAATCATACTTCGAAAATTTTCCCGAGTTAAATCCATGTTGATGCAGACACACAATTTTTTAAATGGCGCCACAAGGTAAAAACAAAAGACAGTCAGATGAAACAAACTGCATTCTACAGCCAAAGAGTTCTATTTTCAAATGTTGCAATAAATTTTTAAATATTGTTTATGTAAGTGGCCAGTTCCGGAAACTTACAGTGTGCCCTATGTATTGTACAATAAAGCTTAAATAAATAAATAAACGAAAGCAACATCATTCTGAGGAGACAGTCTTCACTCCGATCTCAGAAGTTAAGTATTCATTATTGTTGCTTTCGTTTCGCTAGGTCTCCGACTTTGTGCCTAGAATCCACGACCTTAGTACTTGTATGAATTCTTATTACTATATCACTTGAAATTTTCATTTCCAAATAATTCCCTGTTGTATTTTTGCTAACTAGTGCTGTATCGGTTATTAAACTGCTAAATTATAACTTAGCTTGAAATAAAATTTAACATTATATATATTTCTGTCTTATCTATAATGGACGTGAAAGAAACATACTAAACTTATTTTAGTTAACTTGGTCTTATTTAACGATCATTAATTTTTATGTTTATCTAGCTGCACCCTGAGTGCGGTTCTACCTGCCATTACTAGATTTGACCCAATCAACAAACACGTTAAAGTTTTATTACACCCGTTTTAATGCACAGTTGCGCCACCTACTTAAAAAAGCGCCATTGTCCATAAACTTTTGTCCAAATCCAACGGAAATCGTCTACTTTTCGGCATGAAAACTACCCTATGTGTTCTTCCAAGGTTTCAAGTACATACCTACCAAATTTTATAAAAATTGGCCCAGCCGTTTGCGCTGCGGAAAGTAACAAATATACTCACAAACATTCGCCTTTATAATATTAGTGGGAGGGGATGGGATTAGTAGGATGGGACTGGATGGGGTTAGTCATTGTCCCAGTTGAACAAGCTCATTTTTCTACATTTATTTTTGTAAATTTTGGTATAAGAAATAATGTTAAGAAGTTTATTGTACATAATTACTTACATGTTGAGATGAAAATTTCATTCATTTGACATAATCGATGTGTTGAACCATCGATTATGTCAAATGAAAATCATTTGATATCAAATAATAATCAATCTCACCGGATTTGTTTTAGACATACATTTCAAAAATAGGACTTAAATACCTATATGGTAGCACCTTTTAGATGCTGCGACCTATATAATTTGATTAATTACTAGATAATTAAGTAATCCCTACTAATTAACAAATTGACAAAGGTAATTTAGTAATGCCAACAGATTAACTAAATTAACTAATTATGAAATGAAATCGTATATTTTCAATATAGGTTAAAAATATCACTTATTAACGTCAATTGACTTAATATTAAGTTTACCACCACTTCCAAAGCGCAAGTGGAGAAGAAGCGGCGCTACAAACTCCACTGCAGTATTTTCTTCAAAACGTCAATTTACAAATAAGAAAAAAACTTTCCTTATTTAACTACTTAAATGAACGAATTCACATGTTTGTCAACATTTTACACAATTAATGAATGGTTGACATCATAGATTAATAGCGCGCGAGACCAATTATTAATCTAAGTGTTGATAGAAATACTTTATTGGTCTTCACGGCGCTACGACGCGAGACCAATTATTAACATCTTGTGAGACTATGTTTCTTGAATAAATAATTTTTCATTCATTCATTAGTCTAAGTTTAACTAATTGCGCGTCTCTAGCAGCTTATAACGTTCTTAAGTTGCTTATATTGAGAGAGGTAGGACATTTTGTAAGGAGTAGTCCGTTTGTGGAAGTACCTCCACCCTACAGAAGACCGCAGCCAAATAACACTGCGATGCAGTGTTGTGTTCCTGCTGGTGAGTAGGGTCGCCAGGCTCCAGGGGGGTCGCTGTGCTGATAGCGGACAGGTCGGCGACGCGCTCGTGACATCTCCGGTGTTGCAGGCGTTCATAGGCTACGGTAACCACTTACCATGAGGTGGGCCGTACGCCTGTTTGCCTACTTATTGTATAAAAAAGAATTGCCTAATTGTACTGTAGTATTATTTTTGAGATGTGCTCACTTTAAACTAGCTGGTCGAATTTTCATTCGACATGATTGGTAAGTCGTACGATTTTCATTTGACTTCGAGTGAGTCGCGACACGAGTTTCTTATTTGTAAATTGACGTTTTGGAGAAAATACTGAAACCAGAAATCTTTTGTTATCTGCAGTGGTGTTTGTGGCGCCGCTTCTTCTCCAGTTGCGCTTTGGAAGTGGTGGTAAATTGACGTCAATAAGTGATATTTATATCCTATATTGAAAATAAACAATTTCATTTCATTTCAGTCACACATGTAGGGTCGTATGTTTGAAAGTATGACTAGCCTAAAATTGGTGAGTCGAATGTAAGTGTTGACTAATCGATTATGTCTAATGAAAATTATCGTTTAGTCTACATTGGACAGATTCTACATTTGACATAATCTGCATAAGACAGATTCTAAATTGGACAGATGATGAAAAAAGGAATCGAATTGTAAAAAAACAAAAAAAAAATATGTGCCCAATATAGAATAGGTATGTCTTATGTAGTTAGAAATAGAATCTGTCTTATATAAAATATGTCTTATATAGAATGAAATTTAATCCGTCCAATAATCTGTCTTATGAACAATCTGTCGAAACTATGATGTCCAAACTAGAGTCTGCCCAATGAAAGACTAAACGAAAATTATATCAAGAAAAGTCATTCGATTCACCAATGTTGCTTGAGTCAAATTTAAGAATTAAATCAGCGCTCCTTCAGCCACGACACTATTTTTTAAATGTATGTCATTAATGTCGAATGAAAATCGTTTGATGTCGGACAAAAATCCTTCGACATCGAACAAGACAATCGAAAAAGTTAAAGAACAAAAAATATTCGTCTCCCGATTTTCGTGTTTTACACTTTCCAAAAATCACTGCTAGAGTGCTATTTTTAACGCATATCGGCGAGTCGAATAATTTTTGTTCGTTCTAATAGTTTATGTTGGTGAACGAAGGATTTTTGTTCGATAATGAAAGATATTTTTTTCTCGACATATCCATACTTAATACTTATCCATACTAATATTATAAATGCGAAAGTCTGTCTGTCTGTCTGTTACGCTTTCACGGCCAAACCGCTGAACGGATTTTGATGAAATTTGGTATGAATTCAGTTAAAGACCCGGGGTCAAACATAGGCTACTTATTGACGCAAGCGGAGCTGCGGGAAACAGCTAGTATGTCATACATTCAAAAATAGGACTCCTGACCTGACAGACAGACATCGAATGCTCATTAACAGGGTTTTTACAATTTCCGTTCGCAACCCTAGAAACTATTAACTAATCGCTATTTATGCAAAAACGATTGCCTAAGTAATGTTTAAATAATGTATTCTATATCCATTGTCCGTCGTCAAAATGTTAATGTTACTTAGTTAATTGATGTTTACCAAATTCAACAGACTTCTATTGTTACGCAAAACATAATATCTAACTTGTTTAGGGAAGTTGATGTTTGAATTCAAGTATTCCTGTGTTTAGACCACGGAGCATTTACTAAGAGGAAATGCGAAGCGTTTGGCTTTGTACCTAATTGCTCCGTGGTCCCACAAATTACAGAATATAATTATGCTGTGTACATGAGTGATATTTTTAAAATATGTGACTCACGCAAAATCGGTGAGTCGAATTATTTTCATTCGACATACGAGTCAAATTTGAAAAATTCGTTCTACTTACCTATTATGTCCATGGAAAATAATTTGTTAACGAACGAATATCATCCGAGTCACCGATTTTGCGGA
The DNA here is from genome assembly GCA_947363495.1 of Euzophera pinguis. Lineage (NCBI taxonomy): Eukaryota > Metazoa > Arthropoda > Insecta > Lepidoptera > Pyralidae > Euzophera > Euzophera pinguis. The sequence goes on along the minus strand of OX376176.1, from coordinate 649,256 downwards.
TTTCAAAAATAGGGCTCCAGTAGATAATTGAAAATAATCGCTTCTTGCGCCATCTATTAACAAGAATTTTTGAAATGTACGACATATTATGTAGCATGAAAATATTATTCGCCTCATCGATTTTGCGTGAGTTATCCTTTTCGAAAATAGCATTCCAGGAGTGCCTTTTGCTTGTGTCTGGGATCATTCATACATAATATTAAAAATGCGAAAGTCTGTCGGACTGTCTGTTACTCTTCCACGGTCAAACCGCTGAACGGATTTTGATGAAATTTGGTATGAATATAGATGAAGATCCGGGGTCAAACATAAGCTACTTTTTAACGATGGCGGAGCTGCGGGAAACAGCTAGTGTGAAATAAAAGTAAAAAAAAATATCGTGTTTTTTATTGGCACATTGACTTACAAATACTCAAAAACAGCCTTAGGGTAGGCTCTCTAAACAAATTCACTTTTTTACGACACAAGACGCACATACGAGTACACTATTCTTAGTTTTCTTAAATTTGGAACATTTTTAGGCGGCATTTTGATTCATAGATTGCGTAAATTTTCTTTGGATCTTCGGGCCATAGCTTCGTGTGGGTTTGAATTTAAAAAAACTTTATCTACGATTTGTGATGCATTTTAATAAGAATACCAGTCAAATTCTTTTCCAGGCTCAGGAAAAGGCTTCAGAGAGTCGTCGAAATACATTTTTTTGTTTATTTTGGTCTTGTGTTCGGCTTTTTTATTATTGTAGTGTGACCGGAGCGGTTGGTGACACAATGATTTATTTTGCATGGTTTTTGACATTTTTGACAATGTGAAAGAAGTAGTACACAATAATAAAAGAAATGTCTTCACGGAGGTTGCGAAGTTTAAAAGAAAAATTTTTGAACACGGTATTTGGTTGGCAATGGAGAAAATATTTCGATAAAAACATTATTTCTACAGGTAGGTTCTCTTTATTTATTTATTCATTTATTAATACTTTATTGTTCCACAAAGTACACATATACTTATAACAATTGGCGGATTTAATGCTAAGAGCATTCTCTACCAGTCAACCATTGGGAGAAACGGAAAGATAGTTTGGCGCAAAAAAGTCAAGGGGGAAAAGATGTATTAGATAATTAGAGCAAATTTTATCAAAAGCTTTACTTTCAATTAACACCACAAAAAACTGGACAAGTATCAGTACCGCACACTACAATCCCTATTATATTTTTATCTATTGTTAGTAAGATAAGACTATATTTTGCACCAAAGAAATACAACAAAAAATGAGTCGCAAGGTCGGAGTACCTACCTGTTTTGCATTTTTTAAAGCACACGCACGTAAAGCACTTTTTGTTTGCCTCGGTCAGGTGAATAATCAAAGGCCATGGGGTGCTATTTTCGAAAAGTGTGACTAACGCGAAATCGGCGAGTCAAATGATTTTTGCTCGATATATCAAATTTTAAACTATTGGGCCTTACTATAGACTCTCACTTACATTGGAAATACCATGTCACACAAATAAAAAGTAAGCTATCTAGATTTCCATATGATAAAAATAAAAACAAATATTAAAACAGCTGTATCCGCATACTATGCTTATGCATATGCTTGGCTTAGTTATGGAGTTATTATGTGGGGAAACAGCGTTGAAGCACATAGTTTATTTATTCTACAAAAGAAATGTATCCGCATACTAGCAAATATTAAACGTCGAGATAGTTGCAGACTTCACTTTACTGCTAAAAACATACTAACACTGGCATGTATTTATATTCTAGAAGTAGCTATATTTGTACGAAAGCACAGCCAGTTATTTACACAAGTTAAGGACACACATAACAGAAATACTAGGCATAAACATAGGTTGGTGTTACCTAATCAATACATATAATAAGACACTAAAATTCGAGTGTCTGTACATTTAATATTTTTCAAAAAAACTGACAGAGTGCGATTAAAAAAGAGTAACAGAAACCAAAAAGACAGTTTTTGGAATTTTTGTCTGTCTGTATGTATGTATGTATGTATGTCTGTCTGGTACGTTATAACTTCGAAAATACTCAACGGATTTGAACGCGGTTTTCACAGTTGGATTACATATAATTAGGAGCGTTGTCAAAACTTTGTTTCGTCAAAATTGGTTAAGGGAAAAAGAAGTTATGGTCGATTGAAAATTTACTTCAAACACTGCTTCGAAACTTAGGCGTTTACTTACGTTTAATTTAATTTAGATAAGGCTAGAATTTCTACTTTATATTATCCATATCAATAAAGACAAAAACACGCACTGCACCTATTAATTTTAATAAAATAACACTTTGAATTTGATCGTAAATTTAGTAACATAAAATCTCAATAGATGGCGCTGACTTACTTTACAACTCGCTATGGTTACGTTTTCGCATTATGGTATAGCAGATTGAAATTAACTCTAGCAAATCCTAACCGAACACATCCTAGGCAACCGCCGTCGCGGAAGACCCACAGGAGCACTCTTCTTCGATGTAGCGAAAGCTTTCGACAAAGTCTGGCACGTTGGCTTGGTAGCCAAGCTGGCCATAATGGGCCTGCCGGACAGTCTCGTGCGCATCATACGGGACTTCTTGTCGAACAGATCTTTCCGCTACAAAGTTGAGGGTACGCTCTCTAGTCCCAGACTCCTAAGAGCCGGAGTCCCGCAAGGCTCCGTGCTTTCCCCGACCCTATACTCGTTGTACGCCAACGACGTACCCCGCACCCCGCACGTGAAGCTGGCTCTATTCGCCGACGACACTGCGCTGTACACGTCCCACAATCGGAAAGACATAATTTCCCAACGCCTCCAACAAGCAGTCGATTCCCTCGGCGCTTGGTTCCGAAAGTGGCGCATCGAAGTGAATCCTGAAAAGAGCGCAGCAGTGTTCTTTTCAAAGGATTCACGCGGTGCAACACGCCCTCCTCCATGGAGTACCTTCTCGCTCCTAAAGACGGTAACGATGTTTGGCAAGCCCATTCCATGGGTAAACCAAGCAAAGTACCTGGGCGTAATTTTTGACAGTAAGATGACGTTTGGACCTCACATCCAAAAAGTTCGCAATAGAGCAGCCTTCTATCTCGGCAGACTCTCACCTATGATCAGCAACGTAAAGATGTCGCTTAGAAATAAGCTGACTCTCTACAAGCTAAGCATCAGACCTGTCATGACTTACGCTAGCGTGATTTTCGCACACGCGGCCCCATCCCTCCTAAATAGGCTTCAATTAATTCAGAACAGGTTCACACGCAGAGCCACGGGATCACCCCCGGGACTGCGCACTCGTGACCTACACAGAGACCTAGAACTTCCGTCCATGAAGCGCTTCATCAAAGAAACGTCACAACGTTACTTTGAGAGGTGCCCTTCCCATCCCAACCCGTTAGTTGTGCAGGCAGCAGACTACAGCCCGATCAGAGATGCCCCCCTGCGGCACAGACGCCCGAGGAATGTTCTCTCTGACCCAGACGACCCCATCACGGTGGCCAACAAACCCCTTGAAATCTCCAGACTCGCCGGAGTCCGGGATTTTCAATAGGTACATACAACCGTACTCGCCGGCGAGTACAACGTAGTAGGAACAGTAGCTCGTTTACCAGGTACCAAAATGTACCAGGGCGCTTCACGCCACCGATAGGTTCTTAGTAGGCCCTTCAGGCACAATAGTGTCGGCCCTTATGGCATTGAGCGTTTGCTACCGCTCGCGAGTTTGCATCGCTCGCTTGATAAAGGCAAAGCCCATGGCCGAGGTTCGTCCCAACCGGGAGCCCCTTGCGCATTTGCCGAAAAGGCTGAGGGTTAACAGCCCTCGCCTCAAACTGTCCCGCTGTAAATTTTAAAGCTCACAGGAGCTAAAATTGTAGGTCATTTAAAAAAAAAAAAAAATAAACTCTAGCAAATCGCCACCGATAGATTCTCAGTAGGCCCTTTTGGCATTGAGCGTTTGCTACCGCTCGCGAGTTTGCATCGCTCGCTTGATCAAAGGCAAAGCCCATGGCCGAGGTTCGTCCCAACTGGGAGCCCCTTGTGCATTTGCCGAAAAGGCTGAGTGGTTAATAGCCCTCGCCTCAAACTGTCCCGCTGTAAATTTAAAAGCTCACAGGAGCTAAAATTGTAGGTCATGTCATAAAAAAAAAAAAAAAAAAAAACTAGCAAATTAATAAAATTGTTGGTCTTTGTCTTTGTGGTTCTTTTGGTTTGGTTCTTTGTTTGTTGTCTGTTGATTGGTTTGGTAAATGGTCGGTTCGGTTGTTAGTTGTCTTGAATTAAAAATTGAATTGATACGAGTAGGTTGGTTTGGCTTGGCTTCTCTGGTTAAAAATAATCAGCCAGTCGTTTCAATTGTTGTTTGACGGAACATACGATCGTGTAGTATAAAAAGAATTTTAAATAATGCCTAGGAGGAAACGGTCTAATCTGTCGCATCATTCCAGAATAGCTAAAAGCAGAAGGTTAGCTAGATCTCTAGAATCGAATGCGGATAGACAGATGCGACTCGATGAAGATAGGCAACGCCATGCATTGTCTCGCTCTTTAGAAACTTCTTCTGACAGAGAGTCTCGGTTGTCCGCTGACCGCGAGCGTCATGCGTCATCTAGGGCTTCGGAAACGTTAACCGAAACTCAGTCTCGGTTTAGCGCAAATCGAGAGCGCAACGCTTTATCTCGGGCTTCGGAAACGTTTACCGAAACTCAGTCTCGGTTTAGCGCAAATCGAGAGCGCAACGCTTTATCTCGGGCTTCGGAAACGTTTACCGAAACTCAGTCTCGGCTTAGCGCAAATCGAGAGCGCAACGCTTTATCTCGGGCTTCGGAAACGTTTACCGAAACTCAGTCTCGGCATAGCGCAAATCGAGAGCGCAACGCTTTATCTCGGGCTTCGGAAACGTTTACCGAAACGCAGTCTCGGCTTAGCGCAAATCGGGAGCGCAATGCTTTATCTCGGGCTTCGGAAACGTTCACCGAAACGCAGTCTCGGCTAAGCGCAAATCGAGAGCGCAACGCTTTATTTAACGTCGAGATGTGCAATAGTGTACAGGCAATAAAATACGTGTGTAAATACGTAAACAAAGGGAGTGACCAAGCAACATTTGCACTGCAAGATCGCAACGAAGTGACAACATATCAGACTGGACGATACATTAGCATTAGCGATACCTCAGAGGCAATATGGCGAATACTGGGATTTCACATCCACGAACGCAATCCAACGGTTGTACATTTGAGTGTACATTTAGAAAACGGTCAAAGGATATACTTTGATCCTGACAATGTAAGAGATCGCGTAGATAATCCACGAGAAACAACATTGTTAGCATTTTTTAAACTGTGCCAGGAAGACGATTTTGCTAAAACGCTTACTTACGATAAAGTGCCATCTTACTACACTTACAACAAGCAGACGTGTACTTTTAATCGTCGACGTCGTGGCGTGCCTGTTGATGGATTTCCAGGAGTGTTTAAAGACGCTGCATTAGGTAGAGTTTACACCGTGCATCCCAGCAATGGCGAATGCTATTACTTACGTTTATTGCTTCACACGGTTCTTGGGCCCACTTCTTTTACATATTTAAAAACGGTGGATGGTGTACAGCATACTACCTTTCAAGCGGCATGCAGAGCACTCCACCTTCTTGAAGGAGATCAGCACTGGGATAACACCCTTGAGGAGGCATGTGTCAGTGATTCCCCTAAAAGCTTGCGCAATTTATTTTCGGTAATGTTAGTTTTTTGTAGTCTCTCTGATCCATTAGCCTTATGGAAGAAATATTAGGTGCATATGTTTGAAGATTTTGTTCATTCTCTAAGGCTTAATGGGGATCAAGAAATTGATCCAAATGATGAAAGAGCAATAAATCGTGCTCTTTGTTCCATCCAAGAGACTATCTACTCAATTATGGGTAAGTCGTTGAGTGACTACGGCCTTCCTGTTCCTCAAACAGAACCGGATCAGCCTCGCGCGAATCGAGAGTATATAGCTGAGACGAACTACAGCTCTGCCGAATTGACGGCCATAGTCGACGAAAATTTAATAAATTTTACCTCGGAACAAAGAGCAATATTTGAGACGGTAGTTCAAAGTGACCTTAGTAATGACGGGAAGTTGTTTTTCTTGGATTCTCCTGGTGGAACAGGGGAAACATACGTTACTAAATCTATACTTGCCGAAATTAGGCGACGGGGTAAAATAGCTCTGGCAACGGCCTCATCTGGAATTGCAGCAACATTACTGCCTGGTGGCAAAACAGCTCACACTATGTTTAAGATCCCACTTGAACTCGAAAACAATGAAACACCTACATGTGGGGTCACTAAAAATAGTGACCGCGCTAAAGTTTTCGAGGATTGCTGCCTTATAGTGTGGGATGAATGCACCATGGCTAACAAAAAAGCTGTCGAAGCCGTTAACAGAACTCTTAAAGACATTCGCCGAGATGCAAGACCAATGGGTAACGTAACCTTTCTTTTTTCTGGAGATTTTCGACAAACCCTTCCCGTCATAACTAGGGGAACTAGAGCCGATGAGGTCAGAGCCTCCTTAAAGCGCTCTTATCTATGGCCTCATATACAAAAACTACAACTGACAGTAAACATGCGAGCACAACTGGGTGGTAATTTACATGTGCAAGAATTTTCTGAAGTTTTATTAAAAATCGGAGATGGCATCCTGCCTGAGATAGACGGCCAGGTAGTCCTTCCGGAAATACTTGGCAAAATTGTATTTTCTGAAGACAAACTTATAACTTCCGTATTCGGAGATCCCTCTGAAATTACCAATAAAGAAAATTCATGGTTATGTGAACGGGCTATTCTTTCTCCTAGGAATGACCAAGCTGTAGCCATAAATGAAAAGGTTTTGGCGGAAATTGTCGGGGATGAAGTGATTTACACGTCATATAACAGTGTTGTGCACCAGGATGATGCTACCACCTACCCTATCGAGTTTTTGAGTTCATTGGCTGCAAGTGGTCTTCCTGCTCATAAAATTACCCTTAAAGTCGGCGTTCCCATTATGCTCCTAAGAAATCTTTCTCCGCCTAAACTATGCAACGGGACCCGACTCAAAGTAACGGTTTTGCAGCGCAACTTAATACAAGCCGAAATTCTCACAGGGTGTGGTTCAGGCGAAACGGTGTACATACCTCGAATACCACTCATCCCCAACAATTACCCCTTTCGCACCCAGTTCCCAGTTGCTGTATGCTTTGCCATGACGATAAATAAGTCGCAGGGACAAACCCTAAAAGCAGCTGGCATCGACCTAAGAACAAGATGTTTCTCGCACGGACAACTGTATGTGGCTTGCTCGCGGGTCAGTAGCGCCGAAAATATATTTTTATTAGCCTCTGAGGGAAGAACTGCTAATGTTATCTACAAAGAGATTCTTTGAACTTAACTCTGAAACATGATATTTGTTTATATTTGAATAATGTCCTGGCTACTTCGATTGCGTCATTTCATTTCAATGTAACACACGTTACGCGAAAAGCGACCTACACGCGGGCGGAGCCGCGGGTAACAGCTAGTTCTAATATAAAGATGTTCGGAAATGGTCCATATTGCATGTTTATAAAAATTTATAATAAAATACCAAAGAACATTGCAGTAGTGGAGAGTGATAACACCTTTAAGAATATGTTGAAACAGCATTTAGTAAATAAGTGTTATTACTCTGTAACTGAATTATTTGACGACAGGAATGCCTAGATCTTAGAAATTATTTTGATGATAGAAGTTATTATTTTTGGTGATGGATTTAATTATTTATTTGAAAATGACATACTTATGCAATGTACTTTATTTTTTATGTTGTAACAAAAAATTGTAAATTCGCAACACCCTGACAGGGTACATAGTACAGTATATAATACAATCTGACATCTTATGTAATTATTATTGTAAATGTAAGCGAAATAAACAAAATAAAATAAATTACGCCTTCCCGGTTGCATCCTTGGCTAATTGCCTTGGAGCCCAGGGTTCGCTTTCCTACTTTTTCTCCTCCATTTCTCCGGGTCTTCGGCATCCTTTGTAAGTCCAATAACACGCATATCTTCCGTAGTGACGTCGCGCCAGCATTCTTTGGGTGCGCCCCTTCTACTCCGGCCCAGCGGAGGCGGCATGGCTAGACACTTGTTCCCCACATAATTTGCCGGTTTCCGTAAGACGAGGCCGTACCATCTTAAGCGGCTTTGGTATAACGACAACTTATAAATGTAATCCTGCAATCCTTCACCGCACATCATCCTTCACTGCACAATTTGAGAATACAATAAATTTATCTACAGTTTATTTTCAGAAAACCACATGGATCTTCGTAATGATGATGGCACTGCTGTCTCTGGTGATGGCCCGACCTCACGAGTTTGATGATGAAGAGGACGAGAACAACGCTGCTGATAAGAGAGGTTAGATAATATCTATACACCGTGAAATTTGAGTCGTTTTGGACCCATCGTCCAGTGACTCCATTCATGCAACTGAACAACTTTCCCCAAGATACATGGGTCAAAATATGGAGTAAATTTTTGGACCTCCCATACAAAATGTCTCATCACGTGACCTAACTTACTATGGGAAGTCCGAATTTGTTTTTCATGTTTCGAGCTATGTTCTTTGGGGAAATTTGTTCGGATGCATGAATGGAGTCACTGGACGATGAGTCCAAAACGGCTAAAATTTCACGGTGTATTTGTGAGCTGTGACTATCAGCAAAATCATAGTGATTCTGAATTGCTGCTCTAACACTAACACCTTTATGTACTACCTATGTTTTCACAAATAAATGATTTCATTGATTGATTGATTTTAACTCACTAATTTTGAAGAGTCAGATTCTTTTAATAAATGTCCTCCCCAGTGCCTGCTATTTACTTTTTCGCCAAATAAAGCCTCATCATCATCATTTCGTCTAGGTTACATTGTCTATCGACTATGTACACCCTGGTGTCAGGTCAGAGTTGTTCGGAACCGCCTTTCGGCCTTTGACGTGGTTGCTTTAACGACTACCAAGTGGCAGCCGGGACCAACGGCTTAACGTGCCTTCAGAAGCACGGAATCATCTTTATTATCAGACAATCAGGTGATTCAAGCCTGCAAAGCCCTAACGAAACTGGAAACAACTAAAAAAAGTATGCTTTTGGTGGGAATCGAACCCACCGCCCCCGGGTCAAAGGCGAACGCCTTAACCACTGGACCACGGAGGCAGAGTACCTATTCCCTACCCACTGAATAATAATTGCCTACTAGAAATTAAATTAAAAAAATAATAATAAAAATAAAGGTATTCGTTTCAGATGACATCGCAAGAGTTCAAATCAAAGTGTACCGGGGGCCTACTAAGCATGACGGCTACGCCCCGTGGGGCTTCTGGGTCAAACAGCCGTCTGACGACCAGCCTTAAATTCTAGTTTGAATAGTCTATAAATATATGGATTTAAAAAAGTACAGAAATTTGTAAGTCGACCTAAAGAAAAAAAAAAGAAAAATATTTGGTTCATAAACAAGATATTTCTGAGTAATTTTTTTTTTTTTTATTTGATGTCCACAGTATCACTTTCACAGTAAATACGAATCTAACGACACCTCTCAAGCTAAAATCCATCTAGCCGTTCAGGCTGCAGGGCGTGCCAAACAATTATACATACAAACATACATAACCCTTCTTCTGGCGCAGTCGGGTAAAAATATTGTCGTATCTGTAAAATACGATTTACAGCCTATTTTCCAGGCTAAATTATGTCTGTTAATTTTTTTATAATTCAGCATGGAAATTATTAACAATGTATAAGTTAAATTTTCTTTTTTCTTTGTTTTTTTAATTATTAATTAAGCTATTGTATTATTAATAAAATGTGTATTGTTATCTTGAATATATGCTTACTAAACATACGTCAAATTTATTATTAAGTATGTAAAAAGATTGGAATTTTGTACGGAACTTGGCACGTGGAGTAGTAGCGACCATAGACTACTGTAACTGTTTTCATTCAAGTATATTTTAACTTAGTACTTAGTAAAAAGTTTAAAAGTAGTATTAGGATTTAATGAAAAATTTAAAAAAATGCAGACAAATGTGATAAATAGTAAGTTTTTATATAAATTTCGCCTACATATTTTTTTTTTGCGAATATTAGGATTAATTTTTTCACTTTAAATTTAATTTTGTATTTTTATGTCGTTAAAGTCAATTGACCCAGCACACCCTATTATTTTTAGATAACCAAAGATTATGTAGTTTATTTTTAAGATCAATAAATAAAATTGTCTTTGTTCATATCTTTTTATTATTACAAGTATTTTTTCTATCTCTCCCGCCAAATAGTTTTATATTTGATATTTACGACTTGATGATTTTTTTCCAAATTAAGTTCAATTATAGCCCGACCAGGGAAATTAAAATCCTGCATTGGCGTCGCTACTGATCGCCTTTAGGTGGCAACATGTTGTACATAGGGCGCACTGTAAGTTTCCGGAACTGGCCACTTACATAAACAATATTTAAAAATTTATTGCAACATTTGAAAATAGAACTCTTTGGCTGTAGAATGCAGTTTGTTTCATCTGACTGTCTTTTGTTTTTACCTTGTGGCTCCATTTAAAAAATTGTGTGTCTGCATCAACATGGATTTAACTCGGGAAAATTTTCGTAGTATGATTTTCTACGATTTTAAGTGTAATTTGACAGCTCAACAGAGCATCGCTCGGCTTGAAACAGCTTTTGGCAATGAAGCACCATGCAAGACAACTGTTTATAGCTGGTTTGCAGAATTCAAGCGTGGTCGTATCAATCTCAGTGACGAATCTCGCGATGGTCGGCCGTCCACCGCTGTGACCAACAAAAACATCAATGCTGTGCGCCGTATGATTGAAACAGACAGGCATGTGACCTACCATGAAATTCGCGCATCCTTAGAAATAGGCATGAGTCAAATACAATTAATCCTACACAAACATTTGGGTGTGAGAAAGCTGTGCTCGCGGTGGATCCCACACAACTTGACCGAGGCTCAAAAAACGGACCGCGTCACTTGGTGCAGTGCCATGCTTACCAGATTCAACGAAGGTGCGTCAAATTTGGTGTGGGACATAGTAACAGGTGACGAAACATGGATTTATTGCTACGATCCCAAAACAAAGCAGCAATCGAGCGTATGGGTCTTTCAAGATGAGCCGAAACCAACCAAAGTGGCGCGCGTGAAAAGTGCATCTAAGCGGATGATTGCTTCATTTTTTAATAAAACTGGACACGTGGCTACTGTTGCTTTAGAGAATCGTCGTACAGTGAATAGTGACTGGTACACGACCATTTGTTTGCCGGAAGTTATTGACGAACTCCGTGAAAATAACCGTAAACGCCGTATCATCCTGCACCACGACAATGCTAGTTCTCACACGGCCAGACAGACAAACGACTTTTTGAAGGCGAAAAATGTAGAACTCATGAGTCATCCTGCATACAGTCCCGACCTGTAACCTTGTGACTTTTTTCTGTTCCCAAAAATTAAGAACCAATTACGCGGTCAACGATTTTCATCACCAGAAGAGGCTGTCGAGGAGTATGAAAAACACGTTTCAGAGGTCACCACAGAGGAGTGGCACAAAAGTTTTCAAAACTGGTTTCATCGAACGAAAAAGTGCATAGACGCCAAGGGAGATTATTTTGAAAAACAATAAATTAATTTTGTACCTTTAATAGTATTTTTTCATATTCATTCCGGAAACTTATAGTGCGCCCCACGTATGTCTCATGTCAAAAACAAAATTGACAATGTCATTGAATGAAATAGAGATCAATCCTTCGTTTCCATTCGCATTATATATGATAATATCTTTTATATCACTTTTCTCTCATTACTATATATAATTTTTATAATTTTGATAAATATTTTTATTTGATAATCACAACATACACAACACCCACTCCTGTCTCTTTTTGGCAGATGACATTGAGATGACGGAATGTTAATTGGCTAGTCAACTAAAAAATAAATTGTGTATATTATATTATATTTTATTGATAGAATAGACTATTTCGGAGATACAATTTAAACGAAAACATTCTTAAAATTATATTTATTTTGTTATTTAATTTTGAAGATTTTATAGTGATGACGTCACGCAGCTATAATGGCCATTTCGAACTGCAAGAAAGCAAAAATTACTAAGGTATTAAAAAATATATATGTCAGTGTCAAATGTCAAAGTCAAGATGGACCGCGAGCCGCGAGTTGGTTTCTTGTTTGTTTACAATCGCCAAATATTTAGGTACCCCATTTCTCGTATCTATTGCATATTGACCTGTTTATTGGACTTTACTGCAGTCTCTTCATCCGTTTACATCTGATTTTTCATTAATTGGACAGCGCTTCTTCATTATAATGTATGAATGAATGTAATTAGGTTATGTTTACTTGAACAGAGATGACATTTGACATGGGTGACAAGTACGTGAAGCGTTTTATTAGCGCTACCAAACAAAAAATATTTATTCACTACGCTGTGCTGCCAACCTAAAAAATTATATGTGAATAGCCGGAAGTTATCCGGCTACGTCATACGTCAACCTTGCTAAAAAATGAAAGTCATTGGGTTTTCTGCGATTTTCTTAAAAAATACTTGCTTATCTAGAGATCTGATTAATGTAATCTGTTCCCTAAGCCTATTCCTCGAAATGGTTTACAAATTAGACATTTTCATGAAAAAGTTTACTAGCCAATTGAATACCTACCTAGTTGCCAAAGAAATTAGTTCTAATATTTTTCCGCAATATGGCCAAGGCTGCTATTTTCCTGGTCGGGCTGTACATCTAATTTTTATTTTGTTGATATTCTTTTATGTATTAAATACTGTTGTACCTGCAACTTCGCCTTCGTCAAAAAGTCTCCTTTGTTTGACCCCGGGACTTTAATATTCATACTAAATTTTATCAAAATCCTTTCAGCAGTAAAACGTAACAGACAAACTTTCGCACGTATATTATTATGTATAGATATGGAAGTAGGTATGGATAAAGAGTTTTACAGTACCTATACAGTAAGTTTGCCAATGTATACCACATTCCCGAAGTCCTGGCGTCAAACAAAGGATACTTTTTGACGAAGGCTTTTCTAAGTACTTTTGTTTTGTCTTTTCGGTTATTTTAAGAGAATTTTACATACCTACAGTAATTATAAAATACATAAATGAATACAATCAACACAAATTGACGACGGCATATTTTGGTCGATAAATATGACGTAATTGTCTTTGGCGCCAAGGTGTCGCGACGTCAAGCCTCGACTCAGGGACGAGGGTACGATTTCGGGATGAAAATACAGGATAAAGGGCGAGTAATCTATATCTTCTAGTAGCATTTTCCCGCGGCCTGAATCTTGATTCTGTCTGTATTAAAAAAAATAAAAGAAAGAGAGAAAACACTAAAAGGACTTTTGGCGGGAAGTTGTGAAGAGCAGTATCGGCGCTGTATTTTATTTTCCAATTTTTTTTTTGCGTGTTTGTGCATAATAATAGTGGATTATTAATCGCAATTGATACAATGTTCGATTTATGTGATTTTCTTGCTTGTTGCCAAAAGCTCCTGGTAATCGCTAAGTGCAGTTTTTCTACCAATTCTCTTAGCATAATACTTTTGACTCGACTTGACTTTACTTAACAACTGACTTGACTTTAGACTTTCTTGACTAAACGACTTTATTGTATAATTTTTACTTATTACTGGCTAAATACAAAAGTAAAAGCCATAAAAAACCACTAAAAACTAGAATAAATCCTGCCCGTCTTGTAGGTATGTTAGCAAGAACGCTTGCTGCATTTCCGAGTCTGTCAATGTGATCAATAAAAAAAGGCAACAAAGTTTTTTTTTAATCCGTTACTGAAAGGATCGGGCTTGCTTGACTGTCAATATAAAAAAGAAAAAAAAAACAGGAAATCAGTTTTTTGTTTTATCTGCTATAACTACTCAAAACCGTGAGTCGAATGATATTCATTCGACATAATTGGGGAGTCGAACGATTTGCATTCGTACTCATGAATCAGCCACCAGGACCTCATGGTTAAAGCCATGGAGCAATTACAAAGAGGAGATGCCGTAATAAGCGTTTTGTAAGGAAGCATTTGTGAGGCTACACGAAGCGGAAGGCAGACGTTTCGGCCGTGGGTCCAACCACAATGATCACATATCACTGCGCCATTTCAAACGGCATCTCCTCTTTGTAATTGCTCCATGGTTAAAGCGCATTTTGTGCTCCAAAGCTTCAGCTAACGACATAACCAATCAAGTAAGAGCTAGTATACCTTTGAAGTACCTGAAAAATTTCACCTTTGCGTGTAAAGTGTGATTCACGCAAAATCGGTGAGTTTTTTTTTTTCGATATCTAATGATTTCCATTCGTCATAATCGGTGAGTCGAACAATTTTCATTCGACTTACGAGTCACACATTTCAAAAATAGGGATCCTGGCTTGTTAATAGCTTAAAAGATTTTACAATGGCGTATAACATTTCCCTGGAGAACTCGACCTTGTCCTGAATTATGTCATTATTTATTAGTTAAATACAAGGAAATATTGATCACTATTTTTGGTACCTATAACTCACTTGTTATCGGTGAGTCGAATGTAATAAAATCCTTTCGTTATAATCTACTTTTTAATTTGCTCTAGGAGTGCTATTTTTGAAAAGTATGAGTCACCCGGCGTTTTGAATGAATGACAAACAGGTGGACTAGACAGGAAATCGAGAAATCGTCGAGAAAATGTCTATTTTTTCTTTATAGATATTAGTCGAGTTACTTATACTGAATGTACTTTAAAAATTCACCATGTGTAGGTAAGTCGTTCTAGTGTTAGTGGTTGTGCACAACTCTGACACCAGGGTGTACATGGTCGATTGATAATGTAACCCACGATAAGTGGTTCTCACCACGTGTTTAAAGTAGCATGCATAAATTGTTTGAAATACGACTTGTTCTTATACCTAAGTTCTTGTATGTATGTATGTAAAAATCTTTATTGTACACAAAGAACATATTATCAGAATACAGGTTACAACAAAAGGCGGACTTATCCCAAATAGGGATCTCTTCCAGTTCTTGTTAAAAGTAATGGATTTTATGTAGTTAGGCTATTTTTTATTATACAGGTGGGCCTTAAAATGAACATGGACAAAACCAAGGCAATGTGTAATGTCCATGTTACGCCATCACCGGTTTCAGTCGGGAACCACACCCTTGAAGTTGTAGACCAGTATGTCTACCTAGGTCAGATGATCCAGGCTGGCAACTCCAGCTTCGAGGACGAGGTCTTTCGTCGAATCCGACTCGGATGGGCGGCGTTCGGGAAGCTACGTAGCGTCTTCTCGTCTAAAATACCTCAGTCCCTTAAAACTAAGGTATTCGACCAGTGTGTGTTACCAGTGATGACATACGGGTCCGAAACGTGGTCTTTGACTATGGGCCTCATAAGAAAGCTCAAGGTCGCCCAGAGAGCTATGGAGAGGGCGATGCTCGGTGTTTCCCTACGAGATCGAATCAGTAATGAAGAGATCCGTAGGAGAACAAAAGTCACCGACTTAGCCCAGCGGATTAGTTCTTTGAAGTGGCAGTGGGCGGGGCACATAGCGCGGAGAACCGATGGCCGATGGGGCAGAAAGGTTCTCGAATGGCGACTACGTACCGGTAAGCGCAGCGTTGGACATCCACCGACCAGATGGTCAGATGACCTGAAAAGGGTCGCAGGCAGACGCTGGATGCAGACTGCTGCCAACCGATCATTTTGCAAATCATTGGGAGAGGCCTATGTCCAGCAGTGGACTGACTGCGGCTGAAATGATGAGGCTATTTTTTACCTTCTTAATGTTTATCCTCATTATTCCAGCGTCTCTCCTAGTAACGTCCTCAGGTGTGTTATCTTTGAAATCTAGGACTCTACTATTTGGTTTTTCATTCCTCATATGAGACATTTTAAAATAAAAGTCCTACTCTTACGACCTTTCGAAGAAATCTAAAAATGTTTATTATTTTTAAAGTTACATCATTTATTTGTTAGACAGAAAATAATTATCTAAATTACAACTAACTAAAAACTAAAAATGCAAAACCACAAACTATTCTAATCTAAAAATATACCACCCCGAACGGCACTCGGCTCAAAGGTACCCATTATACTGGCAGCATTACCTATCTGAACCGCAATGGATATCCTTTGAACCAAGAACCACTCGGAGCGATGGTCAAAACCTCTGTCTCTTAAGCGACGTCCTATCTCGCCCAAAAACTTTTTGGCCTCTGAACATCATCTCATATTGATTTCTTATGTTTTCGCAATTGTTATTCATTAAATTAAACTATTTTAATACGGTTTTTATCGCGTTTATTACTTATTTATTTACACCTAAATGTAAACTTAGTCTGCCTGTGACCATGAACGCTGTAAAGTGTTTGAAACGTCAGGTGTAAATAAATAAGTAATAAACGCGATAAAAACCGTATTAAAATAGTTTAATTTAATGATCATCTCATATTACTTTAATTAATCTATTCTGTGCTAATATTGTTAAAAATGCGAAAGAAAGAAAAAAATACATTAAAATTTACCAAAATAATAATATGTAGGTAGTTTTACTTTAATTAACAAAATATTTCCAGAAGACTGACACCATTGTTTGTGCAAATAAAGGCCCCTATTCTCCCGATTCATGGAACCCTTAGATTATCACGTTCAACGCCGTGTCGGACAATGATGGGCGACACTTGACTTTCTCCACTAGAAAAAGTTGTAAAATGTCCAAAAAAATATTTTTTGTTTTTTATGTGCATATGAACACTTAACAGTTTCGCGGACAGTAACGTCTCTCGACGTAGATAACAATTGAGTGCCATTGTTATTTCCTTGACTGTCCGTGAAAGTGTTAATAATATTATTCTACTAAGGGTAAAATACATTTGTTAACCTCTCCTCCCTTATTCAATCAATTCCTACTATTTTGAAATTTTGCATAATTTTGAGTGCAATTTTTGAAAGGAAAGAAAGAAATAGTTTATTTGCAATGAAAGTGGTACAGTCTGGTGTTAAATAACAATATGGTCGCACAATCAAGGGAAAATCATTCGAGTCACACTTTCAAAGTAGGTCCGGCTATTTTTGAGAAGTGTGACTTTTTGACGAGTGTGACATTCGCCAAAAAAGTCACAATTCGGTTTTGTGTGTATTTGCAATGATTAAAATAAATTTTTATACTATTCTATTCTTGTTTGTAAATCGTGCAATAAAGTGTTTAATTCTTCATACCTAGATGTCTTACGCAAAATCGGCGAGATCAATAATTTTTGTTCGATATCAAATGATTTTCGTCCGTTAACGACGGATTTTTTTTGATATCGAACGTATTTGATTCGACATAATATGTCACAATTTTTACACGACTGACCAAAGAGTGTAATGTTTTTAGCGTTCATCTATAGTTTGTATGTATGTGAGATTCTTAATTTTACCATCCATCTTATGTCAAGAACGGAATAACGGTTATAGATATACTTATGAGCTGTCTTTAGATTCTTTGCTTTCTTCAGAGTGTCACAAGGTATATGTCGTCATCTTAAAAACAAAATGGCGGACTATATACGAAATAAAATACAGTGTGAAAAAAATATTTCTGAGTAACCTAATCGTGTGGAGTATCAAAATGAAGAGGTTTAGAAGAAGATTTCAAAAGTGTATATAACTTATATGTTTTTCATAATTAGTGTCAAAAATAGCAATAAATACAGGTGTTCATGGACGATGGACAAAGAAAGCCACCATTTGTTCCAGAAATAAGATTTTTGCTTTGGAATTTACGTAGGCGAAACGTTAGTTTGCTTTAGGTAAATACTAGATATCGACTTTTGAAATAAAATCAATTTCACGTGAAGAACTTCACTCAAACTTAGTCTAGCCAATATTAGCATAGTTTGTAAGACACGATGTTTATTTTGTTGGGACTACAAACCCGCGGAGTTTACTAACCTCTCTCATCTCTCCCCCCTCTCTAACCCCACTTGGCCTTGCAGCGCGCCAAAAAACGGATCAAAACGCGCGTCCTAAAATAAAATGCATCTGCTGAACAGACTCTCGCACTCGCACGTTCATTCAATTTTGAGGTTATAAACACGGCTGATTGTCTTGTTGAATTGAAATACACACGGCAAGAATTTAGCGAAAATAACATTTGTATTGTAATCAGTCAGTCAGTGGCGTTCCGGCTTCCTTAAAAGAGGGACGTGTTGTTGACGTTCCGTTACGCGTTTTATTATCTACGTGATTTGATATCGTATCGGTAAATAGATAAGTTTGGCATTTTGCCTTATTTTTTTAACAGTGAAGTGAAAAGGATTGGTAATAAGGATTTTGGATAGTAACTACTTGTTTTTATGCAAGGTAAGTAATATTCTGGTGAATATAACGGTTATTAGGCTTTCTGGTGCTTATTTTTGAAATATTATGACTCATGAATGAAAATAGTTCGATTTACCGATTATGCTGAATAAATATCATTAGAAATTGAGCGAAAATCATTCGACTTACCGGTTTTGTGTGAGTCACGCATTTGAAAAATAGAGTTCTAGTAGTCTAACTTGTAGCTAACACTAGTTCGCTCTATTTACCCTGTTAATTTATTAGGCACTTATTATGATTAAAATAGTATACCAGTTTGTTTAATAAATTACAACATTTAAAAATAAAACACTATAGTTGACTCCTAGCTGCTTCCCGCAGCTCCGCCTGCGTCAAAAAGTAGCCTGTATGTGACCCCTGGTCTTTAACTATATTCATACCAAATTTAATCAAAAGTTTTGACAGACTTTTGCACTTATAATATTAGTATGGATATGGAAGTAAGGATAGTATGGATGGATATGGATAGTATAGAAGTATGGATATGGATGGATCTTTATTTTTTTGTGGTAAGTAGGTATACTAATACCTTTCATTGTAACGCTTTTCCGGAAGCGACCTACATGAAGCAAATACAAAAAGGAGACGGCGTATAGATTGGTGCACAGTTACGGTCATTGGCCCAGTGACGTCGGAAGTGGTGTGGCTTACGTCCTTTTTCGTTCAACTGTGAAATATACGTGACGTGGAGCGAGCTCTAATGTTTTTCTTATTTACGTTTCGTTTTAGTTTAGAATATTTTGTTAAATATTTTAAACCATTTAGTCTTAAGTGTTTCAATGATGTACTGTTATGGGATCACAATAAACGTAAGTAAATAACATATTTTCGAATTTATTTGATTGATTTAGTGTTACACAATATATGTATCTGTTTTTAATGTTCAAAATACTCGTATCTGTAATATAAATATATTTTTTTATGTTTAAACTTCGATTTTCTAGCGACATCTATTCGTCAATAGTGGCGGAGCCACGGCCAAATCGAGCTCCCTTACGTCTGCCTTCCGCCCCGCGTAACCTCACACAATTTTTATAAGGAAGCTCTCGATATGCCATCTCCTTTATTAAGTACTTATTTATTCCGTGGATTTATCATATTATATATCTCAGAAACACAGTGTCCGATTATTTTTATTTTCCGTAATAACTATGCCAACTACATATACAATAGGCTTTCGCATGGCTTAATATTTATGGTTTCTTAACCTAAGAGTAAATCGGGACCCTATTAGTCCTATACTAACACCCGTATTTTTAAACATAACCTTAAGAACGACCTTTACTCAAACTCATTGGATTGGGCGCCTTAAGGAAGTCCTCGAACTATCCTTGAAAACGATATTCTAAGTTGGTTGCTTGAGTAAACTTCAATGAGGATCGAAAAATATCGGTTTTTGTGCGAAGTTTTGTCTACGAATGTCTATGTTTTTAATTCATTGACTAAATTGTACTGGCGGCTAAGTAGATTCGTACTAAAATAGAAACTGTGACGTCATCGATTCATTACATGTGGGTAGTCAAATAAATAACTTCACTTGAACGGTGTATGAGTTGTATGGAAACTGTATGGAATATTATTGAGATAGTACGTTACACAAACATGACATGCTCTTCGTCAATGCGTGTTTCCCAGTTGGTCCTCGGCTTACGCCTAAGGTACGTTGTACTGAAAGTCATGGTCCTTTTGGCGACACAATGGAGGAACTACCGCCTGACCTCCGTAACCTTTTTTTAAATGGAAATAAAACTGAAACATGACCCGTAGTGTGTTAGTGGCCAACACTGTTAGATTTTTCAGGCTGCCTCAAGTCAGTCTGACACAGCCTATCGACTGTCATCTATCGATAACAACCGAAACCGAGTGTAATAGGGCTCCAAGGACCCTATTTTTGAATAGAATGTCTCACACAAAACCGGCGAGTCGAATGAATTAATTTTTTTTTTTTATTTGTTTTTCTATTCGACATATGAGTCATACATTTCAAAAATACACCAGTGGGTTTAATCTACGGAAAAAATTAAAAAGAGGAGATGCCGTAATAAGCGTTTTGTAAGAAAGTATTTGTGATGTTACACGGGGCGGAAGGCAGGCGTGCGGGGTGTTTGGTTTCGGCCGTGGCTCCAATCATGGAGCACGAGCAATGACAAGCTCCGCCCACTTTTGTGTTGGCGAGGCGCCAATGATCACATCACTGCGCCATTTCAACCGGCATCTCCTTTCATGGTTTAATCGCTTATTTATGCAATGAAAAGTTTTTTTATTTATCTTTAGGCCTAGGACAACAAGTATACAGATCGTCATTTATTAGTGGGTTATGTGATTAATGTTTATTTTACTTATTTATTTTCAGGCTTCGGAAATGACAGTTCAATGTTCTAAATAGTCACTTTCCATTTATCTAAATGAGAGTTTATATTATGATGGAGCCGACATGAACGGAATTAGCGGTCTTAGGATTGGTGAGTACCGTACCGACCTTTATCTTTTTTAGGGTTTGGTACTCAAATGGTATAAAGGATAAATGAGGAGTTCGTTAGTCGAGCGTGACCCGCGTATCCGTAGCGAATACGCGTGTGAAGCGACGACATGACAGGACCACTATTGGATTGGTTGCCGTTTTAGTGGCATTTTCTATCTTGAGTTAAGCCGTTGGTCCTGTTTGTTATCGATAGATAGCAGTCGTGAGGCTGTGTCAGATGCCTTATGGCAGCCTGAAAAATTCTGACAGTGTTGGCCAGTAACCAGTGTTGGTCATGTTCCTGTTGGTCTGGTTTCCCTGTAAAATGGGTCACGGAGGTCAAACGGCAGTCGCTCCATTGTAATTACCAGTTCCGCCAAATCTAGGACCATGACTTACAGCGTACACTAGGCTCCGAAGCGTAAGCTGACGACGCAACTAGGTATACACGCTATGATGATGATGATGACTTAATAGGCTAGTTTCCAGGGTCAAAAGTCTATCATTAAAATTAGTCCGTCATTTAGGGAACCTAAATATATTATTGACGTATTTTTTTCTTTTGTCAATTGAACGATAAATTATAAAGATATAATGCATCAAAGTTTAGGAGTTGACGTCACATATTGCGAAAAAGTGTAGCACACTGTGACGTCTCACCGAACTTTAACGCGCCATATCTTTACCATTCTTTGTTTAATTTTCAAAAGAATAAATACGTCTCCAATATTCTTTGAATATCTAACTGACGGACTAATTATATATTTTTAGAAAACTAGCCTATAAGACTCTGTCCGTCCGTCTGTCACCAGGCTGTATCTCATGAACCGTGATAGTTGGACAGTTGAAATTTTCACAGATGATGTATTTTTGTTGTTGCCGCTATAACAACAAATACTAAGACACCATTGAGCAAGGAACGTCATGTATACGTTTTTTATTTGTATGACATTCTTTTCTTAATGTAAGAAACAGAGTAAAATAAATATTGCAAGGGGCTCGAACTTTAACAACAGACGTGCTTGCATACAACAAACGTGATTTTTCCTCGTTTTTGCTTGATATTGATAACGGCAACAGGTAGCTTGAAATGTTCACAGAATATTTAGTTAAGTATTCACTTTAAAAATAATTAATTTAGCCTCCTAAAAAATATCCATTTTTTTTTTTTTTTTTTTGCGATTTTTATAGATAAACGACGGAACCCTTAGTGCGCGAGTCCTACTCACACTTGATCAGATTTTTAATAATATTCGGGGAACGAGTTCTACGAGGAAAGAGAACTACGAGTAGTTAGTAACAATAGGCTACACCTCCATTATTTAAGCTTAGACCTCATAGTATCGATGACAAATTGAAGCCATTTGACACGCCGCCGCCATTTTGGCGCTGACGTCATCGTGATCAATTGTCAATTGGTAATTGTACGGAACTAATTTAGGAGATGGGATATTTTTCGTACACAAAAACCGTAGTCTTTAATTAAATTACATAAATTTTCATACTATTTTGTTGTTTTGTTGTAATATCAACTAAATGTTTGTTTGTAATATCTTTAATGTACAAAATAAAAATAATTTACATACACAAGCATGGAAAAACAATAAGTACAATGGCGGACTTATCCCACTTAGGGATCTCTTACAGTCAACCAGCGAGTGACAGGAGAGGATATGCTTACCAGAAGGGTAGGTGCGTGTACAATATAGTATTATTATGAAGAAAATACATTAAATAAACCTACATACTTATATAGAATAATCATACATACACACATGTAACTAGCTTATACTTTTAAATGTCTTAAGTTCAGCAAAGGAGAATTTGAGAGTTTACGTTTTATTTCGCCCGAGGTAATTCTTGGTTGCCTTTTGTCGATTAAGCTGTAACTAATTATTAGATTAAATCATTATTTAATTCTTATTCGTCTTCGTACAAGCGTGTTTTCCAGTTGCGTCCTCAGCTTACGTTTCAGAGCCGAAACGCTTTTTATTGAGACAGACCATGGAGCAATTACAAAGAGGAGATGCCGTAATAAGCGTTTTGTAAGAAAGTATTTGTGCGGCTACACGGGGCGGAAGGCAGACGTGCGGGGTGCTTGGATTCGGCCGTGGCTCCAACCATGGAGCACGAGCAATGACAAGCTCCGCCCACTTTTGTGTCGGCGAGGCGCCAATGATCACATCACTGCGCCATTTCAAACGGCATCTCCTCTTTGTAATTGCTCCATTAGATAGACCTTGATTTTGGTGTTGGTTACTACAATGGAGCGACTGCTGTATGACCTCCGTAACGCTTACCCGAAAACCAGACCAACAGGAACATGGGTGTCCAAACCTTTAAGATTTTTTCAGACTGCCTAAGAGCTTCTAAAACAACCTAATAATTGTTATCTATCGACAACACCAAGCGACTTAACGTGCCTTCAGAAGCACGGAGGAGGTCAAGATAGAATATGCCACTAATGGTGAACAATCCAACACGGGTCGAGTCGCGTCTCGCCGTCGTTTGACACGCGCATTAGCTACTTGTACTTCGGATACACCGCGCCGCGCTCGGTTATCGAGCTTCTTGTTATATCTGCTAAAGGACATTATGTAGGTGTGCTTTAAGTTAAAATTATTTATTATTGGGACTACTACTACGGAACCCTACATTGCGCGTGGCTTGTGAAAACTTAACATAAAATACTTTTTATATTAAAACCAAACACATGATTACTATATAGAGATTTTTAATATAAATAACCTCAGGTCAAAAATGAACTAACAAAAATTATCAACAACCAAAACAAAAACTCCACCACATGACAATATGGCCGCCGACCCACGCACCCTGGCGGCAATCTTTTTCACCAAACAAATATCAATACAAGATCTATTATCAAAAGGACGAATTGGTCAGTGGATTGCACGAAACGGCACTTGGCCGAGATGCGTGGAAGGCTAAAGGGGGCCCAGCAGTGGGACACAAAATGCTTTTAAAAAAGGGGGGTAAAAGTTTTTAATTGTACTTACAGGTCGCTACAAACTCCTGTTACTCTGCCTTGCTATATATGCTGTGGTGGCTTTGACCAAGTTATGGAGAAGCTCGGAGATCACCCACGCACTCCTGGTGCAGATGCCAGTTGACAAGAACTTGGACCATTTCAGGGAAAGCAGGAGTCTGAAGTACTATATGGATTCTATGTATGTAACCTAAGATAGTCATAGTTATCATTTCGTTTCGGTTACATTGTCAATCGACCATGTTCACCCTGATGTCAGAGTTGTGCGGAACCGCCTCTCGGCTTCTGACGTGGTTCCTTTAACGGTCACCAAATGACCGGAACCAACGGCTTAACGTACCTTCCGAAGCACGGAACCTAAGATAGTAATCCTTATATAGGGTTATGTTGAAACTACTGGGCAAATTTTGTCTGACGATTTATAATTGATAATATAAAATTTGGTAAAATGAAATGAACTACGAACATGGAGTGCGCGCCGCATGTACGTGGAGTGCTATATTGCAAAATCGGCGAGTGGAATAATTTTTGTTAGATATCGAACGTTAAACGTAAAATCGTTATATTTGTCATAAGTACATTTCAAAAATATGGTTCATGGTGAGCGTTTTTGATCATCTTGCATACGAATACGACCGAATAAGATGACCACACTATTTATTATTTGGTATATATTAATAAAAAAAATATCGATTTTATTGTCTGATTTTATTTTGCCAATATTTTTGTTCGACATAAATGTAATTTAAACATTTTAGTAATTTCATTACATCTTTACTCTTTACAGCCAAGTACTAATAGAACCATCATCAACACCTTGTGATGGGGTGGAACAAGTGCCAGTGCTGGTGTTGGTCACCAGCTCCCCATCGAGGGTTGACCAGCGGGCGGCCATAAGGAGGTCGTGGGCGCGACACCAGCCCACGTACTTCGTTCTGGGGATTGAAGCCGCCATTGATGGGAATTTCGTGAGTATTTTTTTTGATTACCTATTTATTTACTAGCTTTTTCCCGCAGTTCCGCCTGCGTGAAAAAGTAGCCTATGTTTGACCTCGGGTCTTCAAATATATTCATACCAAATTTTATCAAAATCCGTTCAACGGTTTGGCCGTGAAAGCGTAACAGACAGACGGACAGACAGAAAGACAGACGGACTTTCGCATTTATAATATTAGTATGGAAGTATGGATTTAAACTTTATTAAACTTTATTGTATTATGCAATTTGTCCATAGTAACAGTACATTTCCCGGGATTTAAGGTACCCGTCCTAGTAGTCCTACCCTTCTTAGTAGCCCTTACCCTTCTTAGTAGTCCTAATTCCATTTATCATTTCCATATCCATGTGTCATTTTAAGACGATTGGTACATACGTACATACATACCATCACGTTTTTTTCCCGTAGGGGTAGGCAGAGACCACGGATTTCCATTTGCTAAGATCCTTATAGACTTCCCTCGCTTCTTCTACGCTCATCACTCTCGTCATACACGCTCGTCGATTACGGGTACTCCTGACATCTCCCTTTTCTAATATGTCTGCGATTTGGTCACAGTATGTTCTCCGAGGCCGGCCCTTACCGACTATTGATAGACGTTTGGTTCAGTGAATAAAGGCAAAAATTACGGTACTACGGTAAAAAATAGAGGTCGATTTTAAGGTACGAACATGGAGTAATTACAAAGAGGAGATGCCGTTTAAAATGGCGTAGTGATATGATCATTGGCGCCTCGCCGACACAACAGTGGGCGGAGCTTGTCGGAGCTCGTGCTCCATGATTGGAGCGACCAAGCACCCCGAACGTCTGCCTTCCGCCCCGTGTAGCCTCACAAACACTTTCTTACAAAACGCTTATTACGGCATCTCCTCTTTGTAATTACTCCATGGGTATGAATACCTGGAGTTCTATTTTTAAAAAGTATGACTCACGCAGAATCAGTGAGACGAATGATTTTCGTTCGATATCTAAATTCTATCTATTCATTCGTCACAATCGGTGACCTGCTCTCCTGGCATCTTTCTGCCTCCGTGGTCATTTGGTTTAGTTGTTTCTAGTTTGGCTTGATTCATCTGATTGTCTTATAAAAAAAAAGATGATTCCGTGCTTCGGTAGGCACGTTAAGCCGTAGGTCCCGGTTGCCATCTGGTGGTCGTTCTATGCAAGTCGAAATGGCTATCATATGTATGAAAATGGTGGTTCTTAAAAAGGAACCACGTCAGAGGCGGAGAGGCGGTTTCGAACAACTCAGGGTGTAGTGTCATATAAATTGCAATTTCTCTATTCCAGGCAGACGTATATTTAGAAGCAAAGGAGTATGGTGACTTGATAGTCTTCGATCTTCAAGACCACTATCAGAACCTGACGCTGAAGACTGCCCTGATGCTGCAGTGGACCCTCAGGAGGTGTTCCGAGGCAGAGTTCCTGTTTAAGACTGACGATGATGTGTTTGTCAACCCTTGGATGTTGACGGAGGTGTTGAAGGATAATGAGAATGCCAAATTGCTTGGTAAGAAAAATTAATGTTTTTTACTATTTTATGTCTAATAAATGTATTAAGTACTAGCTTTTTCCCGCAGCTCCGCCTGCGTCAAAAAGTACCCTATGTTTGAGCCCAGGTCTTCAACTATATTCATACCAAATTTTATCAAAATCTGTTCAGCGGTTTGGTTGTGAAAGCGTAACAGACAGACAGACAGACTTTCGCATTTATAATATTAGTATGGATTGAACAGGGGCCCTTTTTTTGAAACGTTACTCATATGTCAAATAAAAAAAAAAAACAAATCAAAATACTATATTGTGAAACACAGATGAAAAAAGTCGAATTAAAATCGTTAGACACGCCGATTTTGCGTAATTCACACTTTTTAAAAATAGCACTCCTGGAGCGGGTCATGCGTGTAGTCTCTCTTCGTATGGTTTTCGACGGAGGGCTTGAGGAATTTTAAGGAGAAACTTACCCATAAATTCGGTAAATAAATAAAAGTTTTAATAAATTGAGAAGACTAACTCCCGTATTCTTAAACATAACCTTGTGGACGTCCTTTACTCAAACTCATTGGAGGGCGTTAAGGATGTACTCGAACCACACAAACTTTCCTTTAAAGCGACATTCTTAGTTGGTTGCTTGAGCAAATTCCAATGAGGAATGTCACAGGTTATATTAACAATTCTAAGCTGAAAAATCTAAAATTACAAAAGAATAGAGTAAAAAATGAAAAAAAGTAATGGATACCTAGGCAAAAGTGGCAAAAAATCGATTTATATCCACTTTATTTCATTTCAAGGACACCTCAAGGTACCTCTCGACCAACCTTATATTTGACAGTTCGATACTCGCCTCCAATGAGGAATCTTTTAAGTCAAGGAAGCTAGTGACGACTAATCATACGAGTGAATGAGTTGGAGTGAGGTTGAGTCGAGTTTTAGCAAACGTTTGGGAATGTGTGTGTTAGAAGATAAAATCCAGACAAACAAGCTTGACTTTTTGGTTGCATGTTGATTGTAAAAAATCTGTAATTTGGCAAAAAAATAAAATAATTGCAGGGTACATGAAAAACAACAGTCGCCTGCACCGCGACGAGTACAACAAATGGTTTGTCCCGCGCTGGCTGCGACGCGATGATAGCATCCCACTGTACTTGTCTGGTACCGGATATATCATCAGCGGTGAGTACAGCCGACTACAGAATGCTATTTTCATCATTTTAGGGCGTCCGTCTTCGACCCGGAGGTCGCAGGTTCAATTCCCACGGTTAGCATGATTTGTTTAAATGTTTTAAGTTTGCTTAGGACATTGCTGGCTTGAAACACCTGATTGTCTGATGATAAATATGATTCCGTGCTTTAGAAGGCACGTTAACCCGTTGGTCTCGGCTACCATTAGGTTGTTGCTAAAGGAATAGGCTAGTTTCCAGGGTCAAAAGACTAACATTAAAATTAGTTCGTCATTTCGGAAATCAAAATATATAAGTAACGTATTTTTTCTTTTGTTAATTAAGCGATAAACTAAAAGATATAACGCATTAAAGTTTAGGAGTGGGGGCTCGTGACGTCACATATTGCGAAAAAGTGTAGCACACTGTGACGTCACACGGAACTTTAACGCGCCATATCTTTACCATTCTTTGTTTAATTTTAAAAAAAAAAAAAATAAGTCTCCAATATATTTTAATTATCTGACGGACTAATTATATTTTTTTTAGGAAACTAGCCTATTAGGTCACAGGCCGAAAAACTTTGACACAAGGGTTGAACACAGGGTCGATTCACTGCTAGTCCCGCTGCTGATATTCATACCAAATTTCATCAAAATCCGTTCAGCTGTTTGGCCGTGAAAGCGTAACAGACAGACAGACAGATTGACAGACAGACTTTTGCATTTATAATATTAATTATAATTATAATATTAGTTATAATATTAGTATGGATATAAAATTCGAAATTTTTATTTTTCAGGTGAATACATACAGAAAATACTAAAAACAGCCAAACAAGTGCCATTAATTAATTTAGAAGATGTTTATTTTACTTATCTAGTCGCTAAAGAAAGATTAGGCCTTAATCTAACCCATGATCGTAGACTGAACCCTTATAAACCCTGGATTGCCACGGGTTGCGCCTACTTCGGTCTTGCATCTGTCCATAGTCTTAGTCCTTCAGAAATCGAAATAGCTTGGTCAAGACTAAAAAAAGTTGTAGACGAAAGTAATAATGATGTAAATGTGTGTAAAAATTATGAATTGCTGTTTAGTGATTGGCTTTTATACTGAATATCTTACTTAATGAATCTAAGTGTTAGGCTAGTTTCCAGGTACAAAAGACTAACATTGAAATTAGTTCGTCATTTAGGGAAACAAAATATATTAGTGACGTATTTTTTCTTTTGTCAATTTAGCGATAAATTATAAAGATATAACGCATCAAAGTTTTGGAGTGGGGCTCGTGACGTCACATATTGCGAAAAAGTGTAGCACACTGTGACGTCACACGGGACTTTAACGCGCCATATCTTTACCATTATTTGTTTAATTTTCAAAAGAAAAAATACGTCTCTAATATTTTTTGATTATCTAACTGACGGACTAATTATATTTTTTTAGGAAACTAGCCTATTGTTTGTTTGACAAATAAATAAATTATTTGTTTCCCAAATAAATAAATAATTTGTTAATAAAGGTTTAAACGTAGAGTATGTCTCAATGGGATAAAACCATAATGTATACAATGACAGTTTATTAAAATTACTCATCAATCACTTTTACATTTGATTATCAATTATCTCATTCATATCTTAATGAACACACAAATAATTTTCACAAAAACACCATTGACAAACCTGTTTCTATGTCAGGCGGCCATATTTGTTTACATTATTGTCTTTTTCCATTGAAACAGACGACGCTACGGTGAATTTAAGTTAATTAGTTGCTGGAGACCTATTTTTGAAATGTGTGACTTACCTAAATCGGTGAGTGCGGTTCTGTGTCGTATTATAGTGTATGAACTATGTGCCTTTAGATTTTTTTAGTCTGTGTTGTCCTTGTTTAGAAATCCGAAACAAAATGTGCCTAAATATAAATACTTTAATTACGTTATGTATTACAATAATTTACTAGAAAACTTACTTTTTTGCCTAGAATGGCTGGTTTTTTGAATATTTTTTTACAATTGTTAATTATTCATTTGAACAAATGGAATAGACTTAGATTGATAATTGGTCTCCGAGGCGCTACGACCGCGCGGAAAATAAGTATTTTATGATTATGTGACCAAAGGGTAACAATATGCACGTTTTTGTGCTCTTTTGTCTATCCGTACTTCTGTCTAACTCATGTCTAACTATATCTTATAATGTTAAAGAGAGACATTAAAAGTTTTTACCGATTATGTACCTACACAAATAATATATTTTTATACAAAATTCGTGCTTGATATAATTTTGTTAGTTTTATCATTTCTGCCCCCCCCCCCCCCAAGGGATCATCATATTTATTCACATAAATGTTGTAATTAATGTCGTACTTCTTCATCGGGTCGATGTCTGCGGTGGATCCCACTATTTCCATGATGTATTTCCATTGATAGAACTACTGGGACAGAGTCTCCCACTATTTCCTTTGCGGGCGGCGGCGGCAAAAATAACGCTATATTATCCGACGTGCACATAGAAACTATATATATCCTCTTTAGATAAAACCTCTTGAACATATTGAATGAGAGCTGCCAATATCATTGTAGGTAGTTCTATTATTGCACTAGGTATTGCGTTATTGATTAATTGACTGATATGGTGGAATAATGTTTTACTACCGTTTATTTTCAAGTTATTTTATTAATCAGTAATTTATTCAACATAATTCAGAGAAACAGATTCTCAAATAACACAACTGCGTGTTTTTTGTCGCATGTATTCTAGCAAAATAAATGATTTTGATTCTGATTCTAAATAGAAATAATGGGATATAATTTTTTTAAAACGTTAGTCGCCCAATTCCATTTTGTATTTCCGTGGAAATACTGGGATACACCCGATGCCTGACGGGAAGGGGAACTTAAACTATATCTGAACAGAAATCCGCAATTATTATTGCATTGTCCGACCCCCTCCCCCCTCATGAGGTCCTCGAGGGTGCATGCGTCAGAGCAAGATGGACAATGCAACAGTTGCTCCATGGTCTGCGTCCGGTGTCCACACAAGCACTGGGCGTCAGAACCATTCGATGCAAGCCCCCACCTCACTATATCGCTTTTACAACCAACCTGGGTCCTTAGCCTCCACCTTGGCCTGGCAGGTCTCCACCAGGTTGAAGGACGAGGAGACAGGTTTTAATGTCGTTGAAATGTCAGTTGAAAAAGAAATGCATAATTTTAAGGACAATTAAAATGTAAAACTACAGATTATGCTTACACATTTGCAGCTCTGTACATACTTACATAGTTTCAAAAATAAATCAAATGTTTTGTACTTATCCGTGTATTTTTTATTTTATATGTCTTCGTCCGTCCGTATATAGTTGCATCCTCAGCTAGCGCTTCAGAGCCCAGGGTACGCTTTAATCATGGTTTTAAATTTTTTGCGACTGTCATCATTCATTCGTGGTTAAACGACTTTGCAAAAATTGATCTCAGAATTTTCGGAACTCCCTTTCGGCCTCTGACGTGGTGCCTTTAAAGGCCAACAAATGGCAGCCGAGACCAACTGCTTAACGTGGTTTCCGAAGCACAGGATCTTCATTATTATCAGATAATTAGGCGATTTTAGCCTGCAATGTCTTAACCAAACTGGAAAGAAGTAAACAAAGTATGCTCCCCGTGGAATCGAACCCACTACCTTCGGGTCTAAGACAAACGTATTAACTACTAGACCAGAGATGGGAGAGTACCCATAAGCAGGCTTAGGCTGTCAGATCTTCATAATCTATTTTTACAGGGAAATCAGACCAATAGGAACATGATCCGAGGTGACCAACACTGTTAGTTTTACAGGTAACCTACCTATAGACAGACACAGTCTAACGACTGCCATCTATCGGTAACAACCGGGACCAACGGCTTAACGTGCCTTTCTCAAGATCAAGATTGAAATGCCACTATAATGCGACCAATCCAAAAGAGGCCGGGCCTCGCCTTCGCTGGCGATACATTTGTATGAACTGCTTCTTCAATCTATGTTTAACAAATTATTGGATTTGATTTGACACGCGCCATCTTACGAGTTCGCATGCCGCGCTCGTCACCTCAACGGTAGACTGATGCGTTCTGTTATTATGAAGAGACTATTGTTGAACATCTGGTGTTGGAGTGTTGGACACAGGTGCAAACATGATAAGGATTATTTCGTTTTATTGCCAAATGTCATTGTTTGTTCTCAGACAGCTCAGGGACGGATTTAGAATTGCTAGCTAGAATTTAGTTTGCACAGAATTTGGTAATATTCATAGATTTAGAATTTTTGGTAATATCTCAATTGTAGATTGTCATTACGAATAAGTTGTCTAGTGCGCTTATGCGGGGTCCAGATTCACAGGTTTTTCTCGCAAGAACGCGAGAAAAGTCCGAGAATTCTCGCCCGAGACAGTGCATCCAGACTCTCGCGAGAAGAGTTAGGGAACGCTGTCCACATTCTCGTTGTGCAGCCCGAACCGACCGACTTTTCTTGTCGAGAATTCTCGCGAAGATCAGCGTATTGTAGCGAATGCGCGTGTCAAGCGATGGCGAGACACTATTAGATTGGTCGCCATTTAGTAGCATTTTCTATCTCGAGCTCCTGCGTGCTTCGGAAGGCAAGTTGGTCCCGGGTGTTATCGGTTGAAATCAGTCGTGAGGCTGTGTCAGATGCCTTTAAGCAGCCTGGAAAATTCTGACCCAACTAGGAATACACGCTAGGATGAAGTTGAGTCGAACGATTTCTATTTTACATGTGCGTCAAAAATAGGGCTCTGAATCCGTCCCCTGTCTCGCGACAATGAATCAGTATCGGAAATTGAGCGGGGAAATCATATAAAGCCAACAAGCGTCAGTAAAACCATTAAGTCGATCAATTGAAATCAAAATGGACGTGAAATTAGTTCTACTGATTTTTGCAGCTTGTGCTTTCGCTTTTGTCTCCGCTGGTGAGTTTAATTACAACAATATTTAGGTTTATAAAACTAATGTTTTAAAAGAGATAACAGGCGACCCTCGCGCAGGTAGCTTTCTCGGTCGGCGGTTAGCCATCGCTATTCAGCGCGAGAACGCTGTCTGCGTGATGGGCACCCTGCCACTTTACATTATATTTAGTTTTTAAGTTTTTTTTTGTTTTAGATATAGTTAAGTTTTGTAAAGTTAGGTAATTTTTTTGAAATACTATTATCTGTCATAATTAAATCCATACTAATATAAAATTATAAATGCGTAAGTCTGTCTTTCTGTCTGTTACGCTTTCACGGCCAAACCGCAGAACGGATTTTGATGAAATTTAGTATAAATATAGTTGAAGACCCGGGGTTATACATATGCTACTTTTTGACGCAGGTGGAGCTACGAGAAACAGCTAGTAAATTAATTATCAAACTAATGTGATCAACTTTATGAAGACGACAGCTAGTCTTGTTTGTTTCTCTGAAAAAACATTCAAACAATTTTGTAGGCAAGGGTTGGCAATGCACACGTGACCTTCCAGGTGTTGCGGGTGTCTATAGACGTCTACAACTTCTTACCATCATACAGGACGTATGCCTGTTTGCCTAATAAATTGTTTAATGGTCCGCAATGCGGATGTGACTATCCAGGTGGTGTAGCTGTCTATAGACTACTGTGAAATATCAGCATCTAATGAGGCTCGGCAATGCACACGTGATACTCCAGAAGATGCAGGTGTCTATGGACTACTTTTAAGCTGGCAGGCCGTATGCTTTTTTGTCTACAAAATTGTTTAAAGGTAGACAACACGCAAACTCTAACGTTTACTTGAGTCCTGTCTATTTAAACAAAATAATCGCGAGGTCTATGTTCGCGGCGAACAACTAGTTATAAGGACCAATATTCAAGGTATTGTCAACAGCACAGTGGCAATGCTTGAGTGGCATTCTCAAGGCGAAGGGAATAAATAAACATTGATTGATTCAGACATAGAGAAAGAGAGAGATTTAGAAACATATAGTGTTGGATATATCCAAGAATTAGATTTCCGTGATTTTCAGATTTACTTAGATTAGCCATCTAGCCGATTAGTATGTTTCTTTGCCTCAGTGATGAATAAAAGTAATTGAAATGAAATGATCATTTCTAGTTGTATAAAACTATTTACACCAATCTGAATCATAGAGACGAATCATTGGATACAATAGATCATAATAAACAATATACATTAGGGATTAATGTAATTATACTTATAATTAATATTATTCTAGAATTTTTTTACAATCCTGTCCTACCTAAGGCTGAGAAACTTGACAGTTTGAATCTAAAATGTATTCGTGGGAGGACAATAATAAAAATCAAAGAAAGGTCACCCGTAGTTGAAGAACAGGATTCTGAAGAAGATGACATATATCGAAGGTCTCACATGAATTTTGGCGCCAAAGACGATGAGGCTTGTGAAATTTGTGTGTGCTCTACTGAAGGAAAAGATGAATATTGTAGTAAAAGACCAGCTATGAATGTAAATGAATGTTTGGTGATGGCTAAGGCTAAAGATGAATTCAATAAGAATATACCATTTGATGCTGATAGAGAATTGTCTAATAGGGTTAGGAGGAGAGGTTAGTTAAGTATTTAGTCAAGATCTAAATGTTTTCTTATGTTTTCGCGATTGTTATTCATTAAATTAAACTATTTTAATACGGTTTTATCGCGTTTATTACTTATTTATTTACACCTGACGTTTCAAACACTTTACAGCGTTCATGGTCGCAGGCAGACTAAGTTAACATTTGTCTTTGATGTCATAAGATTACAAAACTACCGCCTGAAATTTTTATTGGGAACTATTCCGATTCACGCAGTATTGGCTCACAGTATCTAAGGGTCTTGCAGTCTGCTTCCGAGTTTGCGATTTTATTAAGTTAATGACTGGGTCCCAAGCTGGCGGTACCTGCCATCCATCCTCTCTATTGAAATTAGGATGTTTTTTAATTTCAATAGCTTCACGTAACATCCTTGGAATGAATCTGTTTTCCTTTGCAAGGACTTGAGGATTATCAAAACGCATATAGTGGTTGGGTTTGTCTAGAGCATGTTCACAGACTGCAGACTTGGTTGAGCGTCTATTTTTCATGTCAGCAATATGTTCTTATAAACGAGTATTAATGCTTCTCTTTGTTTGCCCAATGTATGATAAACCACAGTCACAGTCAATTTTATAAACTCCAGCATCTTGCAATGGGATATTGGATTTTACAGGTCTTAAAAATTGGTTTATTTTCTTATGCGGCTTGTAATAGGTCTTGATTGAAGCTCGCCTAAGTATGTTACCAATCTTGTCCGTGACTCCCTTTATGTATGGTAAGATGGCAGGAAAACGATCAACTGTGTGTGGCTTGGGTCGACTTCTGTGACATATGTGTGGGAGGCTGAGATTGTTGCTTCTTAAGACAGACTTGACTCGTTGAAGCTCCTCCTTAAGATGGTGGGTGTCACAGATGCCGTGTGCTCTCTGTAACAAAGATTTGCCTACGGTAGCTAACTGACATGGATGATGGTGAGATTTACCGTTGAGATATTTGTCTGTGTGTAAAAATTAACAGCAAATCAAAACGTCAATGTCATCCGGGATAATAACTTAGAAACGTCAAAGTCAATTAAATCGGTTGTCAATTTAGCAAAACAAACACCGATAGACCAACAAGCGATTGATGCTCTTGAAAATGGATTAAATTATGCGGTTGCACCCAGGAGGATACCTTATGAACATATCATCTGTTCGGTAGAAAATGTCTTGGTAAAAAACCACTTAAATAAAGAAGATTTGGAAGCGATACGCCAAGATGTGTCATCAGTACTACGACATAGCAAGCCGCCAAAACCGAATCTTCCTCGTGAACAATATCTTGCACTCACCAACCTTCGCAAGAACCCAGACATTACTATTTTACGAGCTGACAAAGGAAATTCAACTGTTATAATGGACACCTCTGATTATAACACAAAAATTCAACAACTGTTGTCGGATGAGAATACATATAAACAAGTAAAAAGTGATCCTACTAACAAGATCGTAACAAAAACCAAAGAATTAATATTAAAATACTCCGACACATTAAACTTAGACATCACGTCGCTCGTGCCTTCCTGTGTGAAACCACCAAAATTATATGGCCTTCCAAAAATACACAAAAAAGACCACCCATTAAGACCAATTGTAAGCCAAATAGATTCGCCAACTTATAAACTAGCACAACACCTGGTGAAGATATTAACACAACTTCGTGGTCATACTGATACTAATGTCAAGGACTCTTATCACTTTATCAGCTTAATAAAAGATCTACGATTAACTGATGAAGACACAATGGTCAGTTTTGATGTACAGTCATTATTTACCAGCCTACCTTTGCATGACTGTATTGATATTGTCAAGAGAAGGCTTGAGGACCACCATCTACCTCAAGAGTATGCAGAGTTACTTGAGCATTGCTTAACATCAGGCTATCTCTTCTGGGAAAACAAATTCTACATGCAAATTGACGGTGTAGCTATGGGGTCTCCAGTCTCTCCCATTGTTGCCGACATTTTCATGGAAGACCTTGAGGAGAAGGCTCTTTCAAGCACCCTGGCTATGCCGAAGATGTTCAAACGGTACGTAGATGATACTTTTGTTGTACTCCCCAAAACTCAAGTCTCTGTTTTGTTAGATCATTTAAATTCCATTAATAGTAAAATTAAATTCACTATGGAACCTGAGATCAATAATTCATTAGCCTTTCTTGATGTTTTAATAACTAGAAATCTTGACAATAGTATCAGTCACACTGTGTACAGAAAGCCCACCCACACAGACAAATATCTCAACGGTAAATCTCACCATCATCCATGTCAGTTAGCTACCGTAGGCAAATCTTTGTTACAGAGAGCACACGGCATCTGTGACACCCACCATCTTAAGGAGGAGCTTCAACGAGTCAAGTCTGTCTTAAGAAGCAACAATCTCAGCCTCCCACACATATGTCACAGAAGTCGACCCAAGCCACACACAGTTGATCGTTTTCCTGCCATCTTACCATACATAAAGGGAGTCACGGACAAGATTGGTAACATACTTAGGCGAGCTTCAATCAAGACCTATTACAAGCCGCATAAGAAAATAAACCAATTTTTAAGACCTGTAAAATCCAATATCCCATTGCAAGATGCTGGAGTTAATAAAATTGACTGTGACTGTGGTTTATCATACATTGGGCAAACAAAGAGAAGCATTAATACTCGTATAAAAGAACATATTGCTGACATGAAAAATAGACGCTCAACCAAGTCTGCAGTCTGTGAACATGCTCTAGACAAACCCAACCACTATATGCGTTTTGATAATCCTCAAGTCCTTGCAAAGGAAAACAGATTCATTCCAAGGATGTTATGTGAAGCTATTGAAATTAAAAAACATCC
This sequence comes from Euzophera pinguis, assembly GCA_947363495.1. Lineage (NCBI taxonomy): Eukaryota > Metazoa > Arthropoda > Insecta > Lepidoptera > Pyralidae > Euzophera > Euzophera pinguis. Next base: position 612,275 of record OX376176.1, on the reverse strand, counting down.
TAATTTCAATAGAGAGGATGGATGGCAGGTACCGCCAGCTTGGGACCCAGTCATTAACTTAATAAAATCGCAAACTCGGAAGCAGACTGCAAGACCCTTAGATACTGTGAGCCAATACTGCCTGAATCGGAATAGTTCCCAATAAAAATTTCAGGCGGTAGTTTTGTAATCTTATGACATCAAAGACAAATGTTAACTTAGTCTGCCTGCGACCATGAACGCTGTAAAGTGTTTGAAACGTCAGATGTAAATAAATAAGTAATAAACGCGATAAAACCGTATTAAAATAGTTTAATTTAATCAAGATCTAAATGTTGATCAGTGCAGCGATGTTATTGAAATTAAAGACAAAAATCATGATAAACAGAAAGTTGATAATGAAATAGATGATGGATGAGAAAAAAAAAACTACTCGATATTTGTAGTTTTAGCGGCGTCTGTAAATATAGTGTAGATGTTTCTTAATCTCCATATACTCGCGTTAAATTTTAAAAAGAAGGAAAACTAGTTACAATTAAATATCAATAATAAAATGAATGCTCTTTATTGCACCAAGACTACTTACAAAGATCAAATTTACTTTTTAGACAGGTTTTTTAAACGCATATAACATGTCCAACCCGACGCTTGTAGATGAACCTATTAGTAATCAATAGTATACCTAAAATATAAAGTAACTGAAGCCATTAATGTCCAATTAGATTTGATCTACCACAACGATGAGATTCCGTATCCTGTCAATGCGAAGTGTTACCGTGGAATGTCTTACTACTCAAACAACCCCAATGCCAATGACACAGACATCGACGTCGCAGAAGACATCGAATCCTTGCTCGACTATGACACCGTTGACATCTGCTTTTATTGTATCTGCTCAACCAATGGCTATTATGCTACCTGCGTCAGCAGAGATCCCTTCTACTGCGAGTATTTCAGATACCTTAGAAATGAAACTTCTAAAGGGAAGACAAGATATGGAAAACTGTTTAAGCAAGATAGGCCTACCTATTTCAGACAGCTTTCTTATAGAATCAGAAGGACGATGGATGAAGGGATGTTTCAATTGGTGGATAGTTTTAAATCCAGGCAAGGCAAAGCTGGTATGAATACTGGATATTATTGACCTTGCTTTGAATTGGGTCTTCCTGAACTAAAATGTCTCGGTTTTCTAGTATCTTTCGACAATTTTTGCACTTACTTAGGATAATTGAAATAATTTTCAGATAGTTGGTGTATAATTTGTGAAATGGTTTATATTGTGATTTGTGATATGATTATTAATTTTTTTATCAGCCACGAGTCGCCTTTTGCAACCAATCTTAGAATTAAGAATTGTTGTATCTGTTTCATCTGCCAAATATGTTTCAATAAAAACAACTGCATTTGTACACATAGCTGTTGTATCGTTTTCTAGGACTGATCTATCAGTATAGTTCAATATATCTTTGTGTTAGATAGCAACAGAGACAGTAAATGAAGTTTAATTGGCTATGGAAATTTATTCGGCAGTTGGTACAATGTCTTTTTCGGCTTATAAAGGGAAGATTGGTGATTGCAGGAGGCGATTCGTTGTGCTGCGACCACCCCGCCGGTCATCGCAGAAATCTTCACAACCAAGTCAGGGACAAGATCCAACAGTTAAGGAGGAGAGTTCCGAAGGAGAATCTGATGTCTGGTGGACCTAGTGGACCTGATTACGTAGATTTTATCGTTAACAATGATAAGTGAGAATATGTTACTGCACTATTTAGATAAGAGAATGATAGAAAAGATTTGAATATAATTAAGATGAATTTGATAAATTTTACTGTGCTACTTGATTTTACATACATTATTTTCAACGTAACAAAAAGGAAGCTTCAAGGATCGAACATGAAGTAAAATTATAGAGAATATTCAAGAAAAATTAGCTTGGATATTAAGTGCATCTAATGTAAAATAACTATTTAATGAGATACAAGAAAGGAAGAAATTCAATTGGCAAGAAATTCTAGCTCTCAAGTATACAATAATGATGAACCTGGGCTGAAGCAACTTTATGAAAGAATATACTTACGCAGAAAGAAATTTTACTCATTTAAAAGGAGAACCAATTTATTTAATATAAGAATTTTGCAAAAAATATTGATGACACTAAAGTCAAGTGATGTGCGGTTCTATTATGTTTTAGTGTATGTGCGAGTGTAGTTTTTTTATTTTTATACTCAGTGATTTTAATATTGTGTAATAAAAATGTCCTTATTTAAATTGTTATCTGTGATCTTTTCGTTATAAATTCTGCTTCAGCTAAATTGTTGGTCTCTATCCAAAAATGTATTTACTAGCACCAGTGTGAAATTAATTTCTTTGATAGCAATATTTTTGCACGTGTTTTCTAGAATTTTCTTTTGTATATTAAAATGTTTACTAGTTCTTTCTTCAGCATCATCTGTATCGTTAAATTTTACAATTTTAACACAATATTGCACAGTTTTGTCGCATAATTTTAAGAACATTGCACTGCACTGATTTTATCACTTCTATTTTGTTAAGGTTTTAGCAAATATTTTCTTTTAAATAAAAGTTTTGTGTTACATTACGGTCATGATCTTTGAGTCTGGTGTGAAAAAACTACTTATTAGTGAATTTTATAGGTCACCATACTTACTTATAGAGATTTTGAAACCCTTACCATTATGGAATCAATCCATGACAAGACAAAAAAGTGACACAAGCTTTTATTTATTAGAGTAACAATACGTAGTTTTTAAGCAAGTAATTTTCCAAATACAATCAAGCTTAAAGTTTTATTAAAGCAACTACAATTTTTAAAGACAGATAGGTTTCAGACATTCTTAATATGTGCATCGCACGTGACGCCATTTGATACCTCATCTCATCAGTTGCTGTTAATGTAAGTAAGCTTAAAATTCATTTTCTAAACGTTGATACTGCACGAAGAATCTATGAGAACCTAATTTATTAAAAGACAGAAAGTAGAAAGGTCTTCACGAACAAGAAAAAGGGCAGTTTTCAGCAGCAGATTTATAACCGATGTGTAAATATTGATTGTTGCTTTGCTTCTTCATCAGTCCCTTACTGCTGAGGACTTATGACTTTTGAGGAGTATGATCACCAATACACCTATACATAATATTCTGAATGTTTTAGGTGGAGATCAACAATGTATTCCTTATGTCTCCCAATATTCTACATGTACTGATGGTAAGCAACTTATACTTTAATCTTTAAGTACATTAACATCATTTTCTTTCTTTTCATGAGATAAGACTTTTGTATATCAAGCTGCCGCAACTTTTGCTTTATCTATTTTTTCATCTCGCCCAATTCTTAATTAAAAAAAAAAAAAAACAGAAAAAAAGGATATGCTAATTAAGGATTATAAAACTTTTCTTTTTAAATTAAATAATATATTGATATTGATATTATCGTTGTCGCTGCATGATGGCAAGGTACCCAAGAGGCTGGCGACGTTTCCTCTTTGTATGGCCAGGCTAATGCGCTGGTCAAATTAGGCGTCAAACCAGGCGTGCGGATATCTCTTTATATAAGACTTTTGCATCCGCATTCCAAAGCCCCAAGGTCTCCACATCAAAAGGAGTAAATATATACGACTCACCTGGAGCCGCATATTTACGCCTCTTATTGGCTTTCCCCGCCATCGCAGTCGCACCCGCCGTACACTAGGTCATTTATATGTGAGATGGCACTACTGTGTCAATACAGGTAGCATCTTATACGAGCTACCGCCCGTTCCGCCAAGGTATGAGCGTCATACCATATCGTCGGGCCTCTTGCCGTTTCATATTGGTTCGCTCAACTATTTTCTCTTAATCACAAACAATATGTGGATTAATGAACTTGAGTAACACCGTTGGTCCTTGAATTTTCAACTCCAAATTCATAAGTCACTGTAGTAATTTTTATTCTACCTAAACCATCACAGCTTAATAGAAAGATCCAGAAGAATTGCTAGCCCTGTTCCATGTTAACAATCTTTGCATGTTGTGGTGTTTTAGTTACTTATCTCTGATTCCTTGTCTTTCTTTTTGTATATACCATTGTCTTCACTATTATCTTCTTTCGTTATTGTGACCTAATTAATATCAACTTAAAATTTTATTCAGAAAATAGTTGTTCCGGCTGCAAAGAGTGTAACTGCGATGGACAAGGACAGTGGGTCTGTCAAGATGTCACGAAGTGTTTAGGCATGGACTACAGAGAGCTGGATGAAAATTCATTGGACCTGGCTTGGGAGACTATTGAGGCAGGTCAGTATCGAGTTGAAATATTGTATCTTTTCTTCTGATTGTTTGATGATTAGATTATGCTGTGCTTTGGAAGGCATGTGGTTTCGGAAGCTATATGGTGGTTATTAAAAGCACACACAGACCAACACTCTTTCTTGTAAAAAAGAGATTTGCGGAACCAGTGTTACCGTCATAATAATACACATACGCCTAGGGTACGTCCATGGTCTGATCTGTAAGCAGAAGATTCAACTGGATGCAACTGAAAAGCTTAGCCAGACTCTTAAGAGATACGGCTAAGGATGACACATAAGACATGAGAGAAATTTCCATCATCAATCCTAGCCTTTCCCATTACAATTGGTATTTTCGATTCATTTAAACAAAAAAAAACAAATAAGAGAAGTTTTCATCAATGAGGAAATTTCAATATTTCAAATTTTCAATCTATTTGAATGCATCACAGAATATAAAAAGAAGAATCGAGAGAACGCTGCGAAATATGGTTCGCCACATGTACCTCGGCCGCAGTCATTTGATGTCGTAAATGACGAATTGTTAGGTAACTATTTCTCGTATTTATTACTTCTTCTACTTCTTGGCAGTACACGACAGCAGTTGCGCCATAGTTTGGGGGAGAAACTACACTTATAACTAAAACCTTATTTATTACTAAAACATTAAATAATGGAAGGGAAAAGACAATTGCACTTTATATCATTCAGTACCTAATTATGTGTTTGTATTCATCTTATTTCTACTTGCTTGATATCATCATTATAATCATCATATGTTTTAGCAATGATTGCTATATGTTCTTACTTGTAACAATATTGAAAAAACTATTTTTGTCACTTTTTAAATATTTTTCTGTAATCTCTATACCATTAGCACTCGATTGATCCGTATAATGTTCAACCAATTCAATAGGTCTAATTTTTATAATATGTTCTACACATTTGTTACTAAACATCCTATCATCAATTGCACTGATATATTCAATAGCACACTTTTTGATTTCAGGTTACATTATTGGTATACCAAAAGAAAGAGCACTTTTGCAATAAATCTATTAAAGCACATCGCACTTTTATTCTTTATTACTTTACATAATAAATCAAAGGTGAGTATTGTATATTTTCAGAGAGATTAATAAAAATTCTGGACTCATATAAGACTTCATTTACAGCTGATATTGAAAAGGAAAAATTTGTTGGTAGCGATGTTGAAGCAATGGAAGCTAAAAATGTTAGAGAGTTTATGGCTTTACAATTGGATTCTGTAAAGGGTAAACTGGACAATAGACATAAGAGATCGCTAACTAAGAATAATAAAACAAAAGATACTCACACGGTGAAGTTTTACCATACTGTCGATGAACTTAATGAAGGTAACTATGCCACTCATAAAAAGTTTTCTTACACACAACCAGATAATTTTACTAAGTATAATATCTATTTTGTGACTCTACGTAAAGGTTGTCTGGAAGAGATTGTTTAGAAATAAGTCAAACATGTATTGCTAAGACTGCCTTTGCTCCATAGTTGTTTTACACCATTAATTAAATATGTACTGTATTATACTATCTTTAAATAAAGTGATAACTATAACGTTATTTACAGATACTTTAAAACACACAAATGACACTGGAACAATAATAGCAAAAAAAGCAGTTGCTAATTTCCCTCCTGCTATATCACGAAGAAATGGTATGCTAGATGGTATTAATTCATCGAACCCCCTTCACATAGAATATAAGTCACAATTGTATGAACATCATATTACAGATAACAAAATCGATAGTATCCACAATCATGATAAAAAAGATAGTGTACATGAAAAACTACACGAGATGATGGGTAATAAAACAAAAGCGATGAGAGATAAAGATTTATCAAAGATAATTGTTAACGAACTGAAAACTGGTATTGAAGTTGTCGGAGATAAAAGTTCACCATCAATATCAAATATAACCTTTACCCGTGAAAACGACACATTAACGGCTATGGCTTTCATAGCTGGGAACTTACTAAATAAGTTGTGGAACTTGGAGAAGGATTATCAAGGTGATTCAATAGAGAGTGAGGTTATAAAACACGAAAAAATAGCAGACTTGGTTGATTTATTTAAGGAACCACTAACTTTAAGGCAAGAATCATTTCTCAAAAATGCGTTGGAACATTTAGCAGGAGTGATGGCTAAGGGTTCTGATGATAAGAGCAATATCCCATTATGTGAGCAAGTTGAAAAAATTAAAGCAGATTTAGGAATAACCAAAAATTGTTCTGTTCATAAAAATATAAATAAAAATGAACCTGCAACCACTGAGGGTAATGGTCTAGATGAAACAAAAACAAAAGGAAATATACTACGAACTGAAATAACGAACGATGCTGCCGTCGAAGCAGTTGAAAAACTAGATAACGTCATGTCTTTAATACAGAAGTATGAAGAAGTTCAAAAACATATAAACAATATCAAAACACCTTCAACGATACAAGAAATCAGAACTAAAATAACTACAACTAGAAGTGCTGGCCATACAACTGATTCTGTCTTATCTGATGATGAGAATCAAACGCTTAATGTGTATGGAAATATCTTGGAGAAAATCACTAAATTACTTGTACCTAATAAAAATAAACATAAAGATATAGTAAAATCTATAAAAAATAAAAATATTTTCAGAAGGGATGAAGACTTAAAAACGAAACTGAAAAGAATCTATGATATTGATTTGGACAATTCCACTTTTACATCAAAAGATAAAGTAGTGTTAGACTATTTGATAAATCTTAGAAACTCGAAATGTTTACTCGGTGAAACCATATATGACGGTTCATTACCAGAAGGTGGTTTGATACAAAATTTATCTGAATTCCTTAAAGCGAAATCTTTTGTTGATTTACTAAAACTCTTGGAACCAGAAAAAACCACTTCAACTACAACTACAGAATCAACAACTTATAAAAATATTTTAAGAGAGAATCCAACTGAAACAACTGAAGCTTTGATAACGTCAACAAAAGAAACAAGTACTAAAAAAACTGTTGCTACTACGATTTCAAACAAAGGTAATCTAGCTCAAACGAAAGATAAATTAAAAAGACATTTAAAAGCAATAATAAGTGATTTAGTTGAGTTGCAAAAAGCAACTGGAGTTAACACAAAAGAAAGTAACATGAAGATAGCAGAGGCTTTACCGTGTTTGTATAACATATTAAACAGTAACAAACTTGATGAAGATGAAATGAAATATCAAATGAGTAAAATTAAATCTGTTTTTGATTCACTTAAAGAGGAACTAAAGTTCAATCCACAAACACGACGAGCTAATATGATAACTGAATTAAGACCAAAATCAGCTGCAGTGTGGGAAAGAGTCATAAAAAATACTGAACTGAATCCTAAAAGTAGAAGGCATTTGGAATATAATGAGGCACCAAACTCTTTTGATGAAGTAGACTTGTTGATACGTTCTACGGATGATTTTAAAAATGAGTATAAAAACATAGCAATTTCAAATGGTGTATCTCCACAAAAACGTCTTGCTCTCCTCAAAACTATTGACGTTGATGCTAGAATATACATGAGTATACTTGAAAAAGTCAAACAATATCTAGATGGAACCTGGAATGTAGATTCAAAAGTAGGCACCCGTATCAATAGTTTTCTTGACAGATCAATTTTGAATGTAAAATTAGATGAAGATGTTTTAAATAATCTGTATAAACACAAAGGAAATGTAAGACCAGTTCCAACAATAAGTAATTTTGGAAAGTATCGCGAAGAAAGCGAATCCTTAAAAATATATAATGATAACTATAACTCGAAAACTGTTAGATTATCCAGAGATGAAATTATTAATCAACTAATTAAAAATAGAGTACAATTTTATTTGAAAGTCAAAGAATTGGAAGGATTTGGTAAAGATGAGGACTTGAACGTGCGACTAGGAAGAAGAATATTGAATTACCTAGAATCTAAAAATTACAGTCTTGCACGAGAATTGTTCAAAGTGTTTGTAGCACAAAAACAACAAAATAAAACACAAAGTAAGTATAGCCCATTATTACAGGTTCAAATATAGTTTTTGGCAGACCATTTTACATACTAACACCTGCATTGAAAGTAAATTAAGTCCGTTAGAGCCACTCCTTAGATTTCCGAATTCTCTCTAGGAAGATTTGAGTTTGAAGAATTTGCTTAATTAGCGGCGGTAAGAGTTATAGTATTTCTCATACCTGAGGATTGCATGACAACTAATAATCTAAATTGTTCGTTAATTTCTTCCAATAGATCTGCTATTTCATATTTTCAGCAAAAAATAAATTTTGATTATTGTCTTACAGCTAAATCTACGAAAATTGTAAAAACTACGCCAAAAGGAATGTTTATGACTATGAAGGAACCTCTCATTCAGTTTGAGAATGGAAAAGCACAAAACATGGGGACAGACATGTTCTCTTTGACCAAGGCTCTCATGAAACAGTTGACAAACATAAAGAACATGAGATCGTGATTGTTTTGTTTTTTGTACGTTTATACTTTTCTAATAAATTATTTGTTATTATTTTGCTGGTTTTTATTTTGTTTCCATTCACCTGTTAGCGGTCTATATTTATTTTTTTTGTGATCTTCATTCTTATATGGATTTATCCTGGTTGTGTTGCTGTGAATTTTTAATTCTTGTAAATTTTGTTTCTGAATGTTTGAAAATAAAATGACAAAAGGTCGCATTTCTTCAATTATCAGGTTCATTAGTCGACTTCATAATAAAACACGTGATTTCAAATAATTTGTACTTAATTTTTGTATTTTAAAGGTCCATTTCCCGAATATGTACCAGATTAATGGATATTAATTTGAGTTACGGTATTTTCTTTTCTTTTATCAATAATCATCTTTCTGGTTGTTGTTTTTGGTTGGATCCTATTGTTAGACTTTATTGTAGTAGCTTGTCTTCTGCTACTATTGTATCCTGTAGAATTAAATTGCAGTTAAAATCTAAACATTGAAAAAGTAATCTCTATTTTGTTATGTTTATTATTATCAGGACTTAAGGAAGTTGAGCGGAATATTAGAAAATTTAAGAAAAGTTATTCAATAATAAAAATATTAGATTCTTCTTCTAAGTGTGTCGACTCTGACAACTATACACAATATTAGATTTAAAAGACTAGTTGCAAAAGAGTTTCATCACAATATCTTTACAATTCGATATATGTATCTAAAATCTTGAATTTAGAGAGATATTATCTCTAAATCAAACCAAAACTTACTAAAGTACTATAAATGGAAATAAAACATTATATAAAACAAAAATGCTTCGACCGCATCGACCATAACATACTGTTATAAAAACTTTTGGCTGCAGGGTTTCATCAGATCTCTATCGTTGGTTTGCTTCTTACATTGAAAACCGTAGTTAGGCCTCAATTCCGTCGGGTGTACGACAGAGATCAATCTTGGGACCATTGCTCTTTATTATATTTGTTATGGACATCAAAGAAATGTTTTTGAACTCTAAAATTCTACTATTTGCTGCGAATTTTTTAAAATTTATACATAATACTTCTAATGCTATTGAATTACAGCAAGATCTTAACAGATTTGAAAATTATTGTGTTCATAACAAACTTAAGCTTAATGTTTCCAAGTGTGTTTTTATGATATTTACACGTAAGCAATATTATATTAATTTTCAATACCGATTACAAGGTGAAGAACTGGAAAGAGTTACTCATTAGAGATTTAGGAATTATACATGACCATAAACTATTATTTGACAAGCACATAAATTTATATAGCAAGTTAAGCCTCTAAAATAGGTAAAAGGTTTAATAATGCGAATAGCAAACGATTTCGAAACCCTGAAAAGATACTTTATTGTGCCCATGTACGAAGTCACCTGGAATTTTCATCTCAAGTATGGAACCTGCAGTACCAAGTAAATATCAGGCGTATTAAATTTTTCAAAAAAGATGTCTTTGATTTTAGATTTCCCTCGTACACTGCGATTATGGAATGAAATGTCATGATTTTCTCTAGTGACTATAACAAAGGCCTTCAAAAAGGGCGTGAAAATATTCCTTCAGGGTTGGCAATGCGCTCGTGACATCTCCGGTGTTGCAGGCGTTCATAGGTAACCACTTACCATCACGTGGGCCGTACGCCTGATTGCCTACTTAATTGTATATAAAAAAACACAAGGTATAAACTACCTGCGTTTGCAAAAGAAGCACTGAATCTAAAACGCTTACCGTGTCTATATTTCTTGGACCTCTTTGTCTGTTTCATCTTTGATTGTTTGATAGCGGGATTAACTTTTCCCCTTAAATATGAAGGCAAAATATTTGTCATTCGATCTTTTGACTTCCTGAAATAATCACCTGATCGTTTTGTCCTCACTTTTAACTTGTTTTGCCATTTCTTTAAAGTGTTCTCATATTGCACCATTTTGTTTTTCGCCAGTTCATCTAATTTGTTTTTAGCTAATTCTTTTACAATGTTTGATTTAGACACTTTTTTATGTAACATATTCCGAATATCCCTCCTTGAGTCTTTGAATAGTCTTTTGATTTGTTTCAAAAAGGATTTTCTCCTCGAAGGCACCTCTAACATAACAGTGTCATTTTTTTCTTTTGGAACCTCAATTTTAGTATCTATTTTTTGAAAATGTTGTTGAATTTTGGTACTTATATTATTAATATCATTCTGTACTCTAATCATTTCTTGTTCACTTGAAGTAGTATCTAAATTAGCACGTCTATTTTGAGCAAAACTTAAAAGTTTTATCGCATCTTCAATTTTATTTACATCTACTGTTACCATAAGGTGTAGTAGCTTTATGTGATAGATTTTATCAGTTGGGGGACTGTTTAGAAAATTATCTGACATTTCTGGCCATTTACTGCCAATACTTTTTAAATCTTTTGTAAGAGTGTATGCTGGATTACTTATTTTTAAACCGACATTTGCGAAATCGTCAATTTGATTTTGCTTAACAACCCTCTCTACTATCCCTTTAGTAGTATAAGTAAGTTGATTTAGAGAATCCTGATCGCCTATTTCTTTATCACAAATCTCTAATAGATCAATCATAATACGTTTTATTTTCGTGTCACTTGTTTCCGCCCATGTACGTCTCAAATTGTTTTGTTGCGCATAATTCTTTAAATATAGTTTTCCTTGTCCTTTCACGTAATGATTCATGCTACGTAGTAGTAATGCCAGGTCTTTTGGTAGTCTTTTTGTACCCAAAGCTTCCTTTATTGCTTTTAGATCTCTAATAATTTCAAAAACATCTCGTTGTAGTTTCTTCAAGTACATATCCAGAATATTATATGAATCAATTCTTCTGGGACCAGAGCGGTTCTCAGATGTGACTTGAGCTTCAGGAACAATTTCTAATTTGTATATTGAAAAAAGCGTTTTATTGTTTTCTGTATTATTTAACTTTTCATCTAAAGTGAAATTACTGTCCATCGCTCTTATTAGTTCTATTAGACTATTTTTTATTGACATCAATTGATTCAATTCATTTACTTTTTCATTAATAATACCAATTAGTGGATAAAGGACATTATTTTTGAAGTCTTTTATGGTTTCCGTATTATTATCTACAACTTTATCTATTTTTGAATCGTTCATTTGAGAAACATCTCTTTTAACAATACTGAGAAAGTTAGTATCATCTAAGTAGTTATTAGTTTCAAAATTATTTTCCGGTTCTTTATCGATAGCTGTAATTATACAAATTATTTGTTACAAATAGATGGATATACACTTTACTGTACCAATCATAAATTAAATTAAAAGAAATACATTAGTTATATATAAAAGATAGAAATACCTGTATAGTTTTTACCATCAAGTTGTTCTTCTAATTTATTTTGCAAGCCTTCAAGTAGATCAACTTTGAAGGAATCTTTATCATTAGAATATTTAGTATCAAGTTCAACTTTATCCATGTATTTATTTGTGTGTTCATCTTTTGTATTGTCGGTTGAGACGATATCTACAAAACTAACGTAATCACCGTATTCACCTTTAATTCTCTCTAAAACTGGTTTTTTCCTACTGATATTGTTATTGTCAATAGCAATATTGCTCAATACCTCATCAAAGTCCAAATAATCTGGATCAGAAGTGGTTGTTATCGCAGGATATGCTTTTGTGGTTGTTGAGACTGAAATTATCAAAATTACAAGAGAGTTATTAAATACACAACTAAGCATTTTTTTTTTATTAACCTATATTGTCCCAATGCTGGGCAAAGGTCTTCCCCAAGTCCTTCCAAACCTCTCTCTGTTCCGCCACCTCTGACCACCTAGCCTCGAATCTTCTCAAGTCATCGCTCCAGCTCATCCTCGGTCTTCCTCTAAGCAATTACGGCAAAATATCATTTAATATAGGAACACACTAGCAGCTGTCTTAGCTGACGCGTGTGCTCTGTTACTGATCTGTTTTTATAACTGTTTACTGACATTCACATTTTGTCAATATTTTAATACGGAACAATACATACACTAAAAAGTATCCGATTCCGAAAACAACAACAATTGGCATTTAAAGTTTTGGGGACGACTTGCTCTCCTTTGTACGTACGAAATCAAGAGGCGACGGCGACGCCGCGTTAAACTAATGGCTAGTTTACACACGATCCAGTGCTTTCACGGACACACACATACAAACAATTATTTAAATGTGTGAGTAAGTAAATTGTTTGCGTGTGTGAGGTGGATTTCGTGTCGTGACAGCACTGGATCGCCGCACAAGATCGTGTGTAAACCAGCCCTAAAAATCTAGAATCCAGAGTTCCGCACCCCTCAGTCTGCACCCCGCACGAACGGTCTTGAGCGGACTGCGCAGAGCGGGGCCGATCTCTCATAGAAAACCCGCACAAATGAAAAAGACGTATGTCACAAAATGGTTAAAATCGTGTAATTCAAAAACTACAAATTTATTTTATACAACCTCTGTACCAATTATAGTGACAGGTTCAATGAATATATATGTAGAAATTTTGGAATATTAAATCGCTCATCAATGTCGGTAAAACTGGAATCTCTAATTTTATAGAGTTCTTTTTGATTAATTATATTGTGTTACAAAAATTGTCCATTCGTGTTTTGCAATGGACCAAATAAAGTCAAAGAGATGATGTATCCTGACAATAAATTTCATTCAGTTCACTTCAGTCATTGTTGAGAAAAATCGGTATCCTTACAACCAAAATCAATTCTTCTATTCAATTCGTCATCTTAAGTGCGTCCTTTTCTTGTTTCTTGACAGTTTCCACTTCCACAGGATTTCAAAGGCATATAACTTATTTAATTTTGAACGGATTCAAAAAATTATTTCAGTTTTCGAATTCGGAAACTCAAATTTAAAAAAACATTGAGTCAAGTAGCCTGTCGAATAACATTCAACAGCATGAAAAAATAAAACAAAAGTAACTACAATGGTGGACTTATTCCAATTAGGGATTTCTTACAGTCCACACGCAAGTAAAATGTCGACTAACTACTTACTCTTCTACTATTTAGTTGGAGAACCTTTACAATGAATGAATGAATGAATGAAACATTATAATTCATCATGAGGTAAACAGCTTAATCCAGTAATTAGCAATAAAAACATACCAAAAACATTTTTTCCCTCCTCTATATTTACTTTGGTATCGTTCATCCATTTGGAAAGTTCCTCAAAAGTTATTTTGGTTTCAATATCATTTCCTCTAGTATTGTTAATTGATCTTCTACTCCTTGTCTGGTCATCTGTGAACACTGTAATTTCTGATTAGTATTTTGTACTATCGGAACAAAAAATGGTTCCCACTAGTTTATCGAGCGTTTTGGTTAAGTTTTGTCAAATATTTTAATTATCACATCAAGGACAACTGAATTTTGGTCTGATATAGGTGTAATTGTAGAAGAGCTTTTCAAATATGTTAAAAACTCATTTATACGTAGGATAAATTTTTTAAACATCATCCAAATTCATGATCCTGAAATGTTAAAATCGTAAATTTTTTTAAAGTGTTAAGAATTTTGAATACTTCTGGAAAAGAAAGGAACTTTTGATCGGTTTTCGATTTTACTAACCTTCAGACTTCAAGCTAGCCACGGCTACCAACAGCTGTCTGCTTCCAACTGGTACATCTGGATGACACTCCTCTGTCTCGCATACCCATCTTCCTCCATCACATTTGCATGTGGTGCAGCCGGAGCAAAGGTTCTCTGTGTTAATATTTTTATTATTAATCAAATGAAATCGTTTTATTAACCCATGTATGCTCGTAACTTTTTCATTTTGTTTTTTAAGAGAGGTAGGACATTTTGTAAGACTTAGTCCGCCTGGGGAAGTACCTCCACCCTACAGAAGACCGCAGCCAAATACCACTGTGATGCAGTGTTGTATTCCTGCTGGTGAGTAGGGTCGCCAGGCTTCAGAGGGGTCGCTGTGCTGATGGCGGACAGGTCGGCGACGCGCTCGTGACATCTCCGGTGTTCCAGGCGTTCATAGGCTACGGTAACCTACGTACGCCTGTTTGCCTACTTAGTTGTATAAAAAAAAAAAAATCAAGCCTGATGTGCTAACCAAACTGGAAATAACTAACAAAGATGCTTTCCATGGAAATAGAACCTACGACCTGCGGGTCTAAAGCAGATGCTTTAAACACTGGACCACGGAGGTAGTTTACGCTTTAATCACGCTTAAATTTAGGATTAGGATTAATTACTGGATTAGCGAAAGAAGAATCCTTGTCATTTAGGGCCTCATGAGGAAGTTCAAAGTCGCTAAATGCGCTCATCATCATTCTAGCGTGTATTCCTAGTTGCGTCGTCAGCTTACGCTTCGGAGCCTAGAATACGCTGTAAGTCTTGGTCCTAGATTTGGCGGAACTGTTAATTACAATGGAGCGACTGCTGTCTGACCTCCGTAACCCTTTTGTAGCACTTTTCCTTTTTAGTTTAGACAAAAGTCTTTAAAAGTCTTTAGTCGTGACAAAAAGTCTTTTGTTATGTAAAGTAAGAAAAACTACAATGATTTCATAAGGAACAATATGTATATTAGAAATAGGGCGTGGATTCTTCACAACTACTTTTTATACAAATCTAGGACGACCGAGTTATTTAATCAACTTCACATTCACAACTACTGCCCTGGTAGATCCCGTTATGGCGAAGTGCAGATCCGTCCAATTACGTGTTGCAGTATAGATATGCTCGGCGTGGTGATCGTCGTGTACGGAATCGTATTGCAATGATTCCGTACCCAAGAGGTGAACCCCGAGTATCCGGGGTTATTTCACTATAGTTTCAACAGCAGATATAGAAAAATATGTTACACGTGTACGTAACTTGAAGTTTAATAAGATGGCGACAAGGCTAGTTAGTCGTATGAAGAAAATTGATCAAGGTGACAGCGTCTATACGTAGCAGTGGCTATCGGAGGATTGTCAGTACCATTCAATGCGCAAGGGCCGCAGGCGCGGCGCGGGACGTAGGTACCGTAGTGTCGTGTGCAACTGGTATCCAAGTAACAGGACCACGGTTCATATAATAACATAGTACGTGCCTGTGATTTACTAAAATAAGATATTGTTTGATAACTATATAACGACTGTTCTATTTGATTAATGTTTTAACTTATTTAATATATTTTGATATAAATTATATTTACTTATAGTTTAGCTGCAGAAACTTTTAGTCAAAAGTAAATAAAACGTTACACTTGTTACAGGGAAACCAGACCAAAAGGAACATGACCTGAGGTATGTTACTGGCCAACACTGTCAGAATTTTTCAGGCTGCCCTAAAGCATCTGACAAATCCTCACGACTGCTATCTATCGATAACAACCGGGACCAACGGCATAACGTGCCTTCCGAAACACGGAGGAGCTCAAGATAGAAAATGCCACTAAAATGGAGGCAGATCCAATAGTGGTCGCGTCACGTCTTCGCTTGACACGCGCATTCGCTACGGATACGTAGGTCTCAACTAACGAGCTCCTCAAATCCTCCTAAAGTCGCTAAATGCGCTACTTATGTAAAAGTCTTAAAGTTGATTAGACCGCAATAGAGCACTTTCTATTCCTGCTCTTTTTTATACAACTAAGCAGGCAAACAGGCGTACGACCCACCTGAAGGTTAGTGGTTACCGTAGCCTATGAACGCCTGCAAAACCATGGAAGTCACGAGTGCGATGTCGACCCTGAAAACAATTTTTCACGCCTTTTTTGAAGGCTCCCAAGTTGTAATCACTAGGGAAAACCGTGGCAGGGAGTTCATTCCATAATCGCAACGTACGAGGGAGGAAATTCCGTTTGAAGCGTACTGTACGCGATACCTTGGGTCCCAACGTATCTCGTACAGTAAGTTCGCTATGCCCTTAGATTAAATGGTCGTAGCGCCGCGGAGACCAATTATTAATCTATGGCTATGCCTTTAGAGAAAAAGTAGGATTAGACATTTGTCGAAAAAATCTTAAAACTATCTAAGGCCCCTGATCTCCTTGTTCCTGTTTCAATATTAAAATTTGTAGAAACTAGAAATATACCTAAATTAATGGATCAACAAATAAATGTTATATATTAATTATTAATCTAAGGTTATTTTACCTTTATTGCAATCCGTGTATGTGGATATCAAAGGTATACACGCCATGTCTTGATATTCTTGAGCTGAAATCAAAATATATTACTTATGATATTTAAATCTTAAAGGAATTTTTCAAATTGAAATAAACTACACACCTAAAAATTAAAAGAAAAAACTGTTGGCTATTGACATAACTGGGTAATTAATGATTGTTGACATGTTATCGAATACTTTACGAATAATAATCCACCATTATTATGCACAAACACTAAAAAAAACACAAATTTTGGAAAATAAAATACAGCGCCGACACTGCTCTTCACAGCTTACCGCCGAAAGTCCCAGCATAGTTTAAACAGATTCTTCCACTTTATTAGAAATGTCAACTGTACATTATATTCTTTTTTTTTAATAATGAGGTTTACGGCCTTGGATACAAGTCCTTTTTAACCCTTCTTAATTTTTCTATCTTCATCAGTCCTACAGTGTGGTTTTGTCAAGTCCTAGTCAAGTCTAAAAGTCTAGTCGGTAGTCAAGTCTAGTTAGAAGAATCAGGCTAAGTGAAGTGGTAGAAAAACTGCACTTAGCGATATCCAGGAGCTTTTGGCAACAAGCATGAAAATCACATAAATCAAACACTGTATCACTTCCCAACACTCACGCTTGTTATCGAAAACTTTGCGAATCCACCTTTATTATGCACAAACCCTCAAAAAAACCACAAATATTGGAAAATAAAATACAGCTCCGATAGTGCTCTTCACACCTTCCCGCCAAAAGTCTACATTATGTTCTATTTTACGACCACAATGCCATTTAAAAATGTCAAATTGTCAAAGAGACGATTGACGAAATGTTACTTCCAAATAGTCCAATAGTCATTTTCGTAATTTTCTACTAGTATATTAATATTTTAATATATACTAATATAAAGCTGAAGAGTTTGTTTGTGTGTTTGTACGCGCTAATTTCAGAAACCACTGGACCGATTTAAAAAAAATCTTTTAGTGTTGGAAAGCCAATAGGCTTTTTTCTCGATTTTTTTTCTCGATAAATATATCGAGAAAAGACGAAGGCTAGGACGAAGTTGAGACATGCTGATAGTCTACGATATTTAAACTTAACACTAAGGTAAACGCACCAATAATGGACACTTTAAGGAGAAATATTTAGATTTTTAGAAATTTCGCTTTATCCATGCAAGTTTGAACACGAAACGTAGGGAAAATTAGAAATCTTGTCTTTATTCTATACATCTGCTGCATTTATTGTAAGATATTTTAATTACTTTTGATAAAATCAATAAATTAAAACTTAGATTTTTTTCTCCAGTTATGTACAGTAAAAACCTATTTATGGACACCCAGTTATAAACAAGAACCTAATATGGACACCCGGTAATAAACAAGAACCTATAATAAACACCCAGTAATGAACATAAACCATGACAGACCCGCGTTAAATGTAGGGTATTAAATTTGGAATGGGTATAGAATGATACTAACTGTTATGTTAATTAACTTTTGATGTAATTACGGATACAACGTTCACAAATTTATCGAAGAAAAACAATGAGATCAGTATTGAACCTAAAATTAATCTTATCTCCTACATAAGTATATTCCTCATCATATTTTACTTTGAAAAGCTCAAATACTACCTTTAATCAGTCTTTCATATATTAATCAGTCATTATAATATCTTATCAAACTCAAGAATGCTAAATTTCTGTTTAAAAACTTAAAAAAAAAACTATTAAGAAGTAAAACAAGAATATTTTTCCATTTCTTTCACAGCATAAAATCCTCTTTTGTTTATCAAAATTGGCGTCTCAATCTGCTCCACAATGTCTTTTTTTTTATACCACAGTTTATCGGGTTTATCCGGCCATTTATAGGAGTTTCCTGTAGAAAAAGTCATGGTGTTAACCTGATACTCATTTTTGTTTACATTTTCAACGAGTCCAGGAAAATGTTGCCCTTCATATAAAACTATCACGTAAGATCCCTTAGTCAGGTTTTGGTTTGACAAAACGAATGTACTTAATGGTGCATCTGATTCTTCTGTCATCATACTTTCATCACTTTCAGCGTAAATTACTTCTGCCTCAGTTTCAGAGGATTCATTTCCATTATTTCGTTTATTCGATTTTATTTTCTTTTTATTGAGTTTATTCAATTTATTTTCTTCTCGCTTTTTTGCTCGCAATTCTTTTTCTTCCAATTTTTTCCTTTTTTCTTCTTCCTTTTTAATATTATATGCTTTCCATGCGGGGCTTGTGATGGTAAATGGAATTTTTTCTTTTAGCTTTCGCTTTCTATTATTAGTTTTTTCATCCATTTCTGGCCAAAATAAGCTTTTTTTGAAAGGTGTAGGTATAGTGTAATGTGATGTTCCAGTTATTTCTTTTTTCTTTGGCGTTGAATTGTCAATAACTGCTAAATCATGAAGTAAAAATTTTTGAGATAAAGAATTGTTCTGTCGGGAAGACTCAAGTTCAGAATCGTTATTATTTTGAGACAAGGCAATAGGTGCGTTTTCTTTTGTTAATGCACTGCCAATGTCTGGCAAATCACACTGATCTGTGTTTGTCTCCTTTGGTGTTTTAAGATCTGATGTTTCTGTGGATAAACAAACGTTTTGCGAGGAAGCGCTTGGTTCAGAATCACTTGACAAAACAGCAGTCAGTTGTGTGTCTTTAAGGCAGACATTTTGATTGTCAGTTTCTAATACGGGATTTGATTCGACAAAGTTAGTAGATTCAGATCCCTCATTTCTTACATCATATCCAGCAATTTGCTTGCTACTGGCCCAGATCAAATAAAGTGATTCATCTTCATTTGGCAAAAGATTTTCCAGCTCGAGGCGACTTTTGTAATAAAGATCTCTGAATAACTTCAGTTTGGCACTAGACAAAGTTGTCTCAATCATATTCTCAAATGTTTTCAAAAATTCTCTCTCGCGTGTATAGTCTGTAGTATGCCTGTTTTCAGATTTGAGTTTAGTCATGTCTACAAACTGTGGACCAAATGGGTACAATCCTCCAGCTCTAAATCCATTTTTAACTGTATCAACAGTAAGTTTTTCGATTGCAGTCTTTAAAACTGGAGCAAACTGCTGTTTTGTGAGGACTTGCCCTAAATTTTTCATTTTCCAAGATTTTACTGCTTCTCGCCATAACGACTTCAAAGGTCTGAAAACAGCCAAATCCATAGGCTGAAGTATGTGCGTAGAATTTGGATTGAGTGCTATGACCTCAATGCCATTTTCAGAACAGAAATTCGATAGGTGTAAGGTTAGATGGGATCTGTGTCCATCTAAAAAAAATAAAATTGGCTTCTCAATATTTTTTTTAGTCAGCCAAGGATTAAAGACATTTGTCATATATTCAAAAAATGTCCCTGCACACATCCATCCGCTTTCTGAACGACCGATAGCCCAATTATCGGGAAAAGTATCTGAAATTGAAGACGGTATCCTTGCATAATTAAAAACAACCAGAGTAGGTGCAAGATCTCCTGCTGCATTTCCTGTGACCAGCACTGTTAAATTTTCTTTATCGTCACCTGAAGTAGTATATATATTTTTATCTCCCTTTTGAGCAAGAACACGTCCCGCTTTCGGATTTAAAAAAAAAGCGCTCTCATCTGTATTAAAAATTCTATGAGGATTTTTTAATATATCATTTAGTCCTCTCTCTTTTAAATCATTTTCAACCACCGAAAACCACTTCTCAATGTCTTCTTGAGTAACATTATCCCTTGCCTTACACAAATTTTGAGCAGTGCGTTCAGCAATCGTAGGATGTCGTTTCATAAATGCAGAATACCATTTTTTGCCCGGTCTATTATTTGTGAAAGGAGTCTTCTGCTGTTTGTTGACTATTATACGTTGAACACTATCTAAAAGTTCTTCTCTAGTAATTGGAATATGTTTATCTGCCATATCCTTTATCCAAACTTCTAATATGTTCTCTTCTTCCTTTGACAAAACAGTATTGGGTCCCATAGGACATTCTATGGGACTCTTTCCCGTAATTTTATTATGGAGTGTTATTCTTGGCACATTAAATTTTTTGGCTGCGTCGGATATTTTCGCGCCATTCCGAACAGCATCAATAGCCCAACCCATTTGTTGGGGAGTATAATCCTTTTTTGGAGCCATTTCTAAAACAATAATTAAAAGATTTGTTATTTTTTACTTCTTAGTCCATAACTGGATTCATATGGAATACCCAATAATGGACCCATACGTCCATTACTGGAAGGTATCAATATTTTTACAATTCTCAACTAGCTTTTAATAAAGAATTATAAAGAAGGAGAAATTAATTCAAAATTTCAATAAACAAGAAAAAATATTATTTTGGACATTTGTCCATTACTGCAATTCTTTCACTTAGGGATACCAGTAATAAACATTAGGTACATAACATAAACTATAACCTCTGAGGAGCAACAGCATAGTACGTTTTCATCTTTGTTTCATAGTTAATCGAATCAAGAATACAAACCGCATTTCAAATAAAACAATAATAAATTAAAAAAAACAAATATTAACCTACCTCACTAACAACTTTCCTTACAAAATCCACTAATTTGTTTTTCCAACGACACGAGCACACAATAACTTACACCATTTTGCAATGAATGAAGGTAAGGGAATGAAACGTCAAAATTTGACAGCTAGATGACTTTTCTCTATGGTAAAATGTTGCCACTATGAAAAAAATGGTTAGTTTCCTTATTTTATCAAGTTTGTTCATTCTTTCGTCCATTACGGGTGCCTTGTCCATCACTGGGGTATTTACTAATGAGTATCTCTTACTATTTTCAATGAAGTCATACAAAATCGAGTCTACTTTGCTCTGCAGCTGGTTATTCGGAGTAACTTCTTGTTCATCATCAGAGAAGTTCTGGAGCTCAGACGTCGCCATGTAATATTGACATCTGGAAAAATATAAATCCATTTCAATGTCAATGAATTTTGGTTTTTCTATCTGTTTTTTTTTTTGTGTCTATACGTCATGCGCCCTAAGAAATGCGCGTGAGCGACGGCGAGGCGCGACCATTATTGGATTGGTCGCCATTTAGTGACATTTTCTATCTCGAGCTCCTTCGTGCTTTGGAAGGCACGTTGAGCCGTTGGTCCCGGTTGTTATCGATAGAAAGCAGTTGTGAGGCTGTGATACTAAGTGGCGTCCTAAAGTTGGTTGGAGGAGAAGAGGAAGACAGAGGATGCGCTGGAGCGACAACTTGGGAAGATTCGAAGCTAGGTGGTCAGAGGTGGCGCAGCAGAGAGAGGTTTGGAAGGAGATGGCAGATACCTTTGCCCAGCAGTGGGCAAAAAAAGTCATGCATGCATGCATCATCAAGTTGTATCAAGGTGGTTCAGTTTCAGTGGTAAGACCTTAGACCCTTAGACCTAGTTGTGGTTTTGATTCCCAAGGGAACCATTCTTTGTTTAGGTGTTTCCAGTTTGGTTAGGACATTGCAGGCTTGAACCACTTGATTGTCTGATAATAATGATGATTCCCTGCACGGTACGTTTAAGTCAAACAATCTTAATCTTTGGTTTAAGCTGTTGGTTCCGCTGTCATTTAGTGGCTATTAAACCACGTCAGGCCGAAAGTTGGGCCTCTCGAGTTTTAACCTAATTTGGCAACGCTTAACCTTGGCATACAGGCTACGCCCACATGGTACTTCTGCCTTATCTTGCCTTATATTTGTATCCAAAGTATGACCTGTGCGCGGGTTGCCGTGTCGACAACCGAGGTCCTAACTAACGGAAGATCAGCGCTGTCAATTTCATCGGATGGCAATATGCTGAGTTAGGAAGCTATTTTGGGAACATACATCCTCTTTTCGTATGCTTTTTTCTTTTTGTGTGTTACTAAAATAAATTATTTTCTTTCTTTTTTTTCAATGGTGGTTCTGAAAATTTTGAAACCAGAGCGTACATAGTCCATTGACTATGTAACCTACTTATAATCAATGAATTGATGTGAACTTGATTCAAAACATTCCAAGTCACGAGCAAAAGCTTGTGAATCCATACTGTTCATACTTAATATTATAATTGCGAAAGTCTGTCAGTCTGTCACGGCCAAACCGCTAAATAGATTTTGATGAAATTTGGTATGAAGACTCGGGTTCAAACATAGGCTCTTTTTGACGCAGGCGGAGCTGCGGGAAATAGTCATAATTTTCATTATTCGTTTACTGCCTCCGTGGTCTTGTGGTTAAGGCGTTCGCTTTTGACCCGGGGGTGGTGGGTTCGATTCCCCCCGGAAGCATACTTTGTTTAGTTGTTTCCAGTTTAGTTAGGTCTTTTCAGGCTTGAATCACCTGATTGTCTGATAATAAAGATGATACCGTGCTTCGTGAGGCACGTTAAGCCGTTGGTCCCGGCTGCCATTTGGTAGTCGTTAAAGGGGAACCACGTCAGAGGCTGAGAGGCGGTTCCGAACAACTCTGACACCAGGGTGTGCATAGTCGATAGACAATGACTACACGAAATCAGATGATTATTCATTTTGAATATCATGATCAAGCTGAAATGATGATGATGATGATAAAATTAATAATTACTTAGTTTCAGTCAAAGGTACGCAGTCATGTTCGAAGCACACACGGCACTCCTCTTCCGAATTCCTTCTGAATATGGACATCTGCTTCGTGTAGTAGAAGCTCTTCTTGGATTGAGTCGCTGAAAAATTAAAAAAGAAACCATCATACAATATAACTTTATCATGATATACATCCGCCGATTTTGAAAATGCAAAATCGGTGAGTTGAATAATTTTTGTTCAACCTCGAATGATTTTGGTTCGATATCGATTTTCATTCGACGTATATATGTCATACATTTCGAAATAAGGGCTCCGGGAGTGCTTTTTTTGCAAAGTGGTGAGTTGAATAATTTTTGTTTGATATCGAATGATTTCCATTCGACATATGTCATACATTTCAAAGATAGACAACTAAAGGTAAGTATACGTCCGCCATTTTTTTCTGACAAATCTAGTCCTTGACTCCATTTTACCCCTCTGGGTAGGCAAGTTTTAAGAATTAATTTCTACAGGGACTAATTTTTATGAGTACGTAATAAGCGTTTTGTAAGAAAGCGTTTGTGAGGCTACTCGGGGCGGAAGGCAGACGCGGGGGGTGCTTGGTTTCGGCCGTGGCTCCAATCATAGAGCACGAGCAATGACAAGCTCCGCCCACTGCAGTGTCGGCGAGGCGCCAATGATCACGTCACTGCGCCATTTCAAACGGCATCTCCTCTTTGTAATTACTCCATGGTTTTGACCAAAACTTTATATAGTCAGGCTGCTTAAAGGTATCTGACACAGCCGGTTCTGAAGCACGCAGAAGCACAAGATTGCCATACTGTATAAATGGGCTATGCTCGGAGGAATTGTTTGACATGATGCCAACAGCCACTTTATAGCATCGCACCTCTCGCCATCGTCAGGGATTTCATTCCCATACCTTGGATCCCATGTTATCGATACAATACGCATCAAACGGAATTTCCTCCCTCGTACACTGCGATTATGGAATGAACTCCCTGCCACGGTTTTCCCTAGTGACTATAACAAGGGAGCCTTCAAAAAGGGCCTGAAAATATTCCTTCAGGGTCAGCAACGCGCTCGTGACCTCTCCGGTGTTACAAGCGTTCATAGGCTACGGTAACCACTTACCATCAGGTGGGCCGTACGCCTGCTTTCCTACTTAGTTGTATAAAAAAAAAACTGACAATTCTACACAGCACGATAATTATGATGGTCAGATGACCTGAATAAGATCACAGGCAAAGGCTGGACGCAGGCCGCTTCCAACCGATCATTTTGGAAGTCATTGGGCATTGCCACGGAGCATTTTGCCTTGGTCCAGCAGTAACTGACTGCGGCTAAAATGATGATGATAATTATGAACAACTTGGCAAAATACAACGTTCCTTTGTAAACGTCGTAAAAAAACCATCACCCGTTTATTACACCCCATAAAAGTGTCACTCTTACGTTGCCAAACGCATAAGCACGGACAAATTCGCCGTTATCAGAAGTTGCCAAAACAAACTGTAAAAACATAGCGCAACGCGGATTGTTTTTGAAATGTATAAGAACATATGTAACAACACTCACCGGATACGCAGATGCCGCAGACGATCAGACAAACAGACAAACGCCACATACCGCTGGTTGGTTCCGGAGTGAGTGTTGGGGAATGCTTGTTTGGGAAAAAGGCGGGCAGGGACGGATTTAGGGAGGAATTATTAAAAACTGGTCAAGTGCGAGTCGGACTGGCGCACGCAGGATGCTGTACCGTTTTCTATAAAAAACCATAAAAAATCATGTCCGTTGTATGGGAGCCCTCTTAAATATTAATTTTATTCTGTTTTAGTATTTGTTTATATAGCGGCAACGGAAATATATCATCTGTGAAAATTTGTAATGTTTTTCTGTAAGACAGACGGACGGACGGACAACGGAGTCTATGTAATAGTTGGTTGTGCCATATGGGTACGGTATCTTAAACATGGGCTGGTTTTATCGCCTAATTTCTAGCTTTCTCTTAAAAGGTAAAATAATGAATGAATGAACACTTATTGTACTATTTACATAGATTATTAGATGTAAATTCAAAAAATTTTGTTTATACCCAGAAAAATGAATGGTTTATTTCTTTACCTACTTCACTCGTAGTAGATACGAGATTTTAAAAAGATCTAATGTCCTTTTAATACTAACAGATTTAAAAAAAATTACATTTTATGTTACAAGGAATCTTTATCCTTTTTTTAATTAACAATATAGGTTAATTGGAGTTCTTTTTTAAATTCTGACAATATTAAACTAACATAAGATCCTTTTAAAAAATCTCATAAAAAGCCTATTTCCTGCAAGCAAAAAAAACTTGCATTTTGAAATTTTCATCTATTCCCTATTTCCAAAGATGGCAGCACTATCCTCAACTCAAACCTAAATCCGCCCCAGTACAACAAACGTGATTTTCCCATTGTTTATAAACATTTTGGGTGACCGCGCGAGCCGCCGCCAGTTGCTGCAGAGATGTTGATTCTACTGCTGCTGTACTACCTCGCGCCCCACAGCTGGGCTAAAGGTTTGTGGGAAACTTTCAAGAATAATTTTGTATATGGTGAGAAGTTAACATTAGATTCTTAGAGGGCACTAACTTTTATGTGACATTAACGCTAACATTAACCTTGACTGTGTTTTGTACAGAACAATACACATACTAATGAAGTCGGTTAAAAATTAAAAAGTTCCGAAAACAACAACAGAATTGGTAATCAATTAAACCAGTAATTAGCATTAAAAGTTTACTGATGAAGAAAAGTGGGAGCGTGGTGGGGACGTCTTGCTATCTCTTTTGTATGCACGAAACCAAGTGGCAGGCAAGTGGCGTATTTAAAATCTTTCGGTCTGATAAATATTGATATGATCAAGAAAAAAAAATTGTTTAATACTCAATTCGCGTAATGACTTTTTTTTGAAAAGTGCGACTAACGCAAAATCGGCGAGTTTCACAATTTTTGGCCGATTTGAAGTGGATAATAAAGTCATCTAAATAACTAAATTCACAATGTTTCATCTTTTATATCTTTTAAAGTCGTTCGCTTGATCTTGAAATAGTTTTCTAAGGCCAACCGACCCCTTGCTCTGGGCCCGTAGACGAGTTACAATTTGAAAAACGATAACAGCATTCGTGTTCGTGATCTTTCGGAATTAGTATGATAATCGACCACGTGATTTAGCGCGGCTAATGTCAATCCCATACATCTTTTGTTTTAGAATGTCGTTATCGTTTTTCAAATTGTAACTTGTCTACGGGCCCTGATATCAGTGTAACTAAACCTCCTCACGGCTACTAAAATGGTATTTTTGGGGTTAGTCTTAATTGGGAAAAATTCCTGTATTAACACCAATGGTCAATCGATCAACACTCTGATATCAGAGGGGTCAATCGACTCTGATTGCCTTGGTATCTTCTTCGTCCAAGCGTGTTTCCCAGTTGCGATGTATCTTTCCCTCGTAGATTAACCTTTTGGGTTCAGCATATCTTCAAGATGGTCCTAGCAAATGAATTGAGGTAGGTACTTCGCCTTCCGTTTTTTGGGTACCCGAGAATCGTTCTATAATTTATTTTAATATGGCGAGTATTTAACATTAGATGCTCAATAGGATTTACCTATGCATATTTAGATGTACCTTAGTATTTTGTTTTATGTTGACGTTACGTATTATACACATATACCATTATAAGTATGTATGTATGTGTATTTTGGTGTATTATGTCCTTAGGTTTATATTATGTACTGTGTAGTTTCCTTGTATTAAATTAATTTGGTTTTATTCCTTATTTTCATGTCAAGTTTTCTATTTCTCCTTATTAGACTGGTAGAGAATGCTTTTAGCATTAAGTCCGTATTGTATAAGTAGCATTAAGTCTGTCTATTGTGTAAGTGTTTACTTGTGGTACAAAAAAGGTTTTATTAACTAAAAATGCAGATTGAGGAAGTACTTCTGTAAAAGTTAATTCATTTGTAAGCTTTATAATTCTAACGTTTTCTCGGTTTTGTCCTCAGCGAGTTGTTACGCGTACTTAAATCCCAAGGGGATAGTAAATTTTTCTATGACGAAAAGTATCCTATGTGCTTCTTAGTGCTTGCGCTTATGTATATGCGAAATTTCAGGAAGATTGGTCAAGTTAATGAAGCGTGAAAAGGAAACAAACATACTAACAAACATACAAACTTACTTCAGTTTTTATAATATTACTTAGTAAGGAAGAATACGGGAGTTCACATAAGTAATACTTTCATGTATGAGTCCCGAAAATATTCCACTCTTTTTGTATTGTACTAGCTGTTTCCCGCAGCTCCGCTTTTTGACACAAAAAGGTGACCCCCGGGATCACCTTTTTATATATTCATACCTTTCATTAAAATCCGTCGGTCTTGAAAGCGAACAGACAGACAGATATACTTTAGGCTAGCAGGTTTGTATAGAAAGGTATCATTTTCCATGGGCTCAATTTTCTTAAACGGAATTTGTTTTACAAACACAAACTTTGTTTGATTTTCATGTTGGTCATTTTTAAAACTAAGTGTTTTCTTGCTATACTTCAACGTAAGTAGCGGTTGAGGAGCTCAATACCCTAGTGGGACATGCTAGTTTATATCGATCGTATGTTTGTATGTAAAGTCTTTATTTTGGGCACAGAAGACGGTACATTCCTCTAAGAAAACAAACAAGATATATAACCAGTACCTCTAACACGAGATTTTAGTAACGCAGACGCTAGCGACCGCGTCAAGATTTAATATAGCCTGAAGAGTTAGCTGTGGATGAAACTTAATCGAAGACCAAGCTTCTGTACCTAACTTTCTCCAGAAAATCATTTGAATTCTTGTGACGCCATCTATGAGCTGAAGGCAGAACTAATTTTCTTTTAATTTTCACTGCATTATTTCAGATGTCCCCCACGACACAAACTACAAGATACGGAACATTACATCGTGTCCAGAGACAGGGTACTTCTTCCAGAGGGAGCCGAGTGTGAACTCCATCGCTGGACAATGTCACCTCTGCTTCTGTCGAGAGGACAACACCGCCATCTGTTGGCAGAGGGAGAACAACAAATGTGATGTGCTGCATTATAAGCATAACACTACCGTCGCTAAAAAGTAAGATTTTTTCTCCGTTTGGATTTCACGGGTTGCCCCGGTCCGAGTCTGAAGCCCAGAAGTAGTGGGTTTGCTTCCTACATAATATAGACTTTAGGCACAGAATTATTATACACCGTGAAATTTTAGTCGTTTTGGACCCATCGTCCAGTGACTCCATTCATACAACCGAACAAATTTGGAAGTAAGTTAGGTCACGTGATGAGACATTTTATATGGGAGGTCCAAAAATTTACTCCATATTTCGACCCATGTATCTTGGGGAAAGTTGTTTAGTTGCATGAATGGAGTCACTGGACGATGGGTCCAAAACGACTAAAATTTCACGGTGTATCGCGACTATTCGCGACATAAAATTTGAAGTCATAAAGCCGCTCTTACTTTTTGACATCTCATACATTATTATATTTTTATTATTTTCAGGGAAAGTCGAGTGCGAAGAAGTCCTCTTAGTCTTGGAGACATATTCTTCAAGGATGCTGCCAGGGAAGGTACGTTGTTTTACTTTATCCTTTTTTTTTTTTTATTTTTTTTTTATTTTTTTTTTTTTTTTTTTTTGATTTCGCAGGGGAATGCATTTACGCACAGAGTGTGGGACTCCTGGGCCGCTAGACAGCCCAGACTACCCACTAAACCCCTGCGGGTGCCGTCGGCCGCATTGCAGGGAGGCGCCTCGGATCTTACTAACACAAGACGCCTCTGCGACTGGCCGGTTTCTCACCAGAAACCGGACTCACCACTCTCAGAGGTCCTCCGACACCTGGAGGACCTCTGCCGCCGGGTGGGACTGCTCCAGTCCCACCGTTTACGGGGGCGCTTCCAGGCGCGCTAGGTAGCGCCTGCGTCGCACCCCCCCTCTCCGCCGCCGGATCGGGTCCGCGAGGGGATCGTCCTCGCGGTCCCTTTCCTCGGCCTCCCTCTGCGACATGACGACCTCGCAGAAGGAGGCCATTGCCGCCCAAGCTCTGTCGCTCTCGAGCATCG
This sequence comes from Euzophera pinguis, assembly GCA_947363495.1. Taxonomy (NCBI): domain Eukaryota; kingdom Metazoa; phylum Arthropoda; class Insecta; order Lepidoptera; family Pyralidae; genus Euzophera; species Euzophera pinguis. The sequence continues at coordinate 582,716 of OX376176.1, read as the reverse complement.
CGTTGGCGACACTCGGGAGCGACATGTCCGTCCCGCCAAGCGCGGCGGCCAACTCCTGGCGCTGCCGGCTCCACCTGGGACACCGCTCAAGGACGTGTTGAGCGGTGTCCTGAGCCTCGCCACAGTCGTGGCAGCGAGGCTCGGCCTCCCTCTGGGCCACGCGGTGCAGGTACTCACCGAAGCAACCGTGCCCGGTGAGCACCTGCGTCATGCGGAAGGTGAGAGGCTTGCGCCGCCTCATCATCCACTTCTCCAGGACCTGACGCAGGGCCTCCACTGTGCGGACACCGAACGCCGCCTGCGCCAGGTCCGCCTCCCACCTCCGCACGAGTTCCACCTGCGCTCGCAGGCGCACCCGCCGCACGATCTCCGCCGAGGGGCGCTCGCCGATTTCCCTCCTGTGCACCACAAAGTGGTACACTTCGGCGAGCGCCTCCGCTACCAACTCCCACGGCGGGTCGCCCGCGAGGGCCGTGGCCGCAGAGAAGGCTACTGTACGGTACCCCCGTATCACCCTCACCGCGATCACCTTCTGCGCCTGTCGCAGAAGGCGTTTATTCGTCGCGGTGAGGGCGTCCACCCAGATGGGGGCACCGTACATCGCCATGCTCCGGCAGACGCCAGAGTAGAGCCTCCTTACTGCTTCGCTCGGTCCACCCAGGTTGGGGAGGAGTCGGCCGAGCGAAGCAGCCGTCCTGATGATCTTCGGCCCCAACTTGCGAAAGTGGGGGCCGAAAGACCATCGTCCGTCGAGGATGAGCCCCAAATATTTCATCTGGGTGCTCACCCTCAACTCCACCTGACCCACCCGGAGGCGCGCTCCTGGGGGGGGTCCTCGCGTCCGGGCCCCGCGGAAGAGGAGGACTTCGGTCTTGTCCAGACGGACCCGAAGCCCAAGCCTCTCTATGCGGTCGACCAATAGGGCAAGACCCGTTTCGGCCGACCGCGCCGCCTCACAGAAATGCGCACCCCGGGACGTAAAGAGAGTGTCGTTTTACTTTATCCTGACACAGCGGTATGTAGGGTTAGGTTATGCTTTTTTTTTTGTGTGGAAAAGGCCTTCTTTACCACCCAGCCAATGAACGGGAAGCTGGGTGGTTATGTGGGACTTGGACCCACTAAAAACCACACGGTGTCAATCGCCTACCGCGTATTGCCGGAACCGTGTGCTTTCTTATGCTCCACAGCCCCGGCGCGGCGGCCGCTACCACGGCGGCCTCGGCTCGGCCAGGGTTAGGTTATCCTTTTTTTTTTTTGTTAACGGAGGGGAAATGCATTTACGCACTGAGTGTGGGACTCCCAGGCAGAGTGCCTGGACTACCCACTAAAACCCCTCTGGCGTTTCGGCACCGGCTGTTGAGGGCGCCATGGGGTCGAGTTAGCATTCTACCACGACGCCCTCCAGCCATGGCCTTTCGGCCACCCCCCCAAATCAGACAGTGGCCCATTAATGGACCACGCCCGTCCCCCAAACGCACATCCGTTCGCCGTCTCATTATAGACGGCGGTGGAGTGGTCTGTTGGCAGAATTTGGCTGACAGTCAACAAGACCCCGACTACCAGGGAGTTATTAACTGTCACCCAGGGCGCACCGTCCCAAATCCCTTGTCAGCCCGCCCTCTCACCGGATCCTTGGGATCAAGTGAGAATGCAAAGCTTTCAAAGGACCAGGCACTCGAGGAGGTTCCCTGCCCTGCACCCCAGGGTTAGGTTATCCTAACCTAACCTAATAGAATATGGATGAAAATTCCAAAAAAGTCTGAACATTTCTGCTGGCAGGAATAAGGTTCCTTGACCTGAAAAAAATTACAGATTTTGTTTATCCTATGTATGTATGTATCTAAGTCTGTTTGTTTGTTCTCTCATAGCCGAAAAACGGCTGATCCGACATAAATGAATGCTACGGCATTAGATTGGTCTTATATGCACGTATGTCACTGGGTAGGTCAAAATTTTAAAAAAAACTGTAAAGTTTTGACGTACATAATTTTTTTTCTTATAAATGATGTTAAATAAAGGGTTTTCAAAAGCGATTACAAAAATATATAAAGACTAATGTTTAAAAGTATTTTCATACACGAAATCCCAAATTAAATGTCGTACTCTGCTGTTGGCTAAAACTGCTAAAAAGATAAATAAAATAAACAAATAGGGACAGAAAGAGCTTATCGTTTTTTTTTCTTATAAACATATGATGAAATAATCATATAAAATATGATTAATTTATTGCAGCGTTCACAATGACAATATTGTAACTACAATATTATGTCATTACAATTGTGTTTGGTGTTAAAGATGTTGCCAAAACAAATAATGATGTATGATATGATGTTACAGTGCTTAAGGCATCTGCTAGTTTTGACAATTGATTATTAAATATATGAGCTAGGGCTTAGATGAATAATTGGTCTCTGCGGCGCTCCGACCGCGCGAGACCATTTATTAATCTAAGAGCTGGGGTCTTGTCTGAATTTGTCTCTGAACATTCTTCTATTATACCTATTTCAATACTTATCATTATTTAAGTAATATATCTCTATTGGGGAAACACTTCAATACTAAAGTAATTATAATAAAACTAACCTACAAATTAAACAGAAATTAAAACTAAAATTTGGTGTCGGTCTGTGTATTGGTTCCTATACTTTGCGCGAGAAATGAGCCGGCCCACCTGTCACCGGCGACGTGGACCAGCCGTGGCGACTAATAGTTTTCCATTACTTAGTACTTTTGTGAAATTTCCTTTTTCAGTTTTCAACAAAAAAGAACCGGAGGTGTGCAAGCCATACGAGTCCAGTTTCAGCGAAGGATGTCCACCGGGTGAGGTTTCCAAAACTTTCTGGCTCCAGTACTGACCCTTAAATCGATCTCTTTGATCAGGACTATCACTTACAGCGTATTCTCTACGCTCCGAAGGGTATGTTGAGGACACAACTAGGAAAAACACGCTTGGAAGAAGATGAAGATGTTAAAAGTTACGGAATTGTGTTGAAAATCCTTCCACTCCCTTTCTCTCCTCTGATTCACAAAATTCCCACTTTGCAAAATACCTACTCATCTGTTACTCATTTCCTACAATCACTACTATAAAGGTGATTTGAAATACCACTTTTTGAATTTCACATAAAGGGAGGCAATCACCTACCCACCAATTTAGTTAGTAGACGGAAAATCCTAAATGATGACCCGGTTATACTTACAAAATTGCTAACAAACCCATAAAATAGGCCAGGCACGTTTATTGCTTAAATCCAGGCGGAAAATATATTTTTTTTGTTTAACAGCTGATTGGTGCCTCGGCTGCACAGTATGTGACTGCGACGCCAACGGTCATTGGGACTGCCATATACTCAGCTTCTGTGATGATGGTACTAAATAGTTATTTTTCTTCATTTTATCCAATGAGCATGAATGTAATAAAATAGAATTGCATATTTATGATTTAGTAGTGAGCCTCTTCATCATGGAAACTCTCGTAGCTAAACCTACAATATTGAAAAATACAATGAAATTAGTCCGAACAATTATTTTCCTCGATAAGTTGATCTGATTGGAAATGAAAAACATTGATGATGGTAAATACAACAAGAACATGCAACACGTATAAGTCGTTTGAAACTGCATTTATTTAAACTTAAATTTTCAGATGAAAATGCGAAAAATAACAAGGATAAAAAGAAAGTCGCCATAAGCTTTCCCAAACCAAGAAAATCTACGTCATCAAGAAGATCGAAAACCGGTAGAAAAGCACCAGTCCGAAAAGTGAAAACTACACCAAAAAATTCTCCAAAAAGGACAACAAAAGAACCTGTTAAAAAAACTACCAAAACTCCAGGCAAAACTTCAGTCAAAACTTCAGTCAAAACTCCAATAAAAAATACAGTCAAAGGACCAGCAAAAAATACAGTTAAAAGAACAACAAAAAATAATAATAATAAAAATTCAGTGACAAAGACAACAGGAGATATCAAAAAGCCTAAAAAAGGTCCAACTAAAGCTACAAAATTGAGAAGCGTTATACAAAAGGGTAAACCTGCGAAACCACTAATAATAAAGAAGAATGAACAAAACCCAAAGGTGGTCAAGTCTTCAGCTTCTAAAAAAGTAATGAACGGATCAGATGTTGAAATGACAGCGGCCATAATGAAGACTATGAAGACAGTAATGGAAAAAATGTGGAACAAACAGGTAACTGACGCGATACCAGGCATAGTTAATATGATACAAAAGAGATCGTTCCCAGCAAGATTCAATCAGACAAAAGGTTCCACTCCTCCTGTCAAAATGAACGTAAAATCTAAATCAAAACCGAAGCCAAAACCAAGAACGGGTAAAACTCATGTTTTGAATAAATCTCTGTTTCTGAGAAAGCAGCAGATCGAAGATAGGAAGAAAGAGAAGCAAAGGAGGAAAGAAGAAGAAGCGAAAGCGGCAGAAGAAAAAAAGAAAAACAAAGGAAAGAAATCGGCAAATAAAAATAGAGTAAAACGAGAAATTATTTTGAATAATGACACTGACACCTCAATTATTGACTCAGGTCTTGAAATGTATAATTGTTATTATTAATTTCATGTAATTGCTCTTTTGCTTTATTAAATCAAAGTTTCATTTTTTGTAGGTTCGAGCCCTGTTATGAATTCGAATATTGAATCAATCTCTGAAAAATTGATTACTATCAAGCTACCCGTTTATAATAATTCCATGGATGATAACTTCAAAACGGTAACGGATACACTTCAAAATCCTTCCTATGATTTGGGTATGTATAGTATTTGCGTCAGAATATCTGATATATTTTTCTTACACCGTTAAAAAGGTACAAATCGCTCTACAATACCTAAGTCTTATCGTATATCTAAAATTTTAAGCTCTTTACAGTTGAGTGTTATAAAATTCTATCTCCACGTCACATTATTAGAATAGAACAGAATAGAATAAATTTATTGCCAAAGAAAGATACACAACAACTATATAACAATACGTGCATGGGACAAAAAAAAAAGACTAAATTACTAACCTTATTTCATATTCTATTGTTTTTTTTTTTCAGACGCCACTATAAATTCTACTGATACACATATTGCTTCAGAACAATTCACTACATTTGAAACAACTGCTAATTCCAATTATGCCATAAGTGATTCTGTCACAACAACAGAAATTCTTCCCACGTCTTACTTTGATTCAGGTACCGATACTTAATTATTTCCATAAAATATTTTTTACAGCTAAATCATAGATTTTGCTACGTTTTTATTTCATAAAAATTGTGTGTTATCTGAAATATTTATCTACTAATCTTACTTATTCTTATTAAAAAATGCATCCATGCATTTTGTTTAGAAATCTATGAAATATTTATTTTGTTATATTTCCATTCAGGTGCCTATTCGAATTCTACTGACAAACAAACTGCTTCTGAAGAATTTATTACAACAGAATCTTCTACTTATTATAATTATGTCACAGTAAAAGATAAAACTACAACGGACTCAGTTGCTTCAACATATATTAATTCTGGTAAATTTTCTTGTTTACAACGTAGAAATATAATTTAGTATTTCAAATTGTGCTAACAAGTAATCTATGATGTTTTTCATGAAAATACCTGAGTAATGTAATGATGGCGTTTTTGTAGGTGTTACAGCAATGGGAATTAGATACTCATCCGGTACTTATTCAGGCATGCATTTTATTTTAGTTTTAACTAATATGAAGTGCTAAAATTAAAATTTGACCACTTGATCCAAAGTCATGGCTTAACATTTTATAAACTTTGTATTCTTTTTCAGACACTTTCGCAAATTCAACTCGATCAACCTCTGTACTATACACTACGACGGATCAATATATTAAAAATATTTTTATCGAAGATTCCCCTGTGAATGTAACGATGAATGATACATCTTACTCTAATACAAACTATTATGAATATGTACAAAATACTACAACTGAAAATCCTACGACCGAAACAAAATTAAATTATAATGGAACTAAATCTTACGTTGTCACTGAAATAATATCTCATGATAAACAATTCGATCAAAACAGAATCAAATTAAAACATAATCTAGTAGACAATTTACAAAATGAAGCAGAAAACGAAGTTAAATATGCTAAATGGTCAGAAAACCAAATGTATCAAGATGTAAATAAAACTATTTCTTTACAGACGATACTTAAAAATACTAAGACTATACCACAAAAACCTAATGAACCCAGAAGAAAAGTTAATAGAAAAGATGTTGAAAGGAAAGTCGACAAAACTACCAGAAAATACAGCCTGACAAGAGTGATAAACACTAACCTCTACAAAGGTAAAAGAGGAGGTGGTGTAAAGTATCCTAATAATCGAATTTCACTTTCGAGTAAAATTGAAAATCTACGAAATGTACTTAAACGACTTCTCGGTGAATTTCATAAAAATAATACGTCATCTAACGAAAACAAAAGAAAGAAAACGAATGCTGTAAAATATTTGAAAAAATTCTTCAACAAGATTTTCTGTAAGAATTCAAATAAAACGATGCTGAACCAGAAATTAAGAAATAATAATCACACAATACGAATGCTATGCGAAAGTTTTGGTCCCTGCGTTATAAATAGGAAGAATAAAAATATATTAATGAAAAAGATCAAGGAGTTGAACAACGAAACAGTTCAAATAATAAAAAGTTTGAGAATCATCAAAGGTCTATTGAGGCTAGTAGATATTCCTATTCCTAATGAATCTACAATAATTCCTACAAATGGAACATCAAATTTCAAAAGTGACATACACAAACTCAACATCATACTGAGGAAGTCTAACGATCACAATAAACAAACGGTAAATCTGTCTGAAACTCAAAAAAATCAAATTGATTATATAAAGAGTAATACAAAAGTGTTCACGCAGTCTGTGGCCAAGTTTACAAGAATCCTGAATCAGATCATTGACTTAATTGCTATTAAAGGTAATAAAGAAAAACGTCGTAAATGGTTTTCTGAAACAAATTTGAAAAAATCTGAATCAAATTCTACAAAAGTAGAAACAATAAAGAAATTTAAACAATTGCTATATAACTACAATATTATTCATAACATATTTATAAAAAAGATAATTCAAATGTTCACAAGTCTAAATGATCCAACGGACTCAGGTAAAAGTAATAATATATCCGATATCGTTGCCGCTGAATATCGTTCAGAAAATATAGTAAATAATTTGAACAAATTGAAAAATTTGGCAACTGTTCTTAATCCTGGAAGAAGACAGAAGAGACATGTTGTGAGACAGGACAACACGCTAGAATATCTGTTGTTATTGATGGAGTATATGTTCCAAAAAAACTATCGATTGGATACATCACCAGGTTAGTAAACTTAATCAGGGCTTTTATCTTTTAATCTGGGGCCACGGCAGTGGATTACATATAGTTTCTTTAAATATAAAACGCTATTTCTTTTGGAAATTTAATTTCTTATAGTGCTAAGCTCTTTGAGGGTAAGTTATAAAATAACAATTCCATATGTTTGCAGTCAATGATGGAATAGATTTATTGATTGAGGCTATAAAAAATGCTCCAGATATAAAGACTATTAAAAAGAAGGTTCTCAAACATAATCTTTCTAAATCATCAGAAGATAAGGGTGTAGATAACTCAAATCAAAATGTACTCAGAGAAGATAATGCACTGGATACTTATATAACACAAGAACATCGTATTTTAAATAACATCGACAATTCATCCACGATAGACCGAGATTCCGAAGAAGGAGAAATCGACTCTGATTTGCAAATACAAAAATTGAGCCATGATAAAGTGAATGAAATAGCAGCATCAATTTTTAGAACAGCAGATGATGAAGTAAAAATAAATTCTAAAAAAAATACACATAGTAAGGAAACTATTAATTCAGAAGTTGCAATCAAACCATCTAAATTAAATAAAAATAATTATGAAACCTCAACAGACAAAACCAGTGAAGTTTATATGGGCGAAGATAATGTTATAGCTGACTTTGATAACAGATTAGCGAAAACAAGTGGAGAATTTAGCAAGAAAAATAAATTATATAATTCTGAACTTGACGATGACAATAATGTTGAAGATGTAACTATAGCTGGTGAAAAAACTACGACTGTTAAAGAAGAAGAAAAGCGTATAAAAGATGGAGATAAACAAGAAGACGCAACAGAAACACCGATGGTAATAACAAAACCACCAAAGTATACTACTCAAGAAATGACAGAGGTAACTGCTTTTGATACAACCAAAATAGTAAAACTCAATGATACCAATGATTCTATAGAGTGGATAGATGAAAAAGAAAACGATAATACAGGTCGTGGAAATAAGGGCACATTAGATGAATTCCATTCCTCTACAACTGTCACAGATGAAATTACTTCAGTAACAACTAATAAACCTATTCAAAAAATTTTGAATAAACCAGCGAGAAAATTCGAAGTAGATTTGAGTGATTTATCAAAAGAGTATAGTGATGAAAAAGTTAAAGTTAAGGTGAAGAAAGCAGAAGATGTATTTAAGAAAAAGGAAGAAGATTTTATGAATTCATTAGATTATGGCACTGCACCATCAGTATTAGATACTGACGCAAAAGATGGAAGTGATGACAAATTTTTAAATGATTATTTTGCTGATTGATGCACCAAAGACTTTGATCCATGTAGAACTAATTAGTCAAATTAATTTTATTCTTAGACTTAATTACAAATACAAAAGAGATTGCTTGTAGTTAAAAAAAAAAGTTTTTGTTTTAAAATAAAGCGCACGCATAAGCGTATATAAATACAATAAAAAGAAAAACAAATATGGTTGAAATTTAGAAATGTGCCTGGTTTTAGCTATTTTTATGTCTGATTGTTAACAATTGATATTCACATAATAAAATTAGGTTTAGGTAAGTACTTAGTTGAATTAAGTATTGTTTTTTCCAGTTCGTATAAAATATTTAGAACTTTAGAAAAATAATAAAAATTGTAAATAAGTAGGTAAAAATTTAAGTAAAACCATGATAAATTACAATGAGTTTATGCAAACTTAATCGTCAGGCACTTTTTCGGTCCCTGAGATCTGAAGCAGACAGCTGAGGACGCAACCGGGGGAACGCTAGGATGAAGAAGAGGCACTTTGTCGATATGGTTTGTAGAAATTTGTAAAACGCCGCTGGCGATAGTATTTCGCATAAAGTGTAGTTAATTTATGATTAATCTCTCAAATTTATTTCATGTTCATATTTATTTACATTTATTTATTACAATACAATACAATACCATATTGAATAAATAAATGCATGTCTAATTTTATGCTTTATAAAATTTCTACTGAATCTCAGCTCAGCACGATTTTTTGTGTTTTATACTATTTTAACTCATATTTTTCTTTTTATTATTGTTATTTATTCAGTTAAGTAACTTATTAAATATTTATTAAATCTCAAATAAATAATAATCACGTATAACTTTATTTTAAACTAGCTATTTCCCGCAGCTCCGCCTGCGTCAAAAAGTAGCCTATGATTGACCCCGGGTCTTCAACTATATTCATACCAATTTTCATCAAAATCCGTTCAGCGGTTTGGCCGTGAAAGCGTAACAGACAGACAAACAGAAAAGTATATATGTAAGTACCTACTGGCATAGCCCAAAGAGCAACAAAACCTAGAAATAAACTTTCCTTTCTCAATGCTTGAGTCCATAATAAGAACAGGTAGAAGTGCCATGTGCAGGTCAGTTTAACCTCTCGAGTCTTACATAGCACAGCGAGGCTTAACTTTGGCCCAATTTCTGTGCTTGAGCCTCATAATTTAAAAGAGAGAGATGCTAAGGAAGAACAAAATGACAGTGCTGTCAATCAGAATTTAGAATTTTTTTAATTTTCGTTTACTAAACGTAAAGAGTTCCAAAATTACGTAGCTTATTTACGTAAAAGTGTATAGATTGACAAGACTAATCCAAATTAAGATTGTATTTATTTGGTTTCCCTGTAAAAATAACCTATGGAGGTGTTTGTAACCATCCAGCGCCATATCTAGGATTTAGTATTTTACTTGTTGTTTTGGGAATAATAGGCTAGTTTCCTAAAAAAATATAATTAGTCCGTCAGTTAGATAATGAAAAAATATTAGAGACGTATTTTTTCTTTTGAATATTTAACAAATAATGGTAGAGATATGGTGCGTTAAAGTTCCGTGTGACGTCACAGTGTGCTACACTTTTTCGCAATATGTGACGTCACGAGCCTCTACTCCTAAACTTTAATGCTCTTATCTTTATAATGTATCGTTCAATTGACAAAAGAAAACATGCGTCACTAATATATTTTGATTCCCTAACGGACGGACTAATTTTAATATTAGTCTTTTGACCCTGGAAACTAGCCTATTATGTAATGTACTAGCTGTTTCCCGCGGCGCTATATTTGACTCCGGATCTTCGACTATATCCACACCAAATTTCATCAAAATCGGTTCAGCGGTTTAGCCGTGAAAGAGTGATAAACACCCATCCGGCCACATATACAAATTTTCGCCATTGCTATATGCAGTTGTCTCGGGTGCGACCCCGACAAGAGGTAGAGTGTAGGACAAGAAAATACTTAAATTAAAAATAAATTATATTAAATAAATAGAAATAAATATAATATATTAGTTACTTCGGTATATGTACTAACATAGTTTTTATGTTACTCTACTAGTACTAACATTCAATGGACTATTTGTATGAATAATTTTTTTAAAAAATTTATATTTGAATGAATGAATGAATAAACACTTTATTGCACCATTTACATACATTTAAGAAAATATACATCATTGAAACCAATTAACATTAAGAGAAATGAGTACAAAGGCGGACTTATCGCTTAGAAAGGAGCAGACAATAAAAAAAAAACTTGAGCGAGCGGTGCAGAAAGCAAGATGTTATCTACAACAAAACAGATAATAAACTTACATAAATATGTTGTATATATAAACCTAAATAAAATACTTAAATAAATAAAATCCATACGAGTAGGACAGTAGTATTTGTTGGAAGACCACGATTAAAGCGTACCCAGGAGTGGCTGAAAATGCAAGTGGATACCTAATAATGGCCAGGTTTATTATGCCGAATGATCATAACAAGCAACAAAGGTTGACCTACACCCACGTCGTCGGTTGTAGCCGTCGCTCCATGAATCCATGATACAATCATTATGGAATATATCTGGCACAAGGATGTGATCTTATGTAGCAGTTTGCCATTCCCTTCCATGATAATTAAGGGCACCAATAAATAAATAAAATTGAATTAAATTATAATGATTTCTAATATTTTTGCGATTGTTACAAATTAGGTAAATTTAATACGGTTTTTATCGGGTTTATTACTTACTTGCTGTTTCCCGCAGCTCCGCCTGCGTTAAAAAGTAGCCTTTGTTTGACCCCGGGTCTTCAACTATATACATACCAAATTTCATTAAAATCCGTTCAGCGGTTTGGCCGTTTGACAGACAGACAGACAGACTTTCGCATTTATAATATTAGTATGGATTTGTTATACATAACAAATACGTATATACTATAAATAAACATGAAAGACTGATCAGAAAAATATCATTTTCCTTTTTGGCCTGACCGGAGATCGAATCCAGGACCTCTGAAAAGCAGACAGGCGTATTAACCATTACGCTACTGATGTCGTCAAGTAAAATAAGTGGTCAAGTGCCGTGTCAAGTCACGCGCAATGTAGTGTTCCGTGGTAGTAGGATCCAGGAATCACATCCTTTAGCAGATATAACAAGAAGCTCGATAACCGAGCGCGGCGCGCGTATCCGAAGTACGAGTAGCTAATGCGCGTGTCAAACGACGGCGAGACGCGACTCGACCCGTATTAGACTGGTCACTATTAGTGGCATATACTATCTCGACCTCCTCCGTGCTTCAGAAGGCACGTTGTAGATAGATAACAATTATTAGTCTGTGTCAGAAGCCTTTACACAGCCTGAAAAAAATCTGACAGTTTTGGACATCCATGTTCCTGTTGGTCTGGTTTTCGGGTAAAAAGCGTTACGGAGGTCACACAGTAGTCGCTCCATTGTGGTAACCAACACCAAAATCAAAGTCCGTCTCGAGTAAAAAGCGTTTCGGCTCTGAAACGTAAGCTGAGGACGCAACTGGAAACACGCTTGGACGAAGACGAATAAGAATTAAATTATGATTTAATCTAAAAATTACAAAGAATAAATAAATACCGAAAGAATTTTTCGAATCCGTTCTGTATTATTACTCGTATTTATTGATAGGAAGGTGAAAAAAATATTTTTTCTTAAACATGCGCGGAAATATTACGCGCGAAGTAACATATTTATGTAGACTGAAAATCAAATTTACTTCCCGGCGCGTTCTTTGAATTTGGAACGAAGAGCGCGCCGGCAATGTTGTATGAAACGGTGTGCTGTTTGAATTAAGAACTCTTTTATCTATCGTATTGCGTTCTCGTGGCTGTATAGCCACAGATGCGTTGACCTTTCGGCACAAACTGTAAAATAAATTAAATGTATTATGTAAAAGGCCCTTTTTTATTTCCTTGCATTTTTTTAAGAAAAGCACTATATATGCCTTGGCCGAAATGGCAATTGCCTGTCTCGTATCATTGAAGTCCTCGCCTGCTGCGGCTCGGCCTTCGAACTCATATTCGACCTGCAATTGCCTATTTCGCTGCCTATTATGATGAAATATTAACAATAAAAACATTTTCCTAAAAATATGTATAATTTTTCCGAAGGGCTCCGAAGTGTAAGCTGACGACGCAAGTAGGAATACACGCTAGGATGAAGAGGAACCTGTGGCATTGCTCCATTTATCAATAGATATCTATCAAATTCCAAATAAAGTAGATCAATATGAAAATTAATTCAACACCAGCTCACGTTTTCAACAAAAATGAAACTGCATTAACGCAATATTAGAACCTTCCAGTTTGTTATATTCAAATTCTGCAATAACCTGTTGTGTAGCCACCGTGACAGCAACACAACAACAAAATAATCTCATTGTATTCTGAATTAACACTAACAACAATCCCCGCCATATTGCCTCTCACGCAAGTTTTGGCGGGAGTTGAGATTTGACATTCGCAGTGGCGCGAAAGTTAGACTGTGACGTCGCGATGCGTGTTTGCGATTTTAAATTGAAATTATCGATTTATTTTTTATCGTGTGCCAGTGTTTTTGTGAATTTAAGTGTTTTTTATTAACAGTGAATTGTTTTTATTGTCATATTTTGTGATATATTGACAGTTTGATTTAACTTACAATATTGTTTCTCGGTGAGTTTATGAATTGATCTAATTCAGTAGTTCCCAAACTTATTTTTCTCGTGGACCACTTTCAAAATTTTACTGGTTTCGGTGGACCCCCTGCTGCTACATTTCTACCACATTCTTAAAGTCGCCAAAAAATAAAAATTGTGTCACTTCTGAGTTCTGTCCCTATATTTCGATATGTAAAATAAAAACGAAAAATGGTACATTTTATATCACTTTATTTATTAAAAGAATAGAATTACAAGAAAAAAATATTAAGGTAATATAGGTTCAGGTCATAATTTTAATTAATGGGAAGGATGTATCTGATGGAGTGTCAGCAAACGATCAATGTTTGGCTTTATTTTTGTGAGCAATAACCGCAAATCCCCCCGCTCTGTGATGTTTAATTTGCTCCTTTTTTTTGTTAAGAGGTTTGTAACGGCACTAAAACTCCTTTCGACAAGATATGACGAGGGAAAAGCTATTAAAAATTTCCTTGCGATTTCCCACAGTCCAGGATATTTTTCGGGTATTTCTGCTTGCAGCCAAAATGTTGGGTAGCCTTTTCTAAATTTCACCTTCAGCTCCTCATTAGTGCTTAGCTCGAGCAGCTTCTCTTGTAATACAACATTGGCCACTTCCGTTTCATCAAATGGATTTATTATCCATGGTGGTATATCCATCGTCAGTATATCTTCAAACCTGGTTTTGAAGTCATCATGCAGGGCACTTAAATGTTGACTGTAGGTATGGATATCCTCATCAATACATTCTACCTGCGACAAGTTTGGAAATTGAGAGAATTCGCGCCGACTAATGTTTTGCTTCATAAATTTCAATTTCCCAAGAAAAGCCGAAATTATCCCCTTTGTTTTTATTAAATTCAGGCTGTCCCCTTGTAACTGCAAGTTAATATCATTAAATTTTTTAAACAAATCTGTCAAATACGCAATGTCTGCTTTGAATTTGATCAAGTTTTCTTTTAAATCTGGATCTCTACTTTCTAAGAACTCTAATATGGATTCGAAAACAGAGTAAAATCTCGTTAAGCATGCACCTTTCGACAACCAGCGTACTTCAGTATGTAAGAGCAGTCGTTGGAAGTCTTCATCATTTTCGTCGCACAATTGAGCAAATAAACGTATATTCAATGCATTGCTTCTGATTTTGTTGACAGCTTTTATTACAAAATGAAGAGATTGGTTCAACCTGTCACTTAAATGTTTTGCCACAAGATGTTGTCGGTGGATTACGCAATGAATAGCTGTAAGTCCTGGTATAATTCTTTTGAGATGACTTATAAACCCACGATATCGCCCGACCATTGCAGGAGCTCCGTCTGTTGCCACTGAAATAATGTTTGTAAATGGGATCGATTTTTCCGTAAAAAAATTACTCAGGACATTAAATATTGATTCGCCTTTAGTGTCAGTCTCCAAAGTTCTGGCAAATAGCAATTCTTCGTGAATTTTTTCCTCAACAATAAATCGGACATATGCCAATAGTAATGCTTCATTACTGGGTAACGTTGACTCGTCCAGTTGTATAGAAAAATGAGTTTTTTGCAGATGATTGCACAAAAAGCTTTCGATATCAGAGCTCATTTCATCAATGCGTCTTTGTACAGTATTGTTACTTAATGGAATTCTTTTTAGTACGTCAAATGGAGATTTGTGCAAAACAGTTTTTAAAACCTCTTCAACAGCGGGTAAAATTAATTGTTCTTCGATAGTGTGCGGTTTTCCAGATTTTGCTATAAGTAATGAGATATTGTAAGATGCCCGCAAGCCATCATCGTTACTTTGAGATGTTGAAGCGAACATACTGTGCATGGTGGGTCTCTTTCCATATTTTTCTTTCAATGTTTGAAAATATTTTAAATCTTTACCTATTTTATCAGTATGACACCTTTTTAGATGATCTTCGAGCTTTGATGGTTTCATAGAGTCATTGCTCAAAACTTTGTTGCATAATAGGCACATGGGCAATTGTTTGTCTGCCTCTGATGGAACAAAACCATATTTCAAATAATCGACACTATATTGTCGACATTTTTTCTTTGCTGTAGCCATGTTTCGTGTCAGTTACCTTACCTGTAAAAAAAATGTTTTAGTAACCAAGTTTTTTTCTGAATATAGGTATCACACCGCAGCCTTTGTCAGCACGCGGAAATAGAATTACGGCTTGTAAAGGGACCAACTAATAAACCGCTGAGACAAATACAAACGTTTTCACAAAACGGTATCAATTTTAAAGTACATAATTTACCACTAATTTTTAATAGTATAAATAAAAATTAGTGTACTCAGTATCGAATACTGATCATATTTGTGTAGGAAAAAATAAACGTCGAAATCCCAAAATTGTCCATAAAAACGATAACTAACATTTTATTAAATCAATGAGTTCACGCGCTCCGTGTATTTGCGTATTTTTTGTCTGCGGCTTCATTGTTAAAACGTGACAAACAGGCATCGAAGTTCAAGCCCCGCCCTTTTCCCGTCGCCCGCGCACCGCTCGCTCTTTCCGAAAAGGAATAGTTTTGATAAAATAGTTACTTCAAAATCAATTTAACATGATTATGAAATTACTGTTTTATAAAATTAGTAGTTATTTGCAAGAAAAATTACAAAATTAATTGCTCTGCAATATTGCTTATTCGGCCTTTTTAGAGAGGCAGTGCTTCTCTCGTGAAAAAACAATTGAATAAAACGTGCTGTGTTTGTCTTCAAATCGAAAGAGGACAATTAAAATATCTGTAAGTTACTAAGTTACCTATCTATACAGGCCGTTGTGATCAACCGACTAGTACACGTAAACAAAATACTTAAGTACTATAACAAAAAAAGGTAGGTTACTTACTTTTCTCCGGCACTAGCAAACACAGATATAAATTTTCTCACAACTTTTTTCCAAATTCCGCCTTGTTTTCGAAATTCCGGAAACAAATGAATGCGTTTGGTTGCCTTTGGCATCAAGTATTTATAGTGTTGATCAAGTTCATGTCTGAACAAGCATTAAGCATTGTCGGGCGGATAGCGCTTTGCAAGTCTGTACACGAAATTGTACGTAATATCGAATACACAAGTTTGGACAAGTAACAGTCGCTTGCCTTATTAAAATATTATCTGCTTAGATAGGTACTTAAAACAATGTAGGTAGGCCCTTATAAAAACTATGCTTACATTTTTGCTCTTTACTATCAAAAGCAGATAAATTTTCGTGGACCCCCATTAACATCTTATGGACCCCCATTTTTTGTTCACGCCTACGTAGACCCCCAGCAAGTCTCCCGTGGACCCCTGGGGGTCCACCTGGACCACTTTGGGAATCACTGATCTAATTCATTAATATTGATAAAATAATGATTGAATTCTAACAAAGTAGTTGTGTATTATAATTATATTTAGATACTTGGTTTAAACTTTGAAACATAGGGTATAAGTTTACCATATCATGATACTGACAATTTTTTTTTTTTGTAGTTGAAATACTATGGTAAGGATTTTTTCTTTCTTTTATGGCTTTTATTTTTCGTATTTAGCCAGTAGGAGCCTAGAAGGTAAAAGTTATGAGTACTTTAGGTTTGCTAAATTAAGTTAAGAGTTAGAAGGCTAAGTGATGCGACATGACAAAGATTGAATTTGCTAAATTTACCACTTGCAGCAATACAGATATCAAAAATATTCATTTATTCATTCATATCTAGTGGGTTCCATGGTCAATCGACCTTATACACCCTGGAGTCAGAGTTTTTTGGACCGCCATTCGGCCTCTGATGTAGTTCTCTTAACGAAAATATTAAAAATTGTCATTTATAAAATGAGCATTTAGTAAATTTGTTCCTATTTTGTGTAATTCTTCTTTTTTAATAAAATAAAAAAGAATAAAATAAATATGGTATTTAAACATAGAGCAACACTGACACCGCACCAATAATTTGCGGGCCGTATGCTTGACTGCCAACCTTATAAAAAGTCACTATTGATTTCCTTAGCCTCTTTTTAACAAAAAGTAAAAGTGTATCGAGTTAGCGTAAAATTATCTAAAAGAAACCGTGGGAACATACGGAAGCACATTTTGTTGTGAACACTTGTATTGTTTCTTACGTCTCTACATATAATCTTATATATCATATTATTAAAATAATATAAAACTAACTTTTTTTTGAGGCTGTATATTAACTCAAAACAAGTTGTTTTGAACATATTTTCAACCGATTTCCAAAATCCAAAAAGACAATACGAGCGATTGACTTTAAGATTTCGTACCCGAAGGGTAAATAACTTCGGTAACACGTAACCGTGTTGTACTTGAATGATAACATTATGCAGGATTGGGTAGATTTCATTGTGAACAAGACGTTCAAAGAGTTTAGCTGACGCTTAGTATTATCTAACACCCATATTCTTAAACCTTCACTCAAACTCGACTCAACCTTACTCCACCTCATTGGTATGATTAGTCGTCACAAGCTTCCTCGACTTGAGATGATTTCTCATTGGAGGTGAGTATCGAACTGTCAAATATAAGGTTGATCGAGAGGTACCTTGAGAGGTACCTTAAAATGAAATAAAATGAAATTTAATTAAAATCGGTCCAGTTCAGTAGATTCGTTGATAAATATGACTGAAAAATAAACTAGGTTTAACTTTTTTGGAAATTATTTCTTTGAAAGTTGTTTGCTCGACCTAATTATATAGACCCCCTGTTTTGTCCTAGAATCAAAAATGAAATTTTGTCAAAAATAAAACTTTGTCAAAAATAAAATTTTGTCATAAATAACATTTTGTCAAAAATAAAACTTTGTCAAAATAAAATTTTGACAAAAAAAGTTTTCTTAAAAAATAGCACTCCAGAACAAAACACAATAGTACCGCACAATACTGGTGTCAGTACTTCAAAACCGCCTTAAGGCCATTATAACGATATTTTTTGGATAAGTCTTGAATAAAAAATATGCTAAATTTGGGTGCGTTTTCTTTAACGAAACGCTCAAAACATTTTCCGTATTTTTCATCAATCAACTGTTACTAACTTTAGTAACAGCTGTAGTTTTCACGGCGGCCATTTTGGCCGTCTGGTCTCGAGTTTCGACATGTCGATGACATAAATTAAGACAAGTTTTATTGCTAATTAAATATCATTTTATGACGTAAATATTGTTTATCTTAAAAAGGCATAATTACGTTTTAAAATAAGCAATTATGATCCAACTTTTAACAAGTAGGTTCTCAATTCGATTAACTACGATCATTTTTATTTATTTATTTATGCAATACCATACAAAACAGATTTAAATTATTTAAAGATTTGTAAACTAGATTAAGGAACAGTTCTAAATCATAATCCCAAAATATGTATGCCTAAACACATAAAAATAATTTGAATTAATTATTAAGTAAAATTATACAAGTAAAAAAATTTTGATCAATAATTAGTCTCCGCTCCAATTTTTTTATCCAAACTGTTCCCTATTGTTATCAGTTTTGTATATTTATATATATATATATATATATTATATTATATTTATATATTTAAATTGACGTTTTGAAGAAAATGCTGCAGTGGAGTTTGTGGCGCCGCTTCTTCGCCACTTGCGCTTTGGAAGTGGTGGTAAACTTAATATAAGTAAATTGACGTCAATAAGTGATATTTATATCCTATATTGAAAATAAACAATTTCATTTCATTTCATTTCATTTCATTTCATTTCATTTCATTTCATTTCATTTCATTTCATTTCAGTAACTTAAAATACTTGAGGAAAAATAAAGTTTTAGTGAATGAAAATACTTGCCGCCGCTCTCAGAGTCCAGCTTAGATAAAGTAGTGTATGAAACTTCACATACTTCTAACAATACTCGTGGAATGCTATAAATTATTAGTTTTTATTTTGATTAAACTACTAACATAGTTATAAAAGGCCTTTTGTAATACTAACACATAAATGGATCATAGTTATCTGAAATAAATAGTTATTTATTTATTTATAAAAACTCGCCTATGAATTGTTATTTTAACTTACACTCGTGTTGTAAGAACCCTTTATATGCAACAGTTTCATAAACTACTATTTTTAGGTTCATGATAATGCAATAATTTATTCGTAAATGTTTTCTGCAAAACATATTAAAGATCACAAGAGGGACGAGATCACCTTATAAAATATTTAAAATGGAGTCTCAGTGTCAAGTTCCCTCTGGCGAGGGACGAGTTTACCCCTACCAAAAATAAAATAGGAAAGTGGTCCCAGGGACGAGATCAAGGGTGGGATGAGATTACCCCTAACTGGCTTTGAGTACGCCACTTGATAAAATACATGAACCAAAGAAAGTGCAAAATTAAACCCTTAACATTACACAACGTAACAAATTGTCATAATAGTTGTAAATTGGTTAATTATCATATTATTGCACACCATGTCATATTTGAAATTTTGGTCTCGAGGGCCGAAATAATTTGCTCTGCGATGAAAATGTCAAGGTAATGTTGCAAGAGTAACGATCCGTCTCAAGATTCATCTTAAACATTTTGTTTAAATAATTGTGCAAGATGTTTGTCTATGTGATTGTTTATACTAACAAGACGTGGACAATTTGAACATCAAGACTAATATTAATATTCTAGCTCTTTCTCGCAGGTCCGAATGCGTCAAAAAGTAGCCTATGTTTGACTCCGGGTCTACGATTGGGTATTCTACTAATTTTTATTTTTTCTTTCATATCAATAAATGGGGGCACGGGAGTGCTCCCGCCAAGACGAGCCAAGCGGAGCGCAAGGGCACTACCTACCTTTTCTCGAAACGTTTCGTCGTATTTTTGAACTCTCATAACTTTGGTTTGGATGATGCCACATAGTTAAAAATTTCAAGATACACCAGTACAATCATTAGACATACAAAGTTTAAATATCGTAGCTATTATACTTTAGATTTTATTAATGTCTCAAAATCCCCGATTTGTCACTGATTCACTCACTGACTCACTCACTGATCATTTAAGGTACTTCCTAAAGTCCTAGAACGCTAAAATTTGGTATGTAAGCTAATATTACTACAAATATAACAAACAATTAAAAAAACCCAAACCTAACCTATCCCCTCGGAATAGGAGGTGGAAGTTTGTATGAGACTTGCATTACATTTGCACTAACTACATATATATATATACATATATATATATATATACATAACTACATTTATACATATATATATATATATATATATATATGAAAAAAAAAAATAAGTTATTTATAATAAACTCAAAAAAGTCCATTAACCAACTTACAAAAATAAATGAAATCCCACCAAAAACATTTTCATGTAAAAATGTTGCCAAGACGAGTCTACATAGCTTACCCTGTGAAAAAGTTATCAGATCTCGTATAAAGCCAAGATCTAAAGACTACACTCTCTAAACCTACAAGCTCTATACTACACCTTAATCAAAATCTATGAAAAAGTGGTCAGATCTCATGTAGAGCCAAGATTCTTGATCTATGCGCCCTTACTTTACCAGGCCTAACTTCACATACTCTACATTTTAGTCAAAGCGTGATGCTTGGCCGTTTTGCTACCGTTACGAAGATTTCATAGGCATTGGTTTATTGTGTGTAAAATAAAACGGCCAGCCACGATTATAAAAGCCATATAAATAAAAAATGTCTAAGATAAAATATTTTATCTTGTTCAACGCGATATTACGAAATATCTATTTCCCATTGAATCGCATGCAATTCCACATAAAACTCATTTAATATTGCAAAAGAACTTGATCACATGTGAAGTATACAATATTTTTTTACTTATGACTTTATTGTCTCAGAGAGACTTGAAACAATAGGGAGGAAAGTAGTGCGACTTTATTTTTTTATTATGTTTTTGTTCTTTGCCTTCGCTTTTGTGTATTATGTTTAAGTTTCACGTAGTCTACTTATGGAAATATTGCAACATTTTGTCTTATAAATTGTTGTAAAGGGCATTGTTGATAGGAGGCATATAAAAAATTGTTGTCCGAGGTTACACCCTTCCTTCATATGCGTGGAAACCATATTTTGTTCAAAACAATGGAATTTTTATTGTTATTTAGTTTGACGCAGGCGAGGTACTGATTGCTACTTTACACTAGTATTTATTAAGAAATTCTCTAACGGTACTTTTTAATTTAATTTGAAGAATGTGCAAAATTCAACCCTTAACATTACGCAACGTAACAAATTTTCATAATAGAAATAAAAAGGTTAATATTCATATTATTGCACACCATGTCATAATTGAAATTTTGGACTCTTGGTCACCATCACATTTCAGCCGCAGTCAGTCCACTGCTGGACATAGGCCTGTAATGATTTCCTAATGACCGGTTGGCAGCAGCCTGCATCCAGCCTCTGCCTGCGACTTTTTTCAGGTCATCTGACCATTTCCTTTTGAGTAATGTAAGTTAAGGCTAAAGGGAAGGGCTTATTACCTACCTATCCCGTTGCTCAAGATCTAATCTCAACAATACAATACAATACAAATACTCTTTATTGCACCAAAATACAAATTTCACAAAACAATTTATGTACATCATTATCATTATTAAATGAATCACGTGATTGTCTGATAATAAAGATGATTCCGTGCTTCGGAAAGCACGTTAAGCCGTTGGCCCCGGCTGCCATTTGGTAGTCGTTAAAGGATCCACGTCAGAGGCCGAGAGGCGATTCCGAACAACTCTGACACCACGGTGTACATGGTCGATAGACAATGTAACCTCCACGAATTGATGATGAGTCTTTCCATACAAAATTTAGACGTATCCTTATTTAGCTTATATTTACACTTTACTTTTTTTTACACCAAATGCGGACTTAAAGAAATAATAGTTAGCACTAATATTTTTACAATAACAAGAAATGCAAAATCCTTTTTATATATATATACAACTAAGTAGGCAAACAGGCGTACGGCCCACCTGATGGTAAGTGGTTACCGTAGCCTATAAACTTACTGGTTTATTCTTTAAATACTACACACAATACACAAGAAAACAAAAAAAAAATGATAATAATTTTTAATCGCTGTCCATTCTGTACATATTCTTTGTCGGATATCGTATCCGATCGCGTACCCGGTGAATGGATTGACCAACTCGTAATTGCATCTACCTACTTGTTATGTGCATAATAATTATTATACAGTGTCTATGTATCAATCAACCAGTGCCGCCAAATCAAGGACCATGTCTTACAGCGTACCCTAGGCTCCGAAGCGTAAGCTGAGGACGCAACTGGGAAAGCACGCTTTAGCGCGCTAAAAATCCAGTAAAATACTAGTGATTGGATACATAGACTTCTTGTTCATCTTATCATATCATAAAGAAGAAGTGGCTATGCTTAGATTAATAATTGGTCTCGCGCGCGCTCGGCTAGATACCGCGCTATGAAGAAAAATCAGTTTCCAGAATGCGGCAACTTTATATTGTAGTGTGTGTAAGACAATGTGCAAAGACGAAATGAGAAACAGTTATTTTTTGTTCTATTATTCTTACATAGTTTGAATACGCAAACTGGCATTTTGCTTCTGTTTTTAAACTAAAATTTTAAATTAATCTCGACGTCCAACTCACTTATCGGTTGCGGCGTAACTGGCGCGAGTAATTACGCCGAATAAGCGTAGTTTTAGTTGCCGCATTTGTCTAGTACGCTGACGGTATCTAGTCGAGGGTTAAGTGTTCGAGCTGTATGTGTGCGTCTGTCCATTGGAACATCGTATCCCAAAAACGGATGAACCGATTTGGATAAATGATTCGTCTTTAGATCACAGTTGCCTTGACCTCTATCATTACCAGTCATAACTTCTGATTCAGACTAAGTTTCTGTTGAAATATCTTGCAAAACTTCACAATGCACTCATTGTTTATATGTGAAATATAGTATTTTTAGCAGTGCAGTACAAAAAGTTTGAAAATGTTAGCGTTGTTTCGCTCGAGTGGGAATTTTGAGATAATTGTTGTATGTTTACTCTATTGGGGTGCTATTTTTAAAAAATGTATGACCTAAATTTCGAATGAAAACCCTTCGTAATCGAACAAAAATCTTTTGTTAACAAACGAATATTTTTGTATCATTCGATATCGAACAAAAATTATGCAATTTGCTGATGTTGCATGAGTCACACTTTTCAAAAATAACACCCTTTTTTCTCATAATATCTTAACTTGAATAGTATTCTAGTAGTAGTAAGTAAAGCCATTTTAATGTAGGTACAGAGTCACGTTATTAAATTTCATCGTGTATCCTGGGACTTTCGGGACCAAAAATAGCTTTTTTTAGAACATGGACCACAAGCGTACACTCACAAAAGGCGCTGTGGTCCAACTATTTTTAAAGTTGGACAACTGCCCCTAAGTAAGCCATTGTCTTACTGGTTGAACTGAGCAGTTGGACCACTGCCCCGGATTCAAAATTTTAGTTCATTTCGATGCTTGAAGACCATACTCATACTCGTAATATACTATTTAAAATTAATAATTATTTTTAATAACTTTAACTTTGTTACAGATGGAAAGACCACCATGTATCACCGAGTGAGACGGAAAATGAAATATCTCACATTCAGTGCCATATTAGTCATAAGCCACTTAGCCATAACCTTGGCTAAATCTATAAAAACCACAGAAAATACTCCCACGACAACAGATTTGAACATTGACAATAATATCATAGACTTTGATGATAAATACTCGATCAGATTTGATAAAGAATATTCTAAATCTAATTTTAATAAAGAATCTCATAGATATACAATAGATAAGGACTTTAATAAATCTAATAATGTAGTTAAGAATAAAAATATTGAACTTAGTACCAAAAGATTACCAGAAGTTGAATCTACAACAAATGAATTTAGTGTTATACCTTTAGAATTGATAAGTACAACAGAAAATGTACTCTTAAGTATAGTTGAAAGTACAATCGAACCGGATTACTCAGTTATTCCATTGTCAACTACAGTAAAAGAACGTGAAAACATAGAAATTAATCAAACTGTATTATTGCCTACGTCTACAGAATCTGATAGTGCTACAGAATTTTTCCCGACAGAGTTAACTGAATCTACAACAAGATCTGAAGCAAATAATGAAAGTACAACACATAATGTTAACAGATCTGACAAAACTGCTAAAAAATCTCAAAAAAATTCAACAGCAATTGAAAATAGTAACAAAAATGCAAAAGCTACAAACATAACGACAGAATTACCAACTACGGCAAAAGAAGTTTTATCAACGAACTCTACAAGAAAGATTGAAGTGGAAACCGATATAGATAGTGCAGAATTGGATGTAGATCTACCATTATTTCCAGAGCTTGACGATGAAGACGAAAAGGAGGTCCCAGAAGATTATTACGACTCAAAAGACATAGTACCAACCACTGCGCCAAAAACTGACGCTATATCAGTTCTTGTAGGCCTAGCTGGGAGTATGGTTGAGAGTGTAGTAGAAAGTGTTGCTGAAAGGGTGGTTCCTAAAGGAATATTTGAGTTGTTTAAGAGGATGCAGCGGCAGAATGAGGCTTTGGAAGCAGAAAGGTTGCGGAGTCGGGAGGAAAATGGAGGATTAGGTAAGTCTTAAGTACAACATTTTGGAGTTTATACTATGTGATGATTTCTTTTATTTTTCAACCGTATTAAACTAGTTAATTTGTTACACTATGTGACATCAATATGATGTCTTATGACTGAATAAACAGAAAACAATACTTTGAAAACTGACCTAAAATAGAAAACAGATGATAATTTCAGAAACGCTTGATTATTTTTAAATTTTAAAAAGTAAATGTTAGTGTCAATGTCAAACTATCAAAACGGATCAATAACTGTTGTAGTTTTTTTTATTTTATTTTGATACGTCTTGTCTACCAAAGTGGCACAAGCAACAGCCTCATACAGCCGAAATGATCGATTTTTCAGGGAAATTATATCTGATTATTTTAAAATTAATTGGCTAATCTGATTCGGATATATTCCTAACACAAGAAAAATAATCAAGCGTTTTTTTTTTTTATTTTAATGTAAAGAGGAATTGAATTATTCATTGTAAATTCTCAAGATGATTTGGCTGTGCAATCTGAGTCAGTCTTGGGGGTGCTGCATCTTACAGGGATTGCTTACCAAACTGGCAATTGTTTTTTTATGACCAAAAGAAGATAAAATATAAGAAAATAAGAAGCCACAAGATTTCTTATTTAATGGAACGAATACAATTGAATTCACACATCGTTATTCAAAACATTAACCTGAAAAAATCGTTTTAAACAAACTTTTGTTTTTCATTCAGTTCTAGCAATTGATTGCTCCTACACATCCTAGTCTCATAGATTTTGAATCCATCTTTCGACCTATGATGGCATGGTGACGTAGTGACGTCAGTCTCCGAAACACGATTTTTTCAGGTTAATGTTTTGAATAACGATGTGTGAATAAGTTTATTAAGAATAATATAAGTATATTAAGAACTCAACAAACAAAAATTTATTTGTTTGCATAAATAGGTCAATTAAAAATAGCTGTGATCGATATTTCCAACACCGGTAATCATAATTTAGAACCCGGAAAGCCTTCAGCAACAAGTTCACTTTCTTACAAACCAGCAGGTTGTGACAAGGCCAACTTGTATAAACATTTGTGAAATATGTATCAAATTTAATTCTTAACCCGACTACGGCGAAACCAAATGAATGAATGAATGAATGAAAAAACATATTCAAGTGACCAGGACTCATTTGTTAGTAAAAGTATTAAGCACACATATACGCCTGTTTGCCTACTTAGTTTGTATATATAAAAAAAGGAAATGGCAAAAAGCATTGAACCGAGCATTTCAAGCCAATAATGTCATTCCAACTGCGACGCCGGAATTAAAAAAATTGCGAAACAAATTAAGAATGTGCATTTCGTAATATGAAGCTTACGTTTAGTGTTGATTTCTGTACTCCAGTGGCGTCGCTGTGCTGATAGCGGGCAGATTTGAATGACTTTCACAAGCCAGAGACTAAAATCCATCCACCTATTCGGAATTTCCAGTCAGCAGCAGGAAGGATTTTTAGTGGTGATGGTACGGTTTTAAACCGTTCTTTAGCAGGCTGGATATTGAACTGCCTGGAACTTGGATGGTTTACAAAAAGTTCATGGTAGGCCCCCAGGTCGGTTGCGCGCTCGTGACAACTCCGGTGTTGCAGGCGATCATAGGCCACTTGCCACCAGGTGGGCCGTACGCCTGTTTGACTACTTAGTTAAAAAAAACTTCAACCATGATGAATGCGTGCAGACGCTTGGCTACTATTAGCTAGTAGATTGTTTAGTTAGGATCAAGTAAAGAGTATTTATATCTATTTAACGAGCGACTCTGTATATAATTTAGTATGGCAAACCTGTACAGCGCCTCTGGCGGATAGTAAAGTGATTAAGAAATTCTACGCGGTCGCTAGTGTCTGCGCATCAGAGAAACACCGTAAAACATCTATTTTTTCGTCGCGCAGTTAGCCTTATATTACATTGAATACTAGCATGAAAAAATATGAAGTACAGTTCAAAGATTAAAATAAATGATTACATCAAAATATTTTCAAAAAAGTATTTAAAACCTAGCAAAATAAAATAGCAAAACAGCTATATCCAGAAAAAGTTTCGTCGCGAATTACTTGATATTTTCAGCGACAACTACCAACTTTTTTGCGTCTATAAAAAGTATAACTTAATGAGCAAGAGGGATACCAAAAAAAATTACAATATTTGGTTATTAATTAAAACCGAAAAAAAAAACAACCGAAATTGCAGACACGGGTTTAAAACTGAGACTGGTGACAGGCCAACCGGTATCGCCACTTTCAACCTTATTTCATTACGAGTACGTACTATAATCAAATATCGCTATATCAAAAACCGAAGGGTTAAGGGGTAAAGCGCCTTAAAGGTACTGCACGGTTGAGGATCTTGGAGCGGCCCACGACAGAGCTGTCAACTTTGCCACGCATTGGTTTAGCCTTAATGACATCGTAGCCATTTCCACTTGAGAGAAGAAGTTAAATTATTCACCGTGTTCGAGTTGGCAGCGTGATGGTAAAACCCTCTTTGATTGCTGCAGTAAATTATGAAATACTAGCTTTTTCCCGCAGCTCCGCCTGTGTCAAAAAGTAGCCTATGTTTGACCCCGGGTCTTCAACTATATTCATACCAAATTTCATCAAAATCCGTTCAGCGGTTTGGCCGTGAAAGCGTAACAGACAGACAGACAGACAGACTTTCGCATTTATAATATGGATGAACCTTTATGTTGCCGACCCGGAGTTATAGGGTCGTTTCCCACGGGAAGATGTTTACTTATTTAAGGTCGGTTAGGACTTTGCAGGCTTGTCTGAAAACAAAGATAATTCCGTCCTTCAGAAAGGACGCTAAGCCGTCTCGGATGGCAATCGGTGGTCGTTAAAGAAACCACATCAGAGGCCGAGAATTGTACACAAAATGGTTAATGTACTTTGGGTCCAAAGATCTCTAGTGTTTACAGGGTCGGTTGTTCATGTACCAACCCATGTGAATGAATCTTTTCTTTTCGCGCCAACACCGAAGTATTCTGAACCCAAAATACCTATGGTTGATGATTCAAAATTGTTTTGGTGCATTAAAGAATACTTGCCCATATCCATACTTATTACTTAATTTTTTTTTAATATACAACCGCCTTTGTACCATAGATAATAATAATATTCATGTACTTTCTACAATTTGGTGCAATAAAGAGTTATTTATTTATTTATGTGGTGGTATATACTTATAATACTTAATATATATATAATTATACACACTTAATATTATTATAAATGCGATAGTCTGACTGTCTGTTACAGGAAGTGAAGACCCAGGGTCAAACATAGGCTACTTTTTGACGCAGGCCGACCTGTGGGAAAACGCTAGTATTGTATAAATTCTTTAGTGATGCTGAAAACTACATATAGATTGTGATACACATTACAAAATAAAAATCAAATACATAATTAACTTGAAGGTTTGTTTGTAAAACCTCCGGTATAAAATAACAAGCATTTGGCACGTCCTTTTTAAAGGTCAATCTGTTTCATGGTTCACTCTCTTTGTTATGCGATATTAAGTTTCATATTGTGATAAAATAATAGGTACATTCGGGGTCAAAAATGCTTATACATTTTTGTATGGAAAAACATGTCAGAGGCCCAGAAATAAGATTTAAAGTGCCACAAATTGAATAAGAGTCGAATGAAAATTATTCGATTATAAACGAAAATCTATCGACTCACCGTTATAATTTAAACTATTTCAATACGGTGTTTCAGTATTGGCTTACAGTCTTCTGTTTAGTTTGAGATTTTATTAAATTGATGATTTTATTAAGAAATCATTTAAAAAAATAATCTTTTATTATTATGTCAATTCTCGTGTATGAGTTTTGTGATAAAATACTTAAGCACGGTTGAAACGTCGCAATTATAAAGGTATTATATTTATTTATTTATTTTCATTTGGGAAACATAGTTATGTAGTTGATATACATATTACATTTACAATACTACTCAAACCAATTAAGTTTCCTCAGATTACTTTTGCAAAAACAACGACAAGACTAAAATTATTAAAATGAACATAATATAAAAATTAGGTAAACATTGAATACATTAGACTTTAGTGAATTTTACAGAGAAGCATTACGTGATTTAATATTACTTTTGAAAGAAGAAATAGTCTACGTCATTAAACACCGTGAAATTCCATTCATGCAACTGAACAACTTTCCCCAAGATACATGGGTCGAAATATGGAGTAAATTTTTGGACCTCCCATACAAAATGTCTCATCACGTGACCTAACTTGCTATTGGAAGTCCAAATTTGTTTTTCATGTTTCGAGCTATGTTCGTTGGGGAAATTTGTTCGGTTGCATGAATGGAATCACTGGACGATGGGTCCAAAACGACTAAATTTCACGGTGTATATAATGTTGTAATTTTGGCAAGTATATGCGTATGATACAATGAGCCAATACTGAAAAACAGTATTAAAATAGTTTAATTTAAAGTGCGCTTAATCCTTTAATTGTATGTTTAAAAATACTCGTACTTTAGTAGCAAATAAATCATACAAATAAGTACTTTTTCACCCACTTCAGCAGGGAAGTAAAAGATTTCCATAGATCTTTTCCACTTGCCTGTTTTCGTTGATGTAATTTGTGTACTAATCCATACTAATATTCTAAATGCGAAAGTCTGTCTGCCGGTCCGTCTGTCTGTTTGTCTGTTACGCTTTCACGGCCAAATCGCTGAACGGATTTTGATGAAATTTGGTAAGAATATAGTTGACAACCCGGGGTCAAACATAGGCTACTTTTTGACGCAGGCGGAGCTGCGGGAAACAGCTAGTATTATCTAAATCAATAAATATTCAATTAATCCGTTAATTAACTATTAAATGACAGACGTAAAATAAATTCCATTGAATAATTGTAACTTGAGCGTGTCTAAGGAACCAAGTTGTTACATAAACAAATCATTATTTGCATTACATTTACATAACTACCGTGAGAAAACTAGTTAGGTTTAACTGCTACTTGTTTGACAAAGGTTGCTAGTTAACTTTGTTCCAAGGTTAAAGTACTCTTTGATGTCAGAGATTTAAATTCGATTTTTGGAAATAGATCTCCGAAACCTTAGGATGCAACTAGGAAAAAGATTGGATGAAGGAGCTGATCTCTTTACCTTATTTTTTTCTGAATTCCTAATATTTTTTCGTAAAGACTTATGTTATACTAGCTGTTTCCCGCAGCTCCTTCTGCGTCAAAAAGTAGCCTATGTTTGAGCCCGGGTCTTCAACTATATTCATACCAAATTTGATCAGAATCCGTTTAGCGGGTTGGCCGTAAAAGCGTTACAGACAGACTGACTTTCGCATTTATAATATTAGTATGGACTAGCTGTTTCCCGCAGCTCCGCCTACGTTTATAAGTAGCCTATGTTTGAACCCGGGTCTACAACTATATTCGTACCAAATTTGACCAGAATCCGTTCAGCGGTTTGGCCGTGAAAGCGTAACAGACAGACAGACGGACAGACAGACTTTCGCATTTATAATATTAGTATAGATTAGTATAGATATAGATATTAGTATAGATAGTATGGAAGTATGGATATGTTAGTATGGAAATATTAATTCACTAAATCTGGAAGCACAGGGTGAGTTTTAATGATGGTTTTAGATTTAGCGACACTGGAACTGGCATTTGGACGGAATTAAGAGATGGAGCCTGACCATGGAGCAGAAACCGTCTGATTACCATATACCATTTTACGGGAGAACAAGATCAAAAGCATGATTCTGTTTTATTAAATTTTGTTTCTGTTATGAAGGGTAATTTGAGCTTACAACCTAGTGCTATTTTTGAGAAGTATAACTTACGCAGAATGAGTGTGTCAAATGATTTACGATTAAAATCGAATGAGTTTCTTTCGACGTTATCGAAGAGTCGAACGGTTCATTTGACTAACAGGTTAGTGAACCGATCTCAAAAATAGCTAAACAGCTCCGAATGAATTAATTTCTTCTTATTCTTTAAGAGAGGTGGGACATTATGTAAGGAGTAGTCCGTCTGGGGAAGTACCTCCACCCTACAGAAGACCGCAGCCAAATAGCACTGTGATGCAGTGTTGTGTTCCTGCTGGTGAGTAGGGTCGCCAGGCTCTAGAGGGTCGCTGTGCTGACAGCGGACAGGTCGGCAACGCGCTCGTAATATCTCCGGTGTTGCAGGCGTTTATAGGCTACGGTAACTATTTACCATCAGGTGGGCTTTACGCCTGTTTGCCTACTTAGTTGTATAAATAAAAATAAAAAATCTGGTATTTTCTGTGGCGCCATTCAAAGTATTTCCTCATTCCAGGTCAATTTACACGGGGAATCCTAAAGACCATTTCCTCAGGACTTAGCAAGCCCTTCAGCCAGCTCATGACAGGGATCAGGGACATTGGTTCCCTGGACAGCGACAAGGGTTTCGTTGGCAGTCTGGCCTCAGGAGTCACCAGTGTCGCTAATGTCGCTAATTCCGTGGTTGATGCTTTCAAGGATCGGGTCCAGGCTATTTATCCAGGTAAAACAACCAATATTTGAGGAAGTACTGAATAGTTTGGTTGGGATCCAAATGTGCAAGGGCCATTAAAACCAAGGCGCATCCTTTATCCACACTTCTTGCCCGGTGACCTACACTAAAGAAGACCTCAAGGCAGTTATAGAGACCAGCTTAAAAATGGTTAGTTTCTGGGTAAACTTTTTTGGCTATTCGACGTGGTGGAAGGATAGTCTGGAAACCTGAAGAGAATAGGCAAGAAGATATCTTGGAAACGGAAGGCCTGAGATTGTCAGGCCGGGAAGAGATAGTAAGAAGTAAAAGAAGATTGTGAAGAAGGCCAAGTAAGTTGTAGCGCCCAGGCAGTAAGTAATATCCAAACTCTATTACCCATTTTTACAGGGAAACCAAGTCAATACTTAATCCGGGGTGTGATATGAATAGAAGTTAGTGACCAACACATGCAAATTTCTATTCAAGCTACCTAAAGGAATCCGCCATCTTCTGTTTCTTCTGAAATAGCTCAGAGGAGCTCAAGACAAAAATGCCACCATCAGCGATAACCCCTCTAATTAACAACAGTATTTTGGTTGTATTTCAAGCTTGTCTCTGCCCCCCCCCCCCCCCCCGTCTTTTTGAGAATTTAAGACACATAATGACTATCAGATGACGTCCACCACAGTTGACCTGAAGAAGGTCGCAGGCAAGCGTCTAACAGATCATTTTGTTATTATATATTTTGTTCATGTCTAATATTAGCCTTTAGTTGTCTACGAAGACCTTTTATTATTTACTGGCATCCATTCGCGATAGAAGATTATTTTGCCCTGTTCGGCGACTAAAATGATCATTCATATCGGGTGGGTTAAATGGTCCATCGACTCTGTGCAACCTGGTGGCAGAGTTTTTCGAAACCGGCTTTCGGTTTTTGACTTGGTTTCTTTAAAGACCACCAAATGGCACCAATGGCCTGGACCAACGGCTTAAAGTGCCTTCTGAAGCACTTTATTATCAAATAATCAGGTGATTCAAGCCTGCATTGTCCTAACCAAACTGGAAAAACCAAAACAAAGTAAGCTTTCCGTGGAAATCGAAACCACGACCGGTAGAAGGCGAACGCCTCACACACAAGACCACGGAGGCAGTTCAAAAATTAAAACTGACCGATGTTAATGATGACGACGAATCTTCCTTCAGGTACGGTGTGGTGCGGAGACGGCCACTCAGCATCAGCTCGGTCATCAGACCTTGGTCTATTCTTCTTCACGGACACCTGCTGTCGACAGCACGACGCCTGCAAACTGTACATCAGGGCTGGGGAGACCAAGTATGGGTTGACCAACACAGGGCTGTTTACTAGGTAAGTTGCTTAAGTTCAAGTTATCTACATTTGTTAACTTAGCTTTGTAATATTAGTGGAAATAGAATAAAGTGAATACGATAATTTTGCTTGAACTAAAAGTAAATAAATTTTGCACGTCTTCTTTACGAGTGTACACTAGACGACCAATTTTATAATACTTTTTCGCGAGCAAAATAAATCATTCTGATTCTGATTTAACTTTGGTCTATAACATCCGTCGGAGGACTTTTGCCGGGAAGTTGTGTATCGGCGAATGTATGAATGAATGAATGAACACTTTATTGCACCATTTACATACATTTAAGAAAAGATACAGCATTGAAACCAATTAACATTAAGAGAAATGAGTACAAAGGCGGACTTATCGCTATTGCAATCTCTTCCAGCCAACCTTATGGTAGAAAGGAGCAGAGAATAAAAAACAAACTTAAGCGAGTGGTGCAGAATGCTAAGATGTTATCTACAACAAAACAGATAATAAACTTACATAGATATTTTGTATATATAAACCTAAATAAAATACTTAAATAAATAAAATACATAAAACGAGTAGGACAGTAGTGACATAAAAAAAAAGAGACAAGCTTATTGAACCTTAGAAAGGTGAGACTTAACTAAATCTTTGAATGAGGCGATGGTTTGTGCTTTACGATTATCTACCGGGAGTGCATTCCAGAGACGAATAGCCTTAACCGTGAAGGACTTTGCATAAAAACGAGAAGTGTGGTCAGGGATTGCCAGATGAAGAGAGTTAGCGCTACGTACGTTGCGATTATTGATCTCACTAAGGAATTTAAAACATTCTTTTAGATACATAGGTGTAAAAGGATTAAATAGAATTGAGTATAGAAGGGAAAGGATATGTAAATCACGACGTAGTCTGATAGGCAGCCACTTGAGTTCCATGCGAAAAGCGGAGATGTGATCATATTTACGTAAGCCAAATATAAACCGGCGCTGTATTTGATTTTCCAAAATTTGTGTTTTTTTTTAGTGTTTGTGCATAATAATGGTGGATTTGCGAAGTATTCAAGCACAGTGTGTTGGGAAGTGAATGTTCGATTTTAAAAAAATATTTTTTACTTGTTATTAATTATTACTAAATACGAAAGTAAAAGCCATATAGAAAAAAAACATCGTCAGAGTTAACTGGCGTTGTGACACCACAAAGACAGTTTTCATGACAACTCGGAGGTCGTGGGTTCGATTCTCACGGGATGCTTATATGCATGTATATTTTCCTACATTGTTTCAAGTTTGTTTAGGATGTTGCAGGCGTGAACCTTTTCAATGGCATATCTGATTTAAATGACATCATATTACATGTATTAATGACGTCTCATATTTGCGTTAAAATTGGCGTTCGAAGGGTTCATAAGTTATAAAAACAACTTTAATAGTAGAAGCCAGTTCTTTGAAGCAGCTCCAAAAAGCAATATGGTCGTCTTGTTTTGAAATAGGTTCATTTTCGTCTTTTCGGTACATTTTACAGAACCGAGTTACTGGGCCGAGTACTCGGTTTTATGAAGGCAAAACCGAATAATACTCGGTATTCGGTTACTCGGTAAATGTCGTCTCTAGTGAAAAACATTAAATTTCGAGGGAAAATCATTCGACTCAACGATTTTGTATGAGTCATATACTTACATTCCAAAAATAGGTCTCCTGATTTGATATACAAAGTTGAAAATTGGAAATTTATCACTTTGTGACTTCTCACAGTTTTTTTACCTACAGACTTTATATAAACACTAGATTTTCCCCGCAACTCCGCTTGCGTCAAAAAATAGCCTAAGTTTGACCCCGGGTCTTAAAGTATAGTCATACCAAATTTCATCAAAATCCGTTCAGCGGTTTGGCCGTGAAAGCGTAGCGCAGACGGACAGACAGACAGACTTTCGCATTTATAATATTAGTATGGATGATGACTTTTAAAAACTACTGAATAAATAAATAATAATAATATCGTTTTGAAATAATTTAATTTAATGACCTTAATAAAATTGAAGCGGCATTTTTCAACAAAAACACAACTAAATACATTGTTACGCAATTTCCGGCTTTATAATGTGTTAAGGATTCACCCCTTCTAATTTTTACATCGCGATATGATGCGCAAATTGGTACCATCCGGTTTTTTTAGGCTTTTATTAATGCTGGCTATAATAAGTTATTTTTTGGTAAGTAAAATTAATAAATACGGTATGATAATGGCTCTTATCCGAGCGTTCTTTCCTAGTTGCGTCGTCAGTTTACGCTTCGGAGCCTAGGGTACGCTGTAAGTTCAATAACCAAACGGCTCCTATTACGGACTTAATGTGCCCCGTGTTCTTTTTCTTTACAAAAAAAATCAATAGGTTGAATGTTGCAAATTTCAAATAACTTTTAGTTACTAATCCACACTCCCATACTAATATTATAAATGGGTAAATCTGTCGTTTTTACGGCTTAACAGTGGAACCGATTTCGATGATGTTTGGAGCGGATGTAGTTGAAGACCCGGAGTCCAGCATAGGCTACTTTCGGGCGCAAGTGAAGCCGCAGGAAACTACTAGTTATCAATAAGGTATTAGGTATTTAATTGTGGCAACAACCCCTCAATTTCCTAAGTCCAGCAGTGAGCTGATTGCGGCTGAAGCGGCGATTAGGTAATTAATTGAATTTCAGAAATTAGTAGCAGAGACGCCAAATTGCGGAACTACTCGCGAGGTTTAGTCTCAAAGTTCAGTATGAAAATGATTTTGGTTAGACCAACATCAATCGATCATTATTGCATAATGGCGGTACGAAAAATCATAATAATTATAACTCGATGGAAAGGCCGGATATTATAGTAATCGATTGTCGCTTTGTGTAACACTGGAAATCCGTGATGCATAATCTGTATATGACTGTGTTAGTAGAGCGTAAACTGGATTCTTTTAGTGGGTTACATGGTCAATCGACCCTAAGTACCCTGGTGTCGAGAGTTTTTCGGCCTCTGATGACCATGTCGACCACGAAAATCTCGTTATAGGAGCCAAGACCAACGGCATAATGTGTCCAAAGCACGGAATCATCATTATTCAGACAATCAGGTGATTCAAGCTTGCAATGTCCTAACCAAACCGGAAATAATTTAACAAAATATGCGTCCCGTAGGAATCGAACCCACGACTTCCGTGTCGAAGGCGAACGCCTTAACCACTGGACGATGGAGGCAGTTACTGGATAATACAGGCTCCTATTACGGAGCTAGTCAAAATTATCTCTAATAGGGAACAGATGAAAATTAAAAAAAAAAGGCTTGGTTATTTTTCTGCTGGGCGGAATAAGGTTACTTTTCACCAGAAAAATATCAGATTATATCAAAAATATTATCTATTATATATATATATATATATATAATGAATTATATTTATTAATAATATTAAAATTTGATATTATAGGTGATAGAGTCATCTAAATAAATTGCCAGGTGGTGATTTCAGAACAACAATGTGAAATTTGATAATCTAGGCGAACCCAAGTGATATTTGGTTCACCTAGATTTTCAAGGTCAACTGCCTAACGTTTTGATAAAGTAGATTTCGCAAAATCATGATAATTTTTGCAACGCAATCTTTTTAACTTCTTCCCAAATTCTGTCAAAATCATTGCAAAACTCAACTGCTTAATTACCTGATTTAAACGATAAATACCTTACTTTTGTTGGTCTAATTAATGAAGGTCTAAAATTACTTTACGCTGTTTCGCGCTGTTAAGCAATTCCGTAAAGCCGATTTTATTAAATTTGTGCCTAGGTAATTAGGTATAGTCTTCACTTTTCCTTTCTTTTTTGTACACGCTAATTACCCTTTTCTTGTCATTTCCTCTCTTGGTCCTATTAGTGTCATTCTAGTAATTAGACATTTTAAAAAAGGTATTAAATATTTGTAAGCTGTGACTATCAGCAAAATCAAAGTAATTCTGAATTGCTGCTCTAACACTAACACCTTTATGTACTACCTATGTTTTCACAAATAAATGATTTGATTGATTGATTGATTGGGTCTGCTGGAAGAAATTGCTTTAAAAATAAGCAGCTCCCTTGTCTTTTCCACTTATGTATAATCCTTTGTATTTTTAATTGTGTACATGAATAAAGTAAAGCAGACAATTAAATTGTTTATTTGATAGTTTACAATTGTTAACAAACACAGTTTAAAATGACCGATGATGAATCTACCGATGTGGTACAAGCATAGGGGCATAAAGCAGTCAAGATCGTTATTTAAGGGTATTAAATTTAGTGGCTATTTTTTAAAATTAATTGACTGATACTAAAAATTAGAAATATTTTTTCTCATAATGACTTTATCCCTACCACCATAAAAGTAGTCAAGCGTTTTTAAATTTTCAGCTGTTCCCTATTATTTGGATGTTTTTTTTTTAAATTAACCTGTATTGTCCCACTGCTGAAAGGTCTCCCCCAACTCCTTCCAAACCTCTTTCTGTTCTGCCACCTCTGACCACCTAGCCTCGAATCTTCACAAGTCGTCGCTCCAGCGCATACTCGGTCTTCCTCTCTTTCGCCACCCTCAGGGTGCCAATTAGTCGATATTTAAGCCCAACGATTGTTATCTATGCGGCAGACGTGACCCGCCCAATCCCATTTAAGTTTGGCAGCTTTGCGTCCCACATCGGCGATTCCTGTCCTAGAGCGAAGTTTCAATTAATGAAGTTGGAATTAGGAGATGATTTCTTTTTATAACACACAATTTATCTACATACAAAAACACCGCGCCACGAAAACCTCGTAGGGTTTATCTGGGCTACGGCGAGTCGTCATACATACATTTTCTTCTGAAGATTTTTTTGCGTTTTGATATTCTTAGCATTTTGCTTATACGCATTTTGTAGTTCAGATGGAAGCTTATTTAAAATCTTGGTATTAGAGATCTTGTCCCATGAAGGTTGTTGTGTTGACAGTAAGCCACGCAAAGCTGGGTGTAAATAAAGGTCCAATGCTCAACAGTGAGCAGCTGCAACTGTACTCGTACTACTGCCAGTGCAATTAAAATGCCACAGAGAATAAACTTCAACTGTACATTATTAAGTAACTATACGGCGACAGCTGATAAGAATTGCGCAAGCGATTATCTAACATAGCGTGCAACGGTACTGCACAACTGGTTTGGCGACATTTATTAATAAAATTTTATTTATTTTCATCATTATTCATTTATCAAAGGTGACAGGAAAAGTCGGTAAGGGCCGGCCTCGGAGAAAATACTGCGACCAAATCGCAGACATATTAAAAAAGGGAGATGTCAGGAATACCCACTAGACCACGAACGAAGGCAGATATTAATATTATTATTTAATTATAAACAAACAGCTGTAACAGCTGATGTTTTTATTTATGCACCAATATCACGATAGTTTTCTGCATCCAGATTTTTAAAGGATATCACTGATGGTGCTGAGACCAGTTCTTCAGGCAATCTATCTATGTTAAAAAGTTTATTTGTCTATCTTTATGTTCAGAAAACATCACCAGGTGAAAATAGACACCTTATTCTCTGTTTTTTTCTTTTTGGTCATAGAGAAAAGGAATGAACGTTTTACACCTTTTTTTATTCTTTTTTATACAACTAAGTAAGCAAACAGGCGTACGGCCTACCTGATGGTAAGTGGTTACCGTAGCCTATGAACGCCTGCAACACCGGAGATGGCACGAGCGCGTTGCCGACCTGTCCGCTGTCAGCACAGCAACCCCTCTGGAGCATGGCGACCCTACTCACCAGCAGGAACACAACACTGCATCACAGTGTTATTTGGCTGCGGTGTTCTGTAAGGTGGAAGACCTTTGTGATTTTGTTTGAAATTGCAATAAATATAATTGACTATAAACTAGGTACACTTGTTTTTTAAAGAAGTTTATCAAAATATTTTAGAAATATCACCAAAATCTCACTTACCGATACTGGGTGAGGCATACTTTTTCCAAAATAGGGCTGCTGATTCAAAGGAAAGTTTATAGGCGTTAAAGTTTACACGGGTGGTTGCATGGAG
The DNA here is from genome assembly GCA_947363495.1 of Euzophera pinguis. NCBI lineage: Eukaryota > Metazoa > Arthropoda > Insecta > Lepidoptera > Pyralidae > Euzophera > Euzophera pinguis. The sequence goes on along the minus strand of OX376176.1, from coordinate 543,893 downwards.
CAATTACAAATAGGAGATGCCGTAAGCGTTTTGTAAGAAAGTATTTGTGAGGCTACACGGGGTGGAAGGCAGACGTGCGGGGTGTTTGGTTTCTACCGTAGCTCCAATCATGGAGCACGAGCAATGACAAGCTCCGCCCACTTTTGTGTCGGCGAGGCGCCAGTGATCACATCACTGCGCCATTTCAAACGGCATCTGATCGCTTCCCCTATTTAACATCTTATGCCGTTTGATCAAACATGATTTGCACGAAAACCTTTACTCGATTGTCCGTGTGCTCTATAGTTTGCCACATCAATGCATCAAAATCTCTAACGATTATATTGGTAAACGCGTTTTCTCGAAATATCGTAAGACCAAATCGTTGTAAATTCTAAGTATATTAATCTATACTATAATATTATAAAGCTGAAGAGTTTGTTTGTTTGTTTGAACGCGCTAATCTCAGGAACTACTGGTTCGAATTGAAAAATTATTTTTGTGTTGGATAGATCATTTATCGAGGAAGGCTTTAGGCTATATAACATCACGTTGCGACTAATAGGAGCGAAGAAACAGTCGAAAATGTGGAAAAAACGGGGAAACTTTTTCATCTTTGAGGGCTTCTGTTACGTGCGCTGCGAAAACCGTTCGAGATACCCAAAAATATATATGAAAGAATTATTCCTCTTTAAATTATCTAAAAAAATGTCCGCTACAGTATATTATCGGTCGGGAATCAAGCGCTGAACGTTCTCAACGTTTAGCTTCACAGAATGTAACTAAATCGTCTATAATAAGTCGTGGGTAACAGCTATAGGTAATTTATAATAAAGCTGAGGAGGTAGGTTTGTAAACAAAAAATAAATATGATTCCCAAAATAACTATTCCACGCGGACGAAGTCGCGGGTACAGCTAGTTTAATTATAATTTCTAAGCAAAACTTTTGCACAAATGATTTTAATATTAACGCGTAAAATATAAACTTAACATCAACTCATAACACTCCTCTTTTTGTCGTTAGTTAAATAGGTTTGTACCAGAAGTTTTGATTACCATTTTTCAGAATGAAAATGATATAGAACTATTAAGTATAACGATTTTATTTAACTCTTTTTTTAACAAATTAATTGCTTTCCGAAAAAACAGATAGACTTTAAATACCGAGTTAGAAATTTATTTTCGATCGTTCGTTTTGCTTTGATTTTTATCAAATAATTTTATAGATTTAGCATAAAATAATAGTACTTAGTGAATAAAACTATTTGATCTGACGATATTTGCGTTTACCTCTTAAAACTGTTAGAGATTTAGATGCATTGATGTAGCAAACTATAGAGCACACGGATTGTAGGTTTTATAGACAGTTGAGAAAAGGTTTTCGAGTAAATCATGTTTGACCAAACGGCATTAGATTTCAAATAGGGGAAGCCATCTGATCTTTGTAATTGCTCCATGGTTGAAACCCCAGGGCACAGCTAGTATTTACTAACTTAAGTATAACTTTGAAGGAAACTTAAGTTAAGCTTAACGCTACTTGTCCACATTACGTCAGGTTATGCGTTAAATATGCATTAGTTATGCAACTAGTTACTGCCATAACCGACCTTTATACAACCTGTGGTTAAAAATAACCCACGGCTTACATCGAGATTAGATCTAATATGTATGTTAAGATGGCATAGATGACCGACTTCTTAAAATGATTTCATTATCTACTTGATTTTCTCCATCAGAGCGTGTTTGTCACCTTGTTTCTCTGTCTGGCATAAATTATGTTTACCACACAATTTACAAATCAAATCAAACCAAATAATTTATTTGTGAAAACATAGGTATACATGAACATGCAGTTGTTACAGTTAATAGGGAACGCTATGTTTTGCCATTAAAGTATGGCGTACAAATATTCAGTCTTTTAAAAGATTAATACCATAATTCTAGTTATGTCAAACTGAAAATAAAATTTATATTATAATAGTATGTCAAAGTATTATAAATAATCAAAATTGTTATCATCATTCAAAAAGTCATACAAAAAAAAAATTGTAAAATTTTATAACTTAATAAAACGAAATACGAATACTTAATAATACGAATTATTTGTTTTATTCTGTACAATAAAGATATTACAAACAAACAAACAAACGAAATCTTAACATATTATTTGGTACGATAAGCTTGCTGTCAACTGTCATACAATAAAACTCTATTTCTTGGTTCTTCTCATACAAAGTCATTGTTACGCCATTTATCAAGAACAAGAGAATTAAACTTTTCAAATTAATTTTGTGATAGAAATGACAGAATATAGGTACGTAATAAATATTTAATCATATAATTGACTAGCTGTTTCCCGCATCTCCGCCTGCGGTATATAGCCTATGTTACTCAGGGTGAATGTAGATTTCCAATGGTGAAATATTTTTTGAAATCGGCACAGAAGTTTGAGTTTATTCATTAGATAAGATAAGATTATTTATTTATTTGCAAGAATACAGTGCATACATAGATCTTTAGTTAATTATAATTTCGTGTATTCCACTCTCAGATGAGTATGCGAAAAATGAAAATAAAAAAACAGAAAAAAAAAAAATATGTACCATTATGTCAGTAAGATTTATAAAATAAAATTATTAAAAAAATGTCAAATACTATAGATAGATACAAAATCTTTCATAAATTCATCAACACTATAATAACATTTAGCCATTAGAAATTCGAACAAATTTCACCCAAATACATCTAATTCTAATTCTTTATATGCTGAGGGTATATGGTTGTATATCTTAATTGCCATACAATATGAGTTCCTATGTGACATAGTCAGTGTTTTCATTGGCAAACATAATCTATCTTTGTGTCTTGTTCGCGATCCCTCATTATCTTCATGTTTAATAAACAAATATTCGTGTTTACGTACAAAAAGACACATTTCTAAGATATATAGACAGGGCAGAGGAAGAATAGAATGCTTTTTAAAGAGCGGTTTGCAACTTTCTAGTGGGCCTATTACAAACATACACACAAAAATACAAATCTTTCCTCTTTATAATATTAGTGTAGATATTGCCAAAAGCGAGATCAGTACTTAAATATTTTTTTCTTTTTTAATCGATTTTCATCAAATGTTGGAAAGAGTTTTTTTTTAAATTTCAGATCACACTGCACCTGCGACATGAAATTCCGCGAATGTCTCCGACGCACGAATTCCCTCGTGTCTGCCCAGATCGGGCTGACCTATTTCAACGTGCTGGGCCCTCAGTGCTTTAGACGAGCTCATCCTATTGTCAAATGCTTGAGAAGGACTAGGTATGTGTCACAAAATCACTGTGTAACAGATTTTTTTTTTATAAACTTAAGTAGGCAAACAGGCGTACGGCCCACCTGATGGTAAGTGGTTACCGTAGCCTATGAACGCCTGCAAAACCGGAGATGTCACGAGCGCGTTGCCGACCTGTCCGCTGTCAGCACAGCGACCCCTCTGGAGCCTGGCGACCCTACTCACCAGTAGGAACACAACACTGCATCACAGTGTTATTTGGCTGCGGTCTTCTGTAGGGTGGAGGTACTTCCCCAGACGGACTACTCCTTACAAAATGTCCTACCTCTCTTAAAAATAAAATTATAAAAATGCCTTGAAGCATTGCCTAGAAGTTAGTGTGGCGACAGCAAGTAACGACGCAACAGATGGCGCTAAACAGAATAATTGTAAAGCTACATACATTAAAAGATGCCAAAATTCATACTAATATTATAAATGCGAATGTCTGTCTGTCACGCTTTTGATGAAATTTGGTATGAATATAGTTGAAGACCCGGGGTCAAACATAGGTTACTTTTTGATGCAGGCGAAGCTGCGGGAAACAGCTAGTTGATAATAAGGATTGGACCAATAATACAACATCCGACAGAACATCTTCGAAGATCGCCAAATTAGTAATTTTGTTTTTATAGTTGGTGGTGGTTATGATTTCGAAAAAATGTAAATTCGCAACGTACATACACATTTTATAACACAATCTGACATCGTATGTAATAATTATGCAAGCGAGGACTTTTGGCGGGAAACTGAAAAGAGCAAATTCGGCTCTGTATTTTATTTTCCAAAATTCGTGTTTTTTTGAGTGTTTGTGCATAATCATGGTGGATTATTATTCGCAGTGTCCGAGAATAAGCGTGAGTGTTGTAAAGTGATACAGTGTTTGATTTATGTGATTTTCATGCTTGTTGCCAAAAGCTCCTAGTAATTGCTAAATGCAGTTTTTCTACCACTTCACTTGGCTGATTCTTCTGACAAGACTTAACTAGGTACCGACTAGACTTTCAGACTTGACTAGGAGTTGATGAAACCACACTGTAGGACTGAAGAAGATAGAAAAATTAAGAAGGGCTATAAAGGACTTGTATCCAAGCCCGTAAAATCCATTACTAAAAAAAATATATGTAAACTGAATTAGTTATTATGAATTACGCACATAAAAACATTTGTCACAAGCACAATATGTTGACGTAATATCCCACAATCAGAAGCCCTATTTTTAAAATGTGTGGCATATTTGTCGAATGAAAATCATGCGATATCGAACGAAAATAATTCGATATCGAAGAAATATTATTCGACTCGCCGAATTTGCGTTAGTCGCACTTTGTAAAGATGGCACTCCTGAAAATACCGATTACCACCGTGATTAAATATATCAATTTTTCAGCTGAGTGACGTTCACTCTACATTTTTTTTTAGTAATGGGTATTTACGGCCGTGGATACAAGTCTTTTATGGCCCTTTTTTTCAATCTTCTTCAGTCCTTTACATCTAATAAATAAAACCCTTTTTATTTATTTTTCAGGATAACAGGACAAAAATGTGAAGAATACGAACTGGACTACACGAAGCCCAAAATGTGGCAGTGGTTCGATAACGAGACATTCTGAAACAACAGCAGTATAGAGTGTCGAATATTTTTCTCTTCCTATCCGTCCAACTATAATTAAAAAAAAAAAACGTTTAGTAAAAGTTTTAGATAATCGTTACAGTTAAAATCAAAACTTCATTCGGTTTTAATTTTAATTAGTTTTTTTTATTGTTCCATTAATAACTCATTTTGCGGGTTTATCCCTATCTATACAACAGCCAAACTTAACCATAGAAATAAAATAAACAATGCCTAATAGAACAACTATCCCAACAGAGACTAGGCCCATTTAGATGGAGAGAGTTTCTCGCACAATCCTGTACGAGAATCGTTAGGTAATTCTCGCAAGCAATAATTGCCATAACATCGTATCAAAATGTTAGACGTCAGACCATTAAATTGCTATAAATTTCAGATTATTTAATTCACAATGAGTAGTCTCGCAAGTCACAAACCCAGTCTTCTTAACTAGGGTTGAAATATGAAATGATTTTTAAATGAAAATGTGGTGAAGGAAAGTTTGGAGGAATGTGGAATGATGCAAGTATCGTTACAGGGTGTAAATCTAGAAACCTCTGTTGCTCAGAACAATTGTGCAAAAATCAAACAATTAATTTATTACAGTTGAAATTCTCCCAACGGTTTAGGTTACACGAGTACTATTTTTGAGATCTATGCTATGACTCAATCAAAATCGTGTACCTATTCTAATGTATTTCGATCGAAATAATCAGCGAACATCATTCGACTCGCAGGTTGTCTGTATGTCACAGGTTTTAAAATTCGAAGAGCAACAAAAAAGAAAGAAATAGACGTGCTTATAGAAAATACACCGTGAAATTTTAGTCGTTTTGGACCCATCGTCCAGTGACACCATTCATGCAACCGAACAAATTTCCTTAAGGTACATATATAGCTATCGAAACATGAAAAACAAATTTGGACTTCCCATAGTAAGTTAGGTCACGTGATGAAACATTTTGTATCGGAGGTCCAAAAATTAACTCCATATTTCGACCCATGTATCTTGGGGAAAGTTGTTCAGTTGCATGAATGGAGTCACTGGGCGATGGGGTCCAAAACGACTAAAATTTCACTGTGTATAACCACCCTTTTTAGTACTAACCAAAAATTATAATAAACTTAAATTAGGTTTAAATACTTAAAACATGCCCACTGCTTGGCCACCCGGCCGAGTAGGGCCAATTTCTAATGATATTAAAGAAATTTAATTATATTTAAAAGTACAACGGTAAACTTTATTGTGAATATTCTTATATCTCTCGAAATAATTTAAATAAATTGTAAATAAGGAATAACTTTATTTTATATGTTTAGTAGATAAGTTAATATTAATACTCATTATTATTATGATATGAAAATACTTAGTAGATACCATTATATTAATTAAATTCAATTAATTCAATAGGATAACACATTGCTTGTTTTGTCATTTTTGTATCTAAAAAAAAAATGTTTATAAATAAAACAACAAGTTGTTTTAATCATTTTATATTAGAAAACATCAGAATACATTTCGAAATATTACATATAATAACAACAGATAAATCGTGTAGTATCTATAAGTAAAACATAAACGTCAAAAAACTAAAAACTTCGGAATTTGCCGTGACTACGCTGAATCTAAATTTTGTGTTATTTACTCAGATTGTGCGCAAAAGTTTATCAGATATCTGTGTATAATAAGATATGTATATTATCAGTTATTCAAAATGATATTCCGATGGTACAGTCCTTTTGTATTTATTTTTTAATTTATTCATCTATGAATATTGAAATTCTATGTATGATTATGGCATCTGCATTAATATTATTAAAAGCCAATAAATATTATGATAATGTTGAATAACTTGTGTATTATTTAAATAATATCAAACACGTACTCGCTCATTGTAATAAAAAAAAAATTACAAAATGTGATCGTATTGATTGTTCTAACATAAAATTAATAAAGTAAAAATTTGATGACTGATTTAACAAAATTACATTGCATAAAAAATGTTGTATATCAACAACGGTGTACGTTAGAAAAAAATTAAATAGGTACAAAATGTTGTGCGAGTGTTAATAACTGAATTTTTTTTTTTGTTAAAGTAACGATTTTTACTGATTTCCTGGTATTGAAAAATATAATGCCCAACCTTAATTAATTTCAAATGGATCGTAACAGTAAATATCTAAAATGTAATCTCCAGCTTCCAGCGTTATTTTATGTTTTACAATACCAGTCTAAAACATCTATAATACATATATAAATCCAGTAAAATATTAAAACCACACAAAGTGAAATTTCACATGGACATACGTACGTAAACTTGACTATTTTTAATAATATAAAATTCTACAGTAAGCTACGCCTACTTATCTATGAAAACTAAGGGTCTATCAATATTGCTTAACGTGGTCCAATGGGAATATTTTAGGCATGGACTTGGGATTGGGCCTAATGAAAGGGAGGCCTAAATATGCCAAAGTCTTGGTGAACACCTTTTTCTAGCTGGAAAGTGCAAGAGCGACAGCAGTAGAAGTAGATATTGTAGCAAAAATGTATTGAGTATTATCATTTAAACAAAAATATTTTAATGTGGTCAAAAATATCTATATATCAAAATCAAAAATATATAATTAATCACAAAACTAGAATAAATTATTTATAATTCCTACTTTTTACACTGAAAAATTGTTTTATGAATACTATTCATACCTAAAATATAATATTTATTTACGTGTGAATTCGATAATACAAAATGAATAGAATCCAATGGTAGTTTTAATTACGTTATTAGTTAATTTAAATCTTTGTACAGGATATAATATTATTACAGCGGCTGTTAATAGTTAGGTACAGCTTAAATTTATAATTGTTCTATGAGAATCTAATTTCATCCCATTATTGTCATTTTATTGGTTTTGACGCCATCAGATTTTTTCACTAAATTAAGTACGTGGCGAAGTTGAAGAAATTAATAATCTTAGTTTAGGTAAGACGTAATTAAACATGCAAAATTCAAATTCTTGATATGCATGGCATGGAATAATCATCCTAGAGCTGTATTACAATATTTTTACGTTTTTAAACGTCATACAACTCGAAAAAATGTGATAATATTATTAAAAATTATTTTATTAAATTGTGACAAATTTAATATTACCATGAATAAAAACATATTTATTTATAAAAATGCGCTAAGTTTACTCTACTGCTGATAAGATGGGTCTAGGCTAGGACTAGGATGGTCCAGGAAAGTCCAAGAGAAAGGTTTAGTTGATTGGTGTTTCGTATTGGACCCTGGGATTAAACATCGTAATTATCTATAATATATTTGATAAAAGTCTTCTCAGAGGCTTTTTATAGCCACCCACAATCATACATATAATAAATATGGAATGTTTTGGCAGTTTGGAATACGAAATATTAAATTGTGATTATTTCATATATAGAACCTAACTGCCGATATAAACAACGATGCCACGTCAAAAATGGTATACTATTAACACCAATAAAAGAGTGAAAATACATCTAATACTTACACGTACATACTAGTAATTCAGATATATTATAATATACCTATAATATAATAATATTTTCTAGCGTCTATTCGTTTCGCGTCGGCTACAAAATAATAACACTAATAAAATAAGGCAAATGGGTCTCACGGAGGGATCAAATAATTATATTTTACTAAATATCAGGCACTCAAATTGAAACCATTATTATATAAATAAATTCTTAAGGTCTAAAGGCATCACATCTAAAAAACTAAACAGGTTTCTGAATCAATTTAGTATCTATGAGTGTATTTGAGGAACATTAAACTTTAATTTTGGCATTTAATGTTTTGGATGGATTATATTTTGTTTTTTTCTTTTCGAATTCTGCATCAAAGATTGCCATAATTAAATATTCTGTCGCCATTCATTTATATTTGTTGCCAAAGTTCCTTCAACATCTTACCACTAACCTAAATGCGAAATATATATTAATTGTCATGCGTAAACTGTGTCCAAATATTTACTTTATTTACCAAGCTGTTCATCTTTCTAATGTTTTGCTATAGTAACTTGCAATTTTTCAAACCAAAATGCCTATCTTCTAATTCGTTTCGCTCAATTATGTCAAGCTGTGGACCCAATAACTTTTTGTCAGCTAGGTTTTAAAACCAAAAATACTTTTGTCTATTCCTACACTAGAACCACGCTTCTCGGTGGTTGTGTTACAAAAAAGTTAATAGAATAGAAAACGAAAATAAACTGTTAGGAATAGTGTTAAAACTACTTGGTGTTTTCGTCCTCTTGCATAGAAGATATAGTTTCATCTTCACTTTTTATTTTACCTGTTAATAAAGCCCAAAAAAATTAACTTTTAATAATAGAATAAATTATTAATAAATTAAGGAAACTTTATTTCTTCCTTAATACAAAATTTTCTGTGTTGATATATATTAAATACTTAAAAATTTACTAATATACATAAATACTGATTATGCATTGAACTTTCTTATTTTATAGCAATAAATAAGTGAAAATAATTTTTATATTATATCATGAACGAATATTGTAAGAAACTGTTATACTACTAAAATGTATCTATAATACAATCACATCACTTTTATGTCTGATCATTTCTCATTTTATAAATACAGTGAACATCTTTTAACTTACGCTACAATTATACATAAGAGTATTAGAGAACTTATTAAATTAAACACTAATTACATTTTTTTCATAATACGAATAAAAGAGTAATTTACTCGTATAAAATAATAAATTGTAAGAAAATATTTAATTAAATAAAAAAAATTAAAGGAATATTACTTCCATTTTCTATATGTTTCAAATTATTTCAAACAATATAGATTGATTTCCAACAAAAAAAGAAATACTATTTCACAAAGTTTATAATTAATAATCTACATACACATATAAACATTAGGTAGGAGACATATATTATTAGGATCACATAAATCTTTACTATATCTTTAATACGTCTATAATACTTTTCAAAACCATCTCTAATAAGTACTTCCCTATGATATTGCATTCTTACTATATACCAATACAGTCCAGTTACATAATATTACGTACAAAATGTCAAAATTTTTGTTCTAATAAAAATATTGTTGACATAAATATGAACGAAATCATTTTCTAATTTATTTTTTATTTTAATTAATCTTTTAACCATCAAAAATTTTATTAGTAATTAATTAATTACATACGGATTTATGATTATATTTATGAAATTGCAGAAGCAACTTGGTTTTAACTCTAACACATCTTGCATTATGGTCATGATGATCGATCATATTTATGTAACTAAAATGTCGATAAAATGCACCAACAATAATACTACATTCCTGTTCCATCTATTTTTAATTAACATGTCTAATACTAATACTTCCATTCGTTAAGTTTATTTTCCAATATCACGTTTAGTTTCTACAATCCTTGATTAATTTCTATAAAATAATATTAGAATTAGATAATGCAAATGTTCATTAAAAATAAAATAATACTAAATGTGTAAGCATGTTTTTTTCTAATTCTAGTAAATTAGTTAGTTAAAACTATAATTTAGGTCACGTAAAAAATTTAAAACGCTTTAATTTATAGACATTGATCATGATACATTTTCTTTTATTAAATTTATTTTGATGAAATAGATTTTCATATGTAAGAATTTTTTTCGTTGATCAAGGGAAGTAGAAACCTCAGTGTGTTATATTACAACAAATATTAGGATTTTAAATCGCATGCCAAACAGTAATTCTCTTCGTCATTTCGTAATTCAATCAATTAAAGAAATGTCTTAATTATATTCCGCCGACCCGTCACTTTGTTGTTTTAGCTTTACATATTTTTATAATGCATTGTTTTATTACAATTATTGAAGTCATTATTTTACTGTTTTTATAATAAGTTGGCAGACAATACTAAAGTTTATTTCATTAATAAATTTTCTAAAATGTTCGCAATTGAGTAGCAACTAGCAGAATATTAATTTGTAGGTTTTATCGAATTTTTCAAAATATTTTTGTTCAATGTAAAGATGTATTTTGATTTTTTCCGGTGTTTATTAATTGTCGAATTAAGTTTCTTTCTAGTGTTATATCGTGTACATATTCAGTTTTAAAATGTTTTGTAAATTTTAAAAACATTTAAAATATTGTATATTGTATCAGGTAAATTAAATCTGAATATATCTATCAAGTGGCAGCAAGGTTTCATTGAATAGTGGCGCTCAAACTAATGGAAAACTGCCGATTAGTTATTTGCGATACCATATAAAATATATTGCGAATAGTGCTGGCACAAAGGCAAATAAAAGAAGCCGATTCTTAGCTTTTTGTACTCCCAGCTCATTTTCACTGTCGCAATATAATAATAAAAAACAGAACAAACTACAGAACTTGTTACTTATTAAAAATATTTTTAATTGTATCGTGGTCAGTTTCATCTATTTGTTAAACTTAAAAAACCTCTGTCTCTGTTGTTGCAGGCGTTAATAGACCATAAACCTGTTTGCTTACTTAGTTGTATAAAAAACTCTAGAGGGTAGTTTTCCATTTAACACCGGCGCCATCTATCGGAATCTCCAGAAACTATTTCGTAAGTTTGCAACAGTTTAGGCGTAATCGGTAGCGCAGTCGAAGAACGGGAAGCAGGCGACGGGCTCGGCGCTCGAGTGCTAGAGGACGTGAAGGTTCTCGCAGGACTTCGATTTCGAATCCCGTGCCCATACACGACCGAGTAGACCTCGTACCTGTAAAGTCAATATTTTTTTGTAAAGATTGAGAAAATAGGATTAATCCGCTTGAGACACCCAGGTGATAATTATCACCCGGGTTAAATTCAAATTTCATTTCATTTTCATAAATTTTTTGTATTCTAAAATCACCCGCTGGCAAACCGTCTGGGGTCTCAAATTTCTCAAAAATGCAATATTATTTCTGTGATAAGGTTATCGCTTGATAGACAAGCATGGAAGAATTACTATACTTGTACTACTTAAGCAATGCGAAAAGTTGAAAAACAATGTGGAACGTTGGAAATCCTCTAAGAACCCTTGCAAGACAAGTCTAAAAATATCAATAAGACCAACGTCATTTCACACGGGAAGACATATCCTATGCATGAGGCAGAAGGTCTACATTACCTTGACACTAGCAGACAGCCTGGTCCTCTTCCTGGGCGTGCTGGCGGCTGAAGCGGGCGCGGGTGCGGGGGCGGGGGGCTCCGCGGGGAGCGGGGATCGGTTCCTGTTGCGATTCTTACGAGAATTGCTGCGTTTCCTGAAATAGGCAAGGGCAAGTTCAGCCATTCTTGTCACAGATAATGTTAAACTTTTATATTTTCTATGGTGCAATTACAGAGTTTTTGCTTTCTTTTTCATTTACATTCATATCTATCAAGTGGTTTTGACCTGATGGAAAATGAAGATGACGATGAAAAAGTTGGTTATTCTGATAGATGTTGTCAACCTAATCATTTTATATTTTCGGCACCAAAGCTGTATGAGTATTGTACTTTATATAACTTTATTACTATTAAGATTACATGCAACAGGTATAACTTATGGTATACTATATAATAATGCATAGCCTACCAGTTTAAATTTGAGTTAAAAAAATAATATTTCCATACATTTTCGAATTAATGAAATTAATATTTAAAACCTGTTACAGCTTTGGTGCTATAGTAATAAATGATAAGTAAACGGTCAAATGGTACAGGTGATCTAGCGGGATATTTTAGTATCATTTGTACAATCAATTGTACTAATGGGATAATTCGGTACCATTTGTACCACCAATGGTACTGCTTAATTGTACAGGCGGTCCGGCGGCGTAGAAGCCGAACGTCTATCAGACTCAAATCAAAGAAAAGTCAAATCAGAACAGAAAAATAAATAGGTAATCAAACTAAGGAGTTTGCAAACCCCATATCATTTAGATGCTATTAAAGATTTAAAGTTTAGCATACTTGACTCGTTCAGCATGCTGCTGTTTCAGCCGGATCTGCGTTAGAAGCCCCACCAGGAGCTCATCGACGTTGTGATTGATGCCGACTGATGTCTCGATGAATTTGCATTCGTAAGACGTGGCCAGGGTTTTGCCCTCTGAAATAGAAAGTTAATTATTTATCAGTGGTTTCGATTTTTTTTGGTACGGGCACACCTTTATTTAAAGGCATATCATCTTAAATGCCTCCGTGGTCCCGAGGTTAAGACATTGGAATCATTAGGACAGGTCTACGTCCAACAGTGGACTGACTGCGGCTGAAATAATGATTATGATGAATACGGTTTTCATCGCGTTTATTATTTACTTACGACCGTGTCTATCTGTGACTATGAATGCTGAAAATGTTTAAAATGTTATATGTTAATAATAAACGCGATAAAAACAGTAATTAAATAGTTAAATTTTATGTGTAACAATCATTAGACATTTTTAACAAATTATATTATTGTTTAACTATAACCAACATGGTCTCTGACTGAGCAATGCTCCGTATTTCTTGAGATCAAATCAGAAATGAGGAGATCAAAAAGAACAACAGTCATCGACATAACCCAGCGGATTAGTTCTTTGAAGTGGCAGTGGGCGAGGCTCATAGAGCGGAGAACAATCAAATGCTGCGGCACTATTTTTTCTTCTTCATTTATTTATTTATTATCAAAAATACAGATTTTTTACAAACATGCAACCCAAAAACCACGCAGGTTTGCCCGGATTGCATCTTAGTCTACGTTCAATCTAAACAAAAATATAAAGCAAATAACAATTATGTACATAATAATCATTTCCAACGTGAATCTATATTGATTATACATGTGATTGCGGGCGATACCGCAGGTAAGTGTTCGTATACATACTTTATCTATAAATATCTTAACTGCCATTAATTCACGGTTTTCGATGCATCATCTACAGGCTGTTCAAGAAGTGCAATTTAAGTTTGCTAGTTTGTAGATATGTTGTAGTTCTTTAAGGCCTATGATCTCTTTCATAGCCAAATGTTTGGTTTTACTGTCGGCAAATCAACAACCGATGCGGGAAAGGCTCTCACCACTCATATTTGCACCGCCTGGGAGGAGTCTTAGGATGCTATTAGAGTGTTTTGTGACCTTTCCAAGCATTCGATTGTGTTGATCATGAGACACTTCTGCTCAGACTTGCACATTATGGTTTTGAAGCTAAAGCAGTAATTGACTTCATATTTAAGATAGGCTTGAGACTGTTGACATAAATAACGTTAGGTCAGGCGGTTCAACATTGAAGATAGGCGTTCCCCAAGGCGCGATACTAGGACCCTTACTCTTTTTGATTTTCAAAATGGATCGCCATAGTGGAAGTGCCGACCATGTGAATGATGCATTGTCCACAATATCAAATTTGTCCTCCGCCAACAAATTAATACTAAATGCTAATACGACCCAATGTATTAAATTTTCTCTACCAAATGTGAGACAGACTCAAGAAGATATAATGTTAAATGGAGGAAAGTTAGTTCTTGTAGATGACACCACCTTTCTAGGAATCAAAATTGATTCGAAATTGCAATGGGGTTCGCACATTTTAACTCTTGCGAACTTAAAACTTAGCTCTGCGGCATATGCTGTCAGAAAAGTCAGACAAATAACAGATGTTGCAACTGCTAAGCTAGTTTACTTTAGTTACATTCATAGCTTAATGTCTTATGGATTACTGCTTTGGGGAAGGGCACGTGACATACCTACAGACAATATTTACCTTACTAAAGCGAGCAGTTCGTACCTTCTATGGTTTAGCTCCAAGGGAATCTCTTAGGGAATTGTTTATCGAAATTAATATCTTAACAGTAGTTTCACAATTTATATTTGAAGTTATCATGTATACGAGGAAAAATATTACTACTTTTATAAAGAACTCTGATATTACTGATAGACCTTAGCGCAATAAAGATAAATTATTTTTACCTTCTTAAAGACTGTGTAGGATTTCTCTAGACTCATTTGTGGGGAACTATATACGTTTCTACAATAAGCTTCCTGAATCAATCACTAGTTTGCCTGATGGACAATTCAAAGCCCATTTACATTTACTTTGTGAAAAGGCTTACTTATAGTACTGGGATTTTCGTGTAATGACCGGAATGTTGAAATTAAGCTTGGCGCAGAGTCCTCAACAAATTGACATATTATTATGTATTCTGTTTTTACATTTGTCATTTTTTTATTTTCTTTTTATTAAATTTTTATTTATTTGAAATAATCTGCAATCACAATAATAAGTTAATGTGGAAAATGTTGACAAACATGTGAATTCATTAATTTACCTAGTTAATTAAGGAAAGTTTTTTTCATATTTGTAAATTGATGTTTTGAAGAAAATGCTGCAGTGGAGTTTGTGGCGCCGCTTCTTCTCCACTTGCACTTTGGAAGTGGTAGTAAACTTAATTTAAGCAAAATGACGTCAATAAGTGATATTTATATCCTATATTAAAAATAAACGATTTCATTTCATTTCGAACCGACGGCCGATGGGGCAGAAAGGTTCTCGAATGGCGACCACGAAATGGCAAAACGGACATTTTGGAAATCATTACGAGAGGTCAATGTACAACAGTGGACTGACTGCGGCTGAAATGATGAGCCAGGATTTAATAAATCAAGCTAGGCAGAGTAACTAAAATCAACTGTTCAGTATGATATAGCTAATGTTCATAGATAAATAATTGGTCTCACGCTCGCTCGACTAGATACCGTCGGCGTACTAGACAAATGCGGCAACCAAAACTACGCGAATTCGGCGTACTACCGCGTCAGTCACGCCGCAACCGATAAGTGAATCGTCGAGATTTAATTAAATTTTAGTTTAAAAACAGAAGCAAAATGCCAGTTTGCGTATTCAAACTATGTACAAGAAATAACTCTTTCTCGTTTCGTCTTTGCACATTGTCTTACACACACTACAATAAAGTTGCCGCATTCTGGAAACTGATTTTTCTTCATAGCGCGGTATCTAGTCGAGCGCGCGCGAGACCAATTATTAATCTAAGCTAATGTTATAATTCTTTATGCAAATAAATTTCATTGTATTTTTATTCACATCGTTTAAGTCACATTCATTTCTCTATGGCCACAAAGGTTTTTGCGGCACAATCAAAAAAATATCACGCACGGCTTGCTACGATATTATTTCGCATGGTTGGTCAAAGCCCCGAATTGTGGAATAAATTTGAAATTTAATGACCGTGTTAAAGATTTATTTGACATGTACTGTCCAACTTATTTAGCCAATGATCTTACACTTAACAGTCATACATAACATAATTTCTCTTAAAAAAAAAAAACAAAATGGGTTATACGGCCATGGACACAAGTCCTTTATCAAATCCTAGTCAAGTCTTAAAGTCTAGTCGGTAGTCAAGTCTAGTCAGAAGAATCAGGCTAAGTGAAGTGGTAAAAAAACTGCACTTAGCAATTACTAGGAGTTTTGGCAACAAGCATGAAAATCACATAAATCAAACACTGTATCACTTCCCAATACTCACACTTATTCTTGAACACTTTGCGAATAGTAATCCACTATTATTATGCACAAATACTCAAAAAAACACAAACTTTGGAAAATAAAATACAACGCCGATACTGCTCTTCACAGCTTCCCGCTAAAAGATCAATACTTTATCTCTATTGATTAAGAAATAAGGTAATTTTTAAGCAACAACCTTTACGCATAGATTATAGGAATCTAGATAGAGTCATCCAACAATTTTGTATGCGTCGCTTTGTGTCCAAAACTGAAACTTTTTTAATTTTCATTATTTATTTATTTATTTTACATTTTCCAAAAATTGATACAAACAAATTAAAATGATTGCCAGGATGTATGTTTAATAACAATTCTTGTAGAAATATAGTGTTTAAATATTGTGTGTTATTTGTAGATAGAAATTCAGTTTTCAACTACAACATACAAAATCATTCGACTCACTGTTTATATAATAAAAATATATATTATGTGTATGTAAATATATATGTGTTCTGTGACCTTTCCAAGGCATTCGACTGTGATGATCATGAGACACTTCCGCTCAAGCTTGCACATTATGGTTTTGACGCTAAAGCAATAAAGTTATTGAATTCATATTTAAATGATAGGCGTCAGACTGTTGACATAAATAACGTTAAGTCAGACGGTTCAACGGATCAAGATAGGCGTACCCCAAGGCTCGATACTAGGACCCTTACTCTTTTTGATTTACGTCAATGACTTGCCTTACGCGGTTGAAAAAAAGGCTGGCATAGTTTTGTTTGCAGACGATACGTCTTTGATTTTCAAAATGGATCGCCATAGCGGAAATGTCGACCATGTGAATGATGCACTGTCCACAATATCAAATTGGTTCTCCGCCAACAACTTAATGCTGAATGCTAATATGACCCAATGCATAAAATTTTCTTTACCAAATGTGAGACAGACGCAAGTGGACGTAATGTTAAATGGAGGAAAGTTAGTTCTTGTAGATGACACCACCTTTCTAGGAATCAAAATTGAGTCAAAATTGCAATGGGATTCACACGTTTCAGCTCTCTCCAAAAAACTTAGCTCTGCGGCATATGCTGTCAGAAAAATTAGACAAACAACAGATGTGGCAACTGCTAAGCTAGTCAACTTTAGTTACTTTCATAGCTTAATGTCTTATGGATTACTGCTTTGGGGAAGGGCAAGTGACATACAGACAATATTTATCTTACAAAAGCGAGCAGTTCGTGCCATCTATGGTTTAGCCCCAAGGATTCTCTTAGGGAGTTGTTTAAAGAAAAAAATATCTTAACAGTAGCTTCTCAATATATATTTGAAGTTATCATGTATACGAGGAAAAATATTACTACTTTTAGAAAGAACTCGGATATAACTGATAGACCCTTGCGCAATAAAGATAAATTATTTTTACCTTCTTATAGACTGTGTAGGGTTAAAGACTCTTTTGTGGGGAACTGTATACGTTTCTACAATAAGCTTCCTGAATCGATCACTAGTTTGCCTGATGGACTGAGTTTATGTTTTGATATTTATTAAAATTATTATTTTTCTTCTTACTCTTTTTGACACCTACCGCGCACAATCTTTAATATCTTTACTCAAGTTTCCGTAAGGTTGTCTGGAAGAAATTGCTATTGCCATAAGGCCGCCTTTGCTCAAGGTTATTTTTCTTGTAATTGCTTGTATATAACAATGTATCCTTGTTGTGCAATAAAAAGTAGTTTTTGTATGGTAGGGACAATTTAAAGCCCATGTTAAAGATCTACTTTGTAAAAAGGCTTTTTATAGTACTGGTGATTTTCTTAATGACAGGAATGTTGAACTTAAGCTTGGTGCAGAGTCCTCAACAAATTGACATATCATTCTGTTCTTTTGACATTTTTTAAATTATTATTTAATTTTTGTATTCAAATTTTATGTAATTTAAATAATCTGACGTTTTGAAGAAAATGCTGCAGTGAAGTTTGTGGCGCCGCTTCTTCTCCACTTGCGCTTTGGAAGTGGTGGTAAACTTAATATAAGTAAATTGACGTCAATAAGTGATATTTATATCCTATATTGAAAAATAAACAATTTCATTTCATACGTATTTACCGAGAAAACTTTCGACCTCCCATCCAAAATCCTGAGTGTCAGCTGATGACTACATTTGTATG
The DNA here is from genome assembly GCA_947363495.1 of Euzophera pinguis. Classification (NCBI taxonomy): domain Eukaryota; kingdom Metazoa; phylum Arthropoda; class Insecta; order Lepidoptera; family Pyralidae; genus Euzophera; species Euzophera pinguis. The sequence goes on along the minus strand of OX376176.1, from coordinate 525,286 downwards.
GGAGATTGAAATATTTTTCTCAGGTTTCACAATTTTTTTCTTGAATGTTGTTTAATTTCACGTATCACTGTAATATAGTTTGGCTGGTGTTAAAATTTCACCCAGTATGTATGTACAGTCACGTACATTAACGTGTATGTATATATACACACATTGGTTCTTAAGTTATAAACAAGGTCTAAAATTTAATATGATTGTATATGTTATGTGATAATTAATACTAGCGACTGTTCTATTCGCATTATTTGGGGGTTAATCCAGCCATCGCGTTATTGTAGCATTATTAATCTATATATCATCATCATCTAGCATCACATTTACGAGAATTTTTTTTCCTGACAAATTTAACTATAATCTCAATAATCAAGAACTTAAAAAATGCAATAGCATTAGGGACTAGGAGTATTATTTGACAGCAAATTGTTATAAATAAAAAAAAAAAATTGTTTATTGCCACACAATTAAAAGTTTCTACAATAAACATGCAAAAAAAGTAAAAAATTAAAAATAATCATGAAGGAAAATAGCAAAGTGTAGCAAAGGGATGCCTCAGCTTGTGTCACCCTAGCCTCGACTGGAGTAACGCTGTTTGTCAGGCATCCCCACTCCCTGAGGTTAAAGTATGGGGGATATAGGTGTGGACGTGAGTCTTCAGAAGATGTCTGTGTGTCTAAAGACGGAAGTGACCTTATTATTAGATATATATATAGAAGATAAAAATTAGATATGTATAAAAAATAAAAAGAAATATAAAATCCTTATTATCTATCTTATTGACACAATCGTTAAAAATCTATAACTATTCTATTGATAATTAGTACAAATTCGTATCTATCCTATTAACTTAAGTACATAGCATTATATTGAGGTGTATGTGTAGTGTATGTGTGATGTGTATGTGTATATAGTGTATGGTGTGAATGTTGCATTCATTTACATTTGATATTTGTTAAGGGTTAATTTTGTAATTTATCTTTGTTCAAAATGAGTATCTACATTTTTTATAAATAGTGTTTTAGTTGAAGATCTTTCCAGCATGCATGCTTCAAATTTTCAGCAGCAAGTTGTTTTCTTTGAAGAGCACTCATATATTTGTTCTTAAAATTACTTCCATATAGTTTATTTCTAAGAGGAGGAGATAGATCGTTCCATATTTTTGTTATTTAAAGATCATTTTGACAATATCCATATCCATACTTATAACAATATTATCATTGCGAAAGTCTGTCTGTCTGTCTGTTACGCTTTCACGGCCAAACCGCTGAACGGATTTTGTTGAAATTTGGTATGAATATAGTTAAGGACCCGGGGTCAAACATAGGCTACTTTTTGACGGAGGCCTAGCTGCGGGAAACAGCTAGTAATCAATAAAGCGACTAATGGATTGGGATTTATTTTTCGAAACTTAAAAGACTTTAAAATTATTAACCCACTTGGAGTACGCGTCCCAGGTTTGGAACCCAATGTATAAAGAATATGTCGACTGTATAGAGAGTGGCCAAAAGAAGTTTATCAAACATCGCACGAAATCTAATACAACTGATTCCAAAAGTGAAAAAATATAAATATAAAAATGTTAGGCACGTTAAAACTCGAGATCGGCTGGACCGATTTGAATAATTTAGTTTTTTTTTGTAGAAGCTAACAGAAGGTTTAATTGGTTAGAAAATATTAAGAAATTGCAAGGAAATTATTAAAAACAACAAAATTATTTTCCCTTACAAATAAATATTAAAAATGGAGGGAGCGTCCAAATTTTTTCATGAATATGTACCTACATGGCACGTACCGATGATTTTTGCATATTTTTTTAATTACGGTTTTCAAATGCTGCGTCCGTACATTAATTAGACATTTTAACCTACTTTAAAAAAGAGTAGGATAAGTAACTCGGCTGTATTTCAATATTACGGTAGTATATAGTCATTTTGGGAGCTTTTTTTTTTTTGTAGAAGCGGACGGATACTTTTTTCTAATATGTTATACGGCCCTGAATACGAGGTTTGGCCTTTGTAATTTTTTTCATCTTTAAAAAAAGTATTTCACTCGCCGATTTTGCGTGAGTCAAACTTTTCAAAAAAAGCTCTCCAGAAATACCTTCACGACCTTTTTGAAAAACCCCATATTGTAGTCTCTCGGGAAAACAGTGTTACGGATAACGTGACCATACGTCCCGTTTGCAACGTGACCGTCCCTTTTTTTACGATTCATTGTCACGGTGTCCCCGAAAGAAGCTTAGGGACGCCAAATTGTCCCTTTTTCCGTTTGACGTACAGCTAAGCCCGCCGAAAGTAGTCAAATAATAATACATATTTAATGTGCATATTTTATAGGTCTTTTACTTTTTGAGTAACATATTTCGAATTTTTTAAATTAATTATCACAATAACTACTAAATAATTACTAAATTCGCTTTCAAAATAAAAGTCAAAATTCACCTCACTAGCATAATATCACCCTAAATCGTCATCTTTTTCCGTTTTCATCTCTTCTTTTATGTATGTTTATGTATGTATATGAATAGTTATGAATATTGTATGTAAATCTATGTATGTTTATTTAGCAGTTAAGTGTTTTTTTTTTATTTTTTTTTTTTCTCTCATTGTATTCTAAAATAATTCGCGCCGCACATAACTTTTCTGTTTTTCCTAATGGTTGACTGGGAGAGAATGCTTTTAGCATTAAGTCCGCCAATTGTAAACTTGTGGTACAATAAAGATTTATAAATAAATAAATAAAATAACTTATTTCCTGTTTTTTCGGGAAGGCTCGAAAATATTTTCACTTTATTTATTGGAATTAGTTTAGTCTCACATACTGAACTAACTATTACAAAGTAGTAAATAATTATTATATTTTGTTCAAGAAATTCCTGGTTTTAATTTATCTCCAACACTGTACACACGTCAAATTCGTGTAACATTTATGAATTTTATTATTCACAGGTAAATTGATTTTAAAACGAATGAAATTTTAGACAAAACAAATAATATTGTTTCTCTTTGTTCGCCTGTAATTTACTTTGATAAAATAGGAAAATTATGAGAGCGTTATTGGAAATTATAATTAATTGTAATTAAATTCCTTTTAAATTAATTTTCCAAGCGCTAGACCAATCGAACTTTTTGTTTACAGTTTACATATTGTTTTGAAGCAATTAAATGAGAAATACACTCCCAGAATAAAGGAGCTCGATATAAAATGAAATTGTTTATTTTCAATATAGGACATAAATATCACTTATTGACGTCAATTTACTTATATTAAGTTTACCACCACTTCCAAAGCACAAGTGGAGAAGAAGCGGCGCCGCAAATTCCACTGTAGCATTTTATTCAAAACGTCAATTTACAATTAAGAAAAAACTTTTCTTAATTAACTAGTTGAATGAACGAATTCGCATGTTTGTCAACATTTTGCACAATATTTTATTGTGATTTCAGATTTTTTAAATTAAATAAAAACTGAATAAAGTAAGCCTGCCACTAATAGTCAGTAATCATGTTTATGGCAGGTGTCCGAATCTCTATTACAATAGCCCAGTTTAAATCCATCCAAACTTCATAACCATAACCCATTTCATTTTTTTCACTCATTAGCAAAAATTCCTCCTCCTGCCCAGACCTGGGGGTCTACCGCCTAACTAGCGTCGATTTCAAGCCGACGTCGTATTCCGATTACGATGCCGATGCCGTCGATATCATTTCATTGGTACCGCGCAATGATAGCGGCGTCGCCTTGAAGACCGTCGAATACAAGTGAACGGAAAAAAGAGCGTCGATTTGCGATTCATTTTACTCAATTTAAGTACAATTTTTTTTATAGTACTTTGTTTTTTAATTTAATAATAATGTTAAAAACAACAATTATTGGTATAGTTTTGATTAAATAAGTAAAAAAAATTGATTGGAAGGTGGTACAATTGCGTATATATATATATAATTGTGTTTTATCACATTATCAACAAATGCGTTCCGTAAAACCGAACGGGGTAATATTTGACAATTACGAATTCATAACCTCACTTAAGTCACTTTGTTTATTGACGTGATTGTGTAGTGAATTAAAAAACAGTAAGTAAATAACTTGCTTTTTTGTTATTATATGATAAAACAAACATTTAACTAGTTGCACAGATCTCTGGGACTTCATTCCTTTGTAATTTGTAGATGCCAGCACCAAGAAAAGTGAGCCTTCAGCAGGTGGAAATCCTGCTGAATTACATGGAGGACCACATGGATATGGCGAAAGGGCAGGCCGCTGACACCCCACAAGCCAAGGTGGCAGTTCGCAGGCTGTGGGAGGAGTTAGCGGCCACACTTAACGCTCAAGGCACGGGCGTACATAAAACTTTTTCGGAGTGGCGGGACGTAAGTGTATACAAATCTTTCTAAGTGTGTTATTTATGCTTTGTGTCAAGGGTATTCATTTCCTATATACATCCATAATGAGTATGTTTTTAACCTATGTTTTGTTTTTATTAACACAATGTTTTTCTGTGATGCTTGTTGCACGAAACTAAATCTTAAAAATTAAAGGGGGTCCTCATACAAAAAACGTGTTTTTTAGCGTTTTAAAACATTACAAACTAAGTATGGTTATCAGTCTGTGATGCCCGTAGTATACAGTGGCTTAGCCTAGTTTGGGACGGATGACTGTGTGTGATTTTATTAAATCTTATTATTTTTTATTGTATGTTTATTATCTTATCAATACTTAATATCACTTATGTCTTGTTTTAGGTACCGTGGAGATACCACAGCCTCGGTGGGCTTGGGAGGCCGAGCAGGATCGGCAGGCGCTGGACGAGCGCTGACTGCAGGCAGAGGAACGAGTTGCTGACGCTAGAGTCTATGGCTAGGTCGATGGCTTCACGTCTGGAAGTGGACCAACGCCTAGCCGACTAGTTTTATTTGTTATGAACCTAGTATTTGAATGAAAGAACAGAAGAAAACTTAGTCATTTATGTACTTACCCTACGCATTTATAAAAAATAACAGTTTTAAATATATGTCATAAAAATAATACACAATCTTTCGGAAACAACTAGTTTTATTTGTTATGAACCTAGTATTTGAATGATTTATAAATAAATAAAAAACAGAAGAAAACTTAGTCATTTATGTACTTACCCTACGCATAAACTAAAATTAAGTACTTACATTTGTACAACTATAATAACTAATTTACAATATGCAATTTGATACATAGAAAAAGAGTACTTATACAAAAAAAAACCTCAATCTTCAAAGCCCCATTCCGGTGGTTGTCCACTTCTCTCCTCTGGTATCTTCTTTACTCTGCAATAAAGTGTCTTTTTAACATTTGATTTGAGAAAGATCATTATTTAAAGTTATAAATGTTCATTTTGTTTTTCATATATAATGAATGTGCACTCATTTTTCAACTCCACTACTTGCATGTCTTATGTAGAATATTATGTATTACAAATATAATTTAGACAAATACTAATCAACTTTTTATGGACCAAATAGTATTTTATAGATTGACTAGAATGTAAAGTAATATGACTGTCCATCATTTCCTTGTGACTGCTATTTGAGACATAATCTAAGGTATCATAATATCCAACTTACCCAACAACCAGTAAACCTGCCCTTCACCATGCAGTCTCATTATGGCTGTGTTGACAGGAGACATGTTCCATACATGGGAATCATGGCTTGCACCACCAAAAGATGCATCAACATACAAAATCCTGAGATCCGCATCACAAATCTAAAAATAAACAAATAGGTAATAATGGTAGGTATATTTTTAAATCTAAGGGATATCTCACAGAATTTTTTTGTTTTTGTAAAAACTTACCACAAGACAATTAAGTGAGTGATAGCCCTTTCTGTTGTAGTAGACCTCCTCATCAACCCTTGGCTTGATAATAGCCACATGGGTCCCATCGATGCACCCGATGACCCCAGGGAATCCAAATTTGCTATTGAACCTAAACCAATATGTTAGTTTATTATTTTTAAACAATACATATGAATAAAGTAAACCTAAGTGGAAAATAAATTATATTAAAGGAAAAAGTGAATGACTGGCAGATGAGAGAGACAAATGGAAGAGAATTCATACTCCACCGACAAGAGCATAGCTCTTAAATATAGATAGATGATTAATATTCTATGTCTTTAAGTAGGTACCATTGGTGGCTGTAACTTTTGGGTAGCATGCATTTATTATTATTAAGTACAAGTGTGAAATTTGCAATAACATACCTCCTTGCTACCGAGTCTCGTTCTGTTTGAGTATGTGGAAATTTTATATACTTTCTGAGTATTTCAGGCCTGTTAAGAGCCTCGGTGACCTCTTGCAAGCATTCTGATGTTGATTGCTGGCTAAGGTGAAGAACGTCGTTATCTCCTACACTTCCTTGGTAACTGCCGGTAGCGTAAAAGTTCAATGCCGCTAACACCTGAAACAAGCAAAATATTTTAACACTTCAGCATTTGTCAATAGGTTACCTAAGTTTAACAAATGAAGTACATACCTTAATTTCGGGTTTTATTCCACTGCTCCTTTCATTTGTGGGCAAAAACGGAATGATGTCCCCGCATAGCCTGACAAATGTAGCTTTGTTCACGCGAAATCGTCCTTGAAATTCCATCTCAGGCAGCAGCAAAGGCTGCGCCACTGCGCGCTGTTGGCGTCTCCGCTCAATGTTGAGTTTTTTCAGCCGCTGCTCCTCCGCTGCACCCATGAGCGCCATCCAAGCCATGGTTTCCCGCCTTTGTCCTAAAACACACAAACAAACAAAAACGAAACAAAATTTGTGAAATATGACTATACAACAATAAGAAAAAGCTTAAAGCTTTCGTAATACAGCAATATAATTAAAAAAAGCAAGTATAATTGAAGAATATTTCTTATCGACGGTTCAATGCGGTATCCCAAGAGTCGCCGTATTCAATTTGAAGCGTCGGTATCGGCTTGAAGCCGATGCGTCGGTGTCAAAACTTTGCGCGGTAGCTTTTATCTGTCAAAATCACTGAAACCATTCGTTCAATTGGCGTCGTAATCGTCTTCCAAATCGACGCATCGATATCAGGGAATGCGCGGTACAAAATCAGCGTCAACTGTCAAATTGAATTCGATGCCGACGATAATTTGAAATCGACGCTAGTTAGGCGGTAGACCCCCTGTTCATGGAAATGTCATCTATTGATATAGCCGAGGACGGGCTTGGGCAGGAGCACCACATGACATCAACTTCTCCAAAGGGCCTCTACGCGTTGGATCCATATCCCCGCGCAAGCCTCTCAAAAGACCGGGTTTAACCCGTGATCCACAAAGGAGATACAATAACAATAAAAAAATGACAAATGTAAAAACGGAATATATAATGATATGTCAATTTGTTGAGGACTCTGCATCAAGCTTATTATGATCATTCAGATAGCCGAGCGCGACGTGCGTATCCTTAGCGAATGCGCGTATCATGCGACGACGGCGAGAGTAGACCCGTATTGGATTCAAATTCCATTTATTGGCAGTAGTTGGTCGCCATTTAGTGGCGTTTTCTATCTCGAGCTCCTTGTGTTTCGGAAGGCATGTTAGGCCGTTGGTCCCGGTTGTTATCGATAGATGGCAGTCGTCAGCTTGTGCCAGATGACTTTAGCAGCCTGATAAAACTGACAGTGTTTGCTACTAACATATATCGGGTCATGTTCCGTTGGTCTGGGTTTCCTGTAAAAAAGGGTTACGGAGGTCAGACGGCAGTCGCTCCATTGTAACCGCGTACAAGATGGGTCTGGGTCCTAAGCGTAAGCTAACGACGCAACTAGGAATACACGCCAGGTAACTAACACTCCCAAAATGTCTTTGACAATGCATTTTTGTAAAATGTGTGTAGTTAAAATGTCTTTGACGATGCATTTTTGTGAAATTGTGTTATTTTCAGAGCGGCCACGTACTGGTCGATTCGCAAAAAAAACTAAGCGGAGGCTTATTTGACTGAGCGTAAGCGAAGTCTCCATTTTGAGGTTGGCGGATTTTGCTTCTGTAAATAAAAATGTATGTTCCTGGCTAGAGGTCGCATTTCTAAACGGATTGTTAAGCAAGTTGACACACGTGCTGATTGGGGGGAAAATGAGGACAAGAGAAAATAGTTGCTGTATATTTATTTCTAATTTTACGTATCCTTTTAGAACTTGGCACACAATGTTCCTAGATTTATTTGAAATTTTGCAGGGAGCTTTTTAGATTGGAGGAAAAATGAGGGCAAAAGGGGGAAAGTTAGGTGTAACATCATATAACGAAATCCAATCATACTTATATGATATCAGCATCGAATGTCGGATTCTCTCCCTTCAAGTGCTATCAAAAAAATCAAAAATGCGGCATAAATGGGGGAAGTTCAGAGCAGCGAAGTTAACAGTTTACAGAACTACAAGTTTATAATACTACCATTTATTTTGTGATAACAGGGACCCGTATCCCACACCCTATTTATACGGAATCCTAAAAATTTATATAAAATTCTGTTTACGAATTAAAAGCCCATTTATACAAATGAATCGTCCAACAAGTCATATTAAATATCCCAGTTGGCAATTCCCACACTAATTGGGGGATCCATTAATTGCTGGACATAAATTGGGAGAAACATTGGTGGTCCATTCAGATTACATCGTTATGGTGCACGGAATTTATTGAAATCCGTAAAATGTAATTCCAATTATAATAATTAACTTGTGTAATTATGAGGCTGTAAATTGAAACACCTTTGTTACAATTTCCTGTGTGTGCGGTTGATTAATGAAGATTATTATTGGCTTATATTTTGTTAAAAAATGTATTGGTAACTAATATTGCTTTAGTGGGTATATTCTATTCGTTTTTGTTTTCTCTTTCATATCAATTTTTAGTACCTACCAGAAATAAGAATGAATTTTTGTAATCCGTTCAAAAATAAATAAGATAAGCCTTTGATATTCTGTGGAAGGGGAACTGTCAAAAAAACAAGAAAAGGATACACTGTGTGTGCAGTGACGTCACTGCCATAACGTCCCCACCACGCTCGTTTATCATGAGTAATTTTTAACAACAAATTTTGTTGTTATTTTCAGAATCGGTTACTTTTTAATGTATATTTTGTTTACTTCGTGTCCCAAGGTCTCCAGGTGGGGCAGAGGGCGTCCACCGTGTTTCGCCATTTCGCTCGGTCTTGGGCCACGCGATATGCGTATTAAATGCATATTTTTATTTACTTTATTCATGTACACAATAAAAATGCAAAGGATTATACATAAAAGGAAAAGCCAGTACAAGGAAGCTGCTTATTTCTAAAGAAATTTCTTCAAGAAAATTTATTTTGTTTAGAATAACAATATTAACCAAATGTGAACACAGTCAAGTAGCCTATTAAATCGACCACATACAAGTCGCGCATTAAGGGTTGCTCTATAAACAAATAAGTATTGGGCTCGCCGCTGTTGTATGGAGTGTTCGGAGTGTGTGTTATTTTAAAACTTACCATCAGTTGGAACGACCCTGGATCTCGCCAGATCAGCCTTGTTTCCTACAAGGATGACAGCTCTTCTGGAAGTATGCCCAGCTGCCCAGAGCGCCTGCAGCCGCCTCTCGGCCTCCGCGAAGCTGGCTCGGTCTGCTGTGGAGTACACCACGCAATAGCCGTGGGCGCAGCCTTCAGACTAGAAAGAGAATGAGATTGATCAGTGACAGAATATGTAGACGTTCGCCACAAGGTAGACATTATTTAACTTTATACTTTATTTTAATCAGCATGTTTGCGATTGTTTGATTTTATGATTTTTAACGTAAAATTTTATAAATTGAATTTTCTAAAATCTATCTATATCTTCTTCTATATATGTATGTACGAGTATATATACTAAAATAAAAGAGTAGAATCGACGTGTCTGTACATTTATTATTTTGGGTAGAAAATGGAAGGGAACGACTAAAGATGAATAGTAGATTACAAAAACATGTTTTATATAAATCTTGCCTGTCTGTCCGTCTGTCTGTCTGAACACGCTAATCTCAGGAATCACTGGACAGATTTAAATTTAGTTTTCAAAAACTGATTGGCCTTAGCTCAGGGCAACATCTAATCTTTGTTTCATCAAAATCGGACATCAGGAAAGAAAGTTTAAAGATTTTATAATTTCCCCTGATAAAAATTTCATTCGATCGCGTCAAATGGAAAGGCGTTAACGACGAAACGCCTCTCGGCCTCTGACGTAGGTTCTTTATTATTACTTTTCAGACATCCTTATCGAATAAGCTACATGGTCAAACAAGCCTGCACACCCTGGTGTCCGATTATTTTTTCGAAGACGCCTTTCGGCCTCTGACGTGGAATGACTCATCAGTCATTCTTTCATCGTTCATTCGTAGGAGTCGCGGTTACCCAGGCATACCACCATGGTGCCTGGTGGGAAGATCTTCCCTTTGCGGCGGTCGGGCATATTTCCCTATCGCTCTCGCCGTACTCCAACGTAGTAGTATAAATAAGTATTAGTGCTAAGTTATTCTTACAATTAGGTGATCTGGTGGTGCGTCCAGGAACGTGATCTCAGACTCCTCGCCAGCCAGCAGCACACACACTGACCGCTCGCCTGATTCATCATCTGTAAAGAATATATCTTTTCATAGATTAATAATTGGTCTCGCGCGCCGCGGAGACCAATTATTAAGCTATGTACCTATCTTTTATTTATTCATTACATTGGAAAAAATTAGCTGAACTTATTGCCACCAGCCATTCTCTGCCAGTCAAACACATTGGTACCAAACAGCGACTTCCAAAGGTTCCTTCATTTTCGTATGAATCTTCTTCGTCCAAGCGTGTTTTTCTAGTTTACGCTTCGGAGCCTAGGGTACACTGTAAATCATGGTCCTAAATTTGGTAGCACTTGTTATAACAATGGAGCGACTGAAGTCTTACCTCCCATTTTACAGGGAAACTAGACCAATAGGAACATGTCTCGAGGTGTGTTCGTGGCCAACACTGTCAATTTTTTTCCGACTGAAAGGCACCTGACACAGCGGCGGCAGCCATAAACGGCGAGAAAATAGAAATGCCGCTAGGCGACCAATCCAATACGGGTCGCGTCTTGCCATCGCTGGACATACACGCTCGCGCTCGGCTTTCAGGCTCCCCAATAGGCTAGTTTCCAGGGTCAAAAGACTAACATTAAAATTAGTCCGTCTTTTAGGGAATCAAAATATATTAGTGACGTATTTTTTCTTTTGTCAATTGAGCGATAAATTATAATAATATAGCGCATCAAAGTTTAGGAGTGGGGGCTCGTGACGTCACATATTGTGAAAAAGTGTAGCACACTGTGACGTCACATGGAACTTTAACGCGCCATATCTTTACCATTCTTTGTTTAATTTCCAAAAGAAAAAATACGTCTCTAATATTTTGTGATTACCTGACTGACTTATTATATTTTTTAGGAAACTAGCCTATTTTCATACGAGTATGTACTTACCTATACTTGTGTCATACGCGTGGAGGTACTCTGATGTCATGAACTGCCCAACTAAGCTGGACTTGCCTACGCCAGGAGCGCCAAGCACCAAAACTCTGTATGCGCTGAGGCCGGTTGAAGAATCCCTGAGAAAATATCACTATTAGTTTTCAATTTTATGATCACCGGCTTAAAATAGACATTTTTATCTAGCCATAGATGCCGTGGGAGGCGACTAACAGAGGTCATTCGGTCTCATGATTTATTTGTATCAGATGCAAAGCAGACAGTCGTGAAATAATGCAGAATAGGCTACTTGACTGTATTCATATTTGAACAATATTTGCATACGAAACAATATGTACACTAAAAAGTAACCGATTGTGAAATTTGGATTTTAAAGTTATCTCAAGAAGAAAAGTTGGAGCGTTACGACCATGGAGCAATTACAAAGAGGAGATGCCGAAATAAGCGTTTTGTAAGAAAGTATTTGTTCAACTACACGGGGCGGAAGGCAGACGTGCGGGATGCTTGGTTTCGGCCGTGGCTCCAACCATGGTGCACTTTTGTGTCGGCGAGGCGCCAATGATCACATCACTGCGCCATTTCAAATGGCATCTCTTTGTAATTGCTCCATGGTTACGACGCACGAAACCAAGTGGCAGTAACGTCACACACAGTGCATCCTTTTGTTGTTTTTCACAGTTTCCTTTTCCGCCGAATTACAAAGGCTTATAACTTATTTATATAAGAACGGATTTAAAAAAATTCTTTCTGTTTTCAGTTTCTGGTAGAGAAATGTTTGATATGAATGATAAAAATAAATTATGTATCACCTCATCAATGACCTGACCCAATCTGTTTCTGGTCAGATATTTGTCTGTCTGTTTGGTAATATTTCCGACTACACTATTTTATGATAGTTTGAAGCAAATGCCTCTTCAAAAATAAACGTGCAACTAGCGCCTCCGAAAAAAATACGTGTTGTACGCATCTAGAAAGCTTGATACAACGATGGTGATAACTTGACGATGTTCGAGAACATGGCGCCGAAGTGATGGTTTCTGTACTGGAGGCTACTGAAGTGTTGGACCAGAATATCAGCGCCATTCCTTCCAGGTTTTAAGTTAGTTACAGTAACTTTTCAGGACTAACTCCTCTTCAAATGTACGTGTGAATTGGGGACATATTAAAAAATACATGAAAGGACCTTGACCATGCCAATGAACGAAGTCCTGGTAACGGCTTTTGTACTGAAAGCGCTGGTAGCCAATGTGTTGTTAGTCCAGTCCCAGATCTTCTTTAGTTAAAGTAAAGTAGCCTTTCAGGTCTAATTTCTCATCAAATTTCATGTGCGACTGGGCGCACTTAAAAGAACCTTTGGGCAGTTGCCAGAAAAGCTGATGGTGATTACCTTGACGACGCCAAAGAACATGGTGCCGAAGCCCTGGTGACGGCTTCTGTACTGGAAGCGCTGGAGGCTACTGAGGTGTTGGACCGAGATCTTCTTGAGCGGAGGGAGTCACCACGGTTCACCACGCCTTTTCCTGTTAAAGATCGTATCGTCATTATTTACTCAGACCAAGTATTCTCTAAAACAGCATGCAATATGTTATTTCATATTTCACGGCCAATGGACCCTGCACATCCTTCTCTCCCTTCATCTTAGCAATTTTCTCGTTGCATCCTCAGCTGGTGGCTGGGACTCACGGCCCACTTGTTATTGACATCATTTTTCTGCTGGGACTCACGACCCACTCGTTATTGACATAATTTCTCTGTTATCAAAGTGTTTTTTTTTGGTGTATTCTCAGCTAGTCACTTTGAATTATGAATAAGTACTAACATAGAGAATGGACACTCACACCCTCCCACCCGAAACAGATACCGCACCTCACCGCGCAGATTTAGGGTAATAATTGAGAGCAAAATAATGCAAGAATAACACTTATACGGCAAATAACCAACTTTACGAGTAACACACACATTGACGCGCGTGTGTACGCGACCGAATCGTCGTCGTGGTAATAGGTATCGAGCTCGCCCCTGTTGTATGGAGTGTCTGGGACGTGGCTTTGGACTCCAGGGTCCGTATTTTTCTTCTCCTTTTCTCCCAATAGTTTCACCTGTTATACTAAAATGCCTTAGTCTGTAGTACTCTTCCTCTACGCCAGTATTGGGCATGGACGCCACCCTGGCTCTTTGCTGTGGCAGACCCAGGAGTTGCCGCTCCCCAGTCCTGGATCTTGCCGCTTTGACGGATTGCGAGCGGGAGTGGTGGGGGCTCCCGTACCTGAAGACAACCAGATACTCTGATGATTATACTTGATATGATTGTTATTGTGATGTTGTTTGGTAGTGTAACTACTGTCTAAATAAATTTGTTAGATTTGTAGTGTAAACATTCATGGATAAGTGTACGGAACATTAATGTTTTTTTTTATATTTCACTATTCTTTTATAGCACGCTGTTGTGTCTTACGTACTAAATAGATTTATGTATTTATTTTGTTATTTTACATATTAACATTTTTTTTCTTGCAATTGTAATTGTAAACTAAATCTAATTAGTTTTTACAAAAAAATGCTGTAAGAATTTGAGTGTTGTTTTAACTGTCATCCTTTGTATGGAAATAAACAAATAAAATATTACAATGGCGGGACAAAGCCTATATTTATGTCATGTATCCATTTCGACCTAACATGTTAAAAGTGGATTACCAAATTACTAAATGATGATTAATTACCCCACCTACCTTTCAACAAGCATTGGTTAATCCCCTTTGTTTTCTAATTTCAACATTTTTTTATATCCTACCTGTTTATGTCACAGCCTTTTCAAAGTTTTAATTTTATTCATATTCCATGTGATACAAAAAAAAAAAAATGAGACATTTGTTTAACATGTATCTAAAAAATGCTACCATAAATGATTTATTAGGACATAGGATAGATTTTTTTAGGAGACATGTCTGATGTCAAATTTTTTGTCGTAAGACCACATAATTATTATTAGTACTAACGTACAGAACGAACACTCACACCCTCCCACCCGAAACAGATACCGCACCTCACCGCGCAGATTAAGGGTAAAAATCGAGAGCAAAACAATGTAAGGATGATACTTCGGCGCGCGGTCTCGACGGACAAATATGACGCAGCCACGATAAATAACCAACCCTACAACTCGAGTGACACACAAATTGACATGACGAGCGTACGTATGCGACCTACGTATTAATCTCGGCGCTGTTGTATGGAGTGTCTGAGTGTGGTAAGGCTAAGGATTGCTTTTAGTATTCCATTACAACGAAATGAAAACTCGTTTTGTAGGTTCACATAATATCTAGAGCCTTTTTTTTGTAATGTATGAATCACGGTTCCCTAATGTTTAAAAAAAAAATATCACTTTAAAAATAACTATAGAAAAACCAATGATTTGGCAAACCTCACATTTACCAAACATATTACAGAAAAAGTAATCATTTGAGAAAAGACAGATTTTACAAATGAATTCTTTTGCAAATATTACAAATGCTAAACTAACATTCAAAAAAATATGATCTCGCCAAGTAATACGTTTCTAAAAACTCCGATTTAAAAAAAAACGTTAGTTAAACACTGTCACATGATAAAAATGATCGGACTTTTAGCGGAAAGTTGCGGAAAGAGCAGTATCGACACTGTATTTTCAAAAATTGTGTTTCTAAGTCGATATCACTCTTGGCAGAGTGGTCATGGTCATCACTTTAGGTGTTGGTGGCAAACTTCACAACACGTCGCCACTCCTCTCTAATGAGAAAAATAAAGGTGGATTATTATTCGCAAAGTGTTCGAGAACAAGTGTGAGTTTTAGAAAGCAAGCTATGTAACCTATCGCTACTTTCAAAACAAGATTGATTGACATGGTCACTATATAACCATAACCTAACTTACTTGCTGTTATAAAGTTGTACTTCTTTTGACACTCGGTCGCTTCTGTCACAAGCCCCGTCGCTCGCTCGCTCACTGTTATGGTCACTGTATAAACTTAACGTATCCTACTTTCTGTCATAAAGTCGTCTTTTTACACTCAGTCACTTCTGTCACAAAGTCTGTCGCTCGCTCACTGTTTTGGTCTTAAACCAAAGAAAACAGGTTCCTTAAATATTTGTAGCAATTGAATCAATTATCAAACAATGCATTTTTCCGTTACGTTTTTATGCTATACGTTGGTTTTTAAATTGCCATAGTTAGAAAAATATTCGTTTTAAAAAAAGTTTTGGTGTAATATAATTTTAACTTTCGATTAGTTTGTCAAAAGAGAGAAATTTTAAAATTGACTGGTTTGTCAAGGTATAACTTTGTCAAGCAAAAATTTATCTAACGTTATTTTATCAAATGATTGTTTGTCATACGTTTTTTATTTTATGAGAAGATACCATGACTCACACAAAACAGGTGAATCAAATGATTTTCGCTGACAAACATACATAAAATGTTACAACAACACAAAATCATCTCATTAGATAAGAATTGTAAAATTTAGTCTGGACATTTCAGTGGTGTAAATTTTCAATGTGTTGTTGTAACATTTTTACATTTTCCGTCCAAAAAACCCTTTAGAGCTGCGTAAAAGGAATGACAAATCTAATTTTATCTTTGAAAGTGAGTAATTTCAGTCCTCTCTATACGTATTACCTGGTTATGCCGTGTTTTGAACGTAGAAATGTTTGGTCACATAATAGGATTATACTGGTCGTAGTCGTGGGTAATTCTGTATTGTGGGATTGCAAAAAACTATTGTCAAATGATTCGTTAATATGGCATAGAGGAGATTGATAGCTGCACGTCGCGATACGCTCTACTAATGGCGACCAATCCGATATATACTTCGTGTCGGCTTTGAAAGGGCGTTAAGCTATATATTCTATATGGGCTAGCATGGCCTGAAATAAATATTTTTTATTTTATTTTATTGGTCCGGCTGTTATGACTTAAGATGCCTTAAGACAACCTGAAAAGGTGTGTCAACTACTAACACACCTACAATAATGTTCATGTTGCTCTGGTTTCCCTGTAAAAGGGGTTACGGAGGTCAGACGGCATTCTCTCTACTGCAATATCAGTACCACCAAATTTATAAAGGCTCTGAAATGAATGAAAAGAAAAACTCTCCGAGGACGAATTTCGGAATTACGCTCAGACGATGAGACTGTGTGACAAATACCAGCTGTATTGCCTTGTGATAGACTGTCACTCGCACGTTGCCTATTTGTAGCCTAAACTCTTTGGTCACAGTTGACAATACCCAGTTCACGGATACCGGTTCAAGGTTTCTATCAACCTTCAAACCGAAACACGACTATGCAAGAACTGCTGTTTAGCGAAAAAAGAGTATGGTACCCAAGACCTTAACACAAAGGAAATCTAGCAAAGAATCAAAACTAAGAATTTATTTTCGTCTGTATATTATACGAAACAAAGTTATACGAGTATAAACTCATCACAATAGCAAACAACGCTGTAACAATATAATCTCGGACTATTTAATTATTAAACGATAAACACACATGTTTACAAATGATAATTGAAGGGGGGGAGTGTTCACACAACACAACTACGTCTCAAATGTGGCCATGAAACTAGCGAATAGCGTAAAATATAGGTAAACAACAGCGCAAAGGTATAGGATGACTAAGATTTTATTTCTGTTATTAATTTTGTTAGTTACTAATTTATTTATTTCATATACACACTGTAAATATACATTGAAAGTTTAATTTTAAAAACATCTGAAAGTGAAAGTCCTATAATAATTACGGGGCATTCCAGATCACCTTAAAAATATAATAGTCAATTCAATGCATCTATATTCAATTTGCTGAACCGAGCTGTAAGCGCGTTCTCATTAATTTGAGATTAACAAAAACGTTAATCTTATGAGCCAATTGTCTATTATGGAAAAAATATGTACGTAGACTGGACCCTAATTTAAACCATAACTTATGTTGTGCAATGTTTATTTGTTATTAGTTTTTCGTTGAAAAGGGCGTGAAAGGGTCGTCCTTCAGGGTCGGCAACGCGCTCGGACATCTCCGGTGTTGCAGGCGTTCACAGGCTACGGTAACCACTTACCATCAGTTAGGCCGTACGCCTGTTTGCCTACTTAATTGTATAAAAGAAAACGCTATTCATTTTCAAAACATGTTTTGTGGCCCGACAGGTAAGCCGTCATCCGTCAAACTCAAGCATATTGTATATCACTCTAACATACGAGTATAATGTTTATCTCAATTTGGAGCTCAGGTGGCTTAGCCCAAATTTTGTTGAGAATTATAGGATTTGAGAAGCAAAAAATTAAGATATAGGCTTTTTAAATAAAGGCTTTAACATTATTATGTAATAACTAGCTGTTTCCCGCAGCTCCACCTGCGGTGTATAGCCTATGTTACTCAGGGTGAATGTAGCTTTCCGATGGTGAAAGAATTTTTGAAATCGGCACAGTAGTTTTTGAGTTTATTCATTACAAACATACACACAAAAATACAAATCTTTCCTCTTTATAATATTATAAGTGAAGTGATGATAAGTGATTAAGTGATGATAAGTGATTAGTGTAGATGTAGATAACTTTTTGCTTTGTGTCATAGAAATTTTTATAAATACAGTAAAACGGGGCTATTTGAAACATTTTTTTGCTAAACCGTGTTGTAAATACAGGAACAATGAATGAATCCACTCAACAGGGGGCTTTTTGGATAGTTGTAATAATGTCTTCTTGATCACTATTACTAGCAAACGTCTATCGTAAGTAGATTTGAAGATATATATTTTTAAGATAGCCGTTCCAAATATCGCTACAATGGGGTTATTTGGTATCCGAAGTTTATTGGATCTGTCTTTCTTAATTTATCAATCATGTGCTAAATAAAACCGTCCAAGCGATATTTGGAAATATTCTAGGGTAACTTGGTTTGAGTTAAATAGCAATTTGACGTTTTTTGGTCAAAAAAGTACCGAATTATTTGAAGTTAGTCCCATAATCGAAATTATGTTTGTTATTAAATTGGGGTTATTTGGAATTTCATGTAAATATAATAAAATTGTGCCTATTATAAGAAAAGCGATATTTGGAATTCTTAAGGGTAAGCTATTTTTTACGAAAATAAAAGCGGCCTGGATATGATGAATTTTCTTATACTTAAATAAAACTCAATTATAAAATGAAATGTACCTATGTTAAAAGTTATATTTAAATGAAATTAGTTTAATAGGAACATTTTTTAATAATTATTAAGAACTTACTTAAATTAAATAACATTTTCACAACATAAAATAAACATTAAATTGTCCAACAAGAGGTAGTAGGTACCTACATAATTTAGATTCATTCATTGGGTGTGAATGAACCAAATTGTAAAAATTCTAGAAAGTTGAAAATCAAAAAGGTAATCTCAAAAATACATCACATAGCTTTCTTCAGTCAGTAGGAACTCTTTGGCATTTATAGGATTTTTCATTAAAACAATTTTTTTCACAATCCATATATCATCAACCTCGTCTCGATCAATTTTCTTGCCAATCCGAAATGCAAGTTGTGGCTTTTTTATTGTCTTAAAAAAATTTACTGTGTAATTATATTTCCGTCCATCAATTTTAATATTTTCTATAAATCCAACATAATATTTACATTGTTTATCGTCACAGTAGCGCACCAAAACATGGTCGTTCACAGCATAATTTGATAAAAGTTCGTGTACTTTTGATTCATCTTTTTGCATTTGTTCTTTTTGTTCAGGAATCCCGGGTGCAGGTAAATCTATGTCATCACAAAGCTTTGCTGAACTGCATGGATCGTTGCCCGTCTTATCAGTTACGTATTCTAACTTAGTATTATAATTAGTCTTTAAGTTGCCTTCAGTCTTTTGTTCAACAGAACTTTCAGATACACATGATCTATCAATAAATGTATCATCATAGTCAGGAATTGGAATGATTTCTGCAACTGTTTGTGGAATCCCGGGTGCAGGTAAATCTATATCATCACAAATCGTTGCTGTACTGCTTGGATCGTTGCCCGTCTTATCAGTTACGTATTGTAACTTAGTATTATAATTAGTCTTTAAGTTGCCATCAGTCTTTTGTTCAACAGAACTTTCAGGTACACATGATCTATCAATAAATTTATCATCATAATCAGGAATTGGAATGATTTCTGCAACTGTTGGCTGTTTTCCGTAAGTACAGTTACTCATGTCTTTATTACATCCGTAGTCTTCATCGTCGCTCTTGACATCAGAGATTGATCCACCGAAATCAATATCTATAATGTCCGAGTCACTATGGATGCTCATGATATCTGACACACTTGTAGTGTCAGAGTCTGAATATCTCTTGTTTTTTTTATTTTTGGATTTCTCTGCTTTAACACTGGCTATCAATTTTTCAATACTCTCTGGGTCTAAGTCTAAATTTTTCAAATCACTTATCTTCATCTGTCTTTTTTTTATTTTTGATTTATTTTTCTTTCTCTTCTTGCCCTTACTAGATATATTTTTTTCAAGTGATAGTGTATTTTCCAATTTACTTATCTTTGTGTGATTGTTTTCTGTTTTTGGTTTGCTTTTCTTTCCCTTGCCTTTGCCTTTAATCGATATATATTCTTCAATTTCCGGTTTCTTAGCAGTTTCTGTAATCTTTTCGTGTCGTGGTCTTTGATCATCTGAGCTACCAGAGTCAAAGGCATAGGCATTACATAGCCCGGATGGACCTGCAGTTGGCTGCGTATCAGCCTGATTCAATTCTTCATTTTCAGTTTCTCTTGTTATTTCAGAATCGGTGTTACTGTCTTCGTCTAAAGATTTTATATTCTTGTTTTTGTCCGACACTTTCTTTTGTGTATTTTTCCGTTTATGTTGCTGTTTGTCTTTTTCTGTCTGATTACGCACTATGTCCTCTGCTGTTATACTCATTCCTGGTGGTACATTGCATTTCCTTTTTCGTGTTGTTTGTCCAGTGGCACTTGCAGGGCTTCTCATTTCTTGCAAAATGTCTATTACAACCGAAGATGTTGTGTTCTCTATCTGTTCTTCGGAAACAATCAGTCTTTGAGGCAACCGCGACTTGGGTCGCTCGGGATTTATGGGGTATAAGCCACATTTGTTAAATCCGGCAATTAGGTTAGTAGATTCCGCGCCATTCTCCACCAACTTATTTTTTAATTTGCTTAATAACCTTGGGAATGAGCTTTTGACTAAAGTCTTGTGTTTCAATCCTTCTGTCTTCTTCCACTTTGTTAACACGTCACGCCAATACTTTTTCAAAGGAGCGTAAAAAGCTACATCCAATGGCTGGAGTAGGTGTGTAGTCTTTGGCGGTAAGCAAACAAACATTATATTGAGTTCATCGCAAGTCTGTAGAACTGAGTGTGAGAAATGAGAAGATAAGTTGTCTCCTATTACAACTTTTCGTCCTGGTTTCTTTTTTGCGTACGGTACTATAACTGTATTAAACCAGTCTTCGAAGCATACTGAATCAAACCAACCACTCTTTGACCGGTTGTATCTGGTTCCTTCAGGACCTCCCTCCAGCCATTGATCCCACAGATGTTCTGCTTTATAAACTACATATATCGGCAAGGATTGTCCATCTGCAGTGCCAGCAAACATCAAAGAAATTGATGACTTCGAGCTATTAATGACCCTTTCAGGATATTTACACCCTCTCTTGAAAATGTATTTTTTGCTACCCGGATCATCAGTCAAATTTGTCTCATCATAATTGATGAGACAGTCTGGGGAGACTCCTTCGACAGATTTTGCGTAATGATCGAAAAAGTCATCTATTACAAGTGGTGTAGTTTTAGCGCGATCGCTAGATATATTTGAAGCTGCACGATTGGAAATCTCACTTTTGTGTCTGTTTAGAAAATTGCGCGCCCAATCTACTCCAGGCATGTTATCTTCAAGGCCATATATGGTTTTTCCAATTTTATTTAAGTATTTTTGTGCATACACTCGTAGGTCAGTTGAATCTAAAGGAAACCCCCAGTGGCTCAGTAATTGTACATTGTCTATAAAAAACTTCTCTTCTTCCTTTGAAAATAAAGTTGGGTGTCCCGCTTTTTCTTGCGTGCAGTTTATATTTCTACACTTTCGACTTAAAGTGCTTATCGGTATGTTGTAATTTTCGGCAGCCTCTTTTAATCTCAATGAACGACTATGAACGGCTTCTATTGCTTTTCGCAAATTATCTTCAGAATACCTTACATATGGTGGATAAGATTTGCCATTGCGTGTGTTGGTATTCTTCCTTTGATATGTTCGCACCATGATTTCATCCCTGATTTATTCCTGTGGACATAAAACGACTAATACATAGGCAGTTTTAACTTAATATACATTGTTTTATTGTTTTATTGTTTAATTTTATCACAATATTAAATGTTAGTACAAGCTTTGCGGACCCGGTTTGGGATATGTGATCATGAAAAGTGTTATAATTGTTCCTTCATATTATGTTTATTCTTAGTATGTTTATCAATTATAAAAGTTACCTAGCTGGTTTATAAATTCAATTCTATTCAACTTATTGGTCATAAAGGCATGTCATAAGTACATCAGTGAAATTAATCTTAAAATTAACGATAGCGGTCCCTAACTTTAGTGTGAATCGTTAGGAAAAAGACTATGTATTTAAAAGTTATTTTCAACAAAGAAATTCAAAAATAAGTCTTAATGACTTTTTATAATCGCTGAGTTAACCTACCCTTAAGTTATCTGTAATGCCACTCCTGGGGCTATTTAAAACTATTATGTTAAACCATACTTATGTGTTGAAAACAGAGGAAGGGGCTATTTGAAATATTATTTCAAATAACCCCAAAATCCATCTCAAAAAGCCCCACTCACAAAACACAGGAACAGTTTATAACTCGTTATAGATAGAAAAAAACACCTAACACCATCGAAATCTGCAGAAAATACACGTATACATAGTTTAATTGGCGTAGTACATACCTTTATAGATGTTGTGTACTAGATGAAAGTTGTAAGCCGCCCAAAAAAACCGAAAATTCAAAATTAACAAAAGTTTTCACTACTCCACGTGAAATGCGAAACTAACCTTAAAAATGTTCATTTGACGTTGACAGATAGTTGTAGTGTTGCCAGGTGGCAACAAAATATTCTTACCATTGACAGATAAAAAATTACAAATGATCAAATCTTTTATTTTAGAAATTCCAAATAACCTCATATATCCAAAAAGCCCCATTTTACGGTATAGACATATATGTCGAAGGAAAATTTTATCGAACGATAATCATTCGATATCGAACAAAAATAATTCGACTCGTCGATTTTGCGTGAGTCACACTTTCAAAAATAGGACTGGGACTTTGGAGCATGAGTAAGCACATGGTCCCGGCAACACGCGGTAGGTGTTGACACCGTGTGGTTTTTAGTGGGTTCAAGTCCCACATAACCACTCAGCTTCTCGTTCATGGCTGGGTGGTAGGCGAAGGCCTCCACACGAAAAAAAAAAATGGTTATACAGTGAACATAACCGTAAGCGAGCGAGCTAAAAACTTTGTGACAGAAGCAACCGAGTGTCAAAAGAGGACTTTATGAATGGTAGTAGGCTAGGATATAGTTATACGTGGTCAAATAATATTTTTTAGAATGTTAGTTTAACATTTGCAATATTGATGAAGAATACATTTGTCAAATCTGTGTTTGTATTTGTGAAATGTTTACTTTTAAAGTAATATGGTTAACTACAGTTATTTTTAAAATGATAATTTTTCTATCGTTTTTTGACAAACTTTAGGGAACCATATTTTGTACAATAAAGTTTAAATAAATAAATACAGCAAAAAAGCAATATACTCGTACCTACATTAGGTGAAACAAATATATTGCTAAAATTTTATCGTTGTTTTTTATTGTTTCATAATGTAAAACTAAAACAAACTATAACTAATTTAAAAAAAAAAACAAAAGAGAATTATTCATACCAAATTTATCAAAATCTGTTCACCGGTTTGGCCGTGAAAGCGTAACAGACAGACAGACAGACAGAAAGACAGACAGACAGACTTTCGCATTTATAATATTAGTATGGATTATAGTCAATTTTCATTTTTATTTTTATTTAATTTTTATCTATGTGAATATGTATCTTTGTAATCCGAAATAAATGAATTTTTTATTTACTTTAATTTAATTGCCTTATTGAATGACAAAATTAAAAAAAAAAAAAAAACGGTAATTTCTAACTTTCACGTGTTTAACCAAAAGCACGAAAACTAAATTAGAACTTCATTTCGTACTGATTGCCCCTATAAAGATAGAAACTGGAATCTCCTTTCAGTTTAATTTATTTGTTTATGCCTTAACTTAAATGGACCAACTTTATTCCATGTTTAAAGTAAGTTTGCCTTCTAAGCGAGTTAAGGAGTCCGATAAACATTTTGAGTTATTTGGAGCTTAACTTTCTTAATTGATCATCAAATGGTTTTATTGCAATTTAGATAATTCCAATGTATTTATTACTAGCTGTTTACCGCAGCTCCGCCTGCGTCAAAAAGTAGCCTATGTTTGACCCCGGGTCTTCAACTATTTTCATACCAAATTTCATCAAAATCCGTTCAGCGGTTTGTCCTTGAAAGCGTAAAAGACAGACAGACAGACAGACTTTCGCACTTATAATATTAGTATGGATGGTTTCAAAATAACCTTGTACCTATTATATCTGTCATTATGTACCCTTATAGCTAAAAATGGCCGCACGATTTTGATAAATGATACGTCGTTTGGTTCACCTTTTTGCCTGAATATCACGGGGTATCAAAATTGAAAAAAAAGGAAACTCATTAATTTTTTAGTAGACCCACTAAAAACCAATTGACTCCAAGCACAGATTTTTCAGAATTTAGTACTTTGTTTTTTTTACAATACTTGATACTATTTTGCTTCTGTTTTTTAAACTAAAATTTTAAATTTATCTCGAAGTCCAACTCACTTATCGGTTGCGGCGTCACTGACGCGGGTATGCCGCAAGTGCGCCGAATTCGGGTAGTTTTAGTTGCTGCAGACTGCACTAGACAAATGTCTAGTACGCCGACGGTATCTAGTCAAGCGCACGCGAGACCAAATATTAATCTATGCAGAGAGCAATTAAGCAACTTTTGGCAAATTTCTTTATTTTCCAATATTACAAAATGTCACAAAAACATAACATTTCCATCTATAAAATGCGCCTTCGGGCACGCCAATCTTGAAGCCTAATGGAACAGTCGATCAAAGCCGGAAGCCTCCAATATTATCTGTAGATCTTTTAATTTCCCCTCCAACCTACAGTTTTTACGTCAATCGCGTTTCTGGTTTTTGTAAGGGACGTCGCTTTTGTGATTAAAGTGAGACTTACACCGCGAGTGAAGCAATTATATTATTTTTGAATTAACAAATAGGAAATTAGAAGCTATTTTCCAAAAAGACTCGTGGAAAATCCACCACTTCTCGGAACTTCAGTCGACAACGTATCCGGCTCGAAGGACCATATCATTCTATGGTATATACGTAGGAAAAAATATATTTTTCGAAAAACACAGATGACAGATACAAAGTATAACAAATTTAACACAGTGCGGAGCATTTTTATTGTTTTTAAATTCATAAGTATTTCTCAGGATTTTGAGGGTCGACAAATTATCCGGATCAAAGGACCAAATGACGTCAAAGGACATGAAATAGTCATAGTAGAAATAGTTCGAAAATCATTATAAAAAATGTTTATTTGCCATAAAAGTTTTTCCTTAAAATTATTTTAGTGTTGTGTTGGAGCCTCCTATGAGTCAACCACGTGCCTGTGTTTGGAGACACCGCTCATCCTGTTACCTTATTGCCAGTTTCAAAAAAGGCAACAAGTCACGACTCGACACAGAATCACAATACTTAATAACAACCGCTCTTTAATTCGGACATTTCCTGACGGTTATGGCCGTCGCAATAAACATGAACGGAAATTACCGTTGACGAGGACAAATAAGGGAATCTTATTACTGTTTTATTATTATTAACAAAAGAATTACTGGGTAAGAGGAGATTAGAGGAGCGTTTGGTTTGAAACAATAATTTAAAAAAATGCAATGCGCTTCATCAAACAACATAACATCTTGGCGTTTTCGGGAAATCCAATGTGTTTTATAGAACCGAATATCTACGATCATAATAGCTGTTATTTTATTACTTACTTACTCACTGTTAGAAAAATTCATGTAAGTATGTAGTATATGGTATTTTTGGGTCCGGCTTTTATTTACATGAATGAATGAATGAATGAATTATTTATTTGGCAATACTTAAACACACACAAGCTAACACAATACATATTATAAAACTAAAACCTATGACTAACAGCGAGTGTGTATTGAAGTAACAACCAAAAAGGTCACAGCTCAGCGAAGATCTTTACTTACAAAAGTAGTGAGCAAAGCACTGATATTCTGCTGTGACCTGACCGGCGATCGACTTCAAACACAAACACAGAAACAAAAATTCATTAACCTAAACAGACATTAAAAGAAAAAGAATGTGTGTAAAACCTAAATACACTTGCTTACACCCAGAACGCACAATATCACAAACAATTTATAAATGAATAAAATAAAACAATAAAATAAAACAAAATAAAACAAATAAAATAAAACAAAATAAAACAAAAAATAAAACAAAATAAAACAAATGAATAAAATAAAACAAACACACATATCACATAATATTACTATCTTTACATATCACTAAATATTTACTATTTTTTGTTGAAGGTGATAGGGGAAACCACTGTTTCTCTAACTAAACTATTCGAACGAAACGCACATCGTTCTTTTACATTTTTTTTTAGCTAAAAGTGACCCACTGACCTGCTGACTAGTAGCTCTATATCCCTCTCTTCTTTCACGAATATCTATCCCACGCTAGTTCCTTCAAATTTTTCTCGAACAAGTTCAATTAATTTAATTGATTCAGGCGTTACTTTGCAGAAGTTGAAGTTACAAGCACTTACCAAATTATTTTGCGTGCTTCCACTACCAAATGGTTTTGGTGGCGGAAGCACGCGAAATAATTTGGTAAGTGCTTGCAAGTTCAAGTCATTTGACCATCTTGTTCTAGGCCTTCCTCTTCGATATCCATCAGTAGAGACAGAGACTCAGTCAGTCAAAATTTCAGCCCGTCTTTCTGGATGCATTCGGCACTCGTGGCCACGTGCATCATCCGTGCCGACTGCATCATCAATGAAATGGGATTCCATTTCAGCCTAGCTGCGTTTTCCCCTACATTGGAAACTTGAGTGATGGAACGCAGTGTGGTGTTTCTTACCCTGTCTGTCAGTTTACCTAAAATTCTACGTTACATGGCTTTTTGACAATCCTTCAGTTAAAAAAGACTTTTACATATTGAGCAAAACAAAAAGAAAATTGTCTATAGCCACACGCGAGCAAAGCTGCGGGCGGCTGCTAAATAAAAAAATGTTGAGTTAAACGAGTTAAAAATTAGCGAAAACGTTTCCCTCTGTTTCCCAATTAGTCGCCTGGTTTTCATATTGTAATTATATTCAATTAACCTTATTAATTAGCCAGAAGTAAAACATAACGTTTTAAATTAATTAAACAAGGTTTTTCTTTGAATTGGCAATGGGCAAAGTACATAACGCAGAGAATCGATGGCCGATGATGCAGAAAGGTTCTCGAATCCACCGACCAGATAGTCAGCCTGAAAAAGGTCGCAGGCAATGGATGCAGGCCGCTTCAAACCGGTCGTTATAAAAATCGTTAGGATAGGTCTGACTGTGCTTGAAATGATGATAATGATACATTTGGATTTCTTTTTTTTTAATTTTTAACCTATATTGTCCCACTGCTGGGCAAAGGTCTCCCCCAAGTCCTTCCAAACCTCTCTCTGTTCCGCTACCTCTGACCACCTAGCCTCGAATCTCCCCAAGTCATCGCTCCAGCGCAACCTCGATTCATTATAAAACATTGGATTTCATTATAAAACAAAAAAACAGTTTTAAGTACCCTAAATTCGAACTTTTTCTAGGTAAAAAACTGCCCGAAAACTGTTAACTATTATGTGGTTTTAGATTTTAAATACCTGATTTTCATCCATGGCCGTTTGACTGCCATCATCAAACTCTGAAGGTAAGATTTTAAAGGCAGGAAATATTGTTTACTAAACTGACCTTTTATCGAAATCATGAAGATCCTCAGACGTGAACTGACTGGTCACATCCAACAGTTGCTGTATGTGGTCACTGCAGACCCTGCTCTTTCTTCTTCCATCTTCCGCATCCCTGACGAGGATGGTGGAACAGCCTCCGTAGTCCAGGGAGAGAGAAGGTTGTTGGACTACTATTGTGGTCCGGCCTGCTGGGATGGTCGTCGCAGCAGAGTCTAATGGGTTCGCTGTTACGTGGACTTGCGCTGCGGGAAGAAAAGTATAACGAAGTTGCTCGTTACAGCGCGCCAAAAATCATGAAAGAAACATAAAATATAAGGTATTTCTAAACTGTTAGCAATAAAGCCGCCGCTCATTGATTTTGAAATTGTATGTAACTATTTTTTTTTTCATATGCAATAAATTTTGTTTTGTACTGTATGGTAAATAGGCTAGTTCGATTCGAATTAAGTAGAATTTGAATCAAACACTTTCCTTGTGTTGGTTTGCCTTTGAACCACTCACTTCGCTCAGTAGTTATTTAAATCACTCGCTACGCCACTGATAGTTGGCACCAAAGAGAATATAATCAATAACGTTTCCAGTTGGCACATACACACTTTGCTTATTATATTGGTAGGGGAAATTCTTAAAAGTTTATACCGGTAGATTGTCTTCTAGAAGACGGCGGCGGCACCGAATGCTGATGAGCGGAAGACCTTCGTCTATTTGTGGTGAAGACCTCTGTACCTTCTAACTGTCTCCTTAATTTTGTCATTTCATCTGTAAATGGAAAATCACACTAAAATATACTAATACTACCAATCATCAATATCTTTGGGGTCAGGAAAATTGTGTTGGGATCTTATTATTATCTTTGTATGTTATCTATGGTGCAATAAAGTGTTTTTACTTATTTATTTGGTTTCCCTGTCAAAAGGATTGTGGAAGTCAGACGACAATCGTTGCATTGCAATAACTAGTTCTATTATAGGAATGTGCGGAGTCAGCTAGGATTCCAAATACGATCTCATTGTCACTAAAATTTAATTTCATTATCACTGGTCTTTAGACCTCGTGAAAACCATTCGGTCATCAGTGCATAATATTCTAGGGTTTCTGCCACTTGCAGAAATTTTCAAATTACATGAAAAAGAAAATATTATGAACTAGTTAACTAACACACCTTTGTAATACTCTTTCTCTACTTTCTGCTTATTCTTCATTCTAGGCTCACTCCCTCTCCTCTTCACAGGTTCCGGTTCAAATTTGAAATGCGTCTCGTACTTCATCTGGTTCGCTTTTGGACTTTTCGGAGTCTCCATCTTGGGGTCGTAAGGTAGCTGCATTGAGGTGGATGCTACACTTGGCTGGACCTGAGGAATTGTAGAAGAGATTATAGGCACTAGATTGCTTTGATCATCATCATGAAATAATTTACTCCTTCCTCCTGGCATCCGATAATAAGGATCTCCACTTCAATCAATAAAATGAAAACGTTTATTTTCTATATGGGATATAAATATCACTTATTGACGTTAATATACTTATATTAAGTTTACCACCACTTCCAAAGCGCAAGTGGAGAAGAAGCGGCGCCACAAATTCCACTGCAGCATTTTCTTCAAAACGTCAATTTACAAATAAGAATGAAACTTTCCTTTATTAACTACGAGTAGTTAAATGAACGAATACACATGTTTGTCAACATTTTGCACAATATTTTATTGTGATTTCAGATTATTTAAATTAAATAAAAACTAAATAAAATAATAAAAAAATGATAAATGTAAAAACAGAATATGTTATTATATATTCTGTTTTTACATTGATCATTTTTATGTACACATGTATGTCAATCTGTTGAGGACTCTGCACCAAGCTTAAGTTCAAAATCCTGCGCAACCTCTCACTTTGGATCGCTGCGCCATCTTAGTAAAAGTAAGTAAGTTTCTTCAATCAGACAATTTTATTTTACACAGGCCTTCGTCTCTTTTGATGGGAACAGATTGCAATAGTTTGTGAAAAATGATGTCATAAAAATCTAGAAGGAATCAATTCAGATCTTTCTTCCAATGAAGCAATAGTGAAAACTATCAAAGAAGGTCCTATTTATTTGCATAATATTTACCTGCGTTTTATTCCTAGGCTTTTCCTTCTTCGGATCAGGCAGTGGAACATCAAAAATAAACCTAGCTGGCCCAGGTCTTGGCGACTCTATGACGTCAGACGCTGACTGCGGCTTCGTATAAGCTGGGGAGTTGATTTCACAGCTGTTCTGTCCTCTGTGGTAGTGTGGTGGTGCCGTGCTTGGGGGCTTTGGGTTGGTCTGTGCTGGTTCCGAGTCCATGAGGCTGGGCGGTTGTAAAGGGGGCTCTGGTGGTTCTGGTTCTGCGTCCATTGAGTCGTCGGTTCCTGTGGAAAGATATGGAAGTACGAAGTGATCAGCCACTATTCTTCTCCTTTTTGGTGTATGTCGTTGGATGCCCTTCCCACGAAATAGTTATTTTTATCCAGATATACATTATTAAGGACGAAGGATAGTTGTATTCCTACTTATCATATTATTATACGACAACGGCAGACTAAGGTTTTCCTGTACTAACTATGTAGTTAGATTCCATCCAAAAGTCTTCTTCTAAGCTAGTCGAGTCTGGCAAAATAAATTTGTGAAGACTAATAATCTGCTGGAGAGACGGAGTCATAAAAGACCTGGAAGCCCTCCAAAGAGCCGACTGGCAGGAGGTTGCGCTGAACAGGGAACAGTGGAGATCTCTTGTGACGGAGGCCAAGAATCTCTTTTGGTCGCTGAGCTATCGAAGTAAGTAAGTAATAATCCGCTACTGGCAAGGCCTTGTCAGTGGCTTCATAAAGTTCTTTGAGAGTCTCCTGGTCTATTAGACTGATGATTATTTAGTCTCACCTGTGACAGAGGTGAGTGCAGTCGCAGCCGAGTCTGTGCTTGTGTTGATGGTTTTGTCTGACGTCGTGCTGCTACCCATGACCACCACCTGCTGAAGAAGAGAATGTTCCCTGTTAATGCATGAGGAAGGTGTTGTCATATACAGATACATTTAAAATAAACGGGAAGAATGGAAGTAGCTTTACCGACAAGGGCCCAGCTCTTAAATTTATGATGATGAGCAGAAGTAGACCTTTGTACTAAGGATGTCTGCTCGGGTACCTCCAGTGTACTTAGATTCTGTTCCAGTTTTAATTGTGAGTAAGCCAGTAAAGTTACTAGGTACTGCAGTGTAACAATCTAGATTCTAGGGCATGAGTTAGCAGTGCGTCACACCCTCAAGGTATCATGGACGTAAATAAAGTGACCGGTCGCCCATCTTTAGCAGTGTCCATATTATCAGTGTCGCTCTCAGAAATTATCTGTATTATGTATATTCTACATACACGCCTGTTTCCCACCGTGGTAGGCAGAGACTACAGATTTCCATTTGCTACGATCCTTACAGATCTTCCTCGCTTTCTCTCCGGTCATCACTCTCGTCTCACGCTCGTCGTTTACGGGTACTCCTAACATATTCTATCTATATACACATCTACATTAAATCTATTGACATTTAAAAATATAATATTATGTTACAAGGACATTAAAGCCAGATCGCATTCCTTTAATTTCTTGCCACAAAAGTCTACATAAATTGTCACAAACGCATTAAAAAAACCTCAAAAAAGAATTTCCATTGTAAATAAGAAAGGAAAACATCCAATAACATAAATTTCGACACGTTTAGCGGCTTGAAATAAATTTTACCGCGCCTCCTAAACGCTTGCCCCAAATTTTGGCCTGCTGAGAATATTATATCCGTAACGACACAGAAGCTTATAAAATTAATAAGAATACAGAAATTTAATTCAAAGGACTACGCAGGACCTGGACACATCTAGTTCTTTACCTTTGAACGCCCCAGAGCCCCAATTGCGCGGGTAACAACCGCGACTTTCCGTCAAACACCGTGCGGCCCGATCGGGGCGCGCGTCATCAATCGACTTTGAACCTTATTACTAAATAATAGAGAATATGTTTGTATGAACAACTTTTATTACAGACAATCTAGAATAAATTTCCTACAGGTCCTGACACCTTTGTTTCATACGTGCTCTGTGCAAGTCATTCAAAGTGACACTGCAAAAACTCGTGATGACGTCACAATCCAAAGCCAAACGATTTTCGTCTTTATTTGTATGACTTTAGATTAATAATTGGTCTCTGGGGCACTATGTCCAGCAGTGGACTGACTGCGGCTGAAATGATGATGATGATGATGATGCACTATTATTAATCTAAGTGTATGATGTTAAGTACGGTTCATCAAGACCAATTTGCAAGTGCGAAATTTTTCAAGTTTGAGTTTGTAATACTTGTGTTTTTTTTATAATAATCCTTAATCGTGACGTCAATTTGACATTTCGCATCTAGTAGCAATTTGGTGCCAAATTTTTTTGTCAGCCCTGAAAGGTTAAAAATGACACTTGTCAAACTTATTCTAGTCATAAATTATACTGAGGAAATAAAATTGTAGTGCCCAGTATGCTGCCAACTGAGTCGCACCATAGTCGCCCCCATAAGATTGCTTCAAATAAAATGGAAGTATTTAGTCCCTCGAATCCGTACCAACAGTGTTACATAGAGCCATTCATTGTTACATATTTGTACCATTGAGAAAGGAAATTTTGCCCTGTTTGGAAGGCATGTTAAAAGTCGTTGAGGCTGCCTTTTGGTGGTCGTTAAAAGAACCACGTCAGAGTCCGAAAGGCGGTTCCGAATAACTGACAACAGGGTGTACAAGGTCGATTGACCATGTCACCCTATCGAAATAAATGAATGAACATCCAGATTTCCGGCAAAGATTCCACTTATGTCCAAAATGTTAAAGTGTTTGTATCATCACTACTTTGTTCCACGTCGTCTGTTCAGAATTTATGTGCATCTCTTACAAATGGCCGCTTCGCAGAAAATAATTTACACAATTCAGGACATTTTATAGTAGAAAACGGATTAGTCAAGTGGTGAGGTCCTTTGGGATAGGAAGGTTCTGGAATAACCTAGTAATAATGCCACCGAGACGAGCTAAAATAGCGCCATCTTGATATCGGAAACCTTACCTCTTGCTACGTTTGTACTGTTACAATGGATTGGAATATTACATGGTTTTTAATTAAAGAACTCTTAAACTATTATAAGCTTTACGGTGGTGATAATTCTCCTTTGAAATTCATTATATTTACAACTATCATGAATATTTTCAGGTGTTCAAATTCAGCGGTTTTCTCAGGAAAAGGGGGGAACACTAAACCTTTTTAAAATATTCAACTTAAAGGTTATCTCGAAAACGGAACCGTAAATCGCAAAACACTTAAAGAGTACTCATAATGTTTTTTAGAGGCCTGTTAAATGATACCCTACACACATAAATGGCAAGCAGAAAAAAATAATTTCAAACCCAACTTTACATGTAGGGGAGGTACCCTAAATAAAAATATTTTATATTATTTTATTTTACAGTTCGCTCCGCTTGAGTAATATTCATAGGCATACCAAATTGTAGATCTCTAGGTCTACTAGCCTTTGAGAAAAACGTAGGACAGACAGACTGACAGACATGACGAAACTATAAGGGTTCCTTGTGTTTACTACGGAACCCTTAAAAAGATAAAACGCATCATCTTTTGTTTGCCAGATGGTGTTAATGTCATAGGGAGCTGGATTTCGCAACCTGAATCCGCCCAATCCATAAAGGGTCGCGTCTCGCCGTCCTGTACCTATCAAGTACCAAGTTTAAAGGAAAATGCACAGCATTAGCTGCAGTAGACTGCAGAAATTATTTGCACGTCGGCCATTTTAATTAACCGCACCGGTTCGCGGCTTTACTTGATGTAGCTCAGTCGGTCTCCAATTCCGATGTAATACGATTTGAATCGGTAAACAGAATTGGAGAAATGATTGATGTGACGTAGTAAAAAATATGAATCTATGGATTGACGTGTGTGATACCCACTAGATCCATCATGGTCTAGGCGATGGTGAAACGCAGCCCGTATTGGATTGTTCCGCATTAGTGGCATATTCTATCTCGAGCTTCTATGTTTTTCAGAAAACTCGCTAAGCCGTTGGTACCGGTTGTTATCGATGTCGTTAGGCCTTTAGGGAGCATGACAAATTCAACACTTGTCTCCCCTGTTGGCTCCCTCAGGGGAGACAAGGTAACTCTGCTTGTGGCATTGTCTCCCCGAGACGGGAGAGAAAAGGCACCATATTATTAATTTTATTAATTTATTTAAACTTTATTGTACATAATACCGTTGTATAGCACAATAGGTGAACTTAATGTTAACAGTCAACCTTTGGGTTAAACAGATATCGTCATGTGGGTATTAAAAATGTATAGATAGGTAAATACAAAAAGTTGGAATGATAATAAACTTACTTTAGGTACTTTACTTACATAATATACTTATATATATATATACGATGAAATGAAAATCAAAATAATAATTTTAAGAGTTACATGAACGAAATAAGCAGCAACTCAAAATTTAGTCACGTTTAACTGCTTAAATTTGCTCCCGGAACCGCGAGAGTATGAGCTCGTAGACAAGCCTTTTAAAGTTGGCACGGCTGAAAACTGTTCTAATGGACTCAGGAAGATTATTTCAGAATCTAACAGCCGAAGGAATTGGAGAAAACCCCGGTATGGTGAGAAGGAGTAGAGGAACGCAGGATTATTTTATAAGTGGAACTCAATAGCTTGAAATCAGTTTTGAGGTAATCGGTGGACAGTGAATTTTTGTAGTGTACTTGTCTCCGTCACACTGTCCGTGATGTATACTGATTTTATTTGGTTTAAGTTTTGTCTTTAACACACCTCGGGTCTTGTTCCCGT
This sequence comes from Euzophera pinguis, assembly GCA_947363495.1. Classification (NCBI taxonomy): domain Eukaryota; kingdom Metazoa; phylum Arthropoda; class Insecta; order Lepidoptera; family Pyralidae; genus Euzophera; species Euzophera pinguis. The sequence continues at coordinate 490,720 of OX376176.1, read as the reverse complement.
AGGACTGGTTTATCTGTGACAAGGGTTACGGAGGTCAGACCGCAATAACCAATATCGCCAAAACTAGGACCATGACCATGATTAACAGCGTATCTAAAGCTTTGAGAAACAAGCTTATGTCTAGGCATCGAAGTCTAGTCAGCACAATAATACGACTGGCGGCAGTCGCTCCATCGTAACAGAGTATCACTGAATCTAGAAAATCGTGCTGATGAATAAGTAGTGGATGAAACTGGGTCAAATGCGAAGATCTAATTAGTTGTAGACGAATACGAGGCCTTGCTTGATGACATGAAAATGAGACATGGATGATAAAACCTCAAAACTTTAATAAATGTGAGATTTGAACCATCAACCCTAGAGTAATAAGCCGGTCACCTAAACCACCACACTACGGAGACAATGAAATACCCTTACGAAATCCAAAATAGCTATTTGATTTCCTTTTTCTTAGAATACCCAATTCCTTTTGAAGAGAATATCGGTACTTTGTATTCAAATAATCCTGTCATAAAATTTGCAAAACAGGAAATGGACTGGGATCACGAAATTGCTCTTCAATAGACTAGCTTTGAAAATCATTTAAGATCGGTAAATGTTAACACGTGTAACGTTAATACTGTCGAAGTAACAAAGAAGGTAAAGGAGTCGAAACATTTTGGGTTTATAGAATACAATACAATAAAAAATATTTTTATTGCCCACATACAGTGGGCACAAGAGATAATTTAACAATTATAAAAACTTAAGGCGGACTTATCAAGGTGATGTCGATTTAGAATTTTCTTTTGCTATTAGTTTAACAATGAACCTACTACTACAAACATGTGTTTTATTGAATACGCCACATCACATGGCGACCCTGCCAGTGCTAATTAATTATGGAATTGAGCGGACCTGCGAGAGAAAGGAGCTGAAAACTGGCAGCCATCGCGCAGAATATAGCTCTCTGACGGTCTCTCGTTTCAGAAGCTAAGATTTCATTTCAGGTCGTTGAGTCTGTGGAGTAAAAGTCTGTTACGCTTTCATGACCAAACCGCTGGACGGACTTTGAAATTTGGTATGATTATAGAGGGCCAAACATAGGCTTTTTGACGCAGGCGGAGCTGCGGTAAACAGCTTTTTTATAGAATCCATATAGTAATTCAGATCCTGCTTTCCCTGAAATGGTCCAGGTTCTTGTCAACTGGCATCTGCACCAGGATTGCGTGGGTGATCTCCGAGTTTCTCCATAACTTGGTCAAAGCCACCACAGTATATATAGAAAGACAGAGTAACAGGAGTTTGTAGCGGCCTGTAAGTACAATTAAAAACTTTTATCCCCCTTTTTTCAATAGCCCTTTGTGTCCCACTGCTGGGCAAAGGCCTCCCGTTTAGCCTTCCACGCATCTCGGCCAAGTGCCGTTTGGTGCCGTTCATTGACAAATTCGTCCAGGTCATCCCGCCATCTTTTACGTGGTCTACAACTTTCTCTAGGTATCTAGATCTACGTCCCTCAGGAACCCAGAATGTTGCTAGTCGAGCCCATCTGTCAGTTTCTAATTAATGGATCTATACTCGTACATAATTCTAACAAACTAAATGTAGCGCCGCTTTTCATTCACCCTGTAGTAATCTCTACGTGTTACGATGTTCATTAATGCTGGATTCCATCGACATTTTAATTAACAACACTGCCAAAATAATTTTCTTAGACGTTTATGTCGAAACTGATGAGATTCTAGTTGATTAAAGGAATCTATCTGCTATTAATTTGCTTTTGAAGGATTTTTCGCGCCATTTTTATTTTTTATTTATCTTGTCTGATACAGTCGCTTCATTCATTCATATCGTAAATCGACCCTGTACTCTCGGATTTTCGTCCTCTTGGCGTAGTTTCTTGACCACTAAATGGCATTAGTGCCTTCCGAAGCACGGAATAGTCATTATTAACAGACAATCAGGTAATTTAAGCCTGCAATGTTCTAACCATACTGAAAACAATTGGACAAAGTATGCTTCCAATGGGGAATCGAAATCGACCTGTGGGTCTCAAGCTTTAATCACTAGACCACGGAGGCATTTTAGATGACCCCTATTACAACATTGTATACTATAAGCCACTACGCCTATAGCACACCCGGGATACTCCATACAACAGCGGCGAGCGTGATATCTATTACGACTACTACGATTCGGTCGCCTACTCACTCATCATTGTATGTGTCTGGCGGTCGAAGCGTCATCCTTTCATTTTTTTTTATACAACTAAGTAGGCAAACAGGCGTACGGCCCACCTAATGGTAAGTGGTTACCGTAGCCTATGAACGCCTGCAACACCGGAGATGTCACGAGCGCGTTGTCCACCTGTCCGCTATCAGCACAGCGACCCCTTTTGAGCCTGGCGACCCTACTCACCAGCAGGAACACAGCACAGCATCACAGTGTTATTTGGCTGCGGTCTTCTGTAGGGTGGAGATACTTCCCCAGACGGACTACACCTTACAAAATGTCCTAAATCTGCGCGGCTCGGTGCGGTATCTGTTTCCGGTGGGAGGGTATGAGTGTCCGTTCTGTATGTTAGTATACCATGGAGCAATTACAAAGAGGAGATGCCGTTTGAAATGGCGCAGTGATGTGATCATTGGCGCCTCGCCGACACAAAAGTAGACGGAGCTTATTCTTGCTCGTGCTCCTTGGAGCCACAGCCGAAACCAAGCACCCCGCACGTCTGCCTTCCGCCCCGTGTAGCCTCACAAATACTTTCTTACAAAACGCTTATCCGCATTATTACCGCATCTCCTCTTTGTAATTGCTCCGTGGTTAGTATTATTAATAATTCTATGCGTATAGTTGTTATACGGATCCTGTAGTGTCTCTCGTAACTCAGCAGGCAGCGAGGATAAAAGCCTTGTAACCGGATCAGTAATGCGATTCTACAAATTACCTTAGCGCCTTTGAGAGCGCACTTAACTTGAAGAACCGCAGCGACAAAGGAAAATCGGCGAAAAACTATGCTAAGATTTTCTAACACAGTTTCATTTATTAAACACAAGCTGTTTCCCGCAGATCCGCTTGCGCCAAAAAGTAGCCTATGTTTGACCTCAACTATATTCCTACCAAATTTCAATCAAATTCCGTTCAGCGGCTTTGCCGTGAAAACGTAACAGACAGACATTTGCATTTATAATATTAGTATGGAGGTATGGATGGATATGGACTAGCAGTTTCCCGCCGCTCAGCCTGTGTCTAAATTTAGAATATGTTTGACCCGGTCAAGTCTTCAACTATATCTTCAACCATATTTAGACAAAACTTTATCAAAATCAATTCAACTGCTTGGCCGTGAGTTGGACATGTTTTATAAGTACCTAAACATTATTTTTTCAAAATTCAGTACTATTGTGACAGGATGTTGACAGAGATGTGTGGAAGAAAAGTGGGGAGAGCAGTGGGACACTAAATCACTACAAAAAATATAAAAGAATATATTTACAAAAAATATATTTTCTTATAATATTAATTAGAGAAATGTATCTATCTCCACTTCCCTACATAAAGAAGGAACACCTAAATAATTCGAAAAAGTTGCTAATCGATTGAAATACGTATGTTTAAAAAGGGTGTGGTATTCGTGTAAAAATCTTTAATAAATGTATTTGCGGTACATTTAATATATTCATAAGTATTGCACGAACAATAAAAGAACAATTAACTGATACGTATATAAATACAAATTCGACTGTGACCGGGCTGTGGCGCAACAGTCCGATTGGAGACAATAAGACTTGTAAAAGCTTTAGAAGTCCTATTTTTAAAAAGTATAACTCACGCAATACTGGCCAGTCATTGTTTTCATAATAAAAGCTTATATGCTGATCTTTAACTGTGTTTAGGGCTGTAGTCTTAGAAGGGAACCCCTTATGGAACTCATTAAGGCATTTACCTGCCGTTTTGTTGGAAAAAGCGGAGCAACGATGATTGTCCTGTGGGATACGAGTTTGGTTTGAGTTGCAAGCGATTGATAATAGAATAAATTTCAAAAATGCTTATTTATTTTTTTGGGGTAGTAGGAATATGGTATATTATTATGTCAAAAAACCCCTAAAAATTATTATTGATTCGACAATATTTTGCTTTGAGTGGTTTTTATAATTTTGCCGATTCGGTAAAAAGACTTGTTTAGATTTATTGGAATTTTGAAAATGGGTTCACAGTTATGTATAGAATTAAAGCTATCGCACGGTTAAATTCCAATTTAATTGAGAAACTCCGCCTTTTTTTTAAGTTCTTTGAAAATAATAAGCCCTATATTCAAGCGACTTCCAAACTTACTTACTAATTAAATAAATAGGCTACCTTTGAATTATTATTTCTATGTATTTGACTCAAAGAAAGTGTAAATTTTTAAAATTCAGTCACGATTGTAAGATTGTTTATGAATAAATGATGTTAATGGTGGTTCTGACACCAGGGTGAACCCACTCGATATGAATGAATGATGGCAAAGCCAGTCCCTAACTCAATATCTGTATTTTGTAACAAAACATATATGTAGAACAACTCCCAAAACCCAGAAAAAAATAATAAAAGGCATTTCCTAACATGACTAGGGGTTGAAGCCAAAATCTTGAGATTATCGGGTAACCGCCACAACAAAAGATCATAAAATCGCTGCCTCTTATGCCTTGTGCCTTAAAAAAAACAAATCGGCGGCAATTTACGCGGAATCCCCCCAAAGTGATCGTGTGATGCGAATTTGATTTCTCAATTCTGTTAAAAAGACATCACTCAACGTTTATTTTTAGACGATTTTGCGGAATTAGTTCCCTTTATCCTGCAATCTTTCTCATTTTCGTATTCTTTTTAATTTATGGGTAAAGTTTGTCCGAGTAATTTTATTAGCAATATTTTCATGTCGGGCTATATTTTTGTGCCAATTGGAAGGATTAGAAGTATTCATTGTCAATGTTCAAATACTACTAAATATTTATTTAGGTATTCTATAACTTCATGACAAAACATTTCTCTTAATATTAATTGGTTTCTGTGTTGTATCTTTTCTTATATGTATGTAAATGTTGCAATAAAGTGTTCATTCATTCATTCATTAAGCCGCGGGCTTTTTCTACCATTCAACCAACAGGTGATGTTGAGAAACTTCAGTAAGTACAAAATAAGTTAACACAAATTAAAATAAATAAATCCATACTAATATTATAAAGTATGTCTGTCTGTAAAGCTTTCAGGGCTAAACCTCTGGACAGATTTTGATGAAATTTGGTATGGATAAACTAAGTTGAAGACCCGGGTTCACAAATAGGTAACTTATTGGCGCGTGCAGAGCCGCGGGAAACAACTAGTATTAAATATTAATATTAATTGTGAAAAGCAAACAATAGAAAATGCAATCATCATCAATTTATATTACTTTGGAAACAATCGGCTCCAATAAAATTGGAAATAAGAAACTTTATTTTGTAACCAAGATCAGAATAACGTAAACAAAAATGATCCGCAACATGCTCCTTCAAAATTTATATTGAAAATTATCCGCACCATGCTTCGTCAAAAAGTCTACCAACAAATATATAATGTCCTACCTCTCTATATCGTAGATAGACATTTTGTAAGGAGTAGTCTGTCAGGGGAAGTACCTCCACCCTACAGAAGACCGCAGCTAAATAACACTGTGATGCAGTGTTGTGTTCCTGCTGGTGAGTAGGGTCGTCGCCAGGCTCCGGAGGGCTCGCTGTGCTAATAGCGGACAGGTCGGCAATGCGCTCGTGACATCTCCGGTGTTGCAGGCGTAAATAGGCTACGGTAACTACTTACCATAGGTGGGCCGTACGCCTGTTTGCCTACTAAGTTGTATAAAAAAATATATATATTTTCGATTACAAAAGTAAACACAACGTATATGTTAGGAAATGTTTTAATAATTTAAATCACAAATTTAATTACGGTAGTTTATTACCTCAAAACTATATTTAAAAAAATTTAAAGGTCGCCTGGAAGAAATTGCTATTGCGATAAGGCCGCCTTATGCGCAAAGTTTTTTCAAATAATTACTTGTATTTGACAATGTATCCTTGTTGTGCAATAAAGAGTTTTGTATTGTATTTATTTCTCCACAATTCAAATATCTGTACGGAACCGTAAAACCATCACATCATTTATTCACCAGAAAAGCTTTGTCGAAAGCAATTAAAAGCTACATTTACTGCAAGCTCAAAGCTTGCATAGTGTAATGAAGCTTTTATACGTGTACCTAGCTGTCATAATAATGCAACCAATACTGCTTTCAGGACACGTACAGGAACATATTGCTGTAAAAGCTTTGATAAAGCTTACCATGTTACGTAAAGTGACTTTTTAAACAACAGACGAATACAATGTTAATACAGCTTTCATCATCATCATCCTAGCGTGTATTCCTAGTTGCGTCGTCAACTTACGCTTCGGAGCCTAGGGTACGCTGTAGGTCATGCTCCTAGATTTGGCGGAACTGGTTATTACAATGGAGCGACTGCCGTCTGACCTCCATAACCCTTTTTACAGGGAAACCAGACCAACAGGAACATGACCCGAGGTGTGTTAGTGGCCAACACTATCAGAATTTTTCAGGCTGACCTAAGGCATCTGACACAGCCTCACGACTGCTATATATCGATAACAACTGGCACCAACGGCTTAACGTGCCTTCCAAAGCACGGAGAAGCTCAAGATAGAAAATGCCACTAAATGGCGACCAATCCAATAGTGGTCGCGTCACGTCGTCGCTTGACACGCGCACTCGATACTGATACGCGGGTCGCGTTCGACTAACGAGCTCCTCAATGCTGATACAGCTTAAGCCATAGATAACAAGAAATGATTATGTAGACATCATCAATATTAAAATAACCCACTTTATTCCACGGGCGTACTATAAACTACACTTGCTCGGATAGTACACTCTTACTTGCTCAAGGACGAGGTTAATACATGCGAAAGTCTGTTTGTCTGTTACGCTTTCACGGCCAAACCGCTAAACAGATTTTGTTGAAATTTGGTATGAATATAGTTGAAGTCCCGGGGTCAAACGTAGGCTACTTTTTGACGCGGGCAGAGTTGGGGGAAAACAGCTAGTTAATTATAATTCTGCTTGATTCCGGCTATCGTTTGGTGGTCTTTAAACGAACCACGTCAGAGTTCATAAGGCGGTACCGAAAAACTCTGTTAGCAAGGTATAGATCAGAATCAGAATCAGAATCAGAATTTATTGCAAATCACTGTTTTACAAGATCTTACATTAATTATTACAGTACAAGTGACGCCCTGTAAGGGCACAGCAAACATAGGAGGCCACTAGATGCCATATTACTTAAATATTAAATTACATTATTATATTATTACAGAATTTTAATTTTATTATTAATTTTTAACATAACAACAAAAAAATTAAAATATTAAAATTTATTATGATTTATAATATATTACCATTTACATTTTTTTTACAGGGTCTATTGACCATGAAGCCGAATCGATATGAATGAATTGATTGATCAAATACCCACATCAGCAGCCGAAATACTTTCTCGAATAATCAATCGCACAATAAGCAGCTTCAATTTCAAATCAAAAATCACACAACGGTCTGGGAAAACGCTACAGATGCAGAAAAGTGAAATCAAGTCACAATATTTCAATCACGGCTTACGACTCCCCGGGAACCGAACCCAGTAACGTCTGGTTGTAAACCTTTAAAGCACAGCTATACATGTGGGGGTTATTCCGACCTTCAACTTTTACGACTTGAAGGTCCCTGAGCGCTTGATCTAAGAGTCTGATGTGGCTTTTAGGGTTTACAGACGACATTTTGGGTAAGATTTTTTTTTAGAAATATTCATGAAATATAGATTTTTTACATTTACAACATAAAATAACAGGACTAATTGCGTATAAAGCTATACTTTCGACGTTTTAACCGTGTTACAACTGTAATTTTATGTTGCAGTGAGTTAGTTTGAAAGTGTTTTACATACAAGGCACTGTCTGCAGGGACATCAGACCAACAGGAACACGACTAGATGTGTGTTAGTGGCCAGAGTGAGGGTGGTCAGTCAGAAAATGATACTATACCTACCTTGTGGGTCAGATAAATCGAGTCCTCAACTAGGTAAAACGCAGAAGACTCAAGCTGTAATGCCTATAGTGAGAAGTGAAGTTGCGATAGATCATGACGGGATGGGTCAATGTGAGGAAAGTGATGTGGTGGTCAAAGAACAGGGCCGCTTTGCTAAGTTTTTCCGGTCAATAAGAGATAAAGAAAATTCTTGTATGAGTAAAGGAAAAGTTATTGAAGAAAATGTAGTAGGTGAGAGATGTTTATTTTTCCATTTATGGTGTTTGGTCTGAAAGTTTAACAATTAACAAATTTTTTTAACAATTTTCATAACACTTATAAATTTTAAAACACCTCATTTGGTTTTGGTTATTTTTTTTTACATTGCCTTGTGATCTATTTGAAGAGTTTTATAACTTTTGTCTAGATCATTTTGTTATTGTTTCAGTCTGTCTGAATTTTTCAGGCTGTTAGGCATCTAATGTGTCAGAAGTCTATGGCTGTGGACCAACGACTGCCATTTATCGATAACATGGAGAAGCTCAAGATAGAAAATGACACTACAACAAAGTACTACTTCTTGTGGCCAACGCCTCTCGCCGTCTCTTGACGCTTGTCGCACATTCTCTACGGATACGCGCACTGAGCTCGGCTGTCGAACTCCTCTACAAAATGTAGAGAACCAAATAGTTTTGAATTTAACCGTTTCCCATTACGTATCTCGTTTATGGTACCCTAATGCGGCAACATAAAAGGATACATAAAATAGAAGATGGGTCAGTTTGATTAAAACTTCGCCGGGTAAAGTTTACGGCAGCTTTTAAAGTTAATCTCCTGTTGATAGTTTAGGAAGGTATGTTTCCCACGCAAGGTCAATACACTCTGCATTGAGGAGCTCGTTAGTCGAGCGCGACCCGCGTATCCGTAGCGAATGCGCGTGTCAAGCGACGACGTGACGCGACCACTATTGGAAAGGTCGCCATTTTAGTGACATTTTCTATTTTGAGCTCCTCCGTGCTTCGGTAGGCACGTTAAGCCGTTGGTCCCGGTTGTTATCGTTAAATAGCAGTCGTGAGTCAGATGCCTGAAAAATTGTGACAGTGTTGGCCACTAACACACCTCAGATCATGTTCCCTGTAAAAAGGGTTACGGAGGTCAGACGGCAGTCGCTCTATTGTAATTACCAGTTCCGCCAAATCTAGGACCATAACTTACAGCGTACCCTAGGCTCCGAAACGTAAGCTGACGACGCAACTAGGAATACACGCTAGGATGATGAGACTATATGTGACCCGCGGATTAGACTGTGTAAAAAAATGGTAACATTGATGTGTACGTTTTTTCAATCATTCATTATCGACTGGGTTCATGGTAAATCGACCCTGTACGTAATGGTGTCAGAATTTTTCTGGGCAGTCTTAACCAATAGCTTAAAGTGCTTCTAATCTTTATTATCAGACAATCAAGTGATTCAAGCCTGCAATGTCCTAACCAAACTGGAAACAACTAAACAAAGTATGCTTCCCATGGAAATCGATCCCATGAGACAAACGCCATACCTCTAAAGGAGTGTATTTTTGAAATGTATGACACATAATGTCGAATGGAAATTGTTCGATATCGAACAAAAATTATTCGTCTTGCCGATTTTGCGTAAGTCATACTTCAAAAATAGCACCCCAGGAGCGATAATCGGCCCCCTGAGTCGATGACTTTCTGTTTATCTCACTTAAAACAGATACGCATCTCAGAAACTCCGTGTAAGCCAGTAATCCATTCGTTACAATAATCCTCTAATCTCCTAAACTCTACGAGTAGATACTGGGAGTGAACTAGGCAGCCTATCTCATTACTAATTGGGTAGTGTTTTACGCTGGAAATCTTCTAGAAATTTACTTTTCACAAACTCTTTATTGCACGTCATGAAAACGTTGTCAAATATAAGAAAAATAATAAATAATCGTTTTATAAAACGTTTGATTCATAGATTAATAATTGGTCTCGCGCGTGCTCGACTAGATACCGCACTATAAAAAGAATCAGTTTCCAGAATGCGGCAACTTTATTTTGAAGTGTCTGTAAGACAATGTGCAAAGGCGTAATGAGAAAGAGTTATTTCTTACATAGTTTGAATACGCAAACTGGCATTTTGCTTCTGTTATTAAACTAAAATTTTAAATTTATCTCGACGTCCAACTCACTCATCGGTTGCGGCTTGACTGATGCGGGTATGCCGCAAGTACGTCGAATTCGCGTAGTTTTAGTAGCCGCATTTGTCTAGTACGCCGACGGTATCTAGTCGAGCGCGCGCAAGACCAATTTTTAATCTATGGTTTGATTGTTTGTTATATTAATAATTATAATGTACATCAAAAACTCAAGTTAATAAAATACGGCATAACAAAAACAAAAGTACAATGGCGGACTTATCCCACTTCGAGATCTCTTGTGTGACATGTTTTACTTACAGGAAGGGCAGAATGTGGTGAAATAAAAAAAGTTAATTTAAAATATTTATAAATAAAAATAAATGTCTAACAAACTGATACGGAACCTTCTGGGAGCGAATCCAACTCGCATTTCGCTGATTAACTTTACCTGTAACAATAAAATAATATTTTTTTTAAAAAAGCGTTAGTAGACTTATATAGATTCTATTATTCATTTCGCAGTATTATTCAGTGTAATAAAAAACATAAGTCCTTCATATTTATATGACAAATTAAAATTTTCAGAACAAAAATTAATAAAAAAATATTTGCTTCAAATTATTTGATACAAAACGGCAATTTCAGTAAAGACTTATTTTTTTTAAATTAGTCACAATTTAAGTTTATTGTTTCATGAATAAATGAACCTACGTTCTATGTGAAATTAATTAGCGGCCATGTTCTTTATCCTTGACCGTGTGTTGCGCGGGAAATAGTAATATACTTTATGATTTATATTTAGGGCGAGGAATACATTCAATCGATTACTATGATGGCTCAATTAATTATTGCTCAGTCTAGCCATAGGGGGCCGTAGGACGCTTGGAAAAATTGATTGACCCACGTATCTATAAATCATTTTTTTGTAAAATTGATAATGCACCGTGAAATTTTTGTCGTTTTGGCCCCATCGTCCAGTGACACCATTCATGCAACCGAACAAATTTCCCCAAGGAACATAGCTCGAAACATGAAAAACAAATTTGGACTTCCCATAGTAAGTTAGGTCACGTGATGAGACATTTTGTATGGGAGGTCCAAAAATTTACTCCATATTTCGACCCATGTATTTTTTTTTTCATTTCACGCTGTACGATATTTCTTTTCATTTCGTTTACTATAATTCCAAGCTTAGTACGTTGCACTCATAGGGGGCATTGTAAGTGCAATCGAAATAAAAGACGAATAAAGCACTTGGATGACTTCAAATCGCTTTTGGTATTAGTTTTCGTCTTAGCGAGTTCCACGCGAGACCAATCATTAATCTAAGGTTGTCCTCTTATAAATAAAGTTTCAAACGTTTGTGATGTTAAAGCTGTACATTTGAATTAAAACGAAAAAACTAACAACCGAATTTTGCTGCATTGAGAACTTTCTTTTTGGATTTTTATGGCTAAGAAACATCAGGGAGTGGACTGAATCGCTCAGAACATATTTTCTCTTGGCGATGGACAGAGCTGAGTTTTCAAAACTAACGGCCTTTAAATGGAAATAACGGACTTAAAAAAAACTGGATTTTTAATGTACAATACAAAGCACAAATTTACATGGCGGCTTTACAGCTGTAGGTGCTCACCAGCTCGGCTGTCCCTGCATGAGACTGTATGTATACTATGTATATTATGTATGTAAGTGAACACAAATCTTTGAGACTTCACAAATAACTTTATTTAGTTTATAATGTGTCGTCCACTTTGCTTTTGTGCGCCATCATTTTCCCACAGCTCCGCCTGTGTCAAAAAGTAGCATAGGTTTGACCCCGGGTTTTTAACTATATTCATACCAAAATTCATCAAAATAGGTTTGGCCATGAAAGCGTAACAGACAGACTTTCGCATTTATAATATTAGTATGGAAGTATGGATTTCCATATATGAATAAAATTGATAAAATTGAAGTTACTCGTAGATAGAATAGAAAAAATACAGAAAACTCTTGCACTTATAAGATGAGTATGGAAAGTGATGAGATGACTTGAGAACAATTTGAATAAAAAAAAAGATTCGAAGCATAAAAATATTTTAAAATGAAAATGTGGTGAAGAATGGGTACGAAATGAAAAGTATGTATCAAATGAGTTACACAGCTAAAAGCAATTTCTTTCAGAAGGTCTTGTTGAAATTTCAAAAGAAAACAGTAGACCAATATTTTCTTTTCCATCCCTTTCCTTGCCATTTAAATCTAGCCATAGTTGTTTGTCTATGGTCAAAAACAAATACTGAATTTGTGTTCCGTAACATTTTCCTACAGCTTCGTAGTCATGTCGTTGTTTTACTGTTTCCATTTATTTGTGTTACCAATTTGTATTTACTTAAATTATTTCGTACTCTGCAGACGTAACAATTAAGTTGATTTCATGTTTATTTGATAATTTTGCTGACCTCAGAATTTTGGTAGGCTTAAATGAAAACACCATTTCACCATCATCTGGCGTGCTATTTTTGAGAACTGCGGACTCCATATGTCGAATGAAAATCGTTAAACTCGCCGATTATGTCGAATGAAAATTATTCGAAATCGGATCATACGACTCATCGGTTTTGAGTGAGTCATAACTTCTCAAAAATAGGACCCCTGATCGTGTTTCCCATGCTCATAAAAACGAATAAAAAAAGAAAATTAATAGGGTTTTTTTTACGTTGTTTGTTAACAATTTGTAAGAGAATACGAATATAATATGAAGTTTTTTTTTTTAATAATTTTCCCACTTTTGTACATAAAATTATTTGCATTCTCGTACGCATTAGCATTACAAAAAAATTAGAAAAGCTTAAAATGCTCTTCGCAACTTCAGATACAACGATTAAAAACTTTTGTTATAGCATTCTATTGTTTTTCGAAACGTTGTTTTGTTTCATCATACCACAACAGCATCTAAAATATACGAAAGCCAGGAATTCCAATTCACTTGGCTATCTGGATGACTTCTTGATTGAGTAGGCACGGGTGACTGGACATTTCAGGCTGCAACTTGATTTGTTTGAATTTTAATTACTGAGGTGAAAGGCTTTTTGCAAGCCTTTTTTGTTTCGATCCCCGGGCAGGTCAACATGGAAATTGACCTTTTTCTGATTAGCCTTGGATGTTTTATTTATTTATTTATTAAAACTTTATTGTTCCACAAAGTACACATAAACTTATAACAATTGGCGGACTTAATGCTAAGAGCATTCTCTACCAGTCAACCATTGGGAGAAACGGAAAGATAGTTTGGCGCAAAAAAGTTAAGGGGGAAAAATGTATTACAGAGCAAATTTTATCAAAAGCTTAAGTTTATACACTACGTAAACATACATAAAACATACACAAATACTATTTTATTTTAAATATATACCTATATATAAATATACATATACCTACACAAATATCAATGATGAAGTCAAGTCACATTGAGAAGTTTTCATTAACTGAGCGAGTCCAAAATGTGCACACGTGCCCGCTTTTATATGTATGTATATTATGTAAAACACACACATTTAAGATCTCTGCTTGACCCAAAGGTCGGCTGTTAGTTAATACTTTTAGCATAAAGTCCGCCTATTGTGATAAACAATTGTATATTTTGCACAATAAAGGATAAATCCATACTAATATTATAAGCGCGAAAATCTCTGTCTGTCTGTTACGCTTTCACGACCAAACCGTTGAACGGATTTTGATGAAATTTGGGTTGAATATAGTTGGACACCCAAGGTCAAACATAGGCTACTTTTTGGCGCAGGCGGAGCTGCGGGAAACAGCTAGTAAGTTTATAAAGACAAATTGAGTTTGCTCCAAAGCAAGTTTAAAGATTTGTGGGTTACTAACTCAATCATCATCATCCTAGCGTCCTAGTTGCATCGTCAGCTTACGCTTCAGAGCCTAGGGTACGCTGTAAGTCATGGTCATAGATTTGGAGGATAACTTTTAGAGCCGTAAAATCTTATTTAACAGAAAACAATTATTTAATGCTAAATTCGTAAAAAAGCCCTGGAAAATCGTGATGCACTTAGGAGCTCGCGATCTGTTTCTCGGTACTCTTTTGAACGAGTAGTGACAAGCTCCGCCCACTTTTGTGTCGACAAAGCACCAATGATCACATCACTGCGCCATTTCAAACGCCATCTCCTCTTAGTAAATGCTTCGTGGTCTTAAGCAAACTGGGGAGCAACTCAAAATGTATGCTTCCCATAGGAATCAAACCCATGACCTCGGGATCTGAAGGAAAACTCCATAACCACTGAAACACAGGGGCAGTTTTGATATCAACTATTATTTAGCAATTAAAAGTAAAATACTGACCTTTCCATTGTCCTCCATTTTGAATCCATTATAATAAAATATTTATAATTAAACTTCATGCATTTCACACTAATGTACACGATTTGACGAGTCACTTAAATGTTTTAATAGATCACTTTGTTTGTAGACTACTTGTTACAAAAACCCCTAACTTACATCGCGGTCTGATACTTAAATACTTACTTAAAGTACCTTTTTTAAGGAAAAGGAAAATTCTTCATTTGGAGAGTGACTAGATTACTTGTCCGTCATTAAATAAAACTATTGTGTACGGCAAAACAATTAATATATTTCAAAATAATACAATCAGATAGCGGGGAAAAATTGCAGTGAAAAATATTTAAATATAAAATGTCGTCCAGCTCTATATTTTTCTAATTGAAATGTTAGTGGCTATTTCTTTTTATTTTCCAATAGGCCACACAATCCCGGACAGAGAGCCCTGCAGATTAGGTTACTCCTTAAAAAAAATATAACAGTCATAAAGCAGAGAGTCTGGACATTGATCCATACTTCCATGCAAAAGTCTGTTTGTCTTTTCTTCAACTCCAACTATAGAAGACCCCGGGTCAAACATAGGCTGCTTTTTGACGCAGGCGGAGCTGCGGGAAAGCTAGTACATAATAATTAGTCTAGGATAGGTGAGGAACAAAAAAGCATAGAGGTATAAAAATTGCTCTGGAATACATAGGAATATAGACTCAAAGATAAAGAACCAGAAAAAGTTTAGGCCAAGTCATAAAAAAAGAAAAGATGGAGTTTAAAATTGATATAAAAATAACTTGTTCATGTTACCTACTATCTCCATAAACCGATTTTGCTAATTTGGTATTAAAATATTTGTAGAAGAAGCTAGCAGAAGGTTTAAAAGGTTAGAAAATATGAAGAAATAGCTAGAAAAGTAGAAAAACAAAACAATATGTATGGAAAAATATCTATACATATCGATCTTACTATTGGTGGGGCGGTACGAAGTTCGCTGGGTAAGCTAGTTTTAAATAAAATGTATATCATATATTTATGTGGATATATTAAAATTAGCTACTAATAGTGAACAATTTCAATGTTCATACTTTCAAAATTAATTTAATTATGAGCAGCATCTGCTTCAAATAATTTATAAAATCCTTTGTAAATTAGAATGCATATCCTTGAACATTCCGTGCTTCGGAAGGCGCGTTTGGCCGTTGGTCGTAACCACGTCAGAGGCCGAAACGCGATTCCGGAAGACCAGGGGGCTTACCATAATGTCTTATAGCAGTATTATTTTAATATTACTCTCGAAATTCGTACCATGACACGTAAAAAACAATATTACTTTAAGCTTGCATTTCCTAGCAGTTTTGATGACGTCACAGTAAATTGTTCATTCAATTTCGTACCATGAGCAGTATTTGACAGTTAGCAATGTTGTTTTTACGTCAAATTTAGCGATCTTGAAAAAGTTGGTCGGATGTGATGGAAACAAAACTTTTTTCATGTTGAGTGTGATTCTTTCAATGATCTTGTGTTACAAATAACAAGGTAAATTCTAATTTTGTGCAAAAAATCATTGATGTGCGACTGTGTGTGTTGAATCTTTCATTATTATATGTTAGATTTGTTTTGTGTTAGTTACGTGATGTTGTATAAGTATACCTCGTCCGGCCATAAGTTCTGTTACAAATAAAAATGCATTTTTTATGAAGTAATGTAATATTACTAAAACTTATATGTACATATTTATTAGCCTCAGCAAAAAATAAAAACAATATTCTGTTCAAAGTGGCCACCTTTGGCGTTTAAAGGCCTTTAATCTATCTGGCCATGAATCTATGGATTCGCGCACTATTGCCATGGGAAATTTCGCCATTGCTTGCTCCAGAGATTTTCTAAAAGACTCAATGTCGCCGTGTCGTTTAGAGCAAGCCGTTAGACAGAAACCTAAAAATAAAAACATCTTAATTATTTTAGTAACTTAATATAAAAAAGTGGCAGTGGGCGGGGCACATAGCTCGGAGAACCGATGGCCGATGGGGCAGAAAGGTTCTCGAATGCCAACCACGTACCGGTAAGCGCAGCGTTGGACATCCACCGACCAGATGGTCAGATGACCTGAAAAAGGTCGCAGGTAAACGCTGGATGCAGACTGCTGTCAACCGATCATTTTGGAAATCATTGGGAGAGGCCTATGTCCAGCAGTGGACTGACTGCGGCTGAAATGATGATGATGAATGTAAAAAAATAATAATAGACATTTTACTATTTTTTCTACAAGACATGATAGGCTAGGCTAGCGACAATGCCGGCTCCTCTGTTACTGCTGGACCCTCGTTCAACAAAGGAAGGAGAAGACACGAGAACGCTGTCCCCATTCACAGTTCTCTCTTGAGAAAAACCTGTGAATCTGAACCCCGCATTTAACTTACTTGGAATTAGCCAAAGTTATTATTAAAATATTTTTATCTAAACAAACTCAGTGCGAGACCTTTTGAGTGGCTGCGCGTGAACTGTCAGTTGTCTTTATAAAACGTAAAAAGATGTTCCGAATCTCATTTGCGTGCACAGCTTCGTTTGTAATCATAACCCAAATTTCATTTTTTATTTGTTGTAATTGAAATTTAATAATATAAATATATTTTATTTATTTTGAACACATAATCAACTTTAAAAACACATAATTCAATATATTAAATTTAAAATTCAATATTTCGTAACGAGAGTCAATCGGAACACTGCGTAAAAGTGATGCAGCTATACGAATTATATAGCGGAGTCTCGCTCTCACAATCGCCAGGGAATAGACAAATCATTCGTTCTTTCACAACTCTACGCAGGAATACAACAATCTTGTTTTAAAAGTTCATGGTACGATTTGGAACAATATTATTTTAAGCTTAAAACAAGATGGGCGAAAACCATCATGGTTTTGTTAAAGTTTATGGTAAGCCCCCTGGGTGTACAAGATTGACCACGTAACCCACTCAACATAACTGAAAGAATCTCTACATTTTTAAAATAATAAAACTGCGGGTAAAATGTTTAAATAATTAAATTGAAAATCTATTAGTATTCCGTTGTACCAAAACCAATTTAGGAGGCACTATGGTATTGTAATTGAATAAATTAATTTACACTCAGCTCAAAAGCTCTTGAGACTTGCAAGTTTAAGTAATTAGTACATTGTAATAAGTATTTTAGTGATATTCACTTCAATTTGTGTTATTTTTAGCTAGAATGTAACGTCTACTTTACTAATTCAATAACCCGTAATCAACTAGTGTTTTAAACGAAGTAGTAATAAATATACTTTTATTCAGAATTTTCTGTTGCCGGTTATTTTGCCTGTCTAGACTATGCAATGTATTGTTCCATATCTTCTTCACTATAATTCATATCATCATTTCAGCCGCAGTCAATCTACTACTGGACATAAGCCTCTCCTAATGATTTCTTGAATGACTGGTTGAAGCGGCCTGAATCCAGCGCCCGCCTGCGGCTTTATTCAGGTCTTCTGACTATCCGTGGATGGCAAACGCTGCGCTCGCCGATTCGTGATCGGCATTCGAGAACCTTTCTATCTCATCGCTCTTCTACACGCTATGTGCCCCGCCCAATGAAACTTCATAGAGATAATCCGCTGGGCTATATCGGTAACTTTCGTTCTCCTAAGGTTCCCATCATTTCTTATTTTTATTTATTTACTTTATTCATGTACACAATAAAAATGCAAAGGATTATACATAAGAGGAAAAGACAGTATAAGGGAGCTGCTTATTTCTAAAGAAATTTCATTTGCAGACCCAAGAGAGGAAAGACAAGAAAAGGGTAATTAGCGTGTTTTTCATAATCGATCTCGAAGGGAAACACCGAATTTAGTTTCAGAGTGGAGAAAACATTATGTATGATGGTCCTAAATAGAAGGACAATAACAAAAGAGCGACCGCAGGCAAGGAAGAAATAATAGGTAACTAAAAAGTATTCCACAAACAAAATATGAATAAAAAACAAAAAAAAAATGTTAACGGTAATTTACCGTACCACATTTACCACATCATGCATGTTCAAATTTTATTTATTTTACGTTTGAAAAGGCCTAGCTTCATGTATTTTTCATCAAACTTTACTTAAACCCTTCAGCACGCAAGCAGCCGCGAAATTCTCTTGAAAATTAATTATTCCAATTATCAAGCCGTCTTTCGTTCCCCCGACCGTAAAATGATTGCGCGACACAGACTTTAAAACTGCCCACCAGAAGTTTTAAAACAACCGCCATTTTGATTACACAAAAAAGTTTTTAATCTTTCGAACACAAAAGAACTGGCAGAGATTGTCCACTTTCAGGCGCCGCATTAAAATTAAAAGTTTGAATTGTCTATGAACGCATATTTGCGTTCGAAATTCGAAAAGGCGCGCGAATGTCCACCGCTCGCCGTTGTTGTCGCGGTTTGACAACGAGTACGAGTGATGTCCGGCGCTTTCAGCCCTTGAATACGTGGCCCTCCGTAGTTGGTTCGATTGACAGGCGGTAGCGATAGCGTTAAAATTGACATTATTTTTATGCGACTTTTTGGATGACAATATTATGTATTTACTTACATGTAAGCAATATACTTGTGGATATAAAAAAACTTTTCAACTGAACAAAATTGAAATCGATTTCATTATAAACGATAACGGTTTATCTTAAGTGTCCTACCACCTCAATAAGTTGCTCAATTAGCTAATTTTATAAGTTTACTAGCTGACCCGGCCACGCGTTGCTGTGGCTAAAGTTTAAGAGGAACAATAAGAGAACATCAGTCACGGAGTCCACTATGCTTTTTCACACAGATGGTATTTGTAAAAAAATATGGTGATCTCCTTATTTGACTTTCTACTACTATAACCCTTTAGTACAATGAAATTATTTACGAACAAAGACGAAAATGTTGATGTTGGTATACAAATTCACTGGATTGAGATTTGAAGGGGAAGTACGTTGAACACAATTAATTAAAATGTTCTTATACTTGATATTAAGCAGAAATCAATAGGTACAAAATAAAAATTTATCAGATTTATTATTTCCATTTAATTTTATAACAAATATAAGTATATTACAGTATAATACAGTAAATAACATGTGACGCTTAAACTCATGAATGAGGTAGGCAAGGCAGACAGTCTTAAACTTTTAAACATCTTAATATATATAAATCTCGTGTCACAATGTTTGTCCTCAATGGACTCCTAAACCACTTAACCGATTATAATAAAATTCGCACACCATGTGCAGTTCGATCCAACTTGAGAGATAGGATAGTTTAAATCTCAAATTATAGTCGCAATTTTAATTTATTGCTAATTATTTGTCTGTTATTATTTGACAGTCACAATTATCTGTTAACTCCAACAGATGTCGATACCTTTCGACTGGGTTGAGTAAGTAATCAATAGATGGCGCTGCTATGGTAAATCTACGAACGTGTCATATAAGCTACATTTTAACAGCATAATTACCACGTGTTGTTGACGCTATAAAATTAATTAAATTTATTTTGTAGTGAACGAAATACCGTATAATTCAATTATTTCCACTTTTTAAATTTTTGGTGTTAGCATAGCCGGCCACGTGTTACTAAAGTTAGACTGAAGTGTAAATTGCATTCATATTATAATGAAGATAATACAGTGAAATTAATCCTGTTTTTTACTTATTTGTGCTTCATTCAAAACTTTATAATTTAATTTGAATATATGTATGTAAGTATTATCACATAATTATAAAATTTAATTAAAATGTCAATGCAAAAATGATACACAATTTCCTACACTTTTTCAATAGTTGTACAAATATTATTATTTTTTTTGTTGTTTTTTTTTGTTGATTCTTGCCAAAATACGGTCGCAACAAAAAATCGCATTAGCAGTAGCATCGTCAGGCATTGCGGCTACTTTACTGGATGGTGGGCGAACAGCACATTCAACATTCAAGCTGCCATTGGACGTTCATAATAAACCAGATGCAATGTGTAACATCAAAAAGAATAGTGGAATAGCTGCAGTGTTGCGGAAGAGTTCTATAATAATTTGGGATGAGTGCACAATGGCACACAAATATTCACTTGAAGCATTAAACAGAACTATGCAAGATTTAAACAGCAATAATAAACTTTTCGGTGGTGCTATCTTACTTTTGTCTGGTGACTTCCGGCAGACCTTACCGGTTATACCTCGCTCTACTTTCGCGGATGAGATTAATGCATGTTTGAAACAATAATTCTTATGGCGAAGTGTTGAAACACTTCGATTGACCATAAATATGCGAGTACAATTGCAAAATGATCCATCAGCACAAATATTTTCCGAACAACTACTAGATATTGGGAACAGTAAAATAGAACTGCAACCAAATACGCAATGCATTAAAATACCAGACAATTTTTGCACTGTTGTTCAGGATAAAAATGAATTGATTCAGAGTATTTTCCCGGATATACATCTGGATAGATCGCCTGGTAACAACTGTTGTATCTGGAAGTTAATTTCGTCAACATCAACGTTTTTGGCTGCCAAAATCGCCCGTTGACTAAGCCATTCATGAGTCGAATAATTATTCTGTATATCCGGGAAAATACTCTGAATCAATTCATTTTTATCCTGAACAACAGTGCAAAAATTGTCTGGTATTTTAATGCATTGCGTATTTGGTTGCAGTTCTATTTTATTGTTCCCAATATCTAGCTTAGAAAAACGTTATGGCAACAAACGTTTAATAGTAAATTCATTACTTAAGCGACTATTTGCACAGAAGAAATGTATTTCACAGACGGCCTCACAGCTAAAGTGCTTATTAGACACTACAAATGAAATTTTGAATAGCCTACAGAATCTCAACATCTTTACTGACTCTTGGGATCCATTAATTATTTTTCTGGTCGTGCAGAAGCTGGACCCAGAGTCCCACAAAGAGTGGGAAGAATTTGCACTAAATGAACAGAAAGAAGAGCTATCGAAATGAACGGATTTAAGTAATTTTTTGGAATCAAAATTTCGAACGTTGGAGTTAGTTACGCCGCCAGCTGCAAAGAATGTCAGAGAACGAGTTTACCACGCATCCACGTCTACGCCTACGTCAGAGAAATCCTGCATGATGTGTAAGGAGAATCACGCTTTAAGCCGGTGCAAATTGTTTATTAAGATGCCACCTTCGGAACGAAGTCAGTACGTACAAAGCAACAAGCTCTGTTTCAACTGCTTGGCTCCTGGGCATGCTGTTTTTAAATGTCGAGTGCCAACATCCTGTCATGTCTGCAAACGACGCCATCACTCACTTCTGCATCAACAAAGGTATACAGACACGTCGGCATTAACTAATCCAGATACCAAGCAACCGACGTCGTCCACTCAAGAAAGAAGAGAAATCAGTGCACACTGCAATGGCGCTGCCCAGTGAAGAAGATGAACGTCAAATCAGTCTATTAGCAACCGCAGTAGTTATTTTAAGAGGAATTCATGGTCACACTACTGTACTCAAGGCGATCATCGATTCAGGATCACAAGCGTGCTTTATAACCGAAAAGGCTGCTCAAGCATTGAAATTAGAACGCAAGCAAGTCAACCTCGTCGTCACTGGGATGGAATCCATGAAGGTACAAGTCAAGCAAGAAGTCCAAGTCAATGTTTTATCACGTTGGGAAGCTGATTTTGAGTTACCCATACGAGCTTACGTCATGTCAAAACATTTGGCTACAAACTTACCTTCAAAACTAAAGCCAGTGAAAGAATGGCCTCATCTCAAGAATATCAACCTGGCAGATCCAAAATTTTATGCATCAGGAACCATGGATTTGCTGTTGGGTGTAAATGAGTACTCTAGAATATTACAACAGGGGCTAATCAAGGGTCCACCAGGTACACCATGCGCACAAAGAACCAGCCTAGGGTGGATCATAATGGGAGGAATAAGCATGAAAGTAAATACACCTAAGAAGTCCTTTACTGCTTTAACAGAGGAAGTGAATGTAGAAGATCTTATTAAAAATCTATGGGAGATAGACGTAGATACACGTAGAAATCTAACAAAGGAAGAGCAATTATGCGAAAAGAATTATGAAAAGACGTACACTAGAAACAAGGAAGGAAGATACATTGTAAGACTCCCATTCAAAAGCGAAAATCTCCATTCTCCTGAAGGTAATACTAGAGATACAGCAGTAAAGAGACTCGTGCAGTTAGAGAGAAAATTCAGTAGAAATAAAGAACTAAAAGAAGAATATATAAAGAATATATGAATTTTTTACATTGTGTCAAAAACCTGATGTTTTTGGCCAATTCGTCAAACAATGTCCATTTGTGGTTTAGATTTGGAAAATCCATGTTTTTCTCATGGGCAACTATATGTTGCGTGTTCACGTGTTGGGAAACCGTCGAATCTATTTGTGTTAGCTAAAGACAGGTTAACCAAAAACATTGTGCACCGATTGGTGTTAAATTAAATTGAAATTGAAAGTATTTATAATTCAAAAAAATAGATATTAATGTTTAAAAGTTTAAGACTGTCTGCCTTGCCTACCTCATTCATGAGTTTAAGCGTCACATGTTATTTACTGTATTATACTGTAATATACTTATATTTGTTATAAAATTAAATGGAAATAATAAATCTGATAAATTTTTATTTTGTACCTATTGATTTCTGCTTAATATCAAGTATAAGAACATTTTAATTAATTGTGTTCAACGTACTTCCCCTTCAAATCTCAATCCAGTGAATTTGTATACCAACATCAACATTTTCGTCTTTGTTCGTAAATAATTTCATTGTACTAAAGGGTTATAGTAGTAGAAAGTCAAATAAGGAGATCACCATATTTTTTTACAAATACCATCTGTGTGAAAAAGCATAGTGGACTCCGTGACTTATGTTCTCTTATTGTTCCTCTTAGATTGTTTACTATAATGTAATATAACAAAAACTTTAACCACAGCAACGCGTGGCCGGGTCAGCTAGTTAATATATATAAATCTCGTGTCACAATGTTTGTCCTCAATGGACTCCTAAACCACTTAACCGATTATAATAAAATTCGCACACCATGTGCAGTTCGATCCAACTTGAGGGATAGGATAGTTTAAATCTCAAATTATAGTCGCAATTTTAATTTATTGCTAATTATTTGTCTGTTATTATTTGACAGTCACAATTATCTGTTAACTCCAACAGATGTCGATACCTTTCGACTGGGTTGAGTAAGTAATCAATAGATGGCGCTGCTATGGTAAATCTACGAACGTGTCATATAAGCTACATTTTAACAGCATAATTACCACGTGTTGTTGACGCTATAAAATTAATTAAATTTATTTTGTAGTGAACGAAATACCGTATAATTCAATTATTTCCACTTTTTAAATTTTTGGTGTTAGCATAGCCGGCCACGTGTTACTAAAGTTAGACTGAAGTGTAAATTGCATTCATATTATAATGAAGATAATACAGTGAAATTAATCCTGTTTTTTACTTATTTGTGCTTCATTCAAAACTTTATAATTTAATTTGAATATATGTATGTAAGTATTATCACATAATTATAAAATTTAATTAAAATGTCAATGCAAAAATGATACACAATTTCCTACACTTTTTCAATAGTTGTACAAATATTATTATTTTTTTTGTTGTTTTTTTTTGTTGATTCTTGCCAAAATACGGTCGCAACAAAAAATCGCATTAGCAGTAGCATCGTCAGGCATTGCGGCTACTTTACTGGATGGTGGGCGAACAGCACATTCAACATTCAAGCTGCCATTGGACGTTCATAATAAACCAGATGCAATGTGTAACATCAAAAAGAATAGTGGAATAGCTGCAGTGTTGCGGAAGAGTTCTATAATAATTTGGGATGAGTGCACAATGGCACACAAATTTTGTACCTATTGATTTCTGCTTAATATCAAGTATAAGAACATTTTAATTAATTGTGTTCAACGTACTTCCCCTTCAAATCTCAATCCAGTGAATTTGTATACCAACATCAACATTTTCGTCTTTGTTCGTAAATAATTTCATTGTACTAAAGGGTTATAGTAGTAGAAAGTCAAATAAGGAGATCACCATATTTTTTTACAAATACCATCTGTGTGAAAAAGCATAGTGGACTCCGTGACTGATGTTCTCTTATTGTTCCTCTTAGATTGTTTACTATAATGTAATATAACAAAAACTTTAACCACAGCAACGCGTGGCCGGGTCAGCTAGTTAATATATATAAATCTCGTTTCACAATGTTTGTCCTCAATGGACTCCTAAACCACTTAACCGATTATAATAAAATTCGCACACCATGTGCAGTTCGATCCAACTTGAGAGATAGGATAGTTTAAATCTCAAATTATAGTCGCAATTTTAATTTATTGCTAATTATTTGTCTGTTATTATTTGACAGTCACAATTATCTGTTAACTCCAACAGATGTCGATACCTTTCGACTGGGTTGAGTAAGTAATCAATAGATGGCGCTGCTATGGTAAATCTACGAACGTGTCATATAAGCTACATTTTAACAGCATAATTACCACGTGTTGTTGACGCTATAAAATTAATTAAATTTATTTTGTAGTGAACGAAATACCGTATAATTCAATTATTTCCACTTTTTAAATTTTTGGTGTTAGCATAGCCGGCCACGTGTTACTAAAGTTAGACTGAAGTGTAAATTGCATTCATATTATAATGAAGATAATACAGTGAAATTAATCCTGTTTTTTACTTATTTGTGCTTCATTCAAAACTTTATAATTTAATTTGAATATATGTATGTAAGTATTATCACATAATTATAAAATTTAATTAAAATGTCAATGCAAAAATGATACACAATTTCCTACACTTTTTCAATAGTTGTACAAATATTATTATTTTTTTTGTTGTTTTTTTTTGTTGATTCTTGCCAAAATACGGTCGCAACAAAAAATCGCATTAGCAGTAGCATCGTCAGGCATTGCGGCTACTTTACTGGATGGTGGGCGAACAGCACATTCAACATTCAAGCTGCCATTGGACGTTCATAATAAACCAGATGCAATGTGTAACATCAAAAAGAATAGTGGAATAGCTGCAGTGTTGCGGAAGAGTTCTATAATAATTTGGGATGAGTGCACAATGGCACACAAATATTCACTTGAAGCATTAAACAGAACTATGCAAGATTTAAACAGCAATAATAAACTTTTCGGTGGTGCTATCTTACTTTTGTCTGGTGACTTCCGGCAGACCTTACCGGTTATACCTCGCTCTACTTTCGCGGATGAGATTAATGCATGTTTGAAACAATCATTCTTATGGGGAAGTGTTGAAACACTTCGATTGACCATAAATATGCGAGTACAATTGCAAAATGATCCATCAGCACAAATATTTTCCGAACAACTACTAGATATTGGGAACAGTAAAATAGAACTGCAACCAAATACGCAATGCATTAAAATACCAGACAATTTTTGCACTGTTGTTCAGGATAAAAATGAATTGATTCAGAGTATTTTCCCGGATATACAGAATAATTATTCGACTCATGAATGGCTTAGTCAACGGGCGATTTTGGCAGCCAAAAACGTTGATGTTGACGAAATTAACTTCCAGATACAACAGTTGTTACCAGGCGATCTGATGTCTTTTAAATCAATCAATACTGTTGTTGATGAAAATGAAAGTGTAAATTTTCCGATTGAATTTTTAAATTCATTAGATATCCCTGGAATGCCACCACATAATCTTCGATTAAAGATTGGTTCCCCTATTATTCTCCTCCGTAATTTGAATCCACCTCAATTATGTAACGGTACGCGTTTGGTCATCAAAAAGATCACCGGAAACATTCTTGAAGCAACCATTTTGGCTGGGAAGTTTAAAGGAAAAGTGGTCCTGCTGCCACGTATTCCAATGATACCATCAGATTCTACCATACCCTTCAAAAGGCTACAGTTTCCAATTCGTTTAGCTTTCGCCATGTCTATAAATAAATCTCAAGGTCAAACAATGTCCATTTGTGGATGAGACAATGTCCAATTATAAATACTTTCAATTTCAATTTAATTTAACACCAATCGGTGCACAATGTTTTTGGTTAACCTGTCTTTAGCTAACACAAATAGATTCGACGGTTTCCCAACACGTGAACACGCAACATATAGTTGTCCATGAGAAAAACATGGATTTTCCAAATCTAAACCACAAATGGACATTGTTTGACCTTGAGATTTATTTATAGACATGGCGAAAGCTAAACGAATTGGAAACTGTAGCCTTTTGAAGGGTATGGTAGAATCTGATGGTATCATTGGAATACGTGGCAGCAGGACCACTTTTCCTTTAAACTTCCCAGCCAAAATGGTTGCTTCAAGAATGTTTCCGGTGATCTTTTTGATGACCAAACGCGTACCGTTACATAATTGAGGTGGATTCAAATTACGGAGGAGAATAATAGGGGAACCAATCTTTAATCGAAGATTATGTGGTGGCATTCCAGGGATATCTAATGAATTTAAAAATTCAATCGGAAAATTTACACTTTCATTTTCATCAACAACAGTATTGATTGATTTAAAAGACATCAGATCGCCTGGTAACAACTGTTGTATCTGGAAGTTAATTTCGTCAACATCAACGTTTTCGGCTGCCAAAATCGCCCGTTGACTAAGCCATTCATGAGTCGAATAATTATTCTGTATATCCGGGAAAATACTCTGAATCAATTCATTTTTATCCTGAACAACAGTGCAAAAATTGTCTGGTATTTTAATGCATTGCGTATTTGGTTGCAGTTCTATTTTACTGTTCCCAATATCTAGTAGTTGTTCGGAAAATATTTGTGCTGATGGATCATTTTGCAATTGTACTCGCATATTTATGGTCAATCGAAGTGTTTCAACACTTCGCCATAAGAATTATTGTTTCAAACATGCATTAATCTCATCCGCGAAAGTAGAGCGAGGTATAACCGGTAAGGTCTGCCGGAAGTCACCAGACAAAAGTAAGATAGCACCACCGAAAAGTTTATTATTGCTGTTTAAATCTTGCATAGTTCTGTTTAATGCTTCAAGTGAATATTTGTGTGCCATTGTGCACTCATCCCAAATTATTATAGAACTCTTCCGCAACACTGCAGCTATTCCACTATTCTTTTTGATGTTACACATTGCATCTGGTTTATTATGAACGTCCAATGGCAGCTTGAATGTTGAATGTGCTGTTCGCCCACCATCCAGTAAAGTAGCCGCAATGCCTGACGATGCTACTGCTAATGCAATTTTTTGTTGCGACCGTATTTTGGCAAGAATCAACAAAAAAAAACAACAAAAAAAATAATAATATTTGTACAACTATTGAAAAAGTGTAGGAAATTGTGTATCATTTTTGCATTGACATTTTAATTAAATTTTATAATTATGTGATAATACTTACATACATATATTCAAATTAAATTATAAAGTTTTGAATGAAGCACAAATAAGTAAAAAACAGGATTAATTTCACTGTATTATCTTCATTATAATATGAATGCAATTTACACTTCAGTCTAACTTTAGTAACACGTGGCCGGCTATGCTAACACCAAAAATTTAAAAAGTGGAAATAATTGAATTATACGGTATTTCGTTCACTACAAAATAAATTTAATTAATTTTATAGCGTCAACAACACGTGGTAATTATGCTGTTAAAATGTAGCTTATATGACACGTTCGTAGATTTACCATAGCAGCGCCATCTATTGATTACTTACTCAACCCAGTCGAAAGGTATCGACATCTGTTGGAGTTAACAGATAATTGTGACTGTCAAATAATAACAGACAAATAATTAGCAATAAATTAAAATTGCGACTATAATTTGAGATTTAAACTATCCTATCCCTCAAGTTGGATCGAACTGCACATGGTGTGCGAATTTTATTATAATCGGTTAAGTGGTTTAGGAGTCCATTGAGGACAAACATTGTGACACGAGATTTATATATATTAAGATTAAACAATCATTAAGTTTCATTTATTTAATCGGCATTTATACGACAGACAATAAATACCCTCTTGCTACCGGATGGAGAGACACTTTTAACATTATGGGTTGCCCATTTAATTTATTAATTTTTTTATTATTTCAAGAATTTTGAATTTCAAGATTATTTTAAGATCGCAGCAAGAGACAAATCTTAAGTCTCTGCTTAACTGTGCAGCAAACAAGCGTGATTTTAATATGTTTGTTTAAGTACGTATGTCTGGAATATCATAATCCATCCAAACTAATATTATAAATGCGAAAGTCTGTCTGTCTGTTTCGCTTTCACGGCCAAACCGCTGGAGAATTCTGATGAAATTTGGTACAAACATAGAGGAAGACGCGGGGTTGAACATAGGCTACTTTTTGCCGCAGGCAGAGCTGCGAGAAATAGCTAGTATATTATCAAAATCTCATCAATTCTTATCATGACTCGTCCATACCTTATCCATACGTTTGACTATTATAGGAGCTATCAGAATTGCTATAATGATAATTAGTTGCAGTGCTCTGTAAATACGTAGTTATCTCAAAAAGGTACGACAGAGATAACGCTCTACCACAGATTACAGAACCTGTGATAGAGCGAAAGCCGAAAAGACTATGAGCAATATTTCATGCCGAAACCCGCATAAGTTTGTCACTTGGCCCACACGTCTAGTGCGTCGCCACTGTGACGTATAGTCCGTCAACTCTATAAATTATTTATTCCATTGATAACAACCTTTTCATTCACATCTCGGCATAAATTAAAACTTGTTTACGAAAAATAAGTACTAATTTTGTAGATTACCTAACTATTAACTACATTTTATGCAAATAAATATTTGATTGATTGATTGATATTTTTTTCTTGTTCTTTATAGATCGGTCGAAGCAGGAAAAACAATCATGTTTAATTGGAGCTACAGTTCTAGGGTTCCTGTTGGTGTCTATCCATAGACCATTGCCTCTACTATCAGATTCAATCAAAAGGTATGGAATTTCCTAGATGACCTTTGGCGGGAAGCTGAAAAGAGCAGTATGGGCGCTGTATTTTATTTTCCAAATTTTGTGTTTTTTTGAGTGTTTGTCTTTAATAATGGTGGATTAGCAAAGTGTTCGAGAATAAGTGTAAGTGTTGGGAAGTGATACAGTGTTCGATTTATGTGGTTTTCTCGCTCCCATTTCTCAGGTGTGGCCAATATAACTTTATGTCCCACATCTAGGAAATCACGAAACTGAAATTATAACATTGTTAACAATATGGAGCAAAGGCGGACTTATTGCTAAGCAATCTCTTCCAGCCAACCTTAGTACAATAAGAGAACGTGATGTAAGGGTGGGCCCAGTAGAATTAAAAATAAAAATAATGTCTACTGTATAGATAAATTAACACAGACATAGATAAAGTTTGGGAACAAGGGACAGTCACTAACGAAATACATATAATATATATTCTACACACCTTGAAGGGACAGATAGTGCTCCATAACCTGGCTCTTAAAACTAGTAATAGATTGAGCCGTGCGTATATCAACAGGCGAAGCATAACTCATTGGTGTTAACTTTCTTTGATAAATAGAGCAATTATTATTTCTACATTGTGTAGTTTCAATTTCTGGAACTTGTATCTGTTTTTCTGCTAGTGGTGTGGCTAAAGAAATATTTTCTACAACATGCATAATAGGCTAGTTTCCTGTTTTTTGTTTTCATGTTTATTTGAAAGATCTCACTATAATATACACGATGATAAACTTTGATTAAACTAAAAACTTACCACGATATGACGAAGTTAAATTCACAGTATATTACGACGATCCGAAGGCGCCCATATATTGCGGTACATAGTAATTGAACGAAAGAGATGACGTCGGTAAGGATGATACTAGTAGGAATCATAAGATAAAAAAACGTATGACAAACAATCATTTGACAAAAAGTTAGATAATTTTTTGCTTTACTAAGTTATATATTGACAAACCAGTCATTTTTAAATCACTCATTTGACAAACCAATCGATAATTAAAATTCTATTACACCAAAACATTACTTTAAAAACGAATAATTTTATAACTATGCCAATTTAAAAACCAACTTATAATAACGTTTGAAAAAATGCATTGTTTGATAATTGATTCAATTGCCACAAATATCTGTGAGGAATCTAATGAATTTGTTTTCATTGGTTTAACCAAAGTTAAAAATAAGGTTCAGGTCAACAAACGACTTTATGTCAGAAGATAGTTTAGGTTATACAGAGACCATAACAGTGAGCGAGCGAGCAAAGCAAGTGAGCCACAGAATTTGAGTCAGAAGTGACTAAGTGTAAAAAGACGACTTTATGACAGAAAGTAGGTTAGGTTATGGTTAATCAGTGAACATAACAGTGAGCGAGCGAGCGACAAACCTTGTGAAAGAAGCGACCGAGTGTCAAAAGAAGACTTTACGACAGCAAGTAAGTTAGGTTATGGTTATGCAGTGACCAAGATTATCAATCTTGTTTTGAAAGTGGTGACTGCTTACAAAGCTTGCTTTTTAACACTCACACTTTATTCTTGGACACTTTGCGCATTATTCACAAATTTTGAAGATACAGTGCCGATACTGCTTTCGTGACTTTCCGCTCAAAGTCCAATTATTTTTATCAAGTGGCAGTCTTTATCTACAATTTTTTTATAAAATCAAAATTTTTTTTAACGTTGTACTTGGTCAAATAATATTTTTCGAATGTTAGTTTAGCATTTGTAACATTTGCAAAAGAATACATTAGTAAAGTCTGTGTTTAATCAAATGATTACTTTTAAAGTAATATGTTTGTTAAATGTGAGAATTGTTAAATGATTCTTTAGTTATTTTTAAATTGACCGTTTTTCTGTCGTTTTTTGTTAAACTTTAGGAAACCGATGTCGTCACACCGTGTTGGAATGTATGGAGGAACTTTCAAGTTGTTCAGCAGCTACCTTAAATATTGTGTTTATGTGATTATGTGATTAGTTCCTAAATGAAGGTTTCTTTGTTTAGTATGGGTTTGTCAATTATGCCGGAGAGGCAGAAAGGAAGAGGAAGGACTATCGCCCCGTGGAAGTCCAGTAGGTATAAAGTTAATCAATTAATTAATAATAATTTATTTCAGATGCCAAGATCCATACATTTTGTTAGTAACAGTTTTCTTACAAAACTATGTTAATAAGAATTAAATTAAATTGAAATTAAAATTATATTACATCACATAATTAATTGAATTGAATTATTATTAAATTATTAAAATTAATTATATAAAATTCAATTATTACAATGTGACAATAGTTGTGTGGGATCTCAACCCAGACAGACAGATACACATCATCATTTCAGCCGCAGTCAATCCGCTACTGGACGTAGGCCTCCACTTCTTTCTTGAATGACTGGTTGAAGCAGCCTGAATCCAGCGGCCACTTGCGGCTTTATTCAGGTTGTCCAGTGTGTCCTGTATGATGAGCAACAACGGCCGGCAGGCTACAAAGACGGACGTGAAGAAACTTTCCGCAACAACCCAGGACAGACAATCCTGGCGCCGAGTTACGAGGAAGCCCGACCAGGAGAAAGAAGAAGATAAATAAAGTGAGGTCTCGAAAATTTGTGTATTGACTTATCAAGATCTACATAACTCCAATACACCTTCTTCACCTGCATCGTGTGTTAATGCACCCAATATAGTCTTATGCAGGGGCAGCGAAGTTGTTGAGGCCTCACAACTTGGAGGCTAATTGTGCTAATTTTAAGGTTATTACCAAAACCAAATCAATACCAATAAGTGCTATAACCGGCGATTACAATGGTTAGATGATTGGTAAGTTAAATCTGCGCGATTGGCCTCCTGAGATCTCGTCCCGTAGAGAAGCCATTTTGCTCCGCGGAGGCTTGCGGGTGCTCCAAAGCAAAACCTCTGTCGGCTCCGAAAGAAAAACAATCCATCCATACTTAGGTATATATCTACTTTATTATAATTAGCGCAAAAGTCTGTCTGTCTGTTACGCTATCACGGCCAAACCGCTAAACGGATTTTGATGAAATTTGGTACGAATATAGTTGAAGTCCCGGGGTCAAACATAGACTACTTTTTGACACAGGGTGAGCTGCGGGAAACAGCTAGTTTTTAATATAATGATGCCCCTCAACCAATTATGTCGATAACAATACCCGATATTCAATTTTATGTAAAAGAAAAAGTCATTTGAGAAATAATACGAATTTTTAATTTCCTCATGGCTTCCCTACAGCACTAGCGGAAATATATCATTGACGCTTTAAAATACTTGTGTAAATATAATATACGGCTCCCTCTATTTTACGACATTCACAGCCCGATGCTAATCATATTATTTCTGGCAAAAGAGTTACAAAGTCTCATAATCAAATTTAAAGAAGACAATTCTGATTTTAAAGAAAACATGATTTTAAAAACACTTATTGTAATTGTTGTAACACTATATCTACAAGATACTAAAGGTTTTAAGTATTGCTGAAAAATCTACATCAGATTCGAAACTAAACACCACAGAATTGGCATTAAAATATGGATATTTGGCAGAAGAACATAAGGTGACAACTGAAGATATACTGACGATATTTAGAATGAAAGGAAAGCAATGTGAGGATAAAAGACCACCAGTAGTTTTGATGCATGGGCTGTTAATGAGTTCAGACGGTTTCCTAGACGCAGGTCCTGGTGAAGGACTGGCTTATCTCTTAGCTGATGACTGCCAAGACCTTTATATAGGCAATTCCAGAGGAAACTATTATTCTAGATCACACAACAGTCAAAATCCAGACAAAAAATCCTTACAACAAATCAATCCAAACAAACCTTATTTTATTGGACATACACAAGGATCTGGTATTGTTTTCTGTAAGACCAGGATATTGTGGTAAAATAAATCTGATGATCGGCATCGCCCCTGCAGCAAGACAGACAAATACAAGATCAGTTGTATATAGAACACTATGTACAACAATTGCAAATCTAATGGGAGTTCTAAAGGCGTCGGGTATTCATGAAATATTTGGAAAAGACATTCGGAATATACTGGAAGCTTTTTGTCCGTTGAATGAAGTAACGATGAGGATTTGTGAAACATTTTTATGGTTACCAGACAGTGCTCATCCAAATTCTATTTCTGATTATACTCTTAAGACATTATTTGGACACTTCACAGCGGGCACATCTTTAAAGAACATGGCTTATTACGGCCAAAGCATGGTAAACGAGGAATTCCAGTGACATAATTATGGTAAAATTAAAAATCTTAAAGCGTATAATAGTATAAATCCTCCTAAGTATAATTTGAACGCAGTGACGACACCAGTTGTGCTAATTTATGGAAACAATGATGGTATGGTTGACACCAAAGATGTGCTTTGGTTGGTATCTAAACTATTAGATACCAACCAAAGCACATCTTTGGTGTCAACCATACCATTACAACATTAGGTAGTCCTAATGTTGTGAAGGCTTGGTTGGTTCCAGATCCAAAGTGGGCCCATTTAAACAATGTCTATAGTCGTAATATATCAAAATCAATATTTCCCAAAGTTCAAGTGTATTTAAATAAATACAGTGGATGACATGAGAAAAATACTAATGTTGTCTAATGAGTAAATTATTATCGCGATTATTATAAACTATTTTATTACGGATTTTATTGCGTTTATTACTTATAAATTTACATCTAACGTTTCAAACACTTTACAGCGTTCATGGTCGCAGGTAGACTAATAAGCGGGATAAAAACCATAATAGTTTATTATAACTTAAGTTTAAAGTTTTTTGATAATGCTACTCGTAACTGCCAGAGCAGTGACGTGCACAGACATTTTCCACAGGGTAGACAATAATTATAGCGCCAAATGGGCCTAAACCGAACGAATCATAATAGGTATTTGCATACATTACAGTCATATCCAGGGGTGCTGTATAAATTTATACATAAATATTTAAACTTTATTTTTATGGTGGATTATTATTCGCAAAGTGTTCAATAACAAGCGTGAGTTTGGGAAGTGATACAGTGTTTGATTTATGTGATTTTCATGCTTGTTGCCAAAAGCTCCTAGTAATCGCTAAGTGCAGTTTTTTTATTTATTTCATGTACACGCTGTAAATATACATTGGAAACTAAAGATTAGGAAAACTGTGTACAAGGGTTCTACTTATTTCTAAAGAAATTTTTTCCAGCAGACCCGCGACAGGAACTACGAAAGAAAGAGGCAAAGAGGCGTACAAGAAAAGAAAAAAAAAACCATTTAGCCTGATTGATTCTTCTGACTAGACTAAGACTTGACTAGGACTTGACGAAACCACACTGTAGGAATAAAGAAGATTGAAAAATTAAGAAGGGATATAAAGGACTTGTATCCATGGCCGTAAAACCTATTCCTAAAAAAAAATGGTAAAGGCGTAGCCTAAACTAATTCTTGTAATACTTCTTAGCTTATTTTAATGTTTTCTTTTGTAGATATTAGTACCACTGCTGGGATAAAGCCTCCCCTCTTTTTTTCCACACATTTCTGACCCCTGTTGCTGCCTTCGTTATCAAACCTTATTTTAGTTAGGTTTTATTTATTTAAAATTTATTTAACAAGACTTCGCCGTTTTTACCAGTTAATCAGTTGTCTCTAGTAAATTTCACTACCTATCGGAAACAGGTACAAGGAAATGATTGACTCTATTTGCATTTATGTATTTTAATGTCTAATCGCCGAAATTAGAGTCGTTATTGACTACACAAGCAAATTCTTCAAATCCTATAAAATAATCGGTTAGAGGTAGATTATCTTTATAGATTTACGAGTACTGAAGGAATTCCTTAGCATACGTAGATTTAAAGTCTTTTAAAATTAATTTTTATTTGGGTAAATAAATAATTTTAATATATATAATATTAAAAACGGCCACATAATGACTCAGGTGTTAGCATTCTTTGGAAAATAGGGCAATTATTGTTTACCTTGCGCAGCATTACTTACACGTTTTGGTACTTGTATGTGTTGTTAGTGATGTGGCTGAAGAAACATTTTAACAAATTGCGTTTAATTATTTCGGTTACATGGCTGTTACTTTGTAACGATGCACATGCATCATTCCTCATTTCATCCGTACTTTTCATTTCATAACCATCCTCCACCACATTTTCGTTTTCACCACATTTCATGTTTCGAATCAACTTTTTTTTCATCCAAATTGTTTTCACGTCTCTTGATCATAAGTACCAGAGGTCTCCGTATTTTTATATTTCAATCTTACTTCAATTTATCCGTAAGTGAAATGGAAACTGTTGTAAAATAATAAAAAAAAATATATAAATAAAGTGAAGTCTAGCGTGAAGTGTTCATTCAAGGTTCAATAACAGAAAAACTTAAGGAAGCCAGACTCCGCTGGTATGGACACCTGATGAGAAGGAATGCTATATGGATATATTCTTGTTATCCTATTATAAATTCAAAAAAGAGATTGTTGAATCTTTGAAGCATGGATAATCAGGTCGATTTTTCTTTTTGTTCTATCTTTAAATTACACCAAGTTTACATCATTGTAATTAAGCAGCATTATTCTAATGTTTCCTGTTGAAAGGTTTCATTTGCCAACTCATTTTATCGTACTAGCAGGTTTCCAATTTCCCTGAACTGAATAAGAGCACTTGAAGCCGTTCAGCAGTGCAATCACTGCATTAAAACATTAAAACTAATTTAAGCTAACAAAATGATAGGGCGTATGTGTGACCAGCAATCACACATACGCCCTATCATTTTGTAATAAGTTAAGTTAAGATGATTGTGTAATCGTTTGTTAACCCAAATAAATAACTGCTGACAATACTGCCCAGAAGGCAAAGAAAAGGAGGAGGGAGGCCTCTCGCCACGTGGTGGGCCAGTATTAAGAGGAACGTGAAGAACCTTTCCACGACACAACCAGGACAGACAATCCTGGTGCCGTGTTACGAGAAGACTCGACCGTAGGTAAAGGCCGTAGACAAGTTGCAATTTGAAAAACGATAACGAAATTCGAAAACAAAAAATGTATGGGATTGACATTAGCCGCGCTAAATCACGTGGTCGATTATCATACTAATTCCGAAAGATCGCGAACACCTTTATCCACCTGTATCCTTTTTGAAATTGTAACTCGTCTACGCTGGGAAGGTGGCAAAAGAAAGAAGAAGATAAATAACGTGAAGTCTCGAAAACTTGTGTATTTGACGTCACAAGAACTGCATAACTCCAATACACCTTGTTCACGATAGAGTTCCCAATATAGTCTCATGCAGGGACAGCCGATTTGGTGAGGTCTCACAACTTGGAGGCCAATTGTGGTAATTTTAAGGTTATTTCCAAATCAAGATCAAGGCTTACATTACAGCTTGTTATTTTACATTGTCTTACCGCTTAACTTTCTCAGCATCGCCCATTTGGTTGCCTGGTAGATAAAGCCTCAGGCTTTAAGTCCGCCATTTACAAATATGTAATAAAGTTAAAATAAGAGTGCTTGAAAAAACCGGCGATTAAAATGATTTTCGTTCGATTTCGGATGATCTTCATTCGTGTTTTAGTTCTGGTAATAACGTTAAAATTTGCGCAATTAGCCTCCAAGTAATGCCTGGTATATAGTCTTATAGAGCAGATATTTCTAAAGTTTTCTCCGCGGAGACCTGTGGGTGCTCTAAAGGAAACCCTCTGTCGGCTCCGCAAGAAAAACTTGTTTTAATTTAAAGATTCAAAAACAATGTAGGACATAGCAAATGCTCCTCAATCAAGAGTACTTATATCTAACAACTAGCTGTTTCCCGCAGCTCTGCCTGCGTCAAAAAGTAGCCTATGTTTGACCCCGGGTCTTCAACTATATTCATACCAAATTTCATCAAAATCCGTTCAGCGGTTTGGCCGTGAAAGCGTAACAGACAGACTTTAGCATTTATAATATTAGTAGGGATAGTATGGATAAGCATGGACACCAGTGTAGAATATAAGAGACAATGATATTTTAAGTAAAAAATAATAATAATTGAGAATTAATAAGAAACTCTAATTACCTCATGACTTCCCTGCAGCACTAGCCGAAATAAAGCATTGACACTGTACAACACTTGTGTAAATATTATATATGGCTACGTTTATATTAA
This sequence comes from Euzophera pinguis, assembly GCA_947363495.1. Taxonomy (NCBI): domain Eukaryota; kingdom Metazoa; phylum Arthropoda; class Insecta; order Lepidoptera; family Pyralidae; genus Euzophera; species Euzophera pinguis. The sequence continues at coordinate 452,987 of OX376176.1, read as the reverse complement.
GCCATTCACTGCCCATACTAATCATACTATTTTAGACAAAAGAGATACAAAGACACATTTATAAGCTAATTTAAAATTCGAAGAAGACCATTTAGCTTTTTAAGAAATCATGGTTTTAAAAACACTTATTGTATTTTATATAACACTATATCTTGAAAATACTAAAGGTTTAAGTACTGCTGCAGAAATAACATCAGATTCGAAACTAAACACCACAGAACTAGCATTAAAATATGGATATATGGCAGAAGAACATAAGGTGATGACAGAAGATGGATATATACTGACTATATTTAGAATGAAAGGAAAGCAATGTGAGGGTAAAAGACCACCAGTAGTTTTGATGCATGGGCTGTTAATGAGTTCAGACGCTTTCCTAGACGCAGGTCCTGATGAAGGATTGGCTTATCTCTTAGCTGATGACTGCCAAGACCTTTGGATAGGCAATTCCAGAGGAAACTATTATTCTAGATCACACAACAGTCTAAATCCAGACAAAAAAGCCACGTTTTGGGACTTTGATGTCTATGAACTTGGATATTATGATGTACCAGCAACCATTGACTATGTTTTAGATAATACTGGTGAAGAAAAAGTTAATTTTATTGGACATTCACAAGGGTCTGGTATTGTTTTCATCATGTGTTCTGAAAGACCAGGATATTGTGATAAAATAAATCTGATGATTGGCATCGCCCCTGGAGCAAGACAGACAAACACAAGATCAGTAATATTTAGGACGTTAAGTAGAACAATTGCAAATCTAGAAGGAATTCTAAAGGCAGCAGGTATTCACGAAATATTTGGAAAAGAAATTCGGAATATTCTGGAAGCTTTTTGTCCGTTGGACAAAAAAACCTTGAGGATTTGTGAAACATTTTTATGGTTACTGGACAGTGCTCATCCAAATTCAATTTCTGAATATACTCTTAAGACATTATTTGGACACTTCACAGCGGGCACATCTTTAAAAAACATGGCTCATTACGGCCAAAGCATGGATATCAAGGAATTCCAGAGATACGATTATGGTAAAATTAAAAATCTTAAAATGTATAATAGTATAAATCCTCCTAGGTATAATTTGAATGCAGTGACGACACCAGTAGTGGTAATTTATGGAAACAATGATGGTATGGTTGATACCAAAGATGTGCTTTGGTTGGTATCAAAACTACCTAACGTTGTAGAGGCTTGGTTGGTTCCAGATCCAAAGTGGACCCATTTGGACAATATCTATAGTCGTAATATATCAAAATCAATATTTCCCAAAGTTCAAGAGTATTTAAATAAAAACAGTGAATGAAATAAGAAATAATAAATTCTAATTGACCTGCACTTTTGTGTACAAGAAAGTAACTTCATTATAAAATATGGAATTGGCGGACTTAAAGCTCAAAATTAGCATACGTATGGTGTTGGAACTATATTAAGGTGGAACTGTAAAATTTGTTATTTTCTCTCACGTATGTAACGTTATTATTTTTGTGTAATTCTTATTCATGAAGCATGTAATATGTTTTACTTTCGCCACAGTTACTTCGTGTAATAGTTATAAATAGGTATTTCCTGCATTAGAAATAGATTTAACATTTTTATGGAAGTGAAAAAAGATTGAAATGACACGATTAAAATAACTATGTAAATACTCCATTAATACATTTCCACTCCGTAAGCCTTTTGCAGACTAAACCTCATATGACGCACAGGTATATCATCGCCGGTACTAATCCATGTTTTACAAAGTCAGTTATCATTAGTATTTGCATAAATTTTAATTTATGGCGTTGATATAAAACAGGATTGGAAATAAAACAGGTTTGCTGTTAGTTGTTATCATGGGTTTGACAGAATTTATTGTGTTTCTCGTTGTATTTTATCAACCTGATGTGACTTTAAGTTTAAGTAATGATGGAACATTAAAAGTATCAGATTCTAAGTTGAATTTTACTGAACTAGCAGACAAATATGGATATACAGCAGAAGAGCATAAGGTGACGACTGAAGATGGATACATACTGACAATATTTAGAATGAAAGGAAAGGAATGTGAAGGTAAACGACCACCAGTAGTTCTGATGCATGGGCTGTTAATGAGTTCAGACGCTTTCCTAGATGCAGGCCCTGATGCTGGATTGGCCTACCTTCTAGCTTATGACTGTCAAGACCTTTGGGTGGGTAACTGTCGAGGAAACTATTATTCTAGAGCTCATGTTAGTCTTAATCCAGATAAAAATGCAACATTCTGGAACTTTTCAATCGACGAAATTGGATATTATGACATACCAGCAACTATTGATTATGTTTTATATAAAACTGGTGAGGAAAAAGTAAATTATGTTGGATATTCTCAAGGAGCCGGGACAGTTTTTGTTATGTGTTCTGAGAGGGCTGGTTATTGTGATAAATTAAATTTACTAATTTGTTTGGCTCCAGCAGCTAGACAGACTAATACTAAATCTTTAGTATACAGAACTTTAACAACTGCATTTTGGAAGTCGTATCAAACATTAGCACTGTCTGGTGTACATGAAGTATTCGAGAGAAAAGGCCGAGATTTTCTAGAAGCTTTTTGTAAATTAAACAATGAAGCCACGGAAATTTGTCTAGCCTTTCTATGGTTACTCGACAATCCTCATCCGAATTCAATTTCTGATCACACTCTAAAAACATTATTTGGACACTTTACTGCAGGAACATCTCTAAAAAATATGGTCCGATACGGTCAAAGCATGGCTACTGAAAATTTTCAGAAATTTGATTATGGTGCATTGAAGAATCTTAAAACGTATGGTAGTTTGAATCCTCCTAAGTTTAATTTGAGTGCAGTGACAATACCAGTGATGATATTATATGGTAAAAATGATGGTATGGTTGATACAAGAGATGTAGAGTGGTTGGTATCACAATTACCTAATGTGTTAGAGTCTACATTAGTCCCTGATCAATTATGGACGCATTTGGATAATGCTTACAGTAGATTCATTGCGAATGCAACTTTTCCCAAAATGCAAGAATATTTGCTAAAATATAGTTTAGTCTGATGGAATAAAATGTTGTTTTTTTTTCAGCTTTTGTAAAGCCAATGTTATTCCTAAGTAGACTCTTCCGATTCACGTAAAAAAGAGGTTGGTCTATTGTTGTGGTCATTGGATCCGAAGCTAGGAACGCGAATGGAAGCTAAACTATACTTAGTTATATATAATACCTACTAGTTGTTTCCCGCAGCTCCGCCTGCTTCAAAAGTAGCCTATGTTTAACCCCGGGTCTTCAACTATATTCATAACAAATTTCATCAAAATCCGTTCAGCGGTTTGGCCGTGAAAGCGTAACAGACAGACAGACAGAAAGACAGACAGACAAACAGACTTTTGCATTTATAACAATAGTATGGAAGTATGGATGTATATAATAATATTATAAATGCGAAAGGCTGTCGGTCTGTCTGTTACGCTTTCACGGCCAAACCGCTGAATGGATCTTGATGAAATTTGTTATGAATATAGTTGAAACCCCGGGGTCAAACATAGGCTACTTTTTGATAATAATTCCGATTATACAAAGCAAGTACCAACAACAAACGAAAAAATTCAAGAATCCTAGAAATCACCACTATCAAGTCGAATGACACAAACCATTTTCGGCCATTTGTTAGATTAGACTCTGATAATCATGGTCACACGTATATAGGATACGATATGTTGAACATACAACACCGCTCTTTTGCTTCGTATCTAAAAATCCACTCCGAATTGAGACCCTTCCATTGTTCAGGCTTTGTTCTTCCTTACCCTCGATTACTTTGCGAAACAATGGACAAACCTACGTAACATATAGTTTTCCTTATTCGTAATCATCACTTTCCTGAGCTAAGACAAAAGTTCACATTCAGTACTTCTAACATTAGCCCAAAAATAGGGCACGTTCAAGATTGCTAGTATGGGCTTGTTCCCTTTAGCTCTTCGCCATTGTCCCTATTGTTGCATACTCTTTAATAACAACATTTATTTTATTATATACCAAATTTCATTAAAATCCGTTCAGCGGTTTGGCCGTGAAAGCGTAACAGACAGACAGACAGACAGACTTTCACACTTATAATATTAGTATGGATTATACTATTGAATATCACAATAGACTTAATGCTATAGCCTAACAGCTAACCTTTGGGTCAAGTCTTATTATTTTAATATATAATAAGCGTCTTACAAGGCCTTTACATGTTGGTCCTGTGTCCCCATGCAAGCCTCAAAGGACCGGGCTACGGCCCGTGAATACGATAGTAAAGAGAGGACATAATAATAATTAAATCTCTTTATGAACATGTGCAGGTGGGGCTATAGCGCGGTGGAGGCCTGCCAGTGTAGTGCTCTTCTCATGGCTCATCTCTTATCCTGCCCTGCGTGCCCGCCCACCTGCACGCTTATGCCTTGTCCGTGGCGAAGTTTTGGTCATCACAAGTATAGTTGAAAGAGTCGACACGTTAAGAAGAAGGTCTCTTTATTGGACCTTGTACATGAAATGATAATGTTAATGATGATGCACCAGAACGAATATCTAAATGTATGTTTATGGCTGGGTGTGTAAAACAAAAATTAAGTTTATTTTGTACGTCATATTTTTAGATTTAATTACGTAGGCACAAACTTTTCAGTTTTGTCTGACTCCGCTGCATAAGTAACATGTTTCGTGGTACCAACAGGAATAACACTGGCGGAGGCTGGCGAAGTGAGGTCTGTTTTCAACCCTGCAATATCGATGCAATGCGACGGACAATAAGCGATATTAATTTCTAAGCTGTCTATATGGAGTTATAAACATACACATTTATATTATTCTGACACCCGGTGCTTGTGCGGACATCCGACGCAAACTATGGAACATCTGTTCTTGTATAGATTATAACTGGGTAATTTTCCAGTAAATTGAAAAACTATATTATTGCAAATCTACAATTGTTTTACAGCAATCCAGAAAGATCGGAAAATCAATCAAAATCGGAGGAACGTCATCAGACGACTTACTTTTTACAGCTATTTACAGGTGGACAATATTTTTTTAGTAGCTTAATCAACTTTTTAATCTAACAGTCCTATTGCATTGTCCGCACTGCCCTGACGAGTGCACCCTCGAGGACCTTATAAGGGATCGAACAATGCTATAATAGTTGCGCATTTCTAGTCGGGCACAGTTTGAGTTGACGACTTTCCCGAACATCGACTCGAATAAAAAGAATGCAAAAATGTTCTACCTTCAAAGAGCCGACAGGAGTTTGCTCCGAACAGGAAACAGTGGAGATCTCTTGTGTCGGAAGCCAAGATCCTCTTTGGGTCGCTGAGCCATGGCAGTGAGTAAGTAAGCAAACACGGGTATAATTTCTCTCCATAATTTATACGAGCCCAGAATTCCAACCAAAAAGCTAATACCTGCGCCATAGAATTATTAACAGTACTACGACATTAATTTTAATAAAAGTTTTAAGACTGCTATATCTTTATAATTTAACTAATGATACTAAACTAAATAAAGATGTATCTTCGGAAACAATAAATGGAGAACATCTTGACTGTACATGAAATCCACGTGATTCCTTTTTGGGTTAGATATCAGCCAGACCATTCAACATCATTTTTGTCCACTACACCATCATTTTCACCATAAATAACGACTACAGGTGCAGTTACTGCTTCTAAATTATACTTTGGCGGATCTTCTGTTCCATAAATATCAATATTGTCAGCACCATAATCAAATTTGTTGAATTCATCCCTAATCATACTCTGTCTAAAATGCGCCATGTTATGTAAAGATGGTCCAGCGAAGAAATTTCCAAATATAAATATACTCATAATTTACAGGATATTGATCTAGGATGATTATCGTCTATTAATAATAAAGCCATGTGGCAGCTTCTGATGCAACATTCAAATGACAAAACATTGAAATGAAATGAATGAATTCATGTTTTCCTAATACTTCTCAAACACCTAGTGCTGTTAATGTTCGTTCAACTTTATCCAAATCGACAGCCAATGTTCTAAAAAAAGGAGATCTTGTATTTTTCATTCTAGTGGAATCAATCAATCAAATCATTTATTTGTAAAAATATATGTGTGTGTGTGTGTGTGTGAAGGAGCTAATGCTATTAAAACAGTCAATTTATTGCAATAATCAGGTCTCTCTGAACACATTATAAAAGCACTCCCACCTGCTTGAGAAAATTCAATGTAACTCAATTTTCCATCACCAGTTTGATCTAAAATATAGTCAATAATTGCTGACACATCATAAATACCAATTTCGTGGAAACAAAACTTCCAAAAATCAGCGTCTGTGTCAGGATTAAGAAATTTTATAAATTAAAAAAATTTCTTCCCAGTGAAATTAAATTAACCCTTATTAACACTTTGGTTTTACCTATAATTGACTATGGTGACGTGTGCTATCCGGGCCTGACTTGTGAACTCCTTAATAAGCTGGATCGACTTCTAAATAATTGTTTGCGTTTCACTTTCGGGCTTCGCAAGTACGACAACTACGTGTCTCCTAATCGCTCTCAGCTACATTGGCTGCCAATTCGTCATCGTCGCAATCTTCATTTTTTAACTACCCTTTTCTCTATTCTCTTCCTTCCTATGACCCCCTCATATCTTAAGTCAACTTTTCTATATCTTAGTGATTCTCATGGCAGAGAGCTTCGTTCGTCTAATAATCTCAGACTTCGTACGCCGATTTTTCAGAGTGGGTTTTATAAGCATTCTTTTAACATACAAGCGGTACTCCTTTGGGATGCCCTGCCTGTTGAAATCCGTAAAGCGCAAACCCGGATGGCTTTTAAGTATAAAGTACGTGATCATTTTCTCCACAGTTTGTCAGACGATTAGTAATTGTATATGTAGTTTATGTATTGTTTATATTAGTATACAATAATATTATGTATTATTTGTAAGTAGTTTATGCGTAATATTTCTTATGGATCTCCATTACAGCTTGTTAATTTACATTGACTTACCGCTTAACTTTCTCAGCATCGCCCATTTGGTTGACTGGTAGATAAAGCCTCAGGCTTTAAGTCCGCCATTTACAATTATGTAATAAAGTTAAATAAATGAATAAATAAATAAATAAGAGTGATATGAGCTCGGGAATAATAGTTACCACGATTATTGCCAACCCAGACGTCATAGCAAGTATTGGCTAAGAGATACGCCAGTCCAGTGTCAGGTCCTGCGTCTAGGAAACAGTCTGAGCTCATTAGCAGTCAATGCATCAATAGAACTGATGGTCTTTTCCCTCCACAGTGTCTTCCTTTCTTCCTGAATATCGTTAGTACATATCCATCTTCTTTCACTCCTGCATGTTGCTCTATTTCATATCCATATTTCCAAGCAAGATGATTTGAAAGCAGCTTTGAATCTTAATTTACTAACCTAATGTGATTCCTTAAATTAATACTTGAAGTGGCTTCTATAATCAAAGATAAAGTAAACAATATGATAAAGAGACACATTTTGCGTATCAATGCGTAAAATTTCAAGTTTAACCGATTTTGAAACGGGTGTGACTTAAGTTTTTTTTTCAGTGATCGTTCTAATTGATATTTTCTACCATTGTGTATTATGTAGTCTTAACAACTGTCTATTAAGATCATTCCACCAAGAATTCGGTTTTTCTAAAGCAAAAATGGGGGCATATAATGTAATTCTTAAATGTAATCATGAAGAGGATCTATTATGCCGCAGGCCGCAGGGAGACGTCAGGCAAACATCGCCTCAACTATTGGAACGCTCTTTTTAAAATGTACAACTCATATGACGAGTGATTATCGTTCGACTCACCGATCATGACAAATTAAATCATTAGATTTCATCATTCATCATTCCAATCACCTATTTAACGTGAGTTACACTATTCAAAAATACCAGTCCAGGACTAGAGTGATATCAATTGTCTTATTATGACATCCGCCTTGTAAATTGCATTTTCAAGTAGTTTTCCTATTCGTAGTTATCTATCATAAAGTATAGTTATTACAGAAGAAATTAGCTGCCTGTAGATTACTCCTGAAAATCGTTCAATATCGAACGAACCAAAATTTTCGGCTCGCCATTAAATAAATAAAGTTGGTGTTCCTCAAGGAAGTATTCTGGGCCCCTTATTATTCTTGTTATATATAAATGACTTGTAGGAAGTAACTAAATACGACTGCACTCTCTTTGCTGACGACGTATCTGTAATCGTTCCATGTGACAACATGCAATCCTATAACAATAATATCAATAATACAATTGTTAACATTGTACATTGGCTAAAAGAAAATACCTTTTTTTAACCTAACAAAAACAACATTTATACAATTCATTAATAACAACATAACATAAATTAAGCATTAATTATGATAACAAAGAAATACAAGAATCCCAACAAACAAAATTTTTAGGGATTACTATAGACGACAAATGTTCATGGCAAGCACATATTGCAAAAATTTGCAAAAAGACTAATTCCTTCTCATATACGTTGTGGAGACTAAAAAAAGATAAGTAGCAGAGATGTCGCCGTCCAAGCCTATCATGGATATGTAGGTTCGGTCCTTCGATACGGCATAGTTCTATGGGGTAACTCCTGTCATGTTAACCGTGTTCTTATAGCTCAAAAACAATGCATCAGAGCCTTGTGCAATGCCGACCCAATGACATCCTGTAAACCACTCTTTAAAAAATTAAAAATCTTGACCGTCCCTTGCTTGTACATATTCGAATTGTGTGTATTTGTCAAAATAATCAGAACTTATATATAAATCGAAAGGATACTGTAAGTATAGTTGCAGGCGCTCTAATAGACTTAATCTTCATTGAAGCTCAACAGCGGTATTTAGTAATAACAGTTATCAAATGTCTGTCAAAATATACAACACACTTGATGATGATATGAAGTCTCTACATATTAATGAATTTAAAAAAGAATTAAATGGCTAATTTATAAAGCTTTCTATACAGTTAGTGAATATTTTGACTCTCTCAGAATTGAATGATATTTTGTTGTTGGTAAGCTACTAAATTGTTGACATTCTTCTGACTTTTACTTAAATTTGAATTTATTACTTTTAATTGATTAATTAATTAGATTAACTGTTTTGCATGCCAGTGTCTGGTGAAATGTGAGAAACCTGTCATTTTGTTTTTTGATATCTTTATTTGTACCACATTTTTAGCATAATAAATATATTTGTATTATTTGTATTATAAAAGCAGTGTGTGTACCTAGTTGGGAACTGTTGGTGTAGGTACTATATAAAAAGCAATAAATTATTTGAATATATGATGTAACTATAAATTTACGGTTTTCGAAATTTTTCCTTTATCTGTGCTATAAGACGTTAAGACCAAATTTTAAGATTCTGAGTTCACAGGAAGTACAGCGTACTTCCCGTGGTTTTGATTTCCTTGCGAGTGTTGGAAATTTGCGGAAATTCGCGGTATAAACGGTGGTATCTTTTGATAGCGTTGGCAGACAGACGGACGGACAACAAAGTGATCCTAAAAGGATTCCGTTTTTTCCTGTCGAGGTACAGAACACTAAAAATGACGTGAGAGTCGCCGACACAAAGAAGGAAATGAAGAAAAGTCACGTGCCTACTGCTAGAAGCATGTAAGTTTTATTTACTTTATAAGTTTTAGTGTTTAACCAGCGGCTGCCCACGACTACGGTTTAATTTCATTACTTAGAGACTAGAAGAATAGAATAAAATATATCTTTATTGAAAAAGCTATCACGTAGGTACAGCAAAGGTCTTATAAACTTATGCTACATAGAATAGAATATAATTTATAGAAACGTATATCAATATAAAAATGATTGACAAAGTACAATATATGCATGACAGACGTCTCAATAGGTGGCGGCTCAGTATTACGCTAGACATGGCAGCATGACTAGCACTGGTTTTCAGCCACCGCCTTCTGAGGAGTCACGGTGCCTCAACATATTAACTATCATGTTTATAATGTACAGCCATTAGAGGTGTAACAACAATTTTGTTTAAAAAAATAATTTTTGAAAAATCTCACCTCAGACATTTTCCGAAATTAATATTTTTTAAATTTATATTCCCTAGTGGCTATAACATGGGAGCCTTCATAAAGGGCTTGAAAAAATTCCTTTAGGGTCGGCAACGCGCTGGTGTTGCAGGCGTCCATAGGCTACGGTAACCACTTACCATCAGGTGGGCCGTACACCTGTTTGCCTACTTAATTGTATAAAAAAAAACTGATGTTTACTTCAACAGTATTATTTTAAGATTGATCCCAGTTTCTGGAAGCTTCGAATGTGTACGATGTTAAAACGCTGAAAAAAAAAAAACGTCGAATAGGTACCCGTCTGCGATTATCCGTCTCTTTTTCTCGCCCTCAGGAAAATACTAAAACTCAGAGAGAGAGAGAGAGAGATGGAGGAGAGGGAGAAAAAAACTCAAGTACTCAAGTTATATTTCTCTCCTATCTTTATTTTATGTCGATGTGGTTTTTCAAGGACAAATCCGTTAGTAATTATCTACTCAGCATAGAAAATGTTGATTTATACAAAAGATAAGTAAATACTTACATAGTAAATACTATGTGAAGCATACTATAACATGTTTTACAATACAATACAGATCACTTTATTGCACAAGAAAAATACCATATGATCTTAAAATTTATGCGCAAAAGACGTCGTTATAAGCAATTTATTCCAGGCTTCCTTAAGAAATTTTAGAAGTTTCGTATTGGTTAAGTTTCCCTGTAGAAAGGATAACGGAGATCGTCCGGCCGTCGCAACATGACATCATCATAGATGGCAGTCTGTGACGGATACCTTTAAGCAGCTTGAAAAGTGTAAGTGATGGCCACTAACACACGTTTATACTGTTGGTTAGATTTACCTGTAAAAACGGAGATCTGTCGCTCTATCATCATGTGCCCTAGGCTCTGAAATGTAAGCTTAAGACGCAAATGAAAAACGCTTAGTCGAAGACGGCTTCATTGGCACTTTTTCTTAATCACTTACATAATTAAGAGAGGTAGGACATTTTGTAAGGAGTAGTCCGTCTGGGGAAGTACCTCCACCCTACAGAAGACCGCAGCCAAATAACACTGTGATGCAGTGTCGTGTTCCTGCTGGTTAGTAGGGTCGCCAGGCTCCAGTGGGGTCGCTGTGCTGATAGCGGACAGGTCGGCAACGCGGTCGTGACATCTCCGGTGTAAAGAAAGAAAGAAAGAACCGCTTATCATCAGGTGGGCCGTACGCCTGTTTGCCTACTTAGTTGTATATAAAAAAAACACGTGGACAAACCGCGGGTAACAAACATGTAGTAAAATAAATAAAATGAACAAACTTTCGCATGCGACCGTTGCCCGGCAGAAAACCCCAAAAAAATAAAGATGGCGACCGAAAAACACGTTTTGTATCATTTTATTTTTTCGGCCATTACACTGACCGGCGGCGTCACCAAAAAACTGGTTCGGGATGATAGATGATTAGCTGGAGGGCTATTTTTGAAAAGTCTGACTCATGATCGGCAAGGAGAATAGTTCTTGTTCGATATCGAATGATTTTCGTTCCATATCGAACGTATTTTATTCGACTTAATTAATAGTCATACATTAAAAAAATAGGGTTCTTGGTTTTAATATTATTTATTCCGACTAATGGGGGCCGTGGAGGGGCCCTTAAAACATTTTGCGTATGTTTACTGTGTCCTGCAGTTTCGGCACGTATAAAATCTATATCCATACCTATTATATATCCATACTAATATAATAAGTGAGAAAGTCTGTCTGTCTGCCTGTTAGCTTTCATTGCCAAGCCGCTGAACGGATTTAGATGAAATTTGGTATGATTACAGTTGAGGACCCGAGGTCAAACATAGGCTACCTTTTGACCGGGCAAAGCTGCGGGAAAGAGCTAGTGTTTATTTATTTATTTACTTAATCTCTATGCTTTCACTACATTTTAATTTCAATATTGATTTGAGAATAGAATTCTCCCTTTTGTTAACTTATTGTTTGTGTTTTCCATCACTTCACTCTACCGATAATAATGATCAGAGCAAAACATGATTTTACAATATATGTTAATTTAATACTGTATAAATTAATTTAAAATAAGTAATGTAAAGCCCGCCATTCCATCAATGTGTGATGTGTTTGTCTCTATAATTATTAGATAGGCATTTTTACCGATATCGAACAGAAATTATTCGGCTCGCCGATCTTTCACGTTTCAAAAATAGCTTTCCTGAGCTAACCTAACCACTGCCATCTAGAGACCAAGAGCTAGGACCAACAGCTTAACGTACCTTTGAAATATGGTAGTCGACGAAAACAACGCTCGCTGCCGCTTGACACTCTCCATCGTTACGGACACACATGCCCTGGTAGGCTACCGAGGTCCTCGACTATTTTGTATGATAAATAACAGTTACAAATGAAAAAAATAACTACATAGGGAAGGGCTTCATACCTTTGTGTAAATAAAATCTACTTCTGAATTTTACTTACAATATAAATGGCAACTTTATTTTGTCACATAACGCTATAAGACAAATCAATTTTTACTAAAATTATACCTTAAATACGTACTTATCTTAGGAAATATCAAATCACTCGTGTACTGACTATATGCCACATCAAAATGATTCCATTTAGGGTCTTTTACTAACCAACTTTCAACAACATTGGGTAAATTCTTCATCAACCATTCAACATCTTTAGTATCAACCATTCCATCACCCTCACCGTAAATAGTTACAACAGGAACTGTCACAGCACTTAAATTATATTTAGGAGTTTCATCAGATCCATAATGTTCGAAATTACTAACACCATAATCGTATTTCTGAAAAACTTTAGAATCCATGCTTTGTCCATACCAAGCTAGTGACCGAACAGAAGTTCCCGCAGGAAAGTGTCCAAATAGCGCTCTAGTTGTAGTATTTTTCACTGATTTTGGATGAAAATTGTCAAATAGGCTCTGACCAGCCCAACAGACCTTCTCAGTTAAAAAATTTAATTGACAAAAGAATGCAAGAAACTCTTGACTAAGTGCACCTTTTGAGAATACTTCTTGAACGCCTAACCTGGATAAAGCATGTTCTAAATTCATCATGCTCTTGGTAAATGTCCTGTAGACGACAGATTTTGTATTTTTCTGTCTCGAAGCCGGAGCTAGAGCGATTAAAACGTTAACTTTATCACAGTAATCAGGTTTTTCCGAGCACATTATGAAAAACGTACCGGCGCCTTGGGAATAACCTATATAATTCAATTTCTCCGCACTAGTATCTCTTAAAACAAAATCAATAATCGCTGGTACATCATAAGTTCCTATTTCGTTTGGTGTGAAGTTCCAAAATTCAGCGTCCGTGTCAGGATTTAAATTTATATGTGCTCTGGAGTAGTAATTTCCACGGCAATTAGCTACCCATAAGTCGTGGCAACTGTCAGCAATTAGATACGCCAATCCCGCACCAGGTCCTGCGTCGATCCAGGCATCAGAGCTCAACAACAAGCCATGCATGAGTATCACGGGTGGAGTTTTTATCGAACACTTCCTATTCTTCACTATTCTGAATAATTTCAGAATGTATCCATCATCCGTGATCACTGAATGCTCTTGAGTTTGGTAGCCATATTTCGTTGTTAGTTCCGTAAAATTTAGCAATGAGTCTGTTGGATATCCAAGGTATTCCTTCACTTCTACGTTTATTGGTAGCTTTATGTTTGTCAATGCGTATATTAGTACTAATATTGGTAGTAGCGTCAAGTTTACGGCGTTTCCTTTCTGAGGCATCGTGTCGACTATCACAAGTTGTGGAATCAGTATTCCTTGAATCAACATTGTTATTTTGTTGTAGAGCGCGCTCTACCAAGTGAGAGTCTTAATCAGACATCCGTTTTTCTTTCATTTACTTAACCTTCATTTAAAAATGATTGAACAATAAAATAATATAAGTGTTTGCGAATATGTGTATTAGTGCAAATATATACATGAACTTAAATTTATTTGCAGTTAGGCAATGATTTTTCGCCTAAAATGTTTTATTTAATAGTCAATCTAGAGCATAAGTTTACTTGTTATGATAATACAAATATGTATTGCAAGTTAAAGATTAACAGAATTAAATTTTGACAGAATTTATATAATGATTTCTTATGTTTTCGCGATTGTTACACATTATATGAAATTACTTTAATACGCTTAATTACTTATTCTTAATAAGTAAAAAACACGATAAAACTGTATTAAAATACTTTAGACTACCGAATATTTTCAAAAAAGATACTTTGTGTCATATATAAGTACTAGCTGTTTCCCGCAGCTCCGCCTGCGTCAAAAAGTAGCCTATGTTTGACCCCGGGTCTTCAACTATATTCATAGCAAATTTCATCAAAATCCGTTAAGCGGTTTGACCGTGAAAGCGTAACAGACAGACAGACAGAAAGACAGACAGACTTTCGCATTTATAATATTAGTATGGATATATATTTTTCTACAAGGATAATGACATGAATCAAATGGATATGATTCATTAAAAGCGCGTTCTATCGACAAATATATACTCTGAGCATGGAAACGATGAAACCCGTCTAGTGGAATAATAATTTTTAATCATACCGATATATCGTCTATATGTATGTTTGTTTGTATGTATTTATGATTATTATTTATTTAGACCTTATCTGGTAAATATTTAAATTAAGTTTCTAGATGATTGGAAGCAAGATTTCAATATTTCGAAGAGTAGAGTACCCGAAACCCTAGATAGAGTATTTGTATTGTATCACTTTCCACCCTATTTATCATATACTAGCAGCGCGTACCGACTACGTCCGGGTCGCCTATAGCCTACGTCGATAAATAGGCTATCCAACTCTCAAAAATCGACATTAAACAAGCAAACCCGAATACAACAGCTATATAATATACGCACCGCATAATAAACTATAAAGGAACCAGAGTGAAACTTAACTACCAGTTAATAATACCCAGTATTAACTAATACTACTGGAATATGTTACGTTACGAGTTAGTAAGCAAGATTATTTTAACATAAATTATTTCCATTGATCGCAGTGAACTGAGCGATATTTTTTGTGCAAAGACAAAACGCGCAATAGATGTTTATCAAAGCGTTTTAGTGGTCAGATGTTGCAAGTGTGAAGTCTTAAGTCAATTCTTTGTTGCAATTTTTTAACCTACGACTTGTAGGATGGGTACTATTAACATCATGTGCGTAGATTTAGAACCGATTTCACCGACATCGTTCCTGTCCAAGAGTAACTAATCTAAGTATAAAAAATGAATGGCAGACATTTTTATTCTAGAGATAGAGTCCTTATACCGGAATTATACTTGGATTAACAGTATATTCTCAGGTGAACTGTGTGGCGAAATCTAAATTTTATTATCAACAAACATATTTTAAATAACATTCCAAATGTTTAATAAACATCCATACTAATCCATACTAATATTATATATGCGAAAGTCTGTCTGTCTGTCTGTCCGTCTGTCTGTCTGTTACGCTTTCACGGCCAAACCGCTGAACGGATTTTAATGAAATTTGGTATGAATATAGTTGAAGACCCGAGGTCAAACATAGGCTACTTTTTAACGCAAGCGGAGCTGCGGGAAACAGCTAGTAATATTATAAATGCGAAAGTCTGTCTGTCTGTCTGTTACGCTTTCACGGCCAAATCGCTGAATGGATTTTGATGAAATTTGGTAGGAATATAGTTGAAGACCCGAGGTCAAACATAGACTACTTTTTGACGCAGGCGGAGCTGCGGGAAAAAGCTAGTTTATAATATAAGTATGGACTAGGTACCTATAAAAAGATTTAATTTGTGGTAATTGTAATAACCAGTTCCGCCAAATCTAGGACCATGACTTACAGCGTACCCTAGGCTCCGAAGCATAAACTGACGACGTAACTAGGAATACACGCTAGGATGATGGTGAGGTTCCTATGAAAAGAGAGTTCTTAGTTAAACTATCCCTAAATCGCCATAGTACCTGTTTACCCCGCAAAATATACGATATAAGAAGAGTTTTATACATCTAAGTAGGCAAACAGGCGTACGGCCCACCTGATGGCAAGTGGTTACCGTAGCCTACAACACCGGAGATGTCACGAGCGCGTTGCCGACCCTGATTTTATAGTCACTAGGGAAAACCATGACAGGGAGTTCATTCCATAACCGCAGTGTACTGTACGCGATAACATGGGATCCAAGGTATTTTTGAGTTAATTCTAGCAAATATTTGCAAAATGAATGCTGTTATGTGTATGAAACTTTAGGTGTAAAATAAAAAGTAATAAACAAGTAAAAAAACTGTATAATATAATTGAATTATTCGTTTTTTTATACAACTAAGTAGGCAAACAGGCGTACGGCCCACCTGATGGTAAGTGGTCAAAATAAAATTACCTAACTCTGTGATAATTTACCTATTCATTAGGCATAAGTGATTCTTACGTTAGAATTAATTCTATGCTTATTTACTTTAAGTAAATAATACATCATTTTATATCTTGCAAGCAATTATTCATAATTGTTTTGTTTGCACAGATGTGGTCTAGGGAGTTAATAGCAAATGTCAATTAAGTTTATACTGGACGAATACTGGGCGAGTTCCTTTTAAAAATATTTCTACAGTTTGATTTATGGAAATAATTTTAACCAATCTGATTCGATAACAATTTGATTAACAACAAAAAAATTAAATTAAACTGAAATTATTAAAAATAATCAATAGGTATTTATTAAAAAAATCATTTAATTCTGGTTTAATGATAAAACTTAATTGTTCCACAAGTAAAACTTGCATAACTAATGCCATTGTCGGACCTAATGTTAATCTCTACCAGTCAACGATATAGAGGAAGAAAAAAATATGCGGCACAAAAAGAAATAAAACGTAATAACTGATCCTTTCAGGTACTTGTTAAATATGTACATATGATTTTTATTAAGTGCATTTATTTTGAGGGGTGGTTTATTAAGGTCAAAGAAAATTACTAAGAGCAAAATTTTAAAAATGTTCACGCTAGTTTTTTTTTTATTTTCCTAATTTTTTTTTTTTTTTGTTTACTGTTAATACTCTAGAACACTCATTTATCGTAACAATCTATCCTTTCCCTCCCCCCAAATTATGTATGAATGGAATTTATTTACAATTTTCGTCATTTCGTTTGTGATAGACAGAGACGAAATGAGTTTTACAACTTCTACCAATATTGCCAGCAAAATGGAAGTAAAAAGAAAAGAAAAACCACTATAAGATGTCGAAATCATTACTATTTTGTAAAACATAACAAATATTATACATAACAAATAATAAACAAAAGTTTGATTTTCTCGAAAACTAGCGTGTAGAAAATAATGAAACCAACATAAATCTGTTTAATATTGTTTGATTATTTAGCTCTGAAAATATTTGTATTTAATTTAAATCCACCTTTTTATTTTGCCAACATAAAGGGGTTGTCTTATGTTTTCGCGATTGTTATTCATTAAATTAAACTATTTTAATACGGTTTTATCGCGTTTATTACTTATTTATTTACACCTGACGTTTCAAACACTTTACAGCGTTCATGGTCGCAGGCAGACTAAGTTAACATTTGTCTTTGATGTCATAAGATTACAAAACTACCGCCTGAAATTTTTATTGGGAACTATTCCGATTCACGCAGTATTGGCTCACAGTATCTAAGGGTCTTGCAGTCTGCTTCCGAGTTTGCAATTTTATTAAGTTAATGACTGGGTCCCAAGCTGGCGGTACCTGCCATCCATCCTCTCTATTGAAATTAGGATGTTTTTTAATTTCAATAGCTTCACGTAACATCCTTGGAATGAATCTGTTTTCCTTTGCAAGGACTTGAGGATTATCAAAACGCATATAGTGGTTGGGTTTGTCTAGAGCATGTTCACAGACTGCAGACTTGGTTGAGCGTCTATTTTTCATGTCAGCAATATGTTCTTTTATACGAGTATTAATGCTTCTCTTTGTTTGCCCAATGTATGATAAACCACAGTCACAGTCAATTTTATAAACTCCAGCATCTTGCAATGGGATATTGGATTTTACAGGTCTTAAAAATTGGTTTATTTTCTTATGCGGCTTGTAATAGGTCTTGATTGAAGCTCGCCTAAGTATGTTACCAATCTTGTCCGTGACTCCCTTTATGTATGGTAAGATGGCAGGAAAACGATCAACTGTGTGTGGCTTGGGTCGACTTCTGTGACAAATGTGTGGGAGGCTGAGATTGTTGCTTCTTAAGACAGACTTGACTCGTTGAAGCTCCTCCTTAAGATGGTGGGTGTCACAGATGCCGTGTGCTCTCTGTAACAAAGATTTGCCTACGGTAGCTAACTGACATGGATGATGGTGAGATTTACCATTGAGATATTTGTCTGTGTGGGTGGGCTTTCTGTACACAGTGTGACTGATACTATTGTCAAGATTTCTAGTTATTAAAACATCAAGAACCACGATGGAAGACCTTGAGGAGAAGGCTCTTTCAAGCACCCTGGCTATGCCGAAGATGTTCAAACGGTACGTAGATGATACTTTTGTTGTACTCCCCAAAACTCAAGTCTCTGTTTTGTTAGATCATTTAAATTCCATTAATAGTAAAATTAAATTCACTATGGAACCTGAGATCAATAATTCATTAGCCTTTCTTGATGTTTTAATAACTAGAAATCTTGACAATAGTATCAGTCACACTGTGTACAGAAAGCCCACCCACACAGACAAATATCTCAATGGTAAATCTCACCATCATCCATGTCAGTTAGCTACCGTAGGCAAATCTTTGTTACAGAGAGCACACGGCATCTGTGACACCCACCATCTTAAGGAGGAGCTTCAACGAGTCAAGTCTGTCTTAAGAAGCAACAATCTCAGCCTCCCACACATTTGTCACAGAAGTCGACCCAAGCCACACACAGTTGATCGTTTTCCTGCCATCTTACCATACATAAAGGGAGTCACGGACAAGATTGGTAACATACTTAGGCGAGCTTCAATCAAGACCTATTACAAGCCGCATAAGAAAATAAACCAATTTTTAAGACCTGTAAAATCCAATATCCCATTGCAAGATGCTGGAGTTTATAAAATTGACTGTGACTGTGGTTTATCATACATTGGGCAAACAAAGAGAAGCATTAATACTCGTATAAAAGAACATATTGCTGACATGAAAAATAGACGCTCAACCAAGTCTGCAGTCTGTGAACATGCTCTAGACAAACCCAACCACTATATGCGTTTTGATAATCCTCAAGTCCTTGCAAAGGAAAACAGATTCATTCCAAGGATGTTACGTGAAGCTATTGAAATTAAAAAACATCCTAATTTCAATAGAGAGGATGGATGGCAGGTACCGCCAGCTTGGGACCCAGTCATTAACTTAATAAAATTGCAAACTCGGAAGCAGACTGCAAGACCCTTAGATACTGTGAGCCAATACTGCGTGAATCGGAATAGTTCCCAATAAAAATTTCAGGCGGTAGTTTTGTAATCTTATGACATCAAAGACAAATGTTAACTTAGTCTGCCTGCGACCATGAACGCTGTAAAGTGTTTGAAACGTCAGGTGTAAATAAATAAGTAATAAACGCGATAAAACCGTATTAAAATAGTTTAATTTAATAAAGGGGTTGATTTTTCAAACAACAGCCAAATTTTTACTATGTGTTTAGCACATGAAATTAAAACACTTTCAATTATATAATAAATTCATACACCAATAGATCAACAACATTTGTACTTATTTCTCTTAATGTTAATTGGTTTCAATGTTGTGTCTTTTCTTATATGTATGTAAATAATGCAATAAAGTGTTCATGTATTCATGCATTCAACTAATATGACTTTGTGCGAGAGAAAGGTCAAACAGTTTTTAATCTGTTTTATATATTTTTTTATTGAGAGTAGTAGAGGTCAAAAAGCTTTTCCTCTGTTTTCATGTATGAAAGTAGTTTAATTTCACATACAAAAACATGTTAAAATTTGGCTAGTGTTTAAAACTCATAATGCTGTTAATAACGACCAAGCTATTTATTTTGCACACAATACTTGGTGTCAATTCTGCTAGTAAACTTTAAAAGGCCATGCAACTGATATTCAACTACGACTATTGTATATATATATATATATATATAATATTATAGCCCGACCAGGAAAATAAAACCCCTGCATTTGCGTCGTTACTAATCGCCTTAAGGTGACATGGCCATTATGTTGTATGTGTCGTGTCAACAACAAAAATGACAATGTCATTTAATGAAATATAAATCAATCTTTCGATTTTATTCTCGACAGCTATGATAACATCATTTAACTTTTCAGTCAATCAGTCAATCAATCATTTATTTAATTGTGGATCATATGTTCGTTTTTTCTCATTACTTTGAATTATTTTTGTCATTTTGTTAAATAAATCGTAGGAAATAATGACATCTATCTCTTTTTGGCAGATGGCGTTGAGCTGACAGAATGTTACGTGAAGTTGGCAGTAAAAGAAATTAGTTCTTATATTTTTCCGCAATATGGCGAAGGGTGCTACTTTCCTGGTCGGGCTATATTTGCGATACTCATTGTTGGTATTCTGTTACAACAATTTTGAATCTCAATTTAATTGCAATTGAAACTGTGTACCTAGTAAATAGCGGAATATCGATTATTGAATAATCGCGATTTACAACTACGATACGATTGAAGAGCAGTTGAAGTTCAATGAAATGCCAATGGAATACAATTGATCTTTAAATTTGTAACAGAATAAACTGCTGGCCGTTGTTGCTGATCATGAATGTACAGGACACATATGTCATAATTTAATTTTATATAATTAATAATTAATTTTAATAATTTAACCATAATACAATTCGATTATTTATGTGACGCAATATAATTTTAATTTAATTTTTATTAACCTAGTTTTGTAAGAAAACTGTTACTAACAACATAGGATAAATAAATATTTTATCTGAAATAAATATTATTATTATAATACCAAAAACGTCAAAAACTTCCATTGGGATCCAAATAAAATTCATATGAGCAATATGTAAAATAAAAGAATTCACACCCACCATGGGAGGACATGTTTTTGAGATGGTCTTTTTATGCAGCACCCGCCTAGAGGAACTCGCCCAGTGTAAACTCTACGTGTACTTCGAACAGAGGTCAAAAACTTGAACTTGACTTTGACATGCGTAATTACATGTCATGTATGTATATCATTTAAATACATTTTTTTTATTTCACTAGATGTATTTATTATACAGCTACAACCGCATACATTTCTGGTATTAAAATCATATCGTGTCGGTATATCGACCATGTACACCCTGGTGTCAGAGTTGTCCGGAACTGCCTCTCAGCTTCTGACGTGGTTCCTCTAACGACCACCAGATGGCAGCTAAAACTAACGGCTTTATTTTCAGACAATCAGGTCATTCAAACCTGCAGTCAAACCATGGAGGCTGTGGTATTTTACGCCACTGGTCGAGTTTTCATGTTTTTGAAAATAATTATTTTAATAATTTCATAGATAATATAGATAGATACACTTTATTGTACCAATCCATATTTCCATACTTCCGTATCCATACTAATATTATAAATGCGAAAGTCCGTCTGTCTGTCTTTCTGTCTGTCTGTCTGTTACTATTTCACGGCCAAACCGCTGAACGGATTATGATGAAATTTGGTATGAATATAGTTGAAGACCCGGGATCAAACATAGGCTACTTTTTGACGCAGGCGGAGTTGCGGGAAAAAGCTAGTATACCATATATCTTACTAGCGTAAGGATGTTACGTGACCAACGGCACCGGTTTAGCGGCCCTAAAATGTGTATCGGTAATCGATTGTGTGAAAATATAATGACATCAAACATAGTTCATTACATTTATGATAAATTTGTGCTTGTAATGGAGAATTTATTTACAGAAATAAATATATTGCCCGGGCCCAGTCAGTTATTGAAAAAAGTGCCTTCAAAAAGGGCGTGAACAAATTCCTTCAGGGTCGCCAACGCGCTCGTGACATCTCCGGTGTTGCAGTGCTACGGTAACCACTTCAGGTGGGCCGTACAACTTTTTGCCTACTTAGTTGTATAAATTTGAGAAAAAACAAATGACGTTCCTTTCTCAATGGAAATGGACTAAAAAGTGTCACATAAATATATGAAAGGAATACTTAATGAAAAAGAACTGTTTTTGTTTGGCGTACCATAAGTGGGATATATATGATATCCCGCAGTCCCATTGCTGGACAAAGGTCTTCCTTTTACTTTCCACACATCTCTGTTCTATGCCTCTACTTTCCAAATCGTCCAGGTCATCATTTAGCAGTCTACTTCTCTTAGGTCTTAAGGAATCCAGAATGTTTGTAGGTCCATCTAAGCGAAATGCAAAAAAACATGTCTAGCCCAATTCAACCGCCCACTGTAGTCGAGTGTTGGGCCTGTAGACCAAGAAGTCGTTGGTTCCATTCCTACGGGAAGCATACCTTGTTTAGTTGTTTCTAGTTTGGTTAGGACATTGCAGGCTTGAATCACCTGATTGTCTGATAACAAAGGCAATTTCGTGATTCAGAAGGCAAGATAAGCCTCGTCTTTTACAGAACTTATACTCGTAACTCATTTATACACCGCTCCACCAGCGTATACAATAAATCCATACTATATATATATATATATAAATGCGAAAGTCTGTCTGTCTTTCTGACTATCTTTCTTTCTGTCTGTCTGTCACGCTTTCACGGCCAAACCGCTGAACGGATTTTGATACAATTTGGTATGAATATAGTTGAAGACCCGGGGTCAAACATAGGCTACTTTTTGACGCGCGGAGCTGCGGGAAACAGCTAGTATAATCATAATCATTTATTTTGTCAAACACAGGTAGCGTAGGTGTTAGTATGGTACAAAGTTCACTGTGCACACGTACAATAATATAATAATTCACGAATTTTGATATTTTCAATGTATCACTCACTAGTTTAAAAAATCAAATTACAACTAAACTGTCCAATTCAATTAATTCATAATTTCTAGCGCCTAACTGTTATCATAGATTTCACAGAATGTGACTCCTGCCATGAATGGAATCTTTAATTTTCAATATGTTGTATATTACGTTACGGCACTATTTGGTCTAATTTTGTATTATTATTTCATATTGTAACTTCTTTTAAGTATGAATGACTGTTTGTAGCCTGAATAAAAAAAAAAAAAAAAAAAAAAAATTGAATTTTTTTTTTTTTCACACACTGCGATGGCTCAGCGACCCACAGAGGACCTCGGCTTCCGATACAAGGGATCTCCACTTTTCGCTGTTCAGCTGAACCTCCTGCCAGTCGGCTCTTTGGAGGGCTTCCAGGTCCTTCACGAGTTCGCCTCTCCAGCGGTACCAGGGACGACCGACTTATCGCTTTCCACTTTGTCCTTCCGTGTACTCTCTCTTGGCACATAGAATAGAATAGAATATATCTTTATTGAGAAAGCTATCACGTAAGTACAGCAAAGGTCTTAAACATAAGCTACATGTTTATAATGTACTTGACAGACGTCTCAATAGGTGGTGGCTCGGTGATACGCTAGACATGCAGGCATGCCTATAATTTTGTTTCCTTTTTTAATATTATAATCAATAAGTCAACTTACGAGGTTAAAGCAGTAGGCGACACAAAAGTTCGCGTGTCACAATCCATGGCAAGTTCAAGTTTATACTAAGTTACGTCATTTCATTAGCATGCATATGTTGTTTCCGCCATAATGACGTTTCGAATTCCGACACAAGAGTGCGTGGCATATTCATCATGCATGCGTTTTCCCCTGTTGATTCCGAAATGCTTGTGTATATACTACTATCAAAACCAGGTTTTTGGATTAAAACTATTAATGATTTTGAAATAAATACAAATAACACACAATTCCACGGTCGTAGATGTGATACTTAAAGGAAGCATACTTTGGTCAGTTGTTCCAGTTTAGTTAGGACATTGCAGGCTTAAATCACCTGATTGTCTGATAATTAAGATGATTCTGTGCTTCGGAAGGCACGTTAAACCGTAGTATTAGATGCCATCTGATGGTCGTTAAAGAACATCATAACCTTAGCTGACAAATCTGACAGTTTTAGCCACTAACACGCGGACATATTCCTGTTGTCCTGAAAAAAATATTAAGGAGGTCAGTCGGCAGTCGCTCCACTGTCGTCCATCCAGTACTGCCAAATCTAGGCTCATGATTTACACCTTAGCCTAACTTCTTCAAATAATGAAAATTGTTTAATTGGATTAAAAAATGTGACAACCTTAGAAATTCATTAAATAGGGGTCATGGAGGGTCGCATGACCTAGTTTAAGAGATCGATAGGTCAACGACCCGGTGACGTAGTGGGGCGGAAATGCAGGGTGGGGGTGGTATTGTATAGCAATAATAAATGCTATGAGGAATGCAAGAAAATGTTCATATATTTAGTCGACGGTCTTATCCTCTTTGTGTTTTTAACTCACAAGAAAAAGAGCGGTGTTATGTGTATAGTGAGTATGGCGAGTCTGTGTGTCTGCCTGTGGCATTGTAATGTCTAAACGTATGAGCCGATTTTGATGTGATATTTTGTGAGATAATTTTGATATATATTTTTTTTTTAAATTTTATATGTTTCTAGTTTATGGTAATCGATTTAGCGACTATTGATTGTTTTTATGCATTTAAAAGACGGGCTTATCTATGTATACAGATTTATAAACACCTGTAGTACGTATAACTAAATCCCAAAAAAATAAAAAAAAAACCCCCACTCAATAAATGAAGTGATCAGCTGACATGATTTTTTAGAAGAAAATGCGATGTCTTATTAACTTTTGTTTTACAATTAAAAAAAATTATGCAAAATTCCATACTAATACTATAGTATAGTATATTGATACTAACAAATCCATACTATCCATACTAATATATATGCGAAAGTCTGTCTGTCTGTCTGTTACGTTTTCATTGCCAAACCGCAGAGCTGCGGGGAACAGCTAGTCCATACTAATATTATAAATGCGAAAGTCTGTCTGTCTGTCTGTTACGCTTTCACGGTTCACGGCCAAACCTCTGAACGGATTTTGATGAAATTTGGTATGAATATAGTCTTTGGTATAATATATTGTATAAAAACAAAAAATAATTAAACTTGTATTTCCTTTTTTTACATTTTCTGTACAATGGGAGGTACTTTTTTTTATCAGAGTTACTTATTTTTTTAACTGTTTGGTTTAGTTTCACATACAAAACAGACCGAAAAACATGTCTAGTGCTTAAAAATCGCTCTACATGACCAGGGAACAAAGATACCCTTCCTAAAACTTCCCAAAGCTCCAAAAAAGGGGTTAAGTGAATTACTCAAGTGTTATCTTACACCCATCAGATAACGTGGAACCTTGGAAATTGCGCAACTTAGGTGACCTAGTTGTACCAGTTGGGGTGCTTACCAAAGTTTATTAATGTATGTATGGTAGGCTACTATAAGTTCGTGTACAGCCCCACAAGGAAATTTCACTTTATTAGTTTAATTAATCTTATGAATAGTTTTATGCAATACCAGTGGCGTGCATAGAGATTTTTTATAGGGTAGGCAAAAACTAATTTCAAGAACTCTATAATATATAATTATAATATATTTGCCTTAATAAAAAGTGACTTATATTTTTGGTAGGCAATGTCTAAACGTCTTTATGGTGTGCACGTCACTGTCAATACTATATTAAATTAATCTATTTTAATAGCTAACCTAACGTTAAAACTTTGCACAGTTTATGGTCGCAGGCAGACGAAGTTAACATTTGTTTGTGATGTCATAAGAATACAAAACTAGGTACAGGCTACTTGATTCACATTTCGACAAGAATTTTATACGGAACAATACATACACTAAAAAGTAACCGATACCGAAAACAACAACAAAATTGGTAATTTATTAAAGCAGTTATTAGCATTTAAGGTCTTCTAATGAAGAAAAGTGTGAGCGTGGTGAGGAAGTCTTGCTATCTCTTTTGTACGCACGAAATCAAGTGGCAGTGACGTCACTCCACCATTAAGTGCGTCCTTTTCTTGTTTCTTGCCAGTTTTCCCTTCAACATTATTTCAAATGCTTATAACTTATTTAATATTGAACGGATTCATAAAATTCTTTCTGTTTTCGCATTCAGGGACTCAAATTTGTGATGTGAAAGAAAAACAAATTGAGTAGAATAGCCTAATTTATTGGAAGCTATCCCGATTCACGCAGTATTGGATCACAGTATAAATACAAGGCTCGTGCAGTCTTCTGCCTTGTTAAAGATTTTTTCTTTGAAGGCTTCTGTGATTTTGCTTTTGTTTTATAAACTTTAGTTGAGATGTACTAGTGTTTAACAATACTACTATTTTCGGGGGTAAAAATGAGGAACTGATAGCAGAACGGCGCGTGGTTGTCCGTAACATAGCGCGTGTCAAGCGACGGAGCAAAGCGGCCGTATTGGATTGGTCGCCATTAGGCTACATCAGTTGCCAATAGACACCCTGAAATCTGACAGTTCCACTCTTCTTGTTTCTTGTAAAAAAAAGGTTAAGGAGGTCAGACGGATGTCGCTTCGTTGTAATAACCAGTACCGACAAATCTAGGACCATGATTAAAAGCGTACCCTAGGTTATAGCACTCAAGGTGAGGACGCAAGGGTCACCTTTATTTGCCCTATACAAAAGCTTAATTTTAAAGTGTTTTTTATTTTATTTTACTCGTTACTCACCAAATTGGATAAAAGGGTAGCTTTTGGACAACATACCTGAAACAAGTCGAAAACAATTAAAATTAATTATTTGAATACTTCGTCTTGATTGACATACTGACAGACATGTTTGTTAATTCGTTAAAAAAAGGGGTTTTTGTATGAGTTGATACATTTTTATTGAATTCATAAAAACCCTTTTAAGAAAATTGTTGGTAGTGTACCAGTGGCTCTCATTCCATTCTGATTTATAACCACTTTGTTTCATTTCAAGGACGCCTTTAGGTACCTCTCGACAAACCTTATATTTGACAGTTCGATACTCACCTCCAATGAGGAATCTTCTTAAGTCAAGGAAGCTAGTGACGACTAATCATACCAATGAGTTGGAGTAAGGTTGAGTCGAGTTTGGGGAGCAGGGCAGGGAACCTCCTCGAGTGCCCGGTCCTTTGAAAGCTTTGCGTTCTCATTTGATTCCACGGATCTGGTGAGAGGGCGGGCTGACAAGGGATTCAGGACGGTGCACCCTGGGTGACAGTTAATAACTCCCTGGTAGTCGGGGTCTTGTTGACTGTCGGCCAATTTCTGCCAACAGCCCACTCCACCGCCGTCTATGATGAGACGGCGAATGGATGTGGGTCTGGAGGACGGGCGTGGTCCATTTACGGGCCACTGTCTGATTTGGGGGGGTGGCCGAAAGGCCAATGGTTGGGGCCGAAAGGCCATGGCTGGAGGGCGTCGTGGTATAATGCTAACGCGACCCCATGGCGCCCTCAACAGCCGGTGCGGAAACGCCGGAGGGGTTTTAGTGGGTAGTCCAGGCACTCTGCCTGGGAGTCCCACACTCAGTGCGTAAATGCATTTCCCCTCAGTTAACAAAAAAAAAAAGGTTGAGTCGAGTTTGGACAAACGTTTGAGAATATGGGGGTAAGTCAATATTTATCTGTGATGTCACAAGAATACAAAAACTACCGCCGATTTTTTTTAATGCTATTCCGATTCACGCAGTATTGGCTCACAGTATCCTGCATTCCCGGCCACCTGCGCGCTTATGGATACTACGAAGCCACTGACAATGCCTTGTCCGTGGCGAAGTTTTTGTCATCAAGAGTATAGTTTGCCAGAGTCAACACGCTAAGAAGAAGATCCAAGGGTCTTGCAGTCTTCTGTTGAGTTTGAAATGTATTAAATCGATGAGCGGGTCCCAAGCTGGTGGTACCTGCCATCCATCCTCTCTATTAAAATTAAGAAATTCTTTAATTTCAATAGCATTACGTACATCATTAGAAATGGCGATAAAACCCGTATTAAAATTATAACAGACTTAATTAAAAAAAAACTAATTTAACAAAACTAAACTATATTTAAAACAAAAAGAAAACTTAAAAACTAAATTTAATCTAAAAGGGGTCCTCCCATCACGCAGGCAGCATTCCCGCGCTGAATAGCGATGGCTATACGTTGAGCGAAAAAAGCTGCCAGCGCGAGGGTCACCTGTTGTCTCTTCTCTAAAATAGTTTAATTTAATGGGAAAATAATAATATAAAAATAAATCAATCATTAATATATTTATGTATATGCTTGATCAGGTAGATTGTTCAAAGAATCTTGTCTTGCGTAGTTGTTTCTCTGGTGTTTTGGCTATAATCGAAATCATTAGTCGTGATTATCCGTATTAAAATAATTTAATGTTACTTACTGCTTTGTATACCGTTACGATAACGGTAACAAGCTTTGTTCTAAAGTTCAATTCTAGGTTCAACTAGTTCGCTACTTGTTTCGCAGGCGAAGTATAACTTTGTAAGTAGCAGCTTATGCAAGTTTGATTGAACTCTCTCTGTGAATTTTATTATACGTCATTCAATTTTTAATGAGTTGGTGCCCATGGCTTTACTTGGTCTCGTTCAATGTGTAATACACGACCGGCCGGCTTGCGGCCTACGGGACATCTTGCCCCGCGACAGGCCCCCGCTGCCGGTGGTGTAGTGCAACGCATGACTGACATCCATTTCCCTCGATTCAACCTTACTCCACCTCATTGGTATGATTAGTCGTCACTAGCTTCCTTGACTTGAGATTATTTCTCAATGGAGGTGAGTATCAAACTGTCAAATATAAGGTTGGTCGAGAGATACCTTGAGGCGTCCTTGAAATAAAATAAAGTGGATGAAAAACCGGTTTTTGCCGCTTTTGGCCTAGTTATCTATAAGTTACTTACTTTATGTTATTTTTTATTCTATTCTTTTGTTCTCTATTCTTTAAAATTGTTATTATAACCTCATTGGAGTTTGCTAAAGCAACCAACTAAGAATGTCCTTTTTTAAGGAAAGTTCGAAGACTTCCATAAGGCGCCCTCGAATGAGTTTGAGTGAAGGACATCCTTAAGGTTATGTTTAAAAATACAGGGGTGATTCTATGAATGTAAACGTTATGCGCGCCTACTTTGGGGGTACAAAGGGGGGAAATAACCTCACAGCCTATCGTCTTAGAATGTTGCCTCTATTTCAGACGCTTGAACCGACCATCACCGTTTCATCTCAGCGACGGCCTTATAGCGAACACTCTAAGTCGACACCTAGTTAGGCTCTCGCTAGGTGGTTGGATTAAGGGTCGGATAAAGAAGGCGGCCATCCTTGACACGGCACGGATCCGCCAGTCATCGGTAGCCATGTAGTGATTGTTAAAGAAAACACTTCAGAAGGCGATACAAGATTCCGATAAATAATAATTAAAAGTAAAACAATTTTGTTAATAAACAAGATTTTATTTAAATGCGCTAATAAAAGTCCTTTCATTTGATACCCATATAGAAGAAATGCATTAAAAATAACTTGGTAAGAGAGGTAGGACATTCTGTAGGAAGTAGGGCGTCTGGGGAACTACCTCCACCCTACAGAAGACCGCAGCCAAATAACACTGTGATGCATTGTTGTGTTCCTGGTGGTCAGTAGAGTCGCCAGGCTCCAGAGGGGTCGCTGTGCTGATAGCGGACAGGTCGGCAACGCACTCGTGACATCTCCGGTGTTGCAGGCGTTCATAGGTTACGGTAACCACTTACCATCAGGTGGGCCGTATGCCTGTTTACCTACTTTGTTGTATAAAAAATAAACTTGTCCGCAATTTTGTGTGTTCGATTAAGAATGACGTCACATAGCTAACCAAGCATTGTCATCTAAACTAAACGTGTATACAAAATTGCAGCTCAATCGGTATCTACTTCTAAATTGAGTTGCAAAATTCCACCCGAAGAAAAGACATTGAAAGCGAGGGCTAAGTTACTTCTATATGACCATTTGTTCCAGCAGGGTAGTTCGTTGATTTTTAGTTTGATAATTTGTGGCTTTAAATTGTTTTCCTTTACTAAACTAAACGTTGTTGCTTCCGATTGATGGCAATATTTAACTTTTTTTTTTTTCAAAATGCAGTGTTTGTACTATGTTTGGTTTGTTAGTTGTACTATTGTAGTTCTATCTGTGAGGACCTATAATTGGCTTCTAAATTGCTTAAGTTTTTTACCTATTGTATAGATATAAGCTGTTGTCTTCCTGGTCTTCCTTATAATAAATAAATAAACTAAATAAAAGCTTGTAAAAAATATCTCACGCTAGGGTGTACAGGGACGACTGACCATGTAACTATATGAATTATGAAACTTTCAACCCATATTTATCATGGCTAAAACTCTGAAAACCAATTAATAAACTGCGAAATGAAAGGAAACCTTACAAATTCACAACACCTACAGAAATTGGCAACTTATGTTTTTGACTGTTAACGGACACGCTACCGGTACCCGTTCCACTTTAACTTTAACCATAAAACGAGTTAACAGTGAATACGAATTGACCTGAAACTAGTGGTGTTAGAACTACAGAAAACTGCGTCTTGGTTAAAACAGGTTAAACTTTATCTTATTAATAAATAAATAATATCTACATCTACACTATCTACATCTACACTTATCTATACATCTATATACATATAAATAAAATTGGAGTGTCTGTTTGTAATATTGAAATAACCGTTTTTTACTACATGCATATGAATATATATACGGTACATGCACCAAAATAACATTTTTTTGCAATTTTTGTCTGTCTGTCTGTCTGTTTGTTCCGGCTAATCTCTGAAATGGCTGGATCGATTTTGTCGGGACTTTTATTGGCAGGTAGCTGATGTAATAAGGAGTAACTTAGGCTACGTTTATTTTAGAAACATTCTTTTATTTTAGAAAAATAAAGTAATGTTGCAATGTCCAAGTACTGTCCAGTACCGCGCGAAGCTCACACGCATGCCACCACATAAAAAAAAAACTATTACTACGGGTCACCTAGTGTACTAATATAATAAAATCAAAAAAATGTTTGTGAAATACTCGTAACAATAATTGTGTTACCTCGCTGGCGATCAGTGGTTTGCAATGAAAGACATACATAGGGCGCACTGTAAGTTTCCGGAACTGGCCACTTACATAAACAATATTTAAAAATTTATTGCAACATTTGAAAATAGAACTCTTTGGCTGTAGAATGCAGTTTGTTTCATCTGACTGTCTTTTGTTTTTACCTTGTGGCGCCATTTAAAAAATTGTGTGTCTGCATCAATATGGATTTAACTCGGGAAAATTTTCGTAGTATGATTTTCTACGATTTTAAGTGTAATTTGACAGCTCAACAGAGCATCGCTCGGCTTGAAACAGCTTTTGGCAATGAAGCACCATGCAAGACAACTGTTTATAGCTGGTTTGCAGAATTCAAGCGTGGTCGTATCAATCTCAGTGACGAATCTCGCGATGGTCGGCCGTCCACCGCTGTGACCAACAAAAACATCAATGCTGTGCGCCGTATGATTGAAACAGACAGGCATGTGACCTACCATGAAATTCGCGCATCCTTAGAAATAGGCATGAGTCAAATACAATTAATCCTACACAAACATTTGGGTGTGAGAAAGCTGTGCTCGCGGTGGATCCCACACAACTTGACCGAGGCTCAAAAAACGGACCGCGTCACTTGGTGCAGTGCCATGCTTACCAGATTCAACGAAGGTGCGTCAAATTTGGTGTGGGACATAGTAACAGGTGACGAAACATGGATTTATTGCTACGATCCCAAAACAAAGCAGCAATCGAGCGTATGGGTCTTTCAAGATGAGCCGAAACCAACCAAAGTGGCGCGCGTGAAAAGTGCATCTAAGCGGATGATTGCTTCTTTTTTTAATAAAACTGGACACGTGGCTACTGTTGCTTTAGAGAATCGTCGTACAGTGAATAGTGACTGGTACACCACCATTTGTTTGCCGGAAGTTATTGACGAACTCCGTAAAAATAACCGTAAACGCCGTATCATCCTGCACCACGACAATGCTAGTTCTCACACGGCCAGACAGACAAACGACTTTCTGAAGGCGAAAAACGTAGAACTCATGAGTCATCCTGCATACAGTCCCGACCTGGCACCTTGTGACTTTTTTCTGTTCCCAAAAATTAAGAACCAATTACGCGGTCAACGATTTTCATCACCAGAAGAGGCTGTCGAGGAGTATGAAAAACACGTTTCAGAGGTCACCACAGAGGAGTGGCACAAAAGTTTTCAAAACTGGTTTCATCGAATGAAAAAGTGCATAGACGCCAATGGAGATTATTTTGAAAAACAATAAATTAATTTTGTACCTTTAATAGTATTTTTTCATATTCATTCCGGAAACTTATAGTGCGCCCCACGTATAATTGTATATTCTTGTGTATAGTGAGATGTATAAAATAATTGTAAATACTTAACTGCGATTTTTAAGTACTCTACATCAAAGCGCTTTTCCATTTGCACCTGACATTATGCGGAGTGATATTTGATATGAATATAGTTGAAGACCCGGGGTCAAACATAGGCTACTTTTTGACGCAGGTGGAGCTGCGTGAAACAGCTAGTAGTTAATAAATAAGAGTTTTGTCTCTTCAAGTGTAAACCGGTTTTGGTTATTATCAAAAGATTTTTTATTGTTGAATATCATTTTATGGTTGTAAAGTTTTAGTTACCTAAGGGTTATCTATCAAATAAACACTTTTTCTTTCTTTCTTTTCTTTACTTACCACAAATTATCACGAAATTGAATACGTGTTCATACGATATATCCTTTATAGAACGTCTTTTTGTATTATTTATGAGATAAGAAAAAGAGATATCCATTCAACATTTAAAAATAATTTTAAAATATTTTTTTTTTTTTTTTTGTGCGATTTTCATTAATATGTATATCATAAGATAAAGACAAATCTTGTATCTTGAAAAACGTATGACAAACAATCATTTGACAAAAAAAGTTTGGATAAATTTTTGCTTGACAAACTCATATCTTGACAAAGCAGTCATTCTTAAAATCACTCATTTGACAAATTGATCGAAAGTTAAGTAGTTGATAGTTAAATTCTATTACTCCAAAACATTATTTTAAACACTAATAATTTCATAATTATGCTTTTAAAAAAAAACAACGATGTATAGATGTATAGAAAAGCATAATAACGTTTGAAAAATGCATTGTAACCAATGTTCAAAAAAGGTTCAATTCGAAGTCTACCATATACAGCATATAAAGATTTTTACTCACCTAATTGACTTTGAGAAAGACTAAGAGCGATAAGAGCTTGTAAAAAGCGACTGACAGTCAGTGACCATAACTGTAAGCGAGCGAACGACAGACATTGTAACAGAAGTGACTGAGTGTAAAATGACGACTTTATGACAGAAAGTAGGTTATGATTGTATAATGACCATAACAGTGAGCGAGCGAGCGACAGACCTTAAGACAAAAGCGACCGAGTGCCAAAAGACGACTTTATGACAGAGAGTCTTTAGAGATTTGCAATATTTGCAAAATAATACATTTGTAAAAATGTATTTTGTCAACTGATTACTATAGTTTTTTTAAAATGATCATTTCCATTGTTTTTTGTTAAACATTAGGGAACCGCGATGGTCATCCTGGACCAAGTAGGTTTCGCATTAGCTGCCTCAGCTTACGCTTCAGACGCTTAGGGTACACTTTTAATCATGGTCTTGGATTTGGCGGTACTGACTGTAGCCTGTAAATGATGTTAGCTAAATGTAAATTAAATATTAATAAATTAAACCTTTTATCTCGGGAAAAGTACTCTTTCCGTGGGATTTCAGTACAAGCGCAAAGCTGCGGGTTAAATCTAGTAGTTTGATTACTAAAACTTTCAAAACACTTTATACTTAACGCCATAGAAAATAACATACAACTAAAATTACATATGTTGTTACAAAGATGCACATTAAGCGAACTTATCGCTAGATGCGCCTCAATATTTGCGCTTAAAAATTATGCTATCCTAGAACTACTTATCTCCATATTATATTTTGTAGCATAATACCTACCCTGTTCTAAAGTGTTTCACGCCACCGAGAGAAATGATAATTAACGTTGTCGCTAACGAACCCAATTAACTCGTTATAACTGTTATAACGACGTATCGTTATTGTGTTATACTTCAGAAACGTTTCGTGTTCACACCTAGTTGAGTATGGTTGTTTTATATTTTTTATCTGTTGTTGTTGGGCACAGGTACATGAAGCAATTATAGGAGAAAGTAAATCATATCTAAACCCCTTACTAATGATCGACAGGAATGGAAGGAACTCCACAGAGAGCCGAGCTCTTAAACCTATACGATGGATGTGCTTACTCGCGCGACGTGTCTGCACATTTATTATTTTGGGTAGAAAATGAGAGGGAACGAGTAAAGATGAATAATGGATTACAAAAAATAACGGATTTTGATGAAATTTGGTATGAATACAGTTGAAGACCCGGGGTTAAACATAGGCTACTTTTTGACGCAGGCAGAGCTGCGGGAAACAGCTAGTTGAATATAAAATGAAATAAATATTACTTAGGCTCTTTATACAGAAGCCAAAAATATGACTTTTGGAAATTTTGTCTGTCTGTCTGTTGTGAATCTTTCACGCAGAAACTACTTCGGATTTTAATTTTTTTTTTTTTTTTTTTGCTTGTATTTGGATGCTTTGTAATTGGAGTAATTGATGGTAGTGTTCATAATGTGACTTATTTTTAAATGTACCTATGTCATTACGTAGTTACTTAAATGGTTTTTTCATCCATTCAAATTGAGTGGGTTATCGACCATGCACATCCAGATGATAAAGTTTTTTCGGAAATACCTCACAGCCTCTGACATGGTTTCTTTAACGACCCAGGGTGTCAGGGTTTTTTCGGAGACGCCTTTTGGCCTCTGACGTGGGTTCTTTATTACGACTTTTCTGTCATTCTTATCGAGTTGGTTTACATGGTCAATCGACCCTGCACACCCTGGGCGTTAATTTTACATAGTGCACAATTGAATCGTAATTGGATCGCAATGACAACTTTTGACGTTTCTGGTATTCTGTTACTAATTTTAAGACCAATGGTATTCCACTGGCATTTTTGGCATGCTATTGTACTGCAACTGAAAAATTTTACTAATCAAAAAAATCATATTTTTTTTCAATAATCGGTACTCTGTTATTTATTATATTTTATTTTACTATTACCATTTTATTTCGACAAATCTCGCATTTAATCACAGAATTACCATTTACTAAAGTTTCGTTATTAACTTTAACTAAAGAATCTTACAAGACGCGAGAATCGACCCCAAGAACTATAGATTTCTCACGCCCAAATAATTTTAATCGCGCGACAGGACGACACAATACAATTTATTTCCACGAACTCAAAATATTATTCGTTGACTAAAATATCTCAGGTATGACCTAGTTTCACAAAATAAAATACCTGTTATTTTTTAACAGGAAAACGTAAAAAAATAAAGTTCCTTTTATTTCGAATGAAATTGAATCGAAAGAACGTTGGAGTGAAAAAGCAATTAAAGATGTCAATCAAAATCCAGTGATGACATTATGGGATGTGTCCCTTTTTTAAGGGCCTTTAAAAAGGGCGTGAAAAATGCCTCCAGGTTCGGGAACGCGCTCGTGACAACCCTAGTGTTACAGGTGTTCATAGGCTACGGTAACCACTTACCATCTGTTTGCCTACTTAATATAATTTAAAAAAATATAAAAGTGTTTTTATTAATTAATACTTTTTTAATTACGTCCTTTTCAATAGGTACTGCCACCAGGGCGTCACCTTTCATAGACCCCGTGGAAGTCAAATAACAGCCTACGATCTTGCTTGGCTTACTTGCAGGCTTGGCCCTATGTATGGAGGTCAGGTAGAGGTGGGATCTGTCAAGCAACCATAGGTTTGCTTGTGGCGCAGTACAAACGATGGACCACCTGCTATCGTGCCCAGCTGCCTTGCAGTATGTACGGGAACTGATTTGACAGTGACCTCAGACTCGGCCGTGGATGTTGTCTTACTGGGCCAAATTAATATAGCTTTATGCCATTGGCACAAGAGTAAGAATAGGTACTCAGATGCAGGACAGCAGACGTCCACTCTAAGGACAAACTCCATCGCCCAGACCCTGAAGAGCCGTAAAAGTTTCCTGATACAATCCAGCTTTATCAGTTCATTTGGGTTGCCGGTCAGAAGAGAAACTTCCTTTCTCAAAAGGAGCGATATTTTTGAAATGTCGTCGTCGTATAAGCGTGTTTTGCCAGTTCAGCTGACGCTTCGTAGCCTAGGGTACGTTGTAGGTCTTGGTCATAAATTTGGCGGCACTGGTTATCACAATAGAGCGACTGCCGACTGACCTCCGTATCCCTTTTTACAGGGAAACCAGACCAACAGGACATGACCCAAGGCGTGTTAGTGGGCAACACTGTCAGATTTTTCACGCTGCCCAACGCCATCTA
The DNA here is from genome assembly GCA_947363495.1 of Euzophera pinguis. NCBI lineage: Eukaryota > Metazoa > Arthropoda > Insecta > Lepidoptera > Pyralidae > Euzophera > Euzophera pinguis. Next base: position 416,319 of record OX376176.1, on the reverse strand, counting down.
ACACAACAGTCTAACGACTGCCATCTATCGATAACAACCGGGACCAACGGCTTAACGTGCCTTCGGAAGCACAGAAGAGCTCGAGATAGCCACTATATGACGATCAATCCAACAAGTGTCGGATACGCGCGTCGCGCTCAGCTCCCCATTTTTGATATGACCGACCCATGTATCTTGGGGAAAGTTGTTCAGTTGCATGAATGGAGTCACTGGACGATGGGTCCAAAACGGCTAAAATTTCGCGGTGTATATGTAAAGAATAAAAATCCTTCAATATAAAATTATTCGACACGCGTGAGTCACACTTTTCACAATTATAGTACTCCTGAAGATAAATCGTGAATAGGTAAACAAACAAACATACATACCCACTTTCTCAGTTATATTTGAATTTGAAGCCCCTTTTCAATTTCAACCTTCAGTTTTGTTCTAAAAGAGGTTATTTATAAATGTGTCTCATTTTGCCATTCATTTTGACAGTCGTATGTATGTATGTGTATTTTAGCTGATGACATGAGAGTTAATAACTCTTACAAGGTACGGAACACAAAAGCAAGCCCAACATAATTTGATAGCTTTTAAATCTTGAAATGTGACAAAATATATTTCCGATATAAAAATACATTTCTAAAATTTTCTATAAAAGATTTTGAAAAATCAAAGTTGGCCTTTTATTAAAACTAAGAAAATAAAAAGTTTATAACAGTCGTCGTAATGAGCGTGCGTGTCAAGCGAATGTGTTCGCAACCAGTGTTGGATTGGTCGCCATTAGTGGCATAATATTCTATCTCGAACTCCTCCGGCAAATCTCCGGAAGGCCGTTGTACCAGACTGCCATCTGTCGTTAAAGCACATCCTGATCATATTGGTCTAGTATCCCTATAAAAATGATTATTCATGGCAGTCGCTCCATTATCAAAACCAGTACTGTCTAACCTAGGGTCAAGACAAACGCGAGCGGAGATACAACTGAAATAGGTACGCTCATCAGGTTTCCCTATAAAAATTGTTACCGAAGTTAGACGGCAGTCGCTCCATTATCGAAACCAGCACTGTCAAATCTATTCTAGGCGCAAGCAGAAATGCAACGGAGAAACACGCTCCGACAAAGACAAATTCAAATTAGGCATTATCAAACTCTTTTGTTAAATTTTTCCACTATTGTGGCGACATCGTTAATCGACTTCCGGAAATGACGTCATTACCGCCATTTCCAGGTCCGGCCGTTTGTGACAACGACCATTGTTGTGGCATAAAACGAAACTTTGTGAGTTCCGATGCAAATGAAGGGTTTAGAAGCTTCTAAAAGCTTCTTTTTCGTCCAAACACGTTGTTCCTAGTTGCGTCCTTAGCCTACGCTTCGGAGCCTAGGATACGCTGTAAGTCATGGTAGTAGATTTGGCGGCACAGGTTATTACAATGAAGCGTCTGCCTTCTGACCTTCGTAACCCTTTTTACAGAGAAACCAGACGAAAAGGAATATGACCAAAGGTGTGTTAGTGGTTAACACTGTCAATTTGAGAGATTTCTTGCTTCAAGTCGTTAAAGGCAACACGTCAGAGACCGAGAGGCGGTTCTGAAAAATTCTGACATCTGGTGTCAGAATTTTTCGGCCTTGACGGCTCGAATAATCATGCATCCCACTCGATTTGAATTGAATTTATTTGTCAATTGAAAGAAAAAGTACCAGAGGAAAATCTCCAGTTAAATGAGTGGACATCGTAAGAATGATGAGAGTCATGTGCATGATTGAAGGAACCGTTGATGAAGAAGAAGTAATTTTCAGGCATTGCGCTTCGGTCAATAATTCATTCAGTAGGTTACATGGTCAAACGACTATGTGCACCCTGTCAGAGTTTTTCGAAACCACTTTTCGGCCGCTGACGTGGTTCCTTTCACGACCACTTAATGGCAATGGGACCAACGACTTAACGTGCCTTCGGAATCACGGAATCATCATATTATCTGACAATCAGGTGATTCAGGCCTGCAATGTCCTAACTCCTAAGCAAACTAGAAACAACTAAACAAAGTATGTTTCTCGTAAGTATGGAACCCACGACTGGGACGAAGGCCTTAACCACTAGACCTAAAAGGCAGTCGAGTATCGGAGAAAGGGTACGTCGCAACCAGGAAAGCGTTATAATGAGACAAGGATGCCTAAAACATTCAATTTCCCGTCGGTATTAAAGGTAAAAATTCCCAGGTGGGGGACTGTTGATTAAAAATACCATTACAAAGTAATTGTTCTTCAAGTAGGACGGTATCCCTGTCTCATTTCAAAGGTACAGTCTGCAAAAATAATATTTTCAAGTAAAAAAAAAAGCTATAATAAAAAAAATTACGAACAAATCACACAGATGGAGTTAGCCCCAAAGTAAGTTCGGTCGGACTTGTGTATGAGTTATTAACTTAAACTATATTTTTTTACAAATCCATACTAAAATATTATAAATGCGAAAGTCTATCTGTCTGTCTGCCTTTCTGTCTGTCTGTCTAGTTAATAAATAAAAGTGAGTGAGTGAACTTTCACTTTAATAAACTTATATAGAACTAGCTGTTTCCCGCAGCTCCGCCTTCGTCAAAAAGTAGCCTAATTTGACCCCGGGTCTTCAACTATATTCATAGCAAATTTCATCAAAATCCGTTAAGCGGTTTGGCCGTGAAAGCGTAACAGACAGACAGTCTTTCGCATTTATAATATTAGTATGGATGGATATAGTATGGATCACGAATGAGGCTGGCATAGTCACAATGTGTGACTGAAGCCTCACAAAAAAAAAGAGACTAAAAAAAAAAAACCCCCCAAGGTGGTTGCAAAGTTCGAAAGGTTTTTTCCTAGAACCGAAACCAACAAAATAGGCTTAAAAGCTAAGTAACACCATGCATTGTAAACTTACCCTATTTTATGCAAATAAATGATTTGATTTGATTTGAAAAGTAAAAACTTAGAATATAAAATTTAGGTGATAACAATAAATGAATACTAAAGACTGAAATAAACACATTTTATTTTTTAGTCCAAGAGAGGTAGGAAATTTTGTAAGGATTAGTCCGTCTGGGGAAGTACCTCCACCCTACAGAAGACCGCAGCCAAATAACACTGTGATGCAGTGTTGTGTTCCTGCTGGTGACTAGGCTCGCCAGGCTACAGAGGGTGATAGCGGACAGGTCGGCAACGCGCTCGTGACATCTCCGGTGTTGCAGGCGTTCATTGGCTACGGTAACCACTTACCAACAGGTGGGCCGTACGCCTGTTTACCTACTTTGTTGTATAAAAAAAAAAACTTGTCCGCCATTTTGTGTGTTCGATTAAGAATGACGTCACATAGCTAACCAAGCATTGTCATCTAAACTAAACGTGTATACAAAATTTCAGCTCAATCGGTTGAAGATATCTGCTTCGAAATTGCAAAATTCCACCCGAAGAAAAGACATATATACATTGCAAACTAAATAAAAGCTTGTAAAAAATATCCCACGCTAGGGTGTACAGGGACGACTGACCATGTAGCTAGCTAAAACTCTGAAAACCAATTAATAAACTGCGAAATGAAAGGAAACCTTACCAACAGGTGGGCCGTACGCCTGTTTGCCTACTTAGTTGTATAAAAAAAATGTCACTCTACTCTCGCCTTTTTAAGCGAGGTTCTCGCATGAAGTATGGATCGGCCATAACACTAATTTTAATATCCAATATATGTCTGAAATACGAAATGAGCAAGCAATTTCAAGCGAGACTAATTTTAATATCAAGTGTTTACCAAGCTCACTGTACGTAAAGCTTTCTCAAAGAGGCTGTTTACAAACTTTGAATAATATTAAGGTGCGAATAAACTTGAGCATTCACTTGTAATAGAACATTTAGCCTTCACCGTTTAAATAGTACACAATACATCTGAAAACGCTGTAAATATTAATTTGAACATCAAACAAACTAGTCTATTTAGCTAAGAGCCTAATCATCGCTAAAACATTTTACCGTTTATTCAGTCATATTTACTGGCAGAGCATTGTTTAATTAATTAAGTAAAAAGAAAATAACATACAAAGAACAATAATTACACCAACCTGGTTGTTGTGGGTTCGATTCTCACTGAATCATCTACACATATAATATTATAAAGAGGAAAGATTTGTATTTTTGTGTGTATGTTTGTAATAAATAAACTTAAAAACAACTGTGCCGATTTCAAAAATTCTTTCACCATTGGAAAGCTACATTCACCCTGAGTGACATAGGCTATATACCGCAGGCGGAGCTGTGGGAAACAACTAGTTTCATAATAAAGATGATTCCAAACTTAATAACAATGATGATGATGAACTATTTGTTACTGTGTGTGGGCAATAAAGATATTTTGTATTGTATTGTATTCCGTGCTTCGGAAGGCCATTAAGACGGTGATCCCTGCTGCCGCCTGGTGTTGCAGATCACTTCAAAAGCTGAGAGGCGGTTCCGAAACCTGACACCAGGGTGTAGTGTATAATAGTCCATCATCATCATGATCATTTTTATTTGTAACTCACGTGATATAAATAAATTGCCCATTCGCTGGAGTGCCCGCTAGAATTATGTTTTGTAAAATTCGTTAGAATGCTCATTAGTTCTTTTTGGGCGCTTCCCTTCTACCAGGCCCCGGCGGAAGCGGCATGGCCAGACACTTGTTTCCAATGTATAATATGTTGCCGGTTTTTGTAAGACGTGACCGAATGTTGGGTGTCGTAAATGTTCAGGTCTATCTGCACCTTTATATTTCGGCAGAATTTGATCGTCAGTCGCTTCCAATTAAAATATCATGACAGGTATACTTAGAAGTTGTACAACAAAGTTATAGACAAAGTCATGATAGAACCTTTGGATATTCAATAGGATTGGTGAGTAACCTTTTGATATTAGTCGAAATAATGGACATTGTGAATTACTTCGATATTCCTCAAATATCTTTTTCTTCATCGGTCCCTCACTGCTGAGGATCGTGACCACATATTAGTCTTCAGGCTGTCCAGTCCTCCGAACTATGAACCGCTCTGTATATTAGAAAGCGATAGATGGATTGCATAGGAGAGGAGATGAGGATGGTTTGAGGAGATGGTTTGATAACCATGGCAGGGAATCGAGAACTTTGGAAGAACATATTGCGCCGACCACAGATATTGGGTAAGTAGAATGATGAAATATGCTAAAGTTAAAAATACATTAGATTTTGGCTGATACCATACATCTTTCTTTACTAAAAGAGAAAGTAATAACGTCACTTTATTAGTGATTACTAGATAAGAACAGGCCTAAGGGTTGCCAATTGATCTGCACACCCTGGTGTCAGAGGTGTTCGTTGTTACTACGTAGTAACTTGCAAAAGCGTGCGACTCACAATTATTTGTTCGGCAACTATCTACTACGAATAAGTTTTATTTTTGGGGTAGCTTTAAGTGATAGGCTAATGAGAAAAGTTTCTCATTTTTTGTTGTTCGATCGAGTGAAATAGGTAAGTATTTTTTTAAAAACCCCTTTACCCGCGCGGAAACCACATTTGGTAATTTAAATTAACTTTGCAATTGCTTTTTCAAAATGAAAACTCGAACAAAAATCAGGATTTCTAGCATTTACTTAGTTGACAGCTAGTAAGTACATATTCAAAAAACAGAATATAATTTTATGAAAATCCACAATGACTCTCGAGACTCCTCAAACCCATCTGAAGTGTTTTGCGCAGTCACGGTCCACCCTCATTCTCTCTGGTATAGAGTAATTGGCTCTACGCCTTATCTGCTCGAGGTAATAAGCGGAAGGAACGAACTAGGTCATGGTTAAAGAAATGTCGGGGTAGGTACTCTGAGTTTTGGACATAATTAGATTGAATATGCACAATAGATGGCGCTGATGAAAATTGTCAAATTACCATGAAATAATTATAGGAGAAAGTAAATGTCTTGTCGTATCAAAAATTAAAGGATATCGCTTATAATTGAGAATAATGGAAGAAGCTCCACCGACAATAGAAAATTACAAAAATGTCATGTAAAACTAAACTAAAATTTAAACAGTGTCCATAAACAGATCAGAAAATAATGCAAATATTTTCACAAGCCGATGTCATGATGACAGAGATGATTGGCGTAGACAGGGGATGCTTATGCTCATCAGTAGGTTATGGAAAGTTGATGTTGATAACGACAGATGAAGCCATTTTATGTCCTTAAGAAACATTTATGTGGTTTGCCAAGTAGAAGAAAACTGGTTAGTGAAAGCTGAAGAAACCTTACCTTGGGCACGGTGGCAGCATTGTGATGCCTCGCTGCGGCAGAATGAGCTCGTCGTGTAGCCTTTAAGTGCAATCTTCGAAGAGCACCGCCCAGCCGCTAGGAAGAGCCGTCTTGACATGGAAGTCTCTGAACAGTCTCCGTACCCAGGTCGGCCGATGCAGGGAAAGCATGTTTAGGTGTGGCTACAGTTCGGAGGATTCCTACCGTTGTGGTGTCTCTCCCCAGAATATGGCCCATCTTTTGTTTTTCCTGAATGCCCAGCCAACTGTACTCCCAAAGACCTTTATGAAGCGAGTCATAACACCTGTATAAAGCTACATTCTTATTTGTAAATTGACGTTTTGAAGAAAATGCTGCAGTGGAGTTTGTGGCGCCGCTTCTTCTCCACTTGCGCTTTGGAAGTGGTGGTAAACAAACTTAATATAAGTAAATTGACGTCAACAAGTTATATTTTATATCCTATATTGAAAATAATTAAAAAAAACAGCAAACGCAATACAAGTGGTCCAGAACAAGTAGACCATCGATTCACACAATAAAAGAAGAAGAATACGCTGAAGAAACCTTACCTTGGGCACGGTGGTAGCATTGTGATGTCTGGCAGCGGCAGAATGAGCTCTTCGTGTAGCCTTGTAGTGCAGTCTTCGGAGCGCACCGCCCAGCCGCTCGGGGGAGCCGTCGCCGCGGGCCACTGTCATGCTGCTGTCCGCACCTGACGAATAGAATCTGGTCATCATAGGTATCTTAAACTGCTCCGAGGTACAGATCCGGAGGGGGTTCCGTTTCCACGGGAATGAGACTTTGTATTCTTGTTTCCAGTTTGGTAAGAACATTCCAGGCTTGAAATTGAATCACCTGATTATCTGATAATTAAGATGATGTCGGCCCCGGCTGCCATCAGGAAGCCTTTAAAGGAACAACGTCAGAGGCCGATAGGTGGTTCCGTAAAAACTGACACCAAGGTGTACAAAGAAGTGGTTCAGAAAGTTTCTGCCAGGATCATCAACACCAGGGTACTTAAAGTAGATTAGACGTGGCTCAACTGATATAACCATCCTGACCATTCCCCCAGTTGTATTTATTTTGCTTTGGAGCCTGTGGTACACTTAACATTCTACGGTTCCACTACTTTCGACTACAGAACCCTAAGTAGCATCAGAAATGCAGCATGTTTAATAATGTTGATACATTTTATTCGTTTCAAAAGCGCTTCATAGATGACTGAGCAACATATGTATCCCAGCCTTCCAGTTTTCCAGTTCATTCCCGGCAACATTAATTATTCCTTCGGGAACTATCTGGAACGCCGGGCGTATTTTAAATTTGTTTACTTATATTTAAACTTTTCACGTGTTCACATGACTGGATATGTAATGCTCGAAATTTTATTGAAATTTGGTGAATCAAAGTTGTCATAACCAAGTTGAAAACCCACTTGTTTTCCTGATCGTTTTTATTGGCTATACTAATTGTATCTGGCTGGTTTTGGTATCATTAAAAGTTTAAATTTTAAAGAAGATAATTCCAAATTTAAATTAAGAAAAATGTGTGATTTTTATTTGTTTTTCTTACTGTCAAAATGAGTGAATCTACTCGTAATAAAAAAAATCGATACATTTTAAAATTTTACTACAGAGTAAATATGCAACGCAAGCCGCGAAAAATTGCGATTTTTATAGACCTAGTGCAGTGTCTGTGAGAGTAGCACAAATTTGGCTTAAGCGTTTTCAAACCGGAAATTTTGATGTCAAAGATGCACGTCGCTCTGGTAGCCCTATTACGGATAAAATAGATGCCAATTTTTGTAAAAGTGGAGCAAGATTGGCATATTAGTAGTTACGACGTAGCTGAAGAACTGGGAAGTGACCACAAAACAGTTTTGGCGCATTTGAAAAAAAACTAGGTACACAAAAAAGCTCGATATTTGGGTACCTCACGAGATCACTGAAAGAAACCTAATGAACCGTCTTCTCATTTGTGATTCTTTATTACGACGTAATGAAACCGAACCATTTTTGAAGAAGCTGATAACTGGTGATGAAAAGTGGATCACGTACGACAAGAACGTGCGTAAAAGGTCGTGGTCAAAGGCCGATCACGCTTCACAGACTGTGGCGAAACCCGGGTTTACTCGCAACAAGGTGATGCTGTGTATGTGGTGGGATTGGAAAGGCATTCATTATAAGCTGTTAATACCAGGCAGGACCATCGAATCTGAACTCTACTGTAAACAACTGATGAGATTAAAACAAGAAGTTGAAAGAAAGCGGCCGGAATTAATCAACAGAAAGGGTGTGGTTTTTCATCATGATAACGCTAGAACTTACACACATTTTTAGCCACTCAGCAAAAATTAAGAGAATTTGGCTGGGAGGTGTTAATACATCCACCGTATAGTCCTGACCTTCAGATTTCCATCTGTTTCAGTCTCTTCTGAATTCTTTAGGCAGTGTCAGGTTAACATCACGAGAGGGCTGCCAAAACCACTTGTCGCGGTATTTTGATCAGAATTTCTCAAAATTTCTATAGCAATGGGGTCATGTCCCTACCTACAAGATGGCAAAATGTAATCGAACAAAATGGCACCTACACACTTTAGTTAAATGTAAATAAACTATATTAAAAAATGTAAAAATCTTTATTGTACACAAAGAACATAGTATCAGAATACAGGTTACAACAAAAGGCGGACTTATCCCAAATAGGGATCTCTTCCAGTCAACCAAACTAACATAGGACATAGACATATGGGCACAGAAGAGGGCACAACACGCAAAGAAATCTTAGGTGCATAGACTTACATCTAACATACAAATTCAATTACACATAAACACAGTAAGCTCAGCTCAAGCCCGATCGTTCTTAGAATGTTTTAAATTTTCTTAAAAAATGCAAAGAAACTTTTTCCGCAACCTATTATAATGCCTTATATTACCTTTTATACTCAGTTCTGAGTTGACTAAAGATTTACCAATAGTCATCTTATCAAGAAATTAATCTTCTTCATCCAAGCGTGCTTTTCTAGTTGCATCCACAACTTACGCTTCGGAGTCTAGGGTACGACAAGGTAAGTCATCTATCTACCTTCTTATCAAGAATTATTATATGATGATGGGATTCGAACCCACGCCTCCGGAATCGTTAGGCAGACGCTTGACCACTACACCAGAAAAGCACCTTGGTGAGTTATTTAGGTTACCTGCGGCGTGTTCAGGAGAGTGTCGCGACGACTGGATTTTGGGACTTTGGTGACGCCCATCCGCCTGCAACAAATTAAAAAAATAAAATAATGATGTTCCTTATTAGACAACAAGGAAACCCTTCACGTGACTTTTGGCAGGAAGCTGAGAGCAGCGGCGATGTATTTAATGTTTCTGCATAATAATGGTGGATTATTACTCGCAAATTGTTTCAGAACAAGCGTGAGTGTTGGGAAGGGATACAGTGTTTGATTTATGTGATTTTCGTGCTTGTTGCCAAAACTAGTAATCACTAAGTGCAGTTTTTCTACCACTTCACTCTGTATCTGGGTCAGTCAGTTCAGATGCCATGAGTAATTAGGTTAAAACATTGGTTAAACCTTTACGCCTCATTGCAGAAGGGTTACTGTTTGTAGGGCATAGGGAAAGGGCTGTCTGTCAGTTATCTCAGCGTTTTCCCTGTAGAACGTCAAGACATCGGCGCTGTGACCTATTTTTTTTAATACTATTTATTAAGTTAACAGACATACGGCCCACCTGATGGGAAACGGTTACCTTAGCCTATAGACGCCTATAAACAAAACTTGCTTCGATGGGGCAGTAACCCAAAATGCATCTTGGCCTCCGATACGAGAAGGCGCCATTAAAAAAAATTGGTCTTTATATTTGTTGAACAAACATTTTAAAATTTACCAGAGGTAGAGTCTGGTATTTTAAACCGACTTTCGAAATCCAAAATGGGGGAGGTTCTCAATTCGAGCTTTTTTTGAGTTTATTACGCCATTTCTGAACCGATTTTGTTTGAAAGGATATACTTTTAATTAGGAGCCATAGAAGTTTGATTCAAATCGAATTTATTGTAAAATCAATATGATTGGAAAAATGGGAGAATGGTAGTGGATTTGGATGACCAAATTTAAACAACATTTTTTATCTTTCAACAGTCATTATATGGCCCACGAAAAGGACGGTACATTATAATGGTAAAAACACAAATTTATAGTTAAATAAAATTAATAACTGAGGAATAAAACTCTGAAATTGAATCAAAATAAAATATGAAAAGTTGGCTAAAATTGCACGTCCCTATGATCAGTAGCGAACGCAGGTTTTAATTGTAATTTTATAGTATTACTGATTGTTACTAACGTAGAATAATAAATTTACTAACAAAATGTGGGCATACTATATGTATTTGTCTTGTAAATAAATTAATTGATTGATTGAAACTCTGACACCAGGGTGTACAAGGTCGATTGACCATGTAACCTACTCGATATGAATAAATGATTCTGTTTAACTAATGAATGAGGCGACAGAAATGCTTTGGAAAGACTCTGCGTGTTTGTAACTTGCATTTCTGGCAAAGTGCGTCGAAAGGCATAAATTTTTGTCATAAAATGAGTGGTCGATTCCTAAGCAACCACAAACACTAGTAATCACGTAATTGAAACAAGGGCAAACAGTGTTACCAGTTATCCGCGCCTTATTGAGGTTAATCGAATGAGGAGCCGCCCTAATTATCAGTTTAGCTGCCGTCATGAGCATGGGAAGGGCCTGTGCCATAGAGTATAGAGATAAATTATAGTCTGTCATAAAGGCCATAAATTAGACAGCTAGCGGCAGCTCTTGGCTAGAACGTTAGTTACATTATTCTCTTTTATTGGCGGGAAGCTGAAAAAAGCAGTTTCGGCGCTGTGAATTTTATTTCCCAAAATTTGACACAAAAGAAAACATTCTTTTTTGAGTGCGCATAAAAATGGTGCATTATTTTTCGCAAAGTATTCAAGAACAAGCGTAAATGTTGGGAAGTGATACAGTGTTTAATTTATATGATTTTCGGGGGTCTGATGAGAATAGACGGGTGTCTGATGAGAAGAGACGAGGGTCTGATGTGAAGAGATGGGTGTCTGATGAGAAGAGACGGGTGTCTGATGAGAAGAAACGGGGTTCTGATGAGAAGAGACGGGTGTCTGATGAGAAGAGACGGGTGTCTGATGAGAAGAGACGGAGGTCTGATTAGAAAAGATGGGTGTCTGATGAGATGAGACGTGGGTCTGATGTGAAGAGACGGGGGTCTGATGAGAAGAGACGTGGGTCTGATGAGAAATGACGGGTGTCTGATGACAAAAGACGTGGGTCTGATGTGATGGAACGGGGGTCTGATGAGAAGGGACGGGTGTCTGATGAGAAAAGACGGTTGTCTGATGAGAAGAGACATGGGTCTGATGTGAAGAGACGGGGGTCTGATATGAAGAGACGGGTGTCTAATGAGAAAAGACGGTTGTCTGATGAGAAGAGACGTGGGTCTGATGTGAAGAGACGGGGGTCTGATGAGAAGGGACGGGTGTCTGATGAGAAAAGACGTTGGTCTGATGAGAAGTGACGTGGGTCTGATGTGAAGAGACGGGGGTCTGATGAGAAGAGACGGATGTCTGATGAGAAGAGACGGTACAGAAAACGGATAATTAGCTTTAAAGGATGATTTAAAAAAACGTAGGCTTTGTTTAACTTTATCATTTCCGTACTTTTACTTTATTACATAGACGAAACATGTCCTAAAATGTAAATCGTCAACAAAATAGCTGCCAAACAAGTCTAGAAAAAACTTCGAAGTAACATCTAAACAAGCTTTTAAAAGCCCTTTGGAAGCTTTGACTAGTGACTGGTAACGTCTAATTGGCAATCAAAGGTTGATTGGGCGATATGCGACACTTGAGTGACTTCCAGACTTGATTCATTTGAATTTCTTAACCGACATTAGCAAGTCAGAGGCCGAAAGGCGGTGCCCAATTCTGACACCAGGGTGTATATGTCGTTGTATTAATACGACCCATGGATGTCTTAAGAAGAGTGTAGATAGATAGATACTCGTAGATAGATTTACATTTTATTGAACCAATCACAAAATTAAAAGAAATTTAGACAGTTGAGTACAAAGGCGGGCTTAATGCTATTGTAATTTCTTCCGGCCAACCTCAGGGTAGGTAGGATAAACAAGTGAATACAAACATTAAGAATAGAGGAGCTCGTTAGTCGAGAGTTAGACCCGCGTATCCGTAGCGAATACGCGTGTCAAGCGACGGCGTGACGCGATCACTATTGGATTGGTCGCCATTTTAGTGGCATTTTCTATCTTGACCTCCTCTGTGCTTCGGAAGGCACGTTAAGCCATTGGTCCCGGTTGTTATCGATAGAGCAGTCGTGAGGCTGTGTCAGATGCCTTTGGGCAGCCTGAAAAATTCTGACAGTGTTGGCCACTAACACACATCAGGTCATGTTCCTGTTGGTCTGGTTTCCCTGTAAAAAGGGTTACGGAGGTCAGACGGCAGTCTCTCCATTGTAATTACCAGTTCCACCAAATCTAGGACCATGACTTACCCTAGGATGTAATAGGCGAACAATAAGAATAAAATGAAAATAAAACGTCTCAATAGATTAAACATCCATACTAATATTATAAATGCGAAAGTCTGTCTGTCTGTCTGTTACGCTTTCACGGCCAAACCGCTGAACAGATTTTGATGAAATTTGGTATGAATATAGTTGAAGACCCGGGGTCAAACATAGGCTACTTTTTTACGCAGGCGGAGCTGCGGGAAACCGCTAGTATTAAATATATTTATATCTTTGTCGTTTCCTCATGACTGAGCGGCAATACTGTAATAACACTCGTTGTTGCTCTAAAGAAGAAGACCATTCCAGAAACATATTAACAAAAAAGCAATAATTCTCTTCCAGAAGACAACAGAAGACAGGGCTGTCCAGTCTAACCCACCTATTAAAATGTCCCAATAGGCTAGTGTCCAGGGTCAAAAGACTACCATTAAAATTATCCGTCATTTAGGGAATCAAAATATATTAGTGACGTATTTTTTCTTTTGTCAATTGAGCGATAAATTATAAAAATATAACGCATCAAAGTTTAGGTATGGGGGCTCGTGACGTCACATATTGCGAAAAAGTGTAGCACATTGTGACGTCACACGGGACTTTAACGCGCCATATCTTTACAATTCCTTGTTTATATTTCAAAAGAAAAAATACATCCCCAATATTTTTTGATTATCTAACTGACGGACTAATTTTTTTTTTTTTTGGAAACTAGCCTATTGCCTAGTCTCCTGCACGGTTGAAGATTTGGAGAAGGCAACGACAGAGCGATGAAGGTAGCCACATACGGGTCCAAACACGTAGTAAATAGCCATTCCGACTCGCAAAGTAGACTGACAGTCTATACAGATTACTATCTTTCTCTTTTTTTTTATTAGATCCTATCCTGAGCTAGTGGATGGGCCCTTGCAAGGATATATTGTAAGGAGTAGTCCGTCTGGGAAAGTACCTCCACCCTACAGAAGAACGCAGCCAAATAACACAGTGATGCAGTGTTGTGTTCCTGCTGGTGAGTAGGGTCGCCAGGCTCCAGAGGGGTCGCTGTGCTGATAGCGGGCAGGTCGGCAACGCGCTCGTGACCTCTCAGTTGCAGGCGTTCATAGGCTACGGTAACCACTTACCATCAGATGGGCCGAACACCTGTTTGCCTACTTAGTTGTATAAAAAAAAAATATGCCAGTGGCGTCCTACAGTTTTTACTTGGAAAAACTGTACGTTTCACCATAGGCAAAGAAAAAATATCGTAAAACCTTATTGGCGCAAACAAGCCTGCAGATTTTATATACTCGTATGCGCTTCTGAGTGTCTTAATTATGAATACATCAAAATCCACGCATTAACTAATTTAATAATACGGGGTCCCAAATCATCATTACAGAGACCTTAAATCCTTAAGGTCCGCAGTCGTAAACTATAAGAGGAACAGTAATGAAATTAATTTTGATTGGTCGGGTTGAGAAACTTGAGTATGTTATCAAATTGTATTAATTAAGATTAGTACCTTAATGATTTCTTATGTTTTATAATTAAAGGTGGTAGTTTTTTATTCTTATGACATTACAGACAAATGTTAACTTTCCCCCGTATTCTTAAAAATAACCTTAAGGACGTCCTCCACTCAAACTCATTGGAAGTCCTCGAAATTTCCTTAAAAATCACATTCTTAATTGGTTGCTTGAGCAAACTCCAATGAGGAACGTCACAGGTTATTATAATAACAATTCGAAGCACAAAAATTGAAAATTACAAAAGAATAGAGTATAAAATAAACAAATTAAGTAGTTAACTAGGCAAAAAAAACTGATTTATTACAATTTTCGAGGCATCCTCAAGGTACCTCTCAACCTCAACCAATCTTATATTTGACAGTTCGATACTCACCTCCAATGAGGAATCTCCTTAAGTCAAGGAAGTTAGTAACGACTAATCATATTCATACCAATGAGTTGGAGTAAGGTTGAGTCGAGTTTGAGGAAACGTTTAAGAATATAGGTGTTTAGTCTTCCCGCGACCATGAACGCTGTAAAGTGTTTTAAACGTTAGGTGTAAATAAATAAGTAATAAACACGATAAAACCGTATTAAAATAGTTTAATTTAAGATTAGTCTCTATGGACCAATTAGTGGTTTGGTCGCGTTTGACTTTACCTAAGACTCAGAGGTTCACCTAATTGTCTGATAATAATGAAAATATACTTGAAGCTGTTGGTCCCGGTTGTCATTTGGTGGTCTTCAAAGGAACCACGTCAGAAGCCGAAAGGGCGATACTTTCATGCTAATTATAAGTGCAAAAGTCTGTCTTCATGTATGTTACGGCCAAACCGCTCTACGGATTTTGATGAAATGGTATGAATACATAGGGCGCACTGTAAGTTTCCGGAACTGGCAACTTACATAAACAATATTTAAAAATTTATTGCAACATTTGAAAATAGAACTCTTTGGCTGTAGAATGCAGTTTGTTTCATCTGACTGTCTTTTGTTTTTACCTTGTGGCGCCATTTAAAAAATTGTGTGTCTGCATCAACATGGATTTAACTCGGGAAAATTTTCGTAGTATGATTTTCTACGATTTTAAGTGTAATTTGACAGCTCAACAGAGCATCGCTCGGCTTGAAACAACTTTTGGCAATGAAGCACCATGCAAGACAACTGTTTATAGCTGGTTTGCAGAATTCAAGCGTGGTCGTATCAATCTCAGTGACGAATCTCGCGATGGTCGGCCGTCCACCGCTGTGACCAACAAAAACATCAATGCTGTGCGCCGTATGATTGAAACAGACAGGCATGTGACCTACCATGAAATTCGCGCATCCTTAGAAATAGGCATGAGTCAAATACAATTAATCCTACACAAACATTTGGGTGTGAGAAAGCTGTGCTCGCGGTGGATCCCACACAACTTGACCGAGGCTCAAAAAACGGACCGCGTCACTTGGTGCAGTGCCATGCTTACCAGATTCAACGAAGGTGCGTCAAATTTGGTGTGGGACATAGTAACAGGTGACGAAACATGGATTTATTGCTACGATCCCAAAACAAAGCAGCAATCGAGCGTAATGGGTCTTTCAAGATGAGCCGAAACCAACCAAAGTGGCGCGCGTGAAAAGTGCATCTAAGCGGATGATTGCTTCTTTTTTTAATAAAACTGGACACGTGGCTACTGTTGCTTTAGAGAATCGTCGTACAGTGAATAGTGACTGGTACACGACCATTTGTTTGCCGGAAGTTATTGACGAACTCCGTAAAAATAACCGTAAACGCCGTATCATCCTGCACCACGACAATGCTAATTCTCACACGGCCAGACAGATAAACGACTTTTTGTAGGCGAAAAATGTAGAACTCATGAGTCATCCTGCATACAGTCCCGACCTGGCACCTTGTGACTTTTTTCTGTTCCCAAAAATTAAGAACCAATTACGCGGTCAACGATTTTCATCACCAGAAGAGGCTGTCGAGGAGTATGAAAAACACGTTTCAGAGGTCACCACAGAGGAGTGGCACAAAAGTTTTCTAAACTGGTTTCATCGAATGAAAAAGTGCATAGACGCCAAGGGAGATTATTTTGAAAAAAAATAAATTGATTTTGTACCTTTAATAGTATATTTTCATATTCATTCCGGAAACTTATAGTGCGCCCCACGTATAATCGAAGACTCGGGGTCAAACATACTGTTACGAAATCGAAAATAAATAAAAATAAAATACGGCCCGCGGAAGTTTGAGTAGCGCTGCCCGCGGAAAATTCTCGTACAATCGTCGCGTGTTTCCATACGGGAATAATATTGCGAACGATCTAGTACATCGATTATCTCGCTCTGACATATTGCTTTGTCTCGCTCTCGCACTTCTAGTATGTACTAAGGGAACGAGACAGAGAGTATCCCTCTCTCTCTATTCCGGAGTAGTTGTGATCTTTCTAGAAACTTATGGAGCGGGTTTTCCGGGCCATATAAATATCGGAAGGTGCCTCAGGAGGGCAGTTCTAATTTAACTGAGCTACAAGTGCGATCAAGAAGCGATATTCGGAGCGAATAACAAAGTGATACAAGCGACCTCGGCAAGTTATAGTGACTGTGATTAGCAAGTGTTTGGGACATTGTTAGTGATAAGTGAAGTGAAGTGACGTCGGCGACCATCCTTGTGGGAATAAACGTTTTTAAGAGTCATCAGGTGTTTTTCTCCAAATTGCGAACCCCGAGCTCGTAACAATTGGTGTCATAAGTGGATTTGGAGATGCCATTGACTCCGAGAGAAGACGTCACCAGTGAGGGTGTGAAGACGAGGGCGAAGCGTGCTGCGGAAGCCAGTTCTACTGGATCTGCTGACCAGGCCGCTCCCACCGCGGCCACCGGCCACCAGGTCACGTCCAACGCCAACCAGGCTACGTCCAACGCCTACCAGGACACGTCCAATGCCCACCAGGCCATGTCCAACACCCACCAGGCCACGTCCAACACCAACCAGGCCACGTCCAACGCCTACCAGGACACGTCCAACGCCCACCAGGCCATGCCCAACCCTCACCAGGCCACGTCCAACGCCCACCAGGACAAGTCCAACGCCCACCAGGCTGCGCCTATCTTTGATTTTGGGGAATTGATGCGAATGCTGGACAACAAATTTACAATGCTGGACAACAAATTTACAATGCTGGACAACAAATTTACAATGCTGGACAACAAATTTACAATGCAGGAGAAGCTTCAACAAAAGGCTCAACAACAACTCCTGTCAGCTATTGGTGAAGTTAGTGGCGTGGTTACCAAATTACGCAAGGATGTTGACTTGGTGGAGGAACGCGTCACGACTCTTGGGAACGACATGGAAAATATGAAGATGGACCTTTCCACATTACAGAAGAAGGTCGTGCGCCTTGAAACAACGGGAGTAGCAGTTGCATCTGGCAGAACAGTCATTGCCCACCACGGACCCAGCGTGAAATTGCCGCCATATGACGGAACCTCGTCCTGGGGGCTTACCATAAACTTTAACAAAACCATCATGGTTTTCGCCCATCTTGTTTTAAGCTTAAAATAATATTGTTCCAAATCGTACCATGAACTTTTAAAACAAGATTGTTGTATTCCTGCTTAGAGTTGTGAAAGAACGAATGATTTGTCTATTCCCTGGCGATTGTGAGAGCGAGACTCCGCTATATAATTCGTATAGCTGCATCACTTTTACGCAGTGTTCCGATTGACTCTCGTTACGAAATATTGAATTTTAAATTTAATATATTGAATAATTCAATATATTAAATTTAAATGTGTGTTTTTAAAGTTGATTTTGTGTTCAAAATATATAAAATACATTTATATTATTAAATTTCAATTACAACAAATAAAAAATGAAATTTGGGTTTTGATTACAAACGAAGCTGTGCACGCAAATGAGATTCGGATCATTTTTTTACGTTTTATAAAGACAACTGACAGTTCACGCGCAGTCACTCAAAAGGTCTCGCACTGAGTTTGTTTAGATAAAAATATTTAAATAATAGCTTTGGCTTATTCCAAGTAAGTTAAATGCGGGGTCCAGATTCACAGGTTTTTCTCGAGAGAGAACTGTGAATGGGGACAGCGTTCTCGTACTCTTCTCCTTCCTTTGTTGAACGAGGGTCTAGCAGTAACAGAGGAGCCGGCATTGTCGCTAGCCTAGCCTATCATGTCTTGTGGAAAAAATAGTAAAATATCTATTATTTTTTTACATTCATCATCATCATTTCAGCCGCAGTCAGTCCACTGCTGGACATAGGCCTCTCCCAATGATTTCCAAAATGATCGGTTGGCAGCAGTCTGCATCCAGCGTTTACCTGCGACCTTTTTCAGGTCATCTGACCATCTGGTCGGTGGATGTCCAATGCTACGCTTACCGGTACGTGGTTGCCATTCGAGACCCTTTCTGCCCTTCGGCCATCGGTTCTCCGCGCTATGTGCCCCGCCCACTGCCACTTTTTTATATTAAGTTACTAAAATAATTAAGATGTTTTTATTTTTAGGTTTATGTCTAACGGCTTGCTCTAAACGACACGGCGACATTGAGTCTCTTAGAAAATCTCTGGAGCAAGCAATGGCGAAATTTCCCATGGCAACAGTGCGTGAATCCATAGATTCATGGCCAGACAGATTAAAAGGCCTTTAAAAGCCAAAGGTGTCCACTTTGAACAGAATATTGTTTTTATTTTTTGCTGAGGCTAATAAATATGTACATATAAGTTTTAGTAATATTACATTACTTCATAAAAAATGCATTTTTATTTGTAACAGAACTTATGGCCGGACGAGGTATACTTAAACAACATCACGTAACTAACACAAAACAAATCTAACACATAATAATGAAAGATTCAACACACACAGTCGCACACTAATAGTTTTTTGCACAAAGTTAGAATTTACCTTGTTATTTGTAACACAAGATCATTGAAAGAATCACACTCAACATGAAAAAAGTTTTGTTTCCATCACATCCGACCAACTTTTTCAAGATCGCTAAATTTGACGTAAAAACAACATTGCTAACTGTCAAATACTACTCATGGTACGAAATTGAATGAACAATTTACTGTGACGTCATCAAAACTGCTAGGAAACGCAAGCTTATAGTAATATTGTTTTTTACGTGTCATGGTACGAATTTCGAGAGTAATATTAAAATAATACTGCTATAAGACATTATGGTAAGCCCCCTGGACCGCATACCGTCAACAGTTCCAGACCATCGCAGCTGCTAACGGATGGACAGATGAACAGTGCCTGACAGCTCTCACCGTCGCACTCCGAGGACAGGCTCTGACGGTCTTGGAGATTCTTCCGTCGGGCAGTGGATTCAAGGACCTGCTGGAGGCACTAGAGTCGCGATACGGGGAACGGCATTTTGAGCACGTCTTCCGCGCTCAACTCCGCGACAGAGTCCAGCGCTCAGGAGAGGGTCTGCAGCAATGGGCGCTGGAAATAAAAAGACTCGTCCGCAAGGCGTATCCAGGGGACGATTTGAAGATGCTTGAGTCCAACACCGTGCAGGCGTTCGTCGACGGCATCAAGGATTCGGAAGTCAGAGCTGCAGTAAGGCTAAACCATCATGCCTCATTGAAAGATGCACTGGCCCACGCTTTGGAGGTGGAAGCTGTCAGACATGACATTCGTCATTCCGCGACTCACAAAGTGCGCGAAGTAGTGAAGGAAGTTAGGGAAATAAAAGCCCCGCTAAGGAAGAGACCTGGATCCATGTGCTATAGGTGCGGCGAACGAGGGCACCAACAAATGAACTGCCCAAAGATCAAGAAGCTTGAAGACGACGTAAAGGAACTGAAGAAGAAGCAGGAGGCTTCATCATCGGAGAGGGCCCATGGAAACGCGGATGTGCTGTCACGCAGACCCTGCCCAGAAGATTGTAAGCACTGTATCAGGCAGGAGTTAAAAGAAATGACAGTAAAGCTAACTCGGACAGAACCATTAGAGACCTGGGAGAACGATGCGATGAGGAAGGAGCAAGAGAATGATGATGACCTACGGCACATCATCAGGTGGAAGGCACAAAGTAATGATAAGCCAAAGTGGAGTGAAGTTGCACCGACAGGCACGGTTTCCAAGGCGTACTGGGCGCAATGGGATAGCCTCGTTGTACAAAACGGAATACTCTACCGGAAATGGGATAAACCTAACGGCAGAGAGTTTCAACTGCAAATTGTGGTTCCAAGAACAAAAATACGTGATGTTCTTCGGGAAGTACACGACGGCGTGTCCGGTGGACATTTGGGAGTCAAGAGGACGCTAACGAAAATCCGCGAAAGGTTCTACTGGCTCCATTGTCGGGAGGATGTGGAGGACTGGTGCCGCAAGTGTACAACTTGTGCTGCCGTAAAAGGGCCACATACCAGGAGCCGAGGGAATCTACGACTGTACAACGTCGGTGCACCTTGGGAACGCATTGCAGTCGACGTAGCTGGACCATTTCCTGTCACTGACTCAGGGAACAAGTATTTCAAGTCACAGGTTTTTCAAGAAGTTTGCAGGATTATGGGAATGAACAAAACCCGAACCACGGCTTACCATCCTCAGTCAGACGGGATGGTCGAACGGTTTAATCAGACGATCGAGAGACATCTGGCAAAAATAGTGGAAAGCCATCAAAGGGACTGGGACAAGTACATTTCACTGTTCCTGCTAGCGTACAGAACAGCAGAACATGAAAGCATAAAGGCAACGCCGGCATATGTCAACTACGGTCGTGAGCTGCGGTTGCCAGTGGACCTCCTAACAAGAGGCTCACCAGATGAACCTCAAAGTGTTCAAGACTACGTTTCTGATCTGCGTGACCGTATGCGAGAAATACACGCCGCAGTTCGAGAAAACGGGTTGCAGTCGAGTCAGAACATGAAGACCAGATACGACAGAATATCGAATACAAATGGCTTCGAGGAAGGCGCTCTAGTCTGGCTTCACAACCCGACTCGCCGGAAAGGGAAATCGCCAAAGTTACAAACCAAGTGGGAGGGCCCATACAAGGTGGTAACGCGACTAAATGATGTGACGTATCGGATACAGCGTCAACCAAGGGGAGCAATGAAGATTGTTCACATCGACCGCTTGGCGAAATATCACGGAAGTAATGATGATGCTCGGGACGAGCATCTCTAAGAAGGGGGCAGTGTTACGAAATCGAAAATAAATAAAAATAAAATACGGCCCGCGGAAGTTTGAGTAGCGCTGCCCGCGGAAAATTCTCGTACAATCGTCGCGTGTTTCCATACGGGAATAATATTGCGAACGATCTAGTACATCGATTATCTCGCTCTGACATATTGCTTTGTCTCGCTCTCGCACTTCTAGTATGTACTAAGGGAACGAGACAGAGAGTATCCCTCTCTCTCTATTCCGGAGTAGTTGTGATCTCATAAAAGTAACCGACGACATAAGGGCTAACATGGATAATACCAAAATCACCGTTATCGCGCTTGTCGACTTCTCCAACGCTTTCAACACTGTAGATCACGACATTCTTTTAGCTATTCTTTCCCACAATTCTGTTTCTGCCTCTGCTGTGAATTGGTTCTCTTCTTATCTTCGCGGGCGCCAGCAGTCTGTTCGCCACAGTGAAAATTTCTCAAATTGGCTTGACCTGAAAACAGGCGTTCCGCAAGGTGGTATTTTATCCCCTCTATTGTTTTCCATTTTTATTGATTTTTTGACCAAAGAACTTCAGGGATCGTATCACCTGTACGCTGACGATCTGCAACTTTATGCACAGGCAGAAGTTGATGGTGTAAACTTGGCTGTGGATGAGGTCAATAGGGATTTGCTGGTTATACGGGACTGGTCACGTCGTTTTGGCATCACTGTAAACCCTAATAAGTGTCAGGCCATTTTGGCTGGCAGTTCTCAGCTCTTGGGGCGTATAGACTACAGTACACTACCGCGTTTATACTTTGATAATTCGGAAATCCTGTTTGCGTCACATGTCAGAGACCTAGGGCTTCAAATCGACTCGAACTTGCAGTGGCATCAGCAAATTACAGATGTTTCCAGGAAGGTCACAGGTGCGCTCCGATATTTGTACAAATTAAAAAACTTTCTCCCTATTAAAACTAAGACGATGCTAGTTAACTCTCTAATTTTCCCTATTCTAGATTACGCGGATGTATGCTACCCTGACTTGAGCTGCGACCTCATCAATAAATTGGACAGACTCCAGAACAATTGTTTGCGGTTTATTTTCGGACTTAGGAAATACGATCATGTGTCGTCTTATCTGTCTCAACTAAATTGGTTACCTATCCGTTTTCGTCGAAATCTTCACATTCTGTCTACTCTTTTCGCCATACTTTTTGACCCTCGTACCCCTAACACTTCAAATACCTCCCTTTCGAACTGGGTTTTTCAGGAATTCGTTTACGGTCCAAGCCGTGCTGCTCTGGAATGCCCTACCAATCGATATTCGTAAAGCCCGCTGCCGTGCGTCATTTAAACGTTTACTGCGCGCACATTATCTTCACACGCTTTCAGAGAATATATAATTATATTTATTTAAGTAGTTAGTATGTAGGTTTATGTTATATATATGTAGTCTATGTATTATTATTATATTTATTATTGGATGTATTATTTGTTCTTTTTTTTTTTTATGTATAATTAAGTAATTATAATCACAATCAAATCTTTGCACTTACTTTTATCTCTCAACACCACCTGTTGGTTGACTGGTAGAAAAAGCCCACGGCTTTAAGTCCGCCATTTACATTCTTTGTAATAAAGTTTAAATAAATAAATAAATAAATAAATCTTTCTAGATACTTATGGAGCGGGTTTCCCGGGCCATATAAATATCGGAAGGTGCCTCAGGAGGGCAGTTCTAATTTAACTGAGCTACAAGTGCGATCAAGAAGCGATATTCGGAGCGAATAACAAAGTGATACAAGCGACCTCGGCAAGTTATAGTGACTGTGATTAGCAAGTGTTTGGGACATTGTTAGTGATAAGTGAAGTGAAGTGACGTCGGCGACCATCCTTGTGGGAATAAACGTTTTTAAGAGTCATCAGGTGTTTTTCTCCAAATTGCGAACCCCGAGCTCGTAACAATACGCTACTTTTTGACGCAGCCGGAGCTGCGGGACACAGTTAGAATAGGCTAAGTTAAAAATAAATAAATATAAGTCCGTCAGTTAGATAATCAAAAAATATTGGACACGTATATTTTCTTTTGAAAATTAAACAAAGAATTGTAAAGATATGGCGCGTAAAACTTTTTCGCAATGTGCGACGCACGTGATGCGACGTCCCCACTTCTAAACTTTAATGCGTTATATCTTTATAATTTATCGCTCATTGTCAAAAGAAAAAATACGTCACTAATATATTTTGATTCCATAAATGACGGACTAATGTCAATGTTAGTCTTTTGACCCTGGAAACTAGCCTATTTAATTTATTTTTTAATATCATCTGTTAAATCAAATCTCGCTAGACTCAAGGTCCCTACCACATGTTAAAAGCACTTAACATTGTACCAAAGTTCAATTTAACCCCTGTGACTCCAAGGACACCTAATAAGTAAGATATGATAATATTATAATTGATACACGGTACTCTATATTTATGAGTTAACTAGCTGTTTCCCACAGCTCCACCTGCATCAAAAAGTAGCTTATATTTGACCCCGGGTCTTTAACTATATATTTAATAGCAGTCGACCTATTTTTTAAAAGTTGAATGATTTCCGTTTGATATCAAATAATTTTCATTGGACTTATCGATTTTAGGTGAGTATACTTTCAACAGTATGGCTTCTGAACTTTCCATAAGTATTTTTTTTTAATTATCCGTGTAATAAAAGCTGTCTATTCTCAGCCTAAAAACATTACGGCTTATTCTTCAGGTGTAGGTATGTAGATAAAATAGTAAAGTACGTTACTGTACCTACGTGATAGCTTTCTAAATAAATATGTATTCTATTCCATTCCATTCTATATTATTCTAAAGGAAAATAAAAGTACAAAGTAAGATATGTAAATATATAATGCAAAATTAAAGATAGTCCAACTATCTAATCTTTAATATCAGATAATGATAGGATTACAATTAACAAATATTATGTAAAATAATAACAAAATCTATATCATGCAGTACGCTGCTATAACTTTAACGTGACTTTAGTGATATTTAAAAATTTTATAATCGTATTAGATAAAACCAAAATATAATCTAATTCATATGACAATAAATTTTGAGAACGGGTTTTGGCAGGAGCACAACACAATATCAACTTCTCCAAAGGACCTTTACGTATTAGACCAATCCCTGCGGAAGCCTCTCAAAAGTGCGTAATCTCGTGAAACACAAATAGTGATAAACTTGTTACTGTGGACGTTATAGCAAAGAAAATTGAAATGGGCCTGATTTGTGATATAAATGTGTATAATAATGATGGTTACTTCATTCCTGGTGGTTCAATTCATGGTAAAATCAACTACAATGTTGACAAAGAAGTAATTTTTGATAAGATCACAATTTCCCTAAAAGGAATTAGCGTTTTAGAACTTGCTGACAGTTATAAAAACATGGAAGATGTGTCGTATAGAAATAAAAAGTACTTTTTGAATGATTTTCACTTTGTTAGAAATTCTGCAAAAGAAGTAACAGTTCCTTTCAAAAAGTATGACGAAGAGTTTGAATTTAAGCTACCATACAATCTTCCACCGACATTTTTCTTCGAACGTGATGAAATGAAGTGTTCTGTTAGAAGTGGTAACATATTCTTCATTCAAGTTGAATTCAGAAACACAAACCTTTTCAATTCAAAAGACGTTTTTCATAAAACAATCAAAGTACGAAATGGTATGAGTTTTAGAAAAAAAACTGAAGTTCTTGCAAATGATTTTAAACTTGCGGTAAATGGGACTAAATTTACAAATGAAAAAGATTGTAAAAAGGTTGATGCAGAAAAAATCAAAAGAGATGACGACACAAATACGATTGATAACAAAATTGAAGACATCAGACATGAAAGGAATCGTTTATCAGAAATCTCGAAGTCCAATTGCAAAAATCTTTTTGTAACTCAAAGGATTTATCAAAACTCAATAGAAAATTTGAATGAATCGTTTGAAGCTCCGCCATCTTACTGGGAAGCTATTGGTATGCAGATTAAAACAGAAATTACAGAAGAAACAATATAAACAAATATTTTCACTTCAACAAACTGATATGGATCAGAGAATGATTTGTTAAGTCGATACGTGAAATAAATTTATTTGAGTAATTGAAGTTTTTCTTCGTCTAAGCGTGTTCCCTAGTTGCGTCTTCAGCTTATAAATCGGGTAGATACGCTTTTAATCATGTCCTAGATTTGGCGGTGATAAATAAGTAATCTTCATCATAATTTCGTGTAGGTTATATGGTCAATCGACCATGTACATCCTGATGTCAGAGTTGTGCGGAACCGCCTCTCGGCCTCTGACTTGGTTCCTTTAACGACTACCATATGGCATCCGGGACCAACGGCTTAACGTGCCTTCTGAAGCACGGAATCATCTTTATTATCAGACAATCAGGTGATTCAAGCCTGCAGTATCCTAAACAAGCTGGAAACAACTGAACAAAGTATGCGTTCCGTGGGAATCGAACCCACAACCCCTGGGTCGAAGACCTTAACCACTAGACCACGGAGGCAGTCAAGCAGGAGATAAAAAAGTAACTGAAGTATTTAATCTTTTTCTGTTGTCCTGTGGTTAATTAATGTAGAGTTGCCGTCATCTGTTTCATTTATTAATCTATATACATATATATATAAAGCCCGCAGCCCAAACCACTGGGTCTCTTGGTTCCAAAATTATAATCCTTCTTGCGCATGACATTCACATGCACTCGAATGCGAGAAGTGTCGAAAAAAATGGCGAACGTATACGAGCGGTTTTCTGTAGTTAGCCGCCATGTTTTTTCGAGAAATCTCGAATCCGACTTATCTCTAAAGGCGCGAGGATCGGTATAAGAGATATTAATTATTTAATAATTGCTTTTATTTGACAATGTATCCTTGTTGTGCAATAAAGAGTTTTGTATTGTAGTTACCTATTGTATTGATATTCGACTTTTTTTCGGTCTCAGACGTGGTCAACTATGGTAATGGTAGACCTTGAACCCGCCTTTTGACTATCATTCTCTTAAATCATTTTCGTCATTCACGTTGCAATAAAAACCCCACGAATAAGTTTTCTTAGTATAAATTATCATATACTAGCTGTTTCCCGCAGTTCCACCTGCGTCAAAAGTAGTCAAAAAGTAGCCTATATTTGACCCCGGGTCGTCAACTATATTCATACCAAATTTCATCAAAATCTGTCCAGCGGTTTGGCCGTGAAAGCGTAACAGACAGACAGACTTTCGCATTTATAATATTAGTATGGATGTCTCTGTTGCAATAATTAAATTTAAATTATTTACATTTGAAAATTGAAAATAAAGTCTACATTTGATTTCTGAGCTTAATACATAAAATTAATACGTATAAACTGAACTAAAAATTAAAAACTACTCTATCAATAACGTAAAACTTAAAAAAAAAATAAGTAAGAAAAAGAAATGAAGGAACTAAAAATTTAATTTGATTTCTACCTAGAGTTATTAACTTAACAAAATGTATGAGCTCATTTCGATAATCTACCTACATTATTCATACTGGACATATTGCAGATATTTTCATAACTGCAACACACACAGTCGGGGATAAATTGTCGTTTATTTAATCAACGCCTGGAAATTTATAACAAGCAATACTCCAGCGACGCAAATTAGTCCCGGCTAGGCGCTTGTAAAGTTTGTAACAACATAAAACAAATTGAAAAGGTGGAGATTCTCGCGTGATTTTTGTGCGATCGAAATGTCACCTAAAAGTTTTTTTTATTCTACCGCTTTTCCGATTGCATATCCTATCTTAATCGACTACTACTACGAAAATAGGGGTGATTTATTCTGAAGCCGAAAACTAATCAATGTAAAATCTTAATGTGCGCTCAAACCCTGTCATCTTTATGCACATTTACCAGACTATTAAATTGTATATACATTTTGGTCGTTAAATACTTAAAGTCTGATCAGAAAAAATAAAAACCCTGCATTGGTGTCACTACCGATGGCATCATGTTGTATGTGTCGTGTCAACAACAAAATTGAAATAGAAATCAATCCGTCGTTTTCATTCGCATCAAATATGATAGCATCTTTCATATCACTTTTCTCTTATTATTACATTATTTTTAACATTTTGATAAATATTTTTATTTGATAATCATAAAATATACAACGTCCACTCCTATCTCTATTTGGCAGATGACATTGAGATGATGGAATGTTACTGGAATACCTAGTTGCCGGTAAAAGAAATTAGTTCTAATATTTTTCCGCAATATGGCCAATTTTCCTGGTCGGGCTATAAATAAAATAGACCTGTAAGTAAACATGTAGGGATTATATTATAACATAAATGTCACCTAGTGCTTAGGGTGTGCAAAGGCCAAATTTAATTTGGAGCAACCTGCCCTAATGTCCCACATTATCCTAAATATGTTACCTTTAGTTTATTGGCAAGAGGGCTCAATTTCCGCTTTTGGAAGGCATTTCCCGAAAGGTTAACACCTATATTCTCAAAAGTTTGCTCAAATTCGACTCAACCTTACTCCAACTCATTGGTATAATTAGTCGACACTAGCTTCCTTAACTTAAGGAGTTTCCTCATTGGAGGTGAGTATCGAACTGTCAATTATAAGGTTGGTAGAGAGGAACCTTGAGGCAGCCGCGAAAGTGGTTATAAATCAGTTTTTTGTCACTTTTTGCCTAGTCAACTATACTTTGTATATTTTATACTCTATTCTTTTTTTTCACTTTTTGTGCTATGAATTGATATTATAACCTGTGTCGTGCCTCTTCGGAGTTTGCTCAAGCAACCAACTAAGAATATCGTTTTCAAGGAAAGTTCGAGGACTTCCTTGAGGCGCCCGCGAATGAGTCTGAGTGAAGGACGTCCTTGAGGTTACGATTTAAGAATACGGGTGGAGTCTTACATGACACAAAATTATTAATAGTACTAATGTACTTATGATTATCTTGACAAGAACAGAATAGAGAAAGTACAATCGTAGACAGATATTTAACTGTCTTCGATGACCCCTCGTCCCTCAGTCATTAAGGTAACAGAGCCACGTTTATCTGTCTTCGACTGAATACTTGTCATAACCAGAATCTTTTGAAGTAGCAAGGACCAAATGGCCGTTGTCATAAAGTTATGATCTCATGGAGAGCCAAGTTTTAAATTCAACACGAAGGGGACTCTACATCGAGAAAGGTATGGATTGGTCGGAAGAAAAGAAAAAACAAATGATGTAAACATATTGTGAAGGAAGGTGGTGGTAATGCAATTGAAACACACTCGGTGTAGGTCCGATGTTGAATGTTGAATCAAGAATCCTTTAATATTAGAAAGACAGAGTTTTTATAAGTATCTTAAAGTATGGCATAAATCGTCATCTTGCCTTTATCTAGGTTAAGGAAACGGATGATTGTTCTATATTAAAAGGTTACAAGGATAACTAATGAAAGTGTACTCTTCGCACACACTACAGTATTTGCCAAGACCGCGACAGTTATCCATACTAATATTACAAATGCGAAAGTCTATCTGTCTGTCTGTCTGTCTGTCTGTCACGCTTTCACGGCTGAACGAATTTTGATGAAATTTGGTATGGTTATAGTTGAAGACCCGGGGTCAAACATAGGCTACTTTTTGACGCAGGCGGAGCTGCGGGAAACGGCTAGTGTTAGTATATGTGCAAAATCGGTGAGTCTATTGAAAATTGTTAGATCACTGCTTATGTCGAACGAAAATCATTTGTTGAGTAACAAAATTTATTCGACTCGCCGATTTTGCGTCAGTCACACTTTTAGAAATAACACCCTAAGCTGTATCACGTGTACCTACCGTGATAGTTAGATCATTGGAATTTTCACAGACGATGTATTTCTGTTACCGCTATATCAACAAATAGGTGCTCAATACCTCCCATACCATACAAATATACAATACAAATACAACATACTTACGTATATTTTTTCGCGATTTTTATACATTATGGTACGGAACCCTCTATGCGCGAATTAGACTCACTCTTGGCCGTTTTATAGCCTACTTAGAATAGAATAAACTTTATTGATAGATCCATCACTTACAGGAAAGGTCTTACAAGCGAAGTACAAGATAGATAAAGTGCGTGACAGACGTCCCAATAGGTGTCGGCTCAGTGTTACGCTAGACATGCAAGCACTTATACTTAAAAGTATTAAAAAATCCAAAAAAAATATTCCATATCCCATGGAATTTAACGCGTGCGAAAAGCTGGTCATAAAAAAAATATTTAAGTAAACCCTGGTGCCCATGAAAACCATGAACATTCCAAGCACGTTGCCTGTGACAATAAGGTCCTTCCGCCGCAAATATTGGGGTCCTAAACAAATGTTGTGGATAAATGTATCGCAAAACAGACAGAGATGTTGCGTAATTTACACGTATATTCACTACTGGATACTGGAAAATCGTTATGTCGAATGATTTTCATTCGTCGTAATCGGTGAGTGGATTTTCATTCGACATAATGAATCATATACATTTCAAAAATAGGGCTCTAGCTCATCGGATAATAGGCTAGTTTCCTTAAAAATATAATTAGTCCGTCAGTTAGACATTCAAAAAATATTGGAGACGTATTTTTTCTTTTGAAAATTAAACAAAGAATGGTAAAGATATGGCGCGTTAAAGTTCCGTGTGACGTCACAGTGTGCTACACTTTTCGCAATTTTATAATTTATCGCTCAATTGACAAAAGAAAATATACGTCACTAATATATTTTGATTCTCTAAATGACTGACTAATTTTAATGATAGTCTTTTGATCCTGGAAACTAGCCTATTCAAGGCGACTACGATATTAGCAGAAATAAGTATTAAATTAAACTATTTTAATACGGTTTTATCGCGTTTATTACTTATTTATTTACACCTGACGTTTCAAACACTTTACAGCGTTCATGGTCGCAGGCAGACTAAGTTAACATTTGTCTTTGATGTCATAAGATTACAAAACTACCGCCTGAAATTTTTATTGGGAACTATTCCGATTCACGCAGTATTGGCTCACAGTATCTAAGGGTCTTGCAGTCTGCTTCCGAGTTTGCAATTTTATTAAGTTAATGACTGGGTCCCAAGCTGGCGGTACCTGCCATCCATCCTCTCTATTGAAATTAGGATGTTTTTTAATTTCAATAGCTTCACGTAACATCCTTGGAATGAATCTGTTTTCCTTTGCAAGGACTTGAGGATTATCAAAACGCATATAGTGGTTGGGTTTGTCTAGAGCATGTTCACAGACTGCAGACTTGGTTGAGCGTCTATTTTTCATGTCAGCAATATGTTCTTTTATACGAGTATTAATGCTTCTCTTTGTTTGCCCAATGTATGATAAACCACAGTCACAGTCAATTTTATAAACTCCAGCATCTTGCAATGGGATATTGGATTTTACAGGTCTTAAAAATTGGTTTATTTTCTTATGCGGCTTGTAATAGGTCTTGATTGAAGCTCGCCTAAGTATGTTACCAATCTTGTCCGTGACTCCCTTTATGTATGGTAAGATGGCAGGAAAACGATCAACTGTGTGTGGCTTGGGTCGACTTCTGTGACAAATGTGTGGGAGGCTGAGATTGTTGCTTCTTAAGACAGACTTGACTCGTTGAAGCTCCTCCTTAAGATGGTGGGTGTCACAGATGCCGTGTGCTCTCTGTAACAAAGATTTGCCTACGGTAGCTAACTGACATGGATGATGGTGAGATTTACCATTGAGATATTTGTCTGTGTGGGTGGGCTTTCTGTACACAGTGTGACTGATACTATTGTCAAGATTTCTAGTTATTAAAATAGTTTAATTTAACGATAAAACCGTATTAAAATAGTTTAATTTAATGAATAACAATCGCGAAAACATAAGAAAACATTAGAAATAAGTATTTAGTAATCTGTGACGACATAGATATGAGTAGGTACATTACATTCTCATTAAATTAAAGAAAGAAAGAATATATTTATTTGCTTTGAATGGTACAATTGGTATTAATTTCATGCGATAAATTCCAAACATTCAGTCTCTTACGGCATACAAATATAAAAAACTCTAAATCTAAACAATATCTATTCATGTCAATTAATCATAAAATTTATTTCATAATCAAATTATATTGTAAAAGGGTAATATCAAAAAGGTTAAGTTATGTCAATTTACTATTAAAAAAATCTCGAACACTATAGAAGCATTTATTACATAGTAACGGGTGCGGCGATTGAACTGTCCGTCCCTATCTAACTATTTTAAAATTCGAACCACTGAATCGAACGCCGCCAAAATTTCAAATGTTGGTCTTTGACATGTTCTCTATCATCATTTGAAGTAATTCTATTGTGAGAGAAACACATTCGAATTTAGAACAATAGATTTATAACGAAATTCAGTGATTGCTCTTCATTTGGAGGGAAAATCGAATATCGAAATACGTCGAGCGCTGGCAAATCTTCAATTGAACAAGAAATTTGTGCATCGCACTATTCAACGTTATAATGAGACTGGTAGCGTTAAGAAACGCTATGGAGGCGGACGACGCTGTACTGCAACGGAGCCAGCAGTTGTCGAAAAGGTGCGGCATCGATTACACAGAAATCCAGCGCGCTTAACAAACCAACTAACGCAGGATCTCAAGGTGAGCGATCGCAGCGTTCATCGCATATGAAAAGCTTAAAGTCAAACCAATAAAAAAAAACCTTTCTCGGGAACTCACTGCTTTACAGCGTAGCAAACGGTTGGATCGATCGAAAGAGCTGATTCGCTTGCTCGACACTGGCGAGCTTGCCCATTTGGTGTTTTCAGATGAGAAAACTTTTTGCGTTGAACAGTTTCTAAACAAACAAAATGACCGTGTTTGGTTAAAGGGACGTGTCAGCGACCATTCAGACGAATTGCAAGTTACTCGACGCCAAGGAGCTGACCAAATCATGGTCTGAGCGGCGGTGTCTGAAAAAGGCCGTTCACCGCTCGTTTTTCTTCCAATGGGTCGCAACCAAGTCAAAATAAACCAACAAATCTATCGGGACAAAGTCTTGCAACCAGGGCTGATACCGTGGGCACGCAACACATTTGGTTCTAAGCGTTGGACTTTTCAGCAAGACTCGGCACCATCGCACAGAGCAATTGGAACGCAAAATTGATTGAAAGCAAACGTTCCAGTGCTGATCGACCGAGATATGTGGCCATCGTCATCGCCCGACTTGAATCCGCTGGACTTTTGTATTTGGGGTGTTTTACAGATCAGGGCCTGTGCTAAAAAACACACTTTGGTGGAAGCGCTCAAAGTTACTCTTACGCGAGAATGGAATTGTTTGAGTGACGACGTCGTTCGAGCAGCCTGCGCTTCTTTCAGAAAGAGACTTCAGCTTGTAGTAAAGGCAAAAGGAGGTTTTATTCCTTCGGAATAAGTCATGACAAAACTTTGAACTTTATATTTTCACATGGCAAAAGTGTATCAATAAATATTTAAAATTAGCAGAAATATTTCATTTTTACATACGGACAGTTCAATCGCCGCACGCGGTATATATAATTTTTTGAACGACGTCAGTTCTAGATTTTTTATATCTTTGGCTTGTTTAATAGTAAAGAGTTGTATACAACTACGGTAACAGTTGACGTGCGCATATTTTGTCCGTACAATGGGATATACTTAGATTAATAATTGGTCTAGTAATTTATTGGGAAACCGAGATTGTTTAGAATGATGAAAGATACTAGCTGTGCCCGCGGCTTCGCCCGCGTGTAAACCTCCTTTGGGAACATAATGTTTTTCGAGGACCAAAAGTGGATTCTATGCCGAAAATCAAGTCGATTGGTTGCTTAGTTAGGGCGTGAAGGAAGGACAAACAAACAAACACACTTTCACATTTATAATATTTATTTATTTATAATATTAGTATGAAGTATGATGAATGAAAGACAAACTATTTTAATACAGTTTTTATCACGTTTAGTTTAATTTAAACATCGAAAACCATTTTCCCCTCTAACTACTTATTTCATTAAATATTTTCTAATTTGTAAATGTTAAGTAAGAATGTTCAGAGATTTAAGGAAGTACTATTTCGCGTAAGTGTTGGAGCACATTTAACTAACTAAATCCAAATTTAATTTAATTTCAAATATTTATTAGGTAGGTTCATACCTACCTAACGTGCCTTTTATCATTAAAAGGTACGTATGATTTATTTGTAGATTGCGATTTATTTCAACTGATTCAGGTGTTCCCAAGTGTGACAGCGGTACTGTGTTTATTGTAAAGTAGCTAGCTATGTTTGTTTAGATATCCATACTAATATTATAAATGTGAAAGTCTGTCTGTCTATCTGTCCTTCTGTTACGCTATCACGGCCAAACCGCTGAACGGTTTTTTTGAAAGGTATGAATATAGTTGAAGACCCGGGGTCAAACATAGGCTACTTTTTGACGCAAGCGCAGCTGCGGGAAACAGCTAGTAGTTCATAAATAAGCAAGGTTGGCACCGTGTCGAGTCTGCCACAACACAATCCGCTAAACCACATGTAGGACAGATTTATAGCGTAGCGCCTGCTAGAATAAACATAGCAAATACGCACATCGTAGTGTTAGCTTGCAAATATTTGAATTGAACAAAAACAATATTTTAGGTGAATATATGTATAAACCACATTTTTACTGTCTGTTTAGTATGTGATACTAAACCATACAATGAGTGATGAGCTGACATAATTTTATATGGAGACAAAATTTTTTTGCTATATTTCAAAAAAATTTCATAAATTTCACGTCCCAACCCAAAAATCATCGAAATCGAGAGTGAAAAATTCCTTCTAATGTTATGTACTAAACCACACTGTAAAAATTTATTTAATATCAAGTGGGTTACATAGTCTATCGACCCTGTACACGCTAGTGGTCAAAAGCCACCTTGTTCTCATGAAAGTTTTGAGATTTTAATAATTTACATAACACAAAGTTCTATAATTTATTTTTTAAAGTGGGCCCAAAACACTAGTAGCCTATTAAAACCCAAAATTCGATTTAAACCACCTATGCTTTGAACACTGGGGTCGATAACAGGGTGAAGTGGGTTCGAAAAGGTCAAGGGTACTTGAAAGGGACATCTGAGGATTCTTGAAGAGTCTAATACTGAGATACCAGAGATAATAGGAAAGCCTATCGGCTGACCTAGCAATTTTCTTTCGGCTTTGTTATAAGCAAGACTAAGGTCTCAATATACATAAGTAGATGCTTATTGAATGAAAAAACTGAACGTTTCATTTCCCATTAGCTTTTTTAATTGTTTTCAGTTTGGGCCCAGCTGCCATCTGGTGGTCGTCAAAGGAACTACTAAAGAGGCCGAGAGGCCGTCGATTGACCATGAATCCCACTCGATATGAATTTTGTATTGGTTTTCAGTTTGTTTAGGGTATTGCAGGTGATTATCAGCTTGTCTGATAATAAAGAGAGAAGTTTCTACGCATTGCAGTATATACGTGGGGTGCACTATAAGTTTCCGGAATGAATATGAAAAAATACTATTAAAGGTACAAAATTAATTTATTGTTTTTCAAAATAATCTCCCTTGGCGTCTATGCACTTTTTCATTCGATGAAACCAGTTTTGAAAACTTTTGTGCCACTCCTCTGTGGTGACCTCTGAAATGTGTTTTTCATACTCCTCGACAGCCTCTTCTGGTGATGAAAATCGTTGACCGCGTAATTGGTTCTTAATTTTTGGGAACAGAAAAAAGTCACAAGGTGCCAGGTCGGGACTGTATGCAGGATGACTCATGAGTTCTACATTTTTCGCCTTCAAAAAGTCGTTTGTCTGTCTGGCCGTGTGAGAACTAGCATTGTCGTGGTGCAGGATGATACGGCGTTTACGGTTATTTTTACGGAGTTCGTCAATAATGGTTTTAGACCTGGCCATAGCACTACCACTGCATTGCTTAGAGTAACAGACGACATCAGAGCAGGAATGGAGAATACCGAGGTTACTGTTTTGGTTTTGATTGATTTCAGCAATGCTTTTAATATGGTAGATATTGATATACTTTTGGCCATCCTCTCTCGGTGCAATATCTCATCTTCAGTGATTGACTGGTTTACTAGCTATCTTCGTGGTCGCCGGCAGCAGGTTCGCAATGGGCAGGATACTTCTGGCTGGTGCGAGCTTGATGCTGGTGTTCCACAGGGCGGTATACTGTCCCCAATTTTATTCTCGATTTTTATAAATCTCTTGTCTTCAGTATTGACGTGCCCACATCATTACTACGCTGATGACTTGCAGCTTTATACACAAACCAATATAGATCATATCGACTCTGCTATTGACTTAATAAATAACAATTTACGTAGTATTCTGGAGTGGTCTTGCAGCTTTGGAATCTCGGTAAACGCTAAAAAGTGTCAGGCCATTGTTATAGGAAGTAGTGTTCAAATCAATAAATTAGACATTAAATCGATCCAACCCATTATCTATAGTGGAACTGAGATTTCGCTGTGTCATGTAGTCAAGGATCTGGGTCTCTACGTGGATCCTACACTGAGCTGGCAGTATCACATTACTGAGGTTAGTCGGAAGGTATTTGCCTCACTTCATTACCTACAACGTTTAAAGAATTTTTTGCCTATCAAAACGAAAACTATGCTGGTCCAGGCCCTTGTAATCCCGATAATTGATTATGCTGATGTGTGTTTTCTGGACATAACTGAAGAACAATTAAACAAATTAGACCGCCTTCTTAACAACTGCATCAGATTCATTTTCTGCCTTCGTAAATACGACCATGTCTCAAAATACCGTTCCCAGCTTAAATGGCTTTCAATCCGTCAACGCAGGAATCTCCACATTCTTTGTCAATTGTACAATATTTTAAATAATCCCTCTTCTCCAGGCTACCTTAAAAAAGACTTCCAACTGTTAAGTTCAACTCATGAAAGAGCCCTGCGTTCTTCAAATAAGTTAACTCTCGCCACTCCTTCTCACCGTACTGGGTTCTACTCCAACTCTTTCGCCGTTACGGCTGTCAGACTCTGGAACGCGCTTCCCGAATCTATTAGGAGTGCCTCTAGCCGCGATGGTTTCAAAGCTCTGGTATTCGGACATTTTCTCGCTCAGCAAAGCAACTGATTAAATGTAATTAACCATACTTGGTTTAATGACGTATATTGCATCTGTATTTTATGTAACATTATATTATATGAATTTACTATATGTTTATGTATATATATATATATATATATATATATTATTTGTATAGGTATATGTATTGTTTATGTATGTTTATTGTATTATAAAATATATGGTTGTGTAGGTTTATTCGTATAAGTATAGATTTTACAAGCCGTTCCCGTGGTATTTTCTGTACACCCACATTTAAGCTCTCTGCTATACCCAAAGGTTGACTGTTAGATAATGCTTTTAGCATTAAGTCCGCCTATTGTGCTTTACAAATTGTAATTTGTACAATGAAGGTTAAATAAATAAATAAATAAATAACATCCGGCAAACAAATGGTCGTGTACCAGTCACTATTCACTGTACGACGATTCTCTAAAGCAACAGTAGCCACGTGTCCAGTTTTATTAAAAAAAAAAGAAGCAATCATACGCTTAGATCAGTAGTTCCCAAACTTATTTTTCTCGTGGACCACTTTCAAAATTTTACTGGTTTCGGTGGACCCCCTGCTGCTACATTTCTACCACATTCTTAAAGTCGCCAAAAAATAAAAATTGTGTCACTTCTGAGTTCTGTCCCTATATTTCGATATGTAAAATAAAAACGAAAAATGGTACATTTTATATCACTTTATTTATTAAAAGAATAGAATTACAAGAAAAAAATATTAAGGTAATATAGGTTCAGGTCATAATTTTAATTAATGGGAAGGATGTATCTGATGGAGTGTCAGCAAACGATCAATGTTTGGCTTTATTTTTGTGAGCAATAACCGCAAATCCCCCCGCTCTGTGATGTTTAATTTGCTCCTTTTTTTTGTTAAGAGGTTTGTAACGGCACTAAAACTCCTTTCGACAAGATATGACGAGGGAAAAGCTATTAAAAATTTCCTTGCGATTTCCCACAGTCCAAGGATATTTTTCGGGTATTTCTGCTTGCAGCCAAAATGTTGGGTAGCCTTTTCTAAATTTCACCTTCAGCTCCTCATTAGTGCTTAGCTCGAGCAGCTCCTCTTGTAATACAACATTGGCCACTTCCGTTTCATCAAATGGATTTATTATCCATGGTGGTATATCCATCGTCAGTATATCTTCAAACCTGGTTTTGAAGTCATCATGCAGGGCACTTAAATGTTGACTGTAGGTATGGATATCCTCATCAATACATTCTACCTGCGACAAGTTTGGAAATTGAGAGAATTCGCGCCGACTAATGTTTTGCTTCATAAATTTCAATTTCCCAAGAAAAGCCGAAATTATCCCCTTTGTTTTTATTAAATTCAGGCTGTCCCCTTGTAACTGCAAGTTAATATCATTAAATTTTTTAAACAAATCTGTCAAATACGCAATGTCTGCTTTGAATTTGATCAAGTTTTCTTTTAAATCTGGATCTCTACTTTCTAAGAACTCTAATATGGAATCGAAAACAGAGTAAAATCTCGTTAAGCATGCACCTTTCGACAACCAGCGTACTTCAGTATGTAAGAGCAGTCGTTGGAAGTCTTCATCATTTTCGTCGCACAATTGAGCAAATAAACGTGTATTCAATGCATTGCTTCTGATTTTGTTGACAGCTTTTATTACAAAATGAAGAGATTGGTTCAACCTGTCACTTAAATGTTTTGCCACAAGATGTTGTCGGTGGATTACGCAATGAATAGCTGTAAGTCCTGGTATAATTCTTTTGAGATGACTTATAAACCCACGATATCGCCCGACCATTGCAGGAGCTCCGTCTGTTGCCACTGAAATAATGTTTGTAAATGGGATCGATTTTTCCGTAAAAAAATTACTCAGGACATTAAATATTGATTCGCCTTTAGTGTCAGTCTCCAAAGTTCTGGCAAATAGCAATTCTTCGTGAATTTCTTCCTCAACAATAAATCGGACATATGCCAATAGTAATGCTTCATTACTGGGTAACGTTGACTCGTCCAGTTGTATAGAAAAATGAGTTTTTTTGCAGATGATTGCACAAAAAGCTTTCGATATCAGAGCTCATTTCATCAATGCGTCTTTGTACAGTATTGTTACTTAATGGAATTCTTTTTAGTACGTCAAATGGAGATTTGTGCAAAACAGTTTTTAAAACCTCTTCAACAGCGGGTAAAATTAATTGTTCTCCGATAGTGTGCGGTTTTCCAGATTTTGCTATAAGTAATGAGATATTGTAAGATGCCCGCAAGCCATCATCGTTACTTTGAGATGTTGAAGCGAACATACTGTGCATGGTGGGTCTCTTTCCATATTTTTCTTTCAATGTTTGAAAATATTTTAAATCTTTACCTATTTTATCAGTATGACACCTTTTTAGATGATCTTCGAGCTTTGATGGTTTCATAGAGTCATTGCTCAAAACTTTGTTGCATAATAGGCACATGGGCAATTGTTTGTCTGCCTCTGATGGAACAAAACCATATTTCAAATAATCGACACTATATTGTCGACATTTTTTCTTTGCTGTAGCCATGTTTCGTGTCAGTTACCTTACCTGTAAAAAAAATGTTTTAGTAACCAAGTTTTTTTCTGAATATAGGTATCACACCGCAGCCTTTGTCAGCACGCGGAAATAGAATTACGGCTTGTAAAGGGACCAACTAATAAACCGCTGAGACAAATACAAACGTTTTCACAAAACGGTATCAATTTTAAAGTACATAATTTACCACTAATTTTTAATAGTATAAATAAAAATTAGTGTACTCAGTATCGAATACTGATCATATTTGTGTAGGAAAAAATAAACGTCGAAATCCCAAAATTGTCCATAAAAACGATAACTAACATTTTATTAAATCAATGAGTTCACGCGCTCCGTGTATTTGCGTATTTTTTGTCTGCGGCTTCATTGTTAAAACGTGACAAACAGGCATCGAAGTTCAAGCCCCGCCCTTTTCCCGTCGCCCGCGCACCGCTCGCTCTTTCCGAAAAGGAATAGTTTTGATAAAATAGTTACTTCAAAATCAATTTAACATGATTATGAAATTACTGTTTTATAAAATTAGTAGTTATTTGCAAGAAAAATTACAAAATTAATTGCTCTGCAATATTGCTTATTCGGCCTTTTTAGAGAGGCAGTGCTTCTCTCGTGAAAAAACAATTGAATAAAACGTGCTGTGTTTGTCTTCAAATCGAAAGAGGACAATTAAAATATCTGTAAGTTACTAAGTTACCTATCTATACAGGCCGTTGTGATCAACCGACTAGTACACGTAAACAAAATACTTAAGTACTATAACAAAAAAAGGTAGGTTACTTACTTTTCTCCGGCACTAGCAAACACAGATATAAATTTTCTCACAACTTTTTTCCAAATTCCGCCTTGTTTTCGAAATTCCGGAAACAAATGAATGCGTTTGGTTGCCTTTGGCATCAAGTATTTATAGTGTTGATCAAGTTCATGTCTGAACAAGCATTAAGCATTGTCGGGCGGATAGCGCTTTGCAAGTCTGTACACGAAATTGTACGTAATATCGAATACACAAGTTTGGACAAGTAACAGTCGCTTGCCTTATTAAAATATTATCTGCTTAGATAGGTACTTAAAACAATGTAGGTAGGCCCTTATAAAAACTATGCTTACATTTTTGCTCTTTACTATCAAAAGCAGATAAATTTTCGTGGACCCCCATTAACATCTTATGGACCCCCATTTTTTGTTCACGCCTACGTAGACCCCCAGCAAGTCTCCCGTGGACCCCTGGGGGTCCACCTGGACCACTTTGGGAATCACTGGCTTAGATGCACTTTTCACGCGCGCCACTTTGGTTGGTTTCGGCTCATCTTGAAAGACCCATACGCTCGATTGCTGCTTTGTTTTGGGATCGTAGCAATAAATCCATGTTTCGTCACCTGTTACTATGTCCCACACCAAATTTGACGCACCTTCGTTGAATCTGGTAAGCATGGCACTGCACCAAGTGACGCGGTCCGTTTTTTGAGCCTCGGTCAAGTTGTGTGGGATCCACCGCGAGCACAGCTTTCTCACACCCAAATGTTTGTGTAGGATTAATTGTATTTGACTCATGCCTATTTCTAAGGATGTGCGAATTTCATGGTAGGTCATATGCCTGTCTGTTTCAATCATACGGCGCACAGCATTGATGTTTTTGTTGGTCACAGCGGTGGACGGCCGACCATCGCGAGATTCGTCACTGAGATTGATACGACCACACTTGAATTCTGCAAACCAGCTATAAACAGTTGTCTTGCATGGTGCTTCATTGCCAAAAGCTGTTTCAAGCCGAGCGATGCTCTGTTGAGCTGTCAAATTACACTTAAAATCGTAGAAAATCATACTATGAAAATTTTCCCGAGTTAAATCCATGTTGATGCAGACACACAATTTTTAAAATGGCGCCACAAGGTAAAAACAAAAGACAGTCAGATGAAACAAACTGCATTCTACAGCCAAAGAGTTCTATTTTCAAATGTTGCAATAAATTTTTAAATATTGTTTATGTAAGTGGCCAGTTCCGGAAACTTACAGTGCGCCCTATGTATACAACCTCCGACAGAACCTCGTCGGGGCCGCTCTTCCCCAGGCATACCACCTCGAGCATAACACACACCATCGCTCTCGCTGTACTCCTCCAAACCTTATTTAGTTGGGACTCCCATCTACTCACATTTTCTATTCGAGGTGCAATAGTTTAGAAAAATATCGACTATAATGTCTGCCAAGTTTTCCTTGGATACTTTGCATCCCAGCTGGACCTCAACATCCGACCTCTCACTGCCAAAGACTGTGATTACGTGCTCAACTAGAGATGGGCAGCGGGAAGAAATTCAAGAGGGAAAAAATGAAATGCAAGGGGAAGAAAAGGGGTAAATAATAAATTCCCATTTACTCCAGGGAATATTTAAAAATTCCGGTAGTAAATGGTAAATTTTCCGGGAAGGCCATCTCTATGCTTAACCGACTCTACCATATCGGGATCGCAATTACATGGAGGATTTTCGCGGCATTTAAATCTAAATAAATATCGTGCGAAGCCTCCATGTCCCGTCAGTAATTGTGTCACAAAGTAATTAACTTCAATTTTCCGCAGTACCATAAAAGCCAGAGGCGGTTTTTGGTTAGCGAAACGAATCCTGAGTTCGCGCGTGGGACCTGCGGTACGTTCTGAGATACGATGTTGTTCTTTCACTCGATATGTATAAATCAAACAAATCTTCAAGTATAAAATACATTTTTTTAATCTATGAAGCTTTCGAGCTTTCACCCCTGAAGCTTAGCAGCACAGAACTAATCTTATCTTCCGCTCGGCTGGCCGCGATCCCGGAGCTTTTGTGGCTCCGAGAAGAGCTTTGAACGGTATAACTGGATTGGATTTATTTTGAGAAAAAATGGAATAAATAACATATCCGGTCAAAGACCGCAAATGTAGGTTTTTGCTAACGCGGCGCTTTACGTCAGCTGCGCCGCGTAATATAAACAATTATTTTGTGTTAATTAATTTAGTGACTTCTTTTTAACTTCTTATTCATAACTTTACTAACTAGCTTTTTAACTTTAACTTGTACACTTTATCTTTAACTTAACGGTAATAAACTTTAACTTATTTAACTGTGCGTTTAAGTGAACGGCCAGAACTACAAACTTCAAGAATCTCTCACAACGCAACTATCTCAAACTCTCATTGACGTACGCATCTTATACAGCTACAAGCTCCAACTTAATAGGCTACTTGACTGTGTTCACATTTGGATAATATTTATATACGGAACAACACATACATAATGTAACCGATTCGGAAAACATTAAAGCAGTAATAAGCCTTTAAAGTTTTCTAATGAAGAGGAATGGGAGCGTGGTCGGGACGCCATGCTATCCCTTTTGTACACACGAAAACAAGCATTGATGTCATTGCAAAATTAAGTAAAGTAAAAGTCGAAAGCAAAATAATTGGCTGCCCGGCCGCTGCGACGACTACAACATTATAAAGTTAAGTATTTTCTTCGGTTTTAAAGAGGTTTTAATTACTTTTATTTCTATGACTAACTTACTATGATACTCTTAACCTAACCTATGAAGTAACACATACATTGACGCGTGTGCGTACTCGACCGAATCGTAGTAGTTGTAGTAGGTATCGAGATCGCCGCTGTTGTGGTTTGTTGGTTTGGGTGTGGTAGCGCCTCAGAGAAAGCGCCCTAGAGAGTAAACGAATGCCAATTTTGATGCAGTTATAGGCTTACTAAATTGAGATAACATTGAGCTAAAAATTATTTAGGTATTACTTTTCGGAAGTTGTTTCGAATGTTACAATCAAGCAAATCATTTAGAAAGCTTTCGCAAGCCGTGCAATAGTTTGCATTAAGTGACTGGTGGCGGAAAATAATTTGGTAAGTGCTTGTAACTTAGTTAAAATGTATGAAGATCACAGCCAGCATTTAAAATGTTAGTATGGATAATAAAAAACAAATAGGTATTTTAGT
Source organism: Euzophera pinguis (assembly GCA_947363495.1). NCBI lineage: Eukaryota > Metazoa > Arthropoda > Insecta > Lepidoptera > Pyralidae > Euzophera > Euzophera pinguis. The sequence goes on along the minus strand of OX376176.1, from coordinate 373,196 downwards.
ATGACACAACAGCTTGGCTGCACTCCTGGCCTTCCTTGCCAAGCGGAGCTGCCAAAAGGGAGAGGGGAGGGAGGTTGTAATGCAACTTGGTTGCGATATGCATGTGCAAATTTAAGCTGATGAGTGCTATTTTTGAAACACGCTAAATTGGCGAGTCAAATATTTTTTGTTCGTGTCGAATGATATCGAACGATTTTCGACATACGAGGCATACATTTCAAAAAAATGGGCTCTTGAGCCGATTTACTCTTATGTTAATTCAATTTTGAACTGGCTTTCAAAATCCAAAAAAAAAGGATTCTTGCTTGTGAAAATCATTGTACTTACCGTTCTCTACTGTTACGTTACCGAATCTCGTTTGTTTTCGAATAGTTTTCATTCGAAATAACAGGTGAGTTACTGAACTTTTCTAATTGTCTCATCGATTGTCATCATCATCCTAGCGTGTATTCCTAGTTGCGTCGTCAGCTTACGCTTCGAAACCTAAGGTATGCTATAAGTCATGGTTCTGGATTTGGTGGAACTGGTTCTTACAATAAAGCGACTGCCGTCTGACCTCAGTAACCCTTTTTACGGGGAAATTAGACCAATAGGAACATGACCCGAGGTGTGTTAGTGGCCAACACTGTCTGAATTTTTCAGGCAGCCCCAAGGCATCTGACAAAGTCTAACGACTGCTATCTATTAATAACAACCGGGACCAACGGCTTAACGTGCCTTCCAAAGCACGGAGGAGCTCATTATAGAAAATGCCATTAAATGGCGATCAATCCCGCAGTAGTCGCGTCACGTCGGCGCTTGACACGCGCATTCGCTACTGAATTGTCTCACCGATTGTACATACTCAAAAAAATTTGTCCTCGCGATTACGATTTGATTTTGGTAAATCGTTGACGATTTGCAGTTATCGCAATCAGCTCCATCATTGTTTTAAGTAACTGCGACTCGATCAAAAACCCGTCAGTGTAAAAAAAAATAATTCGATATCTACCAAAAAAAACCTATTTTTGAAAGTATGACTCACGTGAAACCGATAACTATATCGAATGATTTTCATTCTATATAATCGATAAGTCTAACAATTTTCATTCGACTCGCCGTGTTAGTCATATTTTTCAAAATTATCACTCGAATTTCACATCAATCCCCCGAATGACGCCCGTCATACAAAGGAAAACAAATTTTCCGATATTGTCGAATCAAATATCATAATTTGTAAGAATTCTCTACGGATTTCCACCTACGATTTGATAATGTAAAGCAGTGATTCCCAAAGTGGTCCAGGTGGACCCCCAGGGGTCCACGGGAGACTTGCTGGGGGTCTACGTAGGCGTGAACAAAAAATGGGGGTCCATAAGATGTTAATGGGGGTCCACGAAAATTTATCTGCTTTTGATAGTAAAGAGCAAAAATGTAAGCATAGTTTTTATAAGGGCCTACCTACATTGTTTTAAGTACCTATCTAAGCAGATAATATTTTAATAAGGCAAGCGACTGTTACTTGTCCAAACTTGTGTATTCGATATTACGTACAATTTCGTGTACAGACTTGCAAAGCGCTATCCGCCCGACAATGCTTAATGCTTGTTCAGACATGAACTTGATCAACACTATAAATACTTGATGCCAAAGGCAACCAAACGCATTCATTTGTTTCCGGAATTTCGAAAACAAGGCGGAATTTGGAAAAAAGTTGTGAGAAAATTTATATCTGTGTTTGCTAGTGCCGGAGAAAAGTAAGTAACCTACCTTTTTTTGTTATAGTAGGTACTTAAGTATTTTGTTTACGTGTACTAGTCGGTTGATCACAACGGCCTGTATAGATAGGTAACTTAGTAACTTACAGATATTTTAATTGTCCTCTTTCGATTTGAAGACAAACACAGCACGTTTTATTCAATTGTTTTTTCACGAGAGAAGCACTGCCTCTCTAAAAAGGCCGAATAAGCAATATTGCAGAGCAATTAATTTTGTAATTTTTCTTGCAAATAACTACTAATTTTATAAAACAGTAATTTCATAATCATGTTAAATTGATTTTGAAGTAACTATTTTATCAAAACTATTCCTTTTCGGAAAGAGCGAGCGGTGCGCGGGCGACGGGAAAAGGGCGGGGCTTGAACTTCGATGCCTGTTTGTCACGTTTTAACAATGAAGCCGCAGACAAAAAATACGCAAATACACGGAGCGCGTGAACTCATTGATTTAATAAAATGTTAGTTATCGTTTTTATGGACAATTTTGGGATTTCGACGTTTATTTTTTCCTACACAAATATGATCAGTATTCGATACTGAGTACACTAATTTTTATTTATACTATTAAAAATTAGTGGTAAATTATGTACTTTAAAATTGATACCGTTTTGTGAAAACGTTTGTATTTGTCTCAGCGGTTTATTAGTTGGTCCCTTTACAAGCCGTAATTCTATTTCCGCGTGCTGACAAAGGCTGCGGTGTGATACCTATATTCAGAAAAAAACTTGGTTACTAAAACATTTTTTTTACAGGTAAGGTAACTGACACGAAACATGGCTACAGCAAAGAAAAAATGTCGACAATATAGTGTCGATTATTTGAAATATGGTTTTGTTCCATCAGAGGCAGACAAACAATTGCCCATGTGCCTATTATGCAACAAAGTTTTGAGCAATGACTCTATGAAACCATCAAAGCTCGTCATCATCTAAAAAGGTGTCATACTGATAAAATAGGTAAAGATTTAAAATATTTTCAAACATTGAAAGAAAAATATGGAAAGAGACCCACCATACACAGTATGTTCGCTTCAACATCTCAAAGTAACGATGATGGCTTGCGGGCATCTTACAATATCTCATTACTTATAGCAAAATCTGGAAAACCGCACACTATCGGAGAACAATTAATTTTACCCGCTGTTGAAGAGGTTTTAAAAACTGTTTTGCACAAATCTCCATTTGACGTACTAAAAAGAATTCCATTAAGTAACAATACTGTACAAAGACGCATTGATGAAATGAGCTCTGATATCGAAAGCTTTTTGTGCAATCATCTGCAAAAAACTCATTTTTCTATACAACTGGACGAGTCAACGTTACCCAGTAATGAAGCATTACTATTGGCATATGTCCGATTTATTGTTGAGGAAGAAATTCACGAAGAATTGCTATTTGCCAGAACTTTGGAGACTGACACTAAAGGCGAATCAATATTTAATGTCCTGAGTAATTTTTTTACGGAAAAATCGATCCCATTTACAAACATTATTTCAGTGGCAACAGACGGAGCTCCTGCAATGGTCGGGCGATATCGTGGGTTTATAAGTCATCTCAAAAGAATTATACCAGGACTTACAGCTATTCATTGCGTAATCCACCGACAACATCTTGTGGCAAAACATTTAAGTGACAGGTTGAACCAATCTCTTCATTTTGTAATAAAAGCTGTCAACAAAATCAGAAGCAATGCATTGAATACACGTTTATTTGCTCAATTGTGCGACGAAAATGATGAAGACTTCCAACGACTGCTCTTACATACTGAAGTACGCTGGTTGTCGAAAGGTGCATGCTTAACGAGATTTTACTCTGTTTTCGATTCCATATTAGAGTTCTTAGAAAGTAGAGATCCAGATTTAAAAGAAAACTTGATCAAATTCAAAGCAGACATTGCGTATTTGACAGATTTGTTTAAAAAATTTAATGATATTAACTTGCAGTTACAAGGGGACAGCCTGAATTTAATAAAAACAAAGGGGATAATTTCGGCTTTTCTTGGGAAATTGAAATTTATGAAGCAAAACATTAGTCGGCGCGAATTCTCTCAATTTCCAAACTTGTCGCAGGTAGAATGTATTGATGAGGATATCCATACCTACAGTCAACATTTAAGTGCCCTGCATGATGACTTCAAAACCAGGTTTGAAGATATACTGACGATGGATATACCACCATGGATAATAAATCCATTTGATGAAACGGAAGTGGCCAATGTTGTATTACAAGAGGAGCTGCTCGAGCTAAGCACTAATGAGGAGCTGAAGGTGAAATTTAGAAAAGGCTACCCAACATTTTGGCTGCAAGCAGAAATACCCGAAAAATATCCTGGACTGTGGGAAATCGCAAGGAAATTTTTAATAGCTTTTCCCTCGTCATATCTTGTCGAAAGGAGTTTTAGTGCCGTTACAAACCTCTTAACAAAAAAAAGGAGCAAATTAAACATCACAGAGCGGGGGGATTTGCGGTTATTGCTCACAAAAATAAAGCCAAACATTGATCGTTTGCTGACACTCCATCAGATACATCCTTCCCATTAATTAAAATTATGACCTGAACCTATATTACCTTAATATTTTTTTCTTGTAATTCTATTCTTTTAATAAATAAAGTGATATAAAATGTACCATTTTTCGTTTTTATTTTACATATCGAAATATAGGGACAGAACTCAGAAGTGACACAATTTTTATTTTTTGGCGACTTTAAGAATGTGGTAGAAATGTAGCAGCAGGGGGTCCACCGAAACCAGTAAAATTTTGAAAGTGGTCCACGAGAAAAATAAGTTTGGGAACTACTGATGTAAAGTGTGAAATTTATTTATTTATTCCACCGAGAAATGTATTATTGGCGTCTGTACGTGATATTTATAGGTACCTATGTAACCAAAAAGGATTTTTGAAAGGTGACACAAGATCGAGAGTAGATTTTAACTTTTTTCATGCACTTATGCAGCCCAAATAATCTGACAGTGTTGGCCACTAACTCTCTTTGGGTCATAGTCATGGTCCTAAGGATCTATCGGTCGTTTTAAAAGTCTTACGGAGGTCGGACTGAAGTTACAGAGATGAAAATTCTTAAGGGTCCGCATTGAGCACAAGATGGCGTCCATATGCTGCGGCGGCCACTTACCATCAGATATGCCGTTATACCTTTGTTATCCTTATAATCCATACTAATATTATAAATGCGAAAGCCTATCTGTCTGTTACACTTTCACGGCCAAACCGCTGAACGGATTTTGATGAAATTTGGTATGAATATAGTTGAAGGCCCGGGGTTAAACATAGGCTACTTTTTGACGCAGGCGGAGCTGCGGGAAGAGCTAGTTGTGTAATAAAACCGATGAATGGATTGCTTGAGAGAGGATATAAGTATGGTAGGAGTTGATAAAACCATGTCAGGAAATCTAGAACTTTCTAAGGAAAAGACTTATTGAGTCGACCACAGATACTGTGGGAAATGGAAAATATGCATCAACCCATGACTACACATAGAAACTAATTCTGTTAAACTAGTCGATTAATTGACAATCGTTAGTAAATGAATAGGCGAAACGGACGCTGAATGTAATCGATAACGAGCCTAATCGGATAGCATTCACTCGATACTCGATATTCATTCGTTTATGATGGTCATCACAATAGCATTAGTTACTAGTATGGGGAATACATTATTATTGAGGAGCTCAATAGCCGAGCGCGACGCGCGTATCCGTAGCGAATGCGCGTGTCAAGCGACGGCGTGACGCGACCACTATGGGATTGGTCGCCATTTAATGGTATTTTCTATATTGAGCTCCTCCGTGCTTCGGAAGGCACGTTAACCCGTTGGTTCCGGTTGTTATCGATAGATGGCAGTCGACAGGCTGTTTCAGATGCCTTTAGGCAGTCTGTAAATCTCTGACAGTGTTGTCCACTAACACAACTCGGGTCATGTTCCTGTTGGTTTGGTTTTTCTCTGAAAAGGGTTAGGGAGGTCAGACGGCAGCCGCTCCATTGTAATAACAAATGCCGCCAAATCTAGAACCATGACTAACAGCGTACCCTAGCCTCCAAAGCGTAAGCTGACGACGCAACTACAACACGCTTAGGTGAGAGAGATCGGGAATACATAAAGTTGTTTAGGAGATAGGTTTTACATTAAACAACCCTTTGAATAACACTCATATTGACGCATGTGCGTACGCGGCCGAATCTTAGTCGTAATAGATATCGCGCTCGCCGCTGTTGTATGGACTGCGCTAGTGGTAATACTTACAGGGCGGGGCGAATGAGCCGAGGGGTGTGGGATGGGGGGCGGGGCGCGGCGCAGGCGGGCCAGGGCGCTCAGCAGCCCGTCCGTTGTCACTCAGCGTGCCCCCACATCTGTCAAAAAACATAGAAATTAAATAAAAACAATTAGCAGTCTTGGACAAGATCTTATCCGTGATACTTAACGTCCTACGCACCCTGTTGCTCAGCTTGTGCAACTGAGTTGAGCAATCAGTTGGTCAGTGGAGAAAAAGGGTGCCAGCTAGCTCTCGGTAACGCAGAGACTAGCTGACCTGATGAAGAAAAATTATACAGGCTTTAACAAAAGCGATTCAAACTTCCATAAGGTTGCCTGGGAGATATTGCTTATTCAGTCCAAACTCGTAAACACCTGCCCTCTGATAATATGGATCATATATCTCCATTTCATTTCTGTCGTGGAGGCCTATTTTTGAAAAGCAAATCCGTTGAGTTTTGTTGTTCTTTGGTAATAAATTTAATCTGTTCTATCTATTCTTATAAAAATCGTTCGACTCGCCGATTATGTCGTTCGATGTCGAATGAAAATCATTTCGACTCGCCAGTTTTGCGTGAGTACTTTTCATAAACAGCGAGCGATTTCTGATGAGTAGGTAAGCATAAAATAGGTAATGATAGTACCGAAAGGCGGTTCCAAAAAAACTGACTGACAGAGTCGTTTGACCATGTAACCCACTCAATATGAATATTCTTTCATATAATACATATTCAAATTTGAATATGATACCTTGTTTGACTCTAAGGACGGAAGGTGGTGAAAATGTTATCTTTCCAGCATTGTACGCCCTTTTAACCATGGATATCATTCGGCTAAAGCCACAAGGGTGGAAAATGGATAGGAAACGATAGGCTCAGCGGGGCGGAACAACTTTATTTGCACATGAGTAGATACCCATCCCCTGACCGTTTACTGTCTGATTACCAGCGTCTCTGAATACAGTAACTATGCCTATTCAATAAACAATAGGCTAGTTTCCAGGGTCAAAAGACTAACATTAAAATTAGTCCGTCTTTTAGGGTATCAAAATGTATTGCTGACGTATTTTTCTTTTGTCAATTGAGCGATAAATTATAAAGATATAACGCATCAAAGTTTAGGAGTGGGGGCTCGTGACGTCACATATTGTGAAAAAGTGTAGCACACTGTGACGTTACACGGAACTTAAACGCGCCATATCTTTACCATTCTTTGTTAAATTTTTAAAAGAAAAAATACGCCTCCAATATTTTTTGATTATCTAACTGACGGACTAATGATATGTTTTAAGGAAACTAGCCTATACTTAACAAAACTTAATACACAAACAGCATATGTAGTAAATAAATCCTGGTGGAAACTACCCACCAACTTGTAAAATTGTCAGAAACCTTATCGGGAATTTTTTTAAATGTATCTTTGGAAGGGCATCGGCACGCCTAGTAGAAGAACTACTGATGATGCAACAGGAAAAGCGCTAGGATGAAGATATAGATTAGTATGTAAAAAGGTTTTTATATTATTGAACAATACAGTGGCTCCTGTTGTACATTGAGAGCTCATTATGACACGTAGATTGATAGATAGATCTTTATACACTTTATTGTAGCAATCAAAAATATAAAATTAAAAGAAATACATTTAGAAAATTGAGTACAAAGGCGGGCACGTACCGCACATTGAGGAATAAAAAAAACTTTTTTTTAAATACAGTTTTTATTAAAAAAGACTTTTTGTGGAACAGACATGAAGGGTTTCCAACAGCGGTGGTTACAGTTGACCTTGGATAGAGATGTTTGGAGGAAGACGTGGGAGACCTCTTTGTCCAACAGTGGGACAACATACGACCCTCTTTAGATGGGCTTTAAACTTATTCATTTACTAAATGTAGGGGAATCACAACAGACACAAATCAAATCCAACTTTAACTACCTAGAGGTACTTGTTTGCCTACATTTTGTTTCATAAAACAACTGATTCGGAATTATTTACCGACTTCAGTAAAATGAAAGATGAGTAATGGGCTAGTAAAATTGGCATAAACTACCTGTTATTACATTTTAAAAATATGACCGCTACATTTTACCTTTTGAAGTGTGCAAAAACTAATTAATCACTCATTTCTCATCCATAATTATTAGAAACTGTGTATTTCCCCAGTTGAAACACAAGACAATGACCAATTACCTATATTTAATGATCTGATTGTCTTATGCACAATTATTGAATAGGGATGTGCTTAGCAGGTAGAGAAACGGTTATTTTCGAATAGCCGCTTGTAAAACCGTTATTTTCGGATAATCGATTTTGAGTCTGGTTGGTGCTTACAATCGCTGTGACTTACACAATATCCATGGAGGTGATGGTTAGGTTTTTCCGTGGTTGCGTTGGTTTCATTAAGTCTGAGCAAGCGAGTCAGATCTAGGCCAAATTATAAAATGTATTTTTTAAGTATACGTATATAAAATAATGTTTAATTCACGAATAAAAATCTAGGATATAAAACAAAGCATTTGTCTTGTTTATATACAATATTATAAATATAATTAATGAAGACAAATAAGCATAAAAATGAAGTTAAGTGTATACTTCAATTAAGACTATATTAAATCTGTATTAATTAGACTGATACTTTTTGTGTGTATTAATTAATAAAATAAATAATTCCCATACTCATATTTTAATTGCAATATTTTTAACCGCTAATAACGATGATATTCCGCTTATAATGGTTTAACATTCGTTATTTGTGTACATAAATACAAGTCACAAACGCCTTAACAACTAGTCCACAAGTTAAACCAGTACAAAATATTGTATTAATATTCTACAAAATGACATCACCAATAATTTTAAACTTTCTAATATTATCTTTAACAATCGCCGATGCTTCAAAACTAATGAAGGAACCGCCAAAAGCTATAAGTACTATTGAAAATAATCAAGACAATACTGATACTAATACACTAATGGAAAAAGAAAATCAAAATCTTAAAACGAATATCGAAAATAAAATGATAGAAATCAATCCAGAAGGTAAAGAAAAAGATAATTCTATCAATCTAGAGATTCCAGAAAAGAAAAATGGTGATAAAAAAGGAATGGAAGAATCAAAAAGTACAAAACTTAAAAGCAAATTAGTGATCCATATAGACGATAGTACAGAGAGTCTTACTGACAAGGAAGATAATTCTGATAAAGTTGTTAAATCGAAAGCTACTAAGCTGGTTCCAGAACTCCGTATGATGACACCCAGTACTTTTGATGGTGGCGTATGTCCAACAGGACAGGTCAGGATAGAGCATAGTGATAAATGTATAGATGTTGATGACGATTGATAAGTTGAAATTGTTAATTGCGATTTTTTCCATTGATTATTTTATGTGAATAGTAATTAAAAATAAATAATCTAACTTAATAAAACTAAACAATATCTAAAACAAAAAGAAAACTTAAAAACTAAATTTAATCTAAAGTGGATTGTTATTGTTATGTTTAAGACATTTTCTTATAGTTTCGTGCACAAAGTATACATAATTAATGGAATCCGATGTACTGACACAAGAATAATAAATTGTCTTTATTATGTTACTTATTATTAATCAAATTTGTGAATAATTATTTAATTAATACATACATGCCTTTAAAACATGGTTATTTCCAATTTTAACGCGAATCGAATGAAAACATATTTAATTTCAGCCCTTGACGAATTGGCATAAATGAAAAACCTCTGCAAACTAAATACAGACTCATATTTATTTCACTTCACAGACTCAATTTCGTGATTTTTAAAAAGAATTTGAGTTTATTATTTCACCTAGTGTCATAATGATATTAAAATTCTTAATTCTTGTTTTTGCATTATCCACGTCTGCTTTTAGCTTCGTACTAAAAAATGAAGAATATCCAACTTATATACAATCAAGAACATACCCTCGAGATCGTCAGGACATGAAAAGTAAGATGAACCCAACACAAAATTATAACAATTCGAAATCTATATTTCGAGGAATCTTATTATTTTTAAGGAAGGAACTAGACATTTATTGTACAGTCAAATAATGCCTGCTCTACATCGAGAAATAATTGAAAATCCGACATAATGCTATCGGCATTGATATATTAGTCTTTAATTTAAACTAATTTCATTAGATGTTTGAGCTTAAAACTAATTTTTACGAGGAAGAACTCAAATATAATAACATTATTTAATTTCTTCGAGCTGTGACGTCAGACGCCAATGTTAACATTTTATTTATTTTCTCTGTGAATATTTGCTTGAAAATTCTAATAATATTTTATTAAAGGAAAATTTAAAATTGGTATTATGATATACACAAAAAATAGCGTGTTGTCCGTTATTATGTCACATTATTATCTTGGAAAATATTTGTGTGGAAACAAAAAGAAACATTGTATTTTAGTTAAATTTTAGACCATGCGAGTAAAAGTTTGTTTATTTATTGTGCCCAACTTAAGTTCCTCTTTTGTGCAGCTCACGGGGCACATTAGAAGATACTGATCAGTTTTGCTCACTTATAAGTAATTATAATTTTTACTTTTTTTCAGCTAGCTTAAATTTATATTCCTACAGGCAATGTCCTGAATATCAGACGAATATAAATGGCATATGCGTTGAAATGAAGAGACATACGATATTAAGAAACCCAGATGTATTCACTGACGACGGCGCTTGCCCTACTGGACAAATTAGAGTAAATGGTATTTGTGTCGATATAGATCCTGATGACAAAAGAAAATTAAAACAATATCTGTCAGATATTAAGGACACACTGCGTTCGTATTACCGTCAAACTTTCTTTTAGAAGATACTGATCAGTTTTGCTCACTTATAAGTAATTATAATTTTTACTTTTTTTCAGCTAGCTTAAATTTATATTCCTACAAGCGATGTCCTGAATATCAGACGAATATAAATGGCATATGCGTTGAAATGAAGAGACATACGATATTAAGAAACCCAGATGTATTCACTGACGACGGCGCTTGCCCTACTGGACAAATTAGAGTAAATGGTATTTGTGTCGATATAGATCCTGATGACAAAAGAAAATTAACACAATAGCTGTCAGATATTAAGGACACACTGCGTTCGTACCTATTACCGTCAAACTTTCTTGACAGGTGATTTTCAGTAGCCGCCATATTCGCGGATGTTTTTTTTTCTACTTTCGATATACTTTTATTCTAAAAACACAAGACTCTTGTGCCTCTACCATTTGCTACTTAAATAAAAATACTTTTAAATGATCCAATGGTGTAGCTATTTTATTTGTATGTCAAACCAATAAAGAAAAATCAGTTCCGAATTTTATTTCCTAGAACTCTATCTCCTTTTTAAAGCTTCGGCATAATTATCTACAATCATTTTAAATGATTCACTAGCTGACCCGGCAAACTTCGTACCGCCTCCGATTATATTCACCTTTTAAACCTTCCCTGGACTTACACAAATAATTCAAAACCAAAAATAGCCAAATCGGTCCAGCCGTTCTCGAATTTTAGCAGGACTAACGAACAGCAATAGATTTATATATATATAGATTATAAAAAATTAACTACTTCCACAACCACTTCACGTTCTATGATTAACCCAAAAGTTGACTGTTAGATAATGATTTTAGTATTAATTTCGCCTATTTTATTATACAATATCCTTATAATTGTATAGCACAATAGGATACTGATGAAAATGTTCACAAACGCTTGAATATTTTTCTGGTGGTAGGAATAAGATTCCATAATATCCGAAAACAAAATCAGATTTGTAGGGTCAGCTAATTAATTTAAAAAAAAATACCCCTAAAATATCGATATTGAATGCACGCCATGCCTGTCCCACATCGGTACTTATATCTAAATTATAAAAAAAAAACAACAACTGCCATTTTACCGTTTTGATACTTTGACTTTGACACTGACATTTACTTTTTCTTTTAAATATGATTTTTATTGAGTACTAGCTGTTTCCCGCAGCTCCGCCTGCGTCTCGTAGCCTATGTTTGATCCCGGGTCTTCAACTATATTCATACTAAATTTCATCAAAATCCGTTCAGCGGTTTGGCCGTGAAAACGTAACAGACAGACAGACTTTCGCATTTATAATATTAGTATGGAATATGAAAAGTATGGATTTTATTTCAAGTAAATTGTCATTCTTATGTAAGACATTGGATTAGAATTTGGAAATTTTTCATTGTGTTGTGGGGTTTTTTGGTTTCGTGCACAAAATAAAATTGAGTTAATCAATGGAGTCCGATGTACTGAAACAAAAATAATAAAGTATTTTAGTTTTTTTATACTGGGTACTTACTGTGGTTTTATTAATCAAACAAATTTGTGTATAATTACTTAACTAAATCATACGTGCCTTTAAAACACGTTTTTTTTTTCAATTTTAACGCGAATCAAATGAATACAAATCTCATTTCAGTCCTTGACTAATTGGCATAAATTAAAACCCTCTGCAAACGAAATAAAAACTCATTAATATTATTTTTCACTTCACTGACGTAATTTCCTAATCTTTGGAACGAATTTTGAATTTATTATTAACCTAGTATCATAATGATATTTAAATTCCTAATCTTAGTTTTAGCATTATCCAAGTCTGCTTTTAGCTTCGTATTAAATAATGAAGAATATTCAACTTTTAAAAAATCAAGAACATAACCCTCAAGATAGTCAGCACGTGAAAAGTAAGAAGAACCTAAAGCAAACTACTCACACCTAATTTTGGCTCCAATTCCAAATGTACATATTGCGAAATTTAATTAGTTTTGAGAAAGTCTGCATTTTGAGAAGTTCTGCATTGCGCAATAGTTGAAAATCCGACAAAACGCTATCAGAATTGATCACTTCTGATAGTGTTTTGCGTTTATGAGTAGGTAAGCATAAAATAGGTAATGATAGTACCGAAAGGCGGTTCCAAAAAAACTGACTGACAGAGTCGTTTGACCATGTAACCCACTCAATATGAATATTCTTTTATATAATACATATTCAAATTTGAATATGATACCTTGTTTGACTCTAAGGACGGCAGGTGGTGAAAATGTTATCTTTCCAGCATTGTACGCCCTTTTAACCATGGATATCATTCGGCTAAAGCCACAAGGGTGGAAAATGGATAGAAAACGATAGGCTCAGCGGGGCGGAACAACTTTATTTGCACATGAGTAGATACCCATCCCCTGACCGTTTACTGTCTGATTACCAGCGTCTCTGAATACAGTAACTATGCCTGTTCAATAAACAATAGGCTAGTTTCCAGGGTCAAAAGACTAACATTAAAATAAGTCTGTCTTTTAGGGAATCAAAATGTATTGCTGACGTATTTTTCTTTTGTCAATTAAGCGATAAATTATAAAAATATAACGCATCAAAGTTTAGGAGTGGGGGCTCGTGACGTCACATATTGTGAAAAAGTGTAGCACAATGTGACGTTACACGGAACTTAAACGCGCCATATCTTTACCATTCTTTGTTTAATTTTCAAAAGAAAAAATACGTATCCAATATTTTTTGATTATCTAACTGACGGACTAATTATATTTTTTTAGGAAACTAGCCTATACTTAACAAAACTTAATACACAAACAGCATATGTAATATATAGATACATTCTGGTGGTTAAACTACCAACCAACTTGTACTTATAGTCCTAACACCTGCACTTGCTACGACTGATAGCACCTGCGTTGAGGCCATAAAACTGTCAGAAAACTTATCGGGAAATTTTTTAAATGTATCGTTCGAAGAGCAATGGCACGCCTAGTAGAAGAACTACTGATGATGCAACCGGAAAAGCGCTAGGATGAAGATATAGATTAGTATGTAAAAAGGTTTTTTTATTATGGAACACTACAGTGGCTCCTGTTGTACATTGAGAGCTCATTAAGACACGTAGATTGATAGATATTTATTGTACCAATCGCAAAATTAAAATTAAAAGAAATACATTTAGAAAATTGAGTACAAAGGCGGACACGTATCGCCCATTGAAAAAGAAAATTTTTTTTTTTTTTAAATAAAGTTTTTATTAAAAAAGACTTTTTGTGGAACAGACATGAAGGGTTTCCAACAGCGGTGGTCACAGTTGGCCTTGGATAGAGATGTTTGAAGGAATACGTGGGAGACCTCTTTGTCCAACAGTGGGACAACATACGACCCTCTTTAGATGGGCTGTAAACTTATTCATTTACTAAGTGTAGGGGAATCACAACAGACACAAATCAAATCCAACTTTAACTACCTAGAAGTACTTTTTTTTTATTTATTTATTTACTTAAAACATAAAGCGCATGTTACAGTTTTGTATCTATATAAGATGCCATCACAATTGTTTTCGAGATTTTACGTGCATCGGATGTTGCCAATTTAAACATTTAACAAGTTAATATACATTATATATAAGTACAAAGAATAGTAGGTACATATATTTCATAAGTACAAAATTAAAGCATCCATCAAACCATCACTAATGTGAGACCATTTACAGACATCGCCATTTACAGACTTGTGTAGCTACTTTTTGTTTCATAAAATAACTAATTCGGAATTATTTACCGACTTCAGTAAAATGAAAGATGAGTAATTGGCTAGTAAAATTGGCATAAACAGGTAGTATTATTACATTTTAAAAATATGACCGCTAAATTTTTCCATTTGAAGTGTGCAAAAACTAATAATCACTCATTTATCATCCATAATTATTAGAAACTGTGTATTTCCCCAGTTGAAACACAAGACAATGACCAATTACCTATATATAATGATCTGATTGTCTTATGCACAATTATTGCATAGGAATGTGCTTAGCAGGTAGAGAAACGGTTATTTTCGAATACCCGCTTGTAAAACCGTTATTTTCGTTTAATCGATTTTGAGTCTGGTTGGTGCTCTACATCGCAGCTGTGACTTACTTAATATCTATGGAGGTAATTGTAAGGTTTTTCCGCGGTTGCGTTGGTTTCATTTAGTCTGAGCAAGCGAGTCAGATCTAGGCCAAATTATAAAATGTATTTTTTAAGTATACGTATATAAAATAATTTTTAAATCACGAATAAAAATCTAGGATATAAAACAAAGCATTTTTCTTATTTTTTATACAATATTATAAATATAAAATAATGAAGACAAATAAGCATAAAAAATAAAGTTAAGTGTATACTACAATAAGACTATATTACATCTGCATTAAGTAGATTGATTCTTGTTTTGTGTATTAATTAATAAAATATATAAATCTCATACTCAGATCACATTTTAATTGCAATATTTTTAACCGCTAATAACGATAATATTTCGATTTCTTATGTTTTCGCGATTGTTATTCATTAAATTAAACTATTTTAATACGGTTTTATCGCGTTTATTACTTATTTATTTACACCTGACGTTTCAAACACTTTACAGCGTTCATGGTCGCAGGCAGATGTAAATAAATAAGTAATAAACGCGATAAAACCGTATTAAAATAGTTTAATTTAATGGATAATATTTCGCCTAAAATGGTTTAACATTCCTTATTTGTGTACATATATGTATACAAGTCACAAACGCCTTAACAACTAGTCCACAAGTTAATCCAGTACAAAAAATTGTATTAATATTCTACAAAATGACAACACCAATAATTTTAAACTTTCTAATAATATCTTTTACAATCGCCGATGCTTCAAAACTAATGAAGGAACCGCCAAAAGCTATAAGTGCTACTGAAAATAATCAAGACAACACTGATAATAATACACTAATGGAAAAAAAAAAAATCTTAAAACGAACATCGAAATAAAATGACAAAAATCAATCCAGACGGTAAAGAAAAAGATAATTCTATCAATCTAGAGACTCCAGAAAAGAAAAATGGCGATAAAAAAGGAATGGAAGAATCAAAAAGTACAAAACTTAAAAGCAAATTGGTGACCCTTACAGACGATAGAACAGAGAGTCTTACTGACAAGGAAGATAATTCTGATAAAGTTGTTAAATCGAAAGCTACTAAGCTGGTTCCAGAGCTCCGTATGAAGACACCCAGTGCTTTTGATGGTGGCTTATGTTCAACAGGACAGGTCAGGATAGAGCATAGTGATAAATGTATAGATGTTGATGAAGATTGATGTGTTGAAATTGTTAATTGCGTTTTTTCCATTGATTATTTTATGTGAATTGTCATTCTTATGTTGAAGACATTGGATTGGAATTCGATAAAATGTTTCGTTGCGTTTCGTGTTTTTCTTATAGATTCGTGCACAAAGTATACATAATTAATGGAATCAGATGTACTGACACAAGAATAATAAATTGTTTTTATTATTTCATCTTTTTCTGACTACTTATTATTAATCAAATTTGTGAATAATTATTTAATTAAAACATGTACATTTCCAATTTTAACGCGAATCAAATGAAAACAAATTTAATTTCAGCCCTTGACGAATTGGCATAAATTAAAAACCTCTGCAAACTAAATACAGACTCATTCATTATTTCACTTCACAAACGCATTTTCGTGATTTTTAAAACGAATTTGAGTTTATTATTTCACCTAGTGTCATAATGATATTAAAATTCTTAATTCTAGTTTTTGCATTATCCACGTCTGCTTTTAGCTTCGTACTAAATAATGAAGAATATCCAACTTATAAACAATCAAGAACATACCCTCGAGATCGTTAGCACATGAAAAGTAAGATGAACTCAAAACAAAATTATAACAATTCGAAATGTATATTTCGAGAAATCTTATTATTTTTAAGTCGAGTCCCTTACTCGTCATTTATTGTATAGTCAAATAACGCCTGCTCTACATTGAGAAATAATTGAAAATCCTACAAAACACTATCGGAATTGATATATTAACCTTTAATTTAAACTAATTTCATTAGATGTTTGAGCTAAAAACTAATTTTTAGGAGGAAGAACTCAAATATAATAACATTATTTAATTTCTTCGAGCTGTGACGTCAGACGCCAATGTTCACATTTTATTTATTTTCTCTGTGAATATTTGCTTGAAAATTCTAATAATATTTATTAGAGGAAAATTTAGAATTGGTATTATGTTATACACAAAAAAGTTATCCGTTATTATGTCCTATTATTATCTCGGAAAATATTTGTGTGGAAACCATTATATTTTAGTTAAATATTAGACCATGCGAGTAAAAGTTTGTTTATTTATTGTGCCCAACTTAAGTTCCTCTTTTGTGCAGCTCACAGGGTACATTAGAAGATACTGATCAGTTTTGCTTACTTAAGAATAATTATAATTTTTACTTTTTTTCAGCTAGCTTAAATATATATTTCTACAGGCGATGTCCTGAATATCAGACAAATATAAATGGCATATGCGTTGATATGAACAGACATGCGATATTAAGAAACCCAGATATATTCACTGACGACGGCGCTTGCCCTACTGGAGAAATAAGAGTGAATGGTATTTGTGTCGAAATAGATCCTGATCAAAATAGAAAATTAAAACATTATCTGTCAGATATTAAGGACACACTGCGTCCGTATTTCAGTCAAACTTTCTTGACAGGTGATTTTCAGTAGCCGTCATTTTTTTGACGAATACAAATAAGTACATTGTCAATATACGTCTTTGGAGAACTAGACGATATACGTCTTTGGAGACTAAACTATTTCTTTCTTTCTTTCTTTCCGTATAACTCTCGACATTAGACCAATCACACACTCTGAAAAAAAGACGGATGCGGATGTTTTTTTTTTCTTCTTTCGATATACTTTTATTCTAAAGACACAAGACTCTTGTGCCTCTACCATTTTCTACTTAAATAAAAATACTTTTAAATGATCCAATGGTGTAGCTATTTTATTTGTATGTCAAACCAGTAAAGAAAAATCAGTTCCGAATTTTATTTTCTAGAACTCTATCTCCTTTCTAAAGCTTCGGCATAATTATCTACAATCATTTTAAATGATTCACTAGCTGACCCGGCAAACTTCGTACCGCCTCCGATTATATTCACCTTTTAAACCTTCCCTGGACTTACACAAATAATTCAAAACCAAAAATAGCCAAATCGGTCCAGCCGTTCTCGAATTTTAGCAGGACTAACGAACAGCAATAGATTTTTATATATATAGATTATAAAAAATTGACTACTTCCACAATCATTTCACGTTCTATGATTAACCCAAAGGTTGACTGTTAGATAATGATTTTAGTATTAATTTCGCCTGTTTTATTAAACAATATCCTTATAATTGTATAGCACAATAGGATACTGATGGAAATGTTCACAAACGCTTGAATATTTTTTGGTGGTAGGAATAAGATTCCATAATATCCGAAAACAAAATCAGATTTTTAGAATCAGCTAATTAATTTTAAAAAAATACCCCTAAAATATCGATATTGAAGGCACGCCATGCCTGTCCCACATCGGTACTTATATCTAAATTAAAAAAAACAACAACAACAACTGCCATTTTACCGTTTTGATACTTTGACTTTGACACTGACATTTACTTTTTTTTTTCTTTTCAATTTGGCTCTTACTTTCGTATTTAGCCAGTAACAAGTAACAGTTTTTTAATAAAGTTGTTTAATTATACAAATATAAAGTCAAGTCAGTAGTTAAGTCAAGTCAAGTCATAATCAAGTCGAGTCAGAAGAGTCGGGCTAAGTGAAGTGGTAGAAAAACTGCACTTAGCGATTTCTAGGAGCTTTTGGCAACAAGCAAGGAAATCACATAAATCGAACACTGTATCACTTCCCAACACTCACGCTTGTTCTTGAACACTTTGCGAATAATAATCCACCATTATTATGCACAAACACTCAAAAAAACACAAATTTTGGAAAATAAAATACAGCGCCGATACTGCTTTTCACAGCTTCCCGCCAAAAGTCCGACATTTACTTTTTCTTTTAAATATGATTTTTAATGAGTATTTTATTTCAAGTAAATTGTCATTCTCATGTAAGACATTGGATTAGAATTTGGAAATTTTTCATTGTGTTGTGCGTTTTTTTTTTGTTTCGTGCACAAAATAAAATTAAGTTAATGAATGGAGTCCGACTGAAACAAAAATAATAAAGTATTTTAGTTTTTTCATACTGGGTACTTACTGTGTCGCCTTTTACTGTGGTTTTATTAATCAAACAAATTTGTGTATAATTACTTAACTAAATCATACGTGCCTTTAAAACATGTTTTTTTTTTCAATTTTAACGCGAATCAAATGAAAACAAATCTCATTTCAGTCCTTGACGAATTGGCATAAATTAAAACCCATTAATATTATTTTTCACTTCACTGACGTAATTTCCTAATCTTTGGAACGAATTTTGAATTTATTATTAACCTAGTGTCATAATGATATTTAAATTCCTAATCTTAGTTTTAGCATTATCCAAGTCTGCTTTTAGCTTTGTATTAAATAATGAAGAATATTCAACTTTTGAACAATCAAGAACATACCCTCAAGATTGTCAGCACGTGAAAAGTAAGAACAACCTAAAGCAAACTACTGACATCTAATTTTGGCTCCAATTCCAAATGGGCATATTGCGAAATTTTATTAGTTTTGAAAAAGTCTGCATTTTGAGAAGTTCTGCATTGCGCAATAGTTGAAAATCCGACAAAACGCTATCAGAATTGATCACTTCTGATAGTGTTTTGCCGGATCAGTTTAAGCTAAAATTAACTTAAGCAGTTTGTGCTAAAATGAAAATCTAATTTTTAGGAGACAGAAGTCATATCATTGATCAATTTCTGCGAGCTGTGACGTCACACGGCAATTTTCACATTTAATTTATATCCTCAGTAAATACAAACTGTTTTCTAGTAGATACTTTTTAGAGGTAAATATAGGAATGGTTTCATTTAGAAAAAAAAAACAAAAATTTATAATCTATTAATGTGGACACCATTATTTTTACAGTTTTCATTAAACTATGACATTTTAAAGTGTGAAGCGTCATTTCTAAAAGTTCATTTATTTATTCCTCTATTTTTTTAGTAATCATATATTGTCCCACTGCTGGGCAAAAGGCTCCCTCTTCTCCTTACAAACTATCTGCACCGCCACCTGTGACTACCCCTTAGCTTCGGCCACCAGCGGGACCGGCAAAAACCGGTTACGCCTCGTACGTGAAGAGCTCGCGTGTGGCCAGTGTGAAGCGCGCGCTTTGTTAGTGTGGGTGTACCATTCGCAGCGGTCCTCCTCTGCTTTGGCTCCTTTAGGGCGCTATTTAGTAGATATTTGTATACTTTACTAACTTCATCTTATTTTCGAGTCAAAAGCATACTATGTCCAGAAACGCACCACTTCCGTTGCACTTTCCGTGGCCGACGTAAGGTGTGGGCCCTTACCATCAACTCATGATGACAGATGGCGCAATAGAAGCTGAAAGGCGACATCTCGCTTGCTCACTCGTTTCTGCCCTGCTATTAGAGGCGATGGTAAGGCACCTGGTCGTGGCCTTTTCAGTACATCTCACAGGACAGGCAGGACACGTTGGATTTTACTTATTTACGAATGATATAATATTTACTTTTTTCAGCTAACTTACGAGATACAGTCCTATTCCTACAGTCGATGTCCCGGATAACAGATGAATATAAATGGCATATGCGTTGATATCAACAGAGAATGGACACTAAGAAACCCAGAAGTATTCACCGACGACGGCGCTTGCCGTACTGGGCAAATAAAACTAAATGGTATTTGTGTCGATATAGACCCCGAAAGAAGAATATTAAAAAAATACCTGTCAGTTATTAAGGACGCACTGCGTCCGTATTTCCGTCCAACTTTCTTAGCAGGTGATTATCAGTAGCCGCCATTTTTTCGACAAATACACATACATCGTCGATGTAAGTACATCTTTAGAAACACCATTATTTTTTCCTAGAAACTCTCGACACCGAGCCAATCTTGAATACAAAAGCGATCAAAAATAGACCACTGTTAAAATTATTGCGGCCATATTTCCGTAAATCGTACTTAGTACCATGGGAGCCGATTCTCGAGCCTTGGAATGATACCTTTCGATACTTTTATTCTAAAGACGCACGACCCCTATGCCTCTTAGAATGGTCTAGCTATATTATTTGTATGTCAGACCCAAATAAAAATGTAGCAAAATCAGCCATAGCTGATTAAAGTCAAAATTAGGCAACTGGTTTCAAAGTAACCATGTATATTGTGAAATATTTACAATTTTAGGAAAACACTTATTTTTACAATAAACAATGCTTGGAATATTCAATTTAATTATGTTTCTTGTTGTATAAACTATACAATTAAGATAATTAACCCTTTGATTGCTGTACATTGATGGCTGAAATAGTTAAAGTTAAAATTAAAGTCATAACTTTAATTTCTAGAACTTGTACCTATGTCCTAAGACCTCACAAATACAAGTGGTCCTAAAACTTTCAAGGCCTAGCCAATGTCACACTGAGCGAAAATGAGAGCTACGGAAGCAATCATAAAACATTACCGATGATAAAACTTAAAACTAATAAAACTATTTTATCTCCAAACAATACCAATTAATTAAACTACCGGTATAATAAACATAAGCTAAACAAAATAAATTTTAGTGAAACATCAGTTTGACAATATTTATTAATAGAATGTCGGTGTACAGGTGATAACAATATAAATAAAACATTAAGGTCATTATCAAGTGCCTCTATTAGCGAAACTTGAATGAATCACACCTGGCCTTATACCTTACTCAAGCGCAGTGTCATGGTGACTGTCGGCGCGCGCGCACGTTTCGTTGTAGCAAAAGATTCCAACATGCACTTAATTGTTATTGTGTCGATTATTGCGGCCGCTACCGCGAGAAATTTGCCAGAAAACGATCTCACACGTTTAACGTCGTACCCAATGGACTTTCCGAGGCGACCACATCTCGGTCCTCCACCAGAATTGCATGGTACCGGCATAATCAGACGTGACCAAGGTAACGGCGAAGCGATCTATGATGAAAAACATAAATTTAATGACTTTGAGCGCGGAAATGATCATCAAGACAATAGACGAACTAATCAAGGTCCTAGAAATTCTGATGAATTTGGGCCTCCTATTGATGGAAATTTTAATAACAGACCAATTTTACACGAAACATCTAAAAATTTTGATGAATCAATACCTAGAAATGTTGATATTAATCGTGACAATACAAATCAGAGGCATAACTATAAAAATTTGGATGACATTGAACCTGGTAACGATGATAATAATAGAAATAATAAGTGTATACGTGATAAATTCAAAAACAATAAAGAGGTGACGGAAAAATGGGATCAAGGAAACGACAAAGCAAAAGACAGTTTAGACAACAGATTCGACCAAAATGCTCCTAAAACCAATCTAAATAGTACTGGTTCTAGTAATCGCAAAGTGACCCTTACCCCTTTCGAAGGTAGGACTATAGAGAATGAAATAAAGAAGAATGATACCGAGGATAAGTGGATTTGGAGTGACACCACGGCTGCTCCATCGACGGAGACTGATTTGGACAACCGTGCTGCTTTTGATGGGGGTGTCTGTCCTTCAGGACAAATTAGGATAAAAGGAACTGATATGTGTGTGGATAAAGACGAAGATAAGTAGACTATTAAGTGAATGTGTCCTATTTTACCAAAAATTGTGGTAAATTCCGCTAAATATAGACCTTGAAAAGAAAAAGTCTGAAGTGCCAATTTTGGTGTGAGTGTGATGTAAGCAGTGACTGTTTTTTTTTAAAAAAAAAGGAATGAGCACTTCAGATGCAAACAGTAGGTACAATCTGTGATATTTATATTGGCAAATTTATTGAATGCTTCTTGTTTTCGTAGAACATTTAATTTGTTCAGTAAAGATGATATACGGTAGGTTGAGTGAAAAAGATACTTTTAGGTGACTAAATATAGTTATTATTATAAACCTGGGAGAACCTTTAGTGAATTTCAATTTGTAATGTTAGATAGACAAAGACGTAAAAGTCACATAAATCGGTAAAAAATAAGCTAGATAATCCATTTTGCATTACTAGTCCACACACTATCCATACTAATATTATAAAAGCAATAGTCTGTCTGTCTGTCTATTATGCTTTCATTGCCAAACCGCTGAACGGATTTTTATGAAATTTGGTATGAATATAGTTTTTGACGCAGGTGGAGCTGCGGGAAACAGCTAGTATTCATAAATGAGAACTCGTGAGAAAAGTATTACTAATTAAATGTAAAGAATAATATTTTCTAATTACTTGTAAAAATTGCATCACTTGAAGATGCGTACTATTCTTAATATTATATTTTGACATATTATAGAACTTCAATTTAACTATGTAGATTGTGTATGTGTTTTGGCTTATTAGTATTTTCTTTTCTATTTTAACGAAGTCGACAAACTAGGGATACTTCACTCTAATTATTTGCAATTCACCAGTGTTAGCTAAGACAATTAGTTTAAATATTATATATTATATAAATAGAGCATAATTTAGGGGAAAAAAATATTTGCGAAAACAAATGCAAAATTTAAATTATCTGTAAATGTGAATAAGTTTAATAAAGAACATGATATAACAACAACTTTTGCAAGTTAAAATTTCAATTCAGATTAATTCATTCATTTAACACGGTATAAATTTAAGGATTATGATTTTTTATTTTATAATCAGTATATACATTTCTAGGAAAAAATGTATAAAATACAAGTTTCTTTTGTTATCTGAATGAATGGAAAACTACGGGTTAAAAACGCTAGTAATGTCGACCAATTTACTTAGAATTTACTTAACTATGAACAGGATTACATAATTGGGTTAATTATCTTAATTGTATAGTTTATACAACAAGAAACATCATTAAATTGAATATTCCAAACCATTGTTTATTGTAAAAATAAGTAAGTGTTTTTCGTAAAATTGTAAATATTTCAAATAATACATGGTTACTTTGAAACGACTTGCCTAATTTTTACAGTGTGATAAATACCTGTGACACTAAACTAATTAAAAAAAACGTAAATGAAAAGAGACAATCGATCTCATACAAATCTATTGATTAGCTGACGTAATTTTGTTTGGGAGGTTAATTTTTCTCGGTGTTCACATATTTTGCTTATTGAAAATGTTTTAGTTCTTGTACATAACACACTGTAAATAATTTACCAGTAGTTTCAAAATAATCCAGTATTTGTAAAAAAAAGTTGTCTGGTATTTTTTGATATCCTTAACTTTTACAAGATTCCAGTTGTTATTATAAGTTTATTATCTATAAATTCATGTAATTATTGTAAGATATTCGTTATAATTGAGACAAACTGTAAATATAAATATGTCTGTATTTGTGAAATTCAATAAAACTGAATAAATAAATTGTAAAATTAAAAATACAAATCTAATTAATTTTTTCCCTGCTACATCTTCTAAACATACGATTAGTATGTATAAGATACGAGTATATAATGTTGTGATATGTTAGAGATATAAACCCATAAACACATTCCTGGACGTCTTTTCTCACGCATTTAGAGATTAATTGGAATACTTTACGAGATCAAAATGGCGGACGTATGGGGTTTTCCAGTTAGTCGCCATGTTTTTTTGTGAAATTTCGAATTCGACTTATCCCTAAAGGCGCGAGAACTTACTAGTGATTCATTACTGCGATTGTCACCGTGTTCAGTTTAAATACAATACAATACAATATATCTTTATTGCCCACATACACAAAAAAAACACGTTTTCCAGGAAACTTGTAGGTATTAAGTTAACATTCTAATAATTTATGGTTATCAAATGCATGCAAATATGATAGTTACCTATAAATTTGATTAACATATTCACCTTGTTTGTATTGAGATACTATGTGTCTCATATTGCATAAAATATTGATTTAATTAAGTATAAAACAATTGCATTGTTTTATTTTTTCCTACAACAACGAGGGGCGTTACAATTTCGTAAAACAAATGTATAGGTTTGTACTCTTCAGAAGGGTACGCATTAATCATAGTCGAATAAATAGCAGCATTTATTTTAACATACATACATACCATCACGCCTTTTTCCCGTAGGGGTATGCAGAGACTACAGAATTCCATTTGCTACGATCCTTACAGACTTCCCTCGCTTCTTCTACGCTCATTATTCTCGTCATACACGCTCGTCCATTACGGGTACTCCTGACATCTCCCTTTTTTAATATGCCTGCGATTTGGTGGCAGTATGTTCTCCGAGGATTTATTTTAACGAACTAATTAAATTAAAATAACTTTAATTGTGATCATTGCGTATGTGTCAATCAAATATCGACCTCCAGGTTTCTCAACCATCTTGCAGCGGCAGATGTGAGATTGTGTAATGTCATGACACCAGTGCGGCGAAGTGGACATTCCTTTACCGCACAGGTGACTTCCATCACTCCTTTAAGAGAGTTAGGACATTTTGTAAAGAGTAGTCCGTCTGGGGAAGTACCTCCACCCCACAGAAGACCGCAGCCAAATAACACTGTGATGCAGTGTTGTGTTCCTGCTGGTGAGAGAGTAGCACTGACCATTAGGTGGGCCGTACGCCTGTTTGCCTACTTAGTTGTATTAAAAAAACCCACTTATGGAGAAATCAGTTTAGACGCATCCAGTTTTCTTTGAGGGGTCCTGTATCCTGTAATCCTGTATCAGATCTTATTATGTGTTCGCATAGGCCCCACTCCGCATTTACGCAGTACTTGGGGTCAATCCGATTCAATTATGCTCAATATTGGTATTCAGCGAACACAATTTTGAATCTCAATGTAATTGAAACTAAAACATAATTGAATGGTAATAGTAGAAAAACATAACAGAGCACCGATTATTTGAAAAATTGACGATTTTGATGAATTTTTGTTTAGCAAAATTTTCCAGTTGCAGTTCGATGGCATGACAATGGAATACGATTGGTCTTAAAATTAGGAACAGAATACCAGAAACGTCAAAACTTGTCATTGCGATCCATTTACGATTCAATTGTGCATTATCCATACTTTCATACTAATATTATAAATGCGAAAGTCTATTTGTCTGTCTGTCTATCTTTTATGCTTTAAGGCAAGGCCAAACCGGTGTACGGATTTTGATGAAATTTGGTATGAATATAGTTGAAGATCCGGGGTCAAACATAGGCTACTTTTTGACGCAGGCGGAGTGTAAAATAAGAGAAATGATACCCTGGGTATGTCCGCTCGCCTATCCAGATTTGGGTTCTTGAGATCAAGAGCCCTATTTTTAAAATTTTTGAAAATCCTTGAATGTCGAACAAGAATGATTCGACTCACCGATTTTGCGCAAGTCACAATTTTCAAAACTAGCACTCCAGTCAAGAAGGAAGCTAGTCAAATGTGTCCCTAATAGCATGGATTCAAAATAGTTTAATATTGATAATTTGTACCTTAAAATAATCCGTCCTGTAGATATTATGCAATAGGTATTTAATGTAACAAGTATAGTAAAAGTGCAGTTAATCGTAGGTAATTATAGTTAGTTAAACCCATTTAGTTAAAGTTGAACCGAACTAATTATAGAAACAACTAGAATTTTAATTAATGTAACAATGGCGCCTATTTAAATTGATTTATTGAAACGGTCGGTCATTCATTGATATCGTGTGGGTGTACAAGTTGAGTGGATTGTATTACGTAAATTTAAACGTTGGTTAAAAACATTTTAATTTCAATAGAGAGGATGGATGGCAGGTACCACCAGCTTGGGACCCAGTCATTAACTTAATAAAATCGCAAACTCGGAAGCAGACTGCAAGACCCTTAGATACTGTGAGCCAATACTGCGTGAATCGGAATAGTTCCCAATAAAAATTTTAGGCGGTAGTTTATAATCTTATGACATCAAAAGTCAAATGTTAACTTAGTCTGCCTGCGACCATGAACGCTGTAAAGTGTTTGAAACGTCAGGTAAATAAATAATAAACGCGATAAAAACCGTATTAAAATAGTTTAATTCAATTAAACGTTGGTTATTTGAGGAAATAAAACTTCTTTTAATTGCACTCACTTTACAACAAATGTAATGTACACGCACGTTCCAGTTGTTGAATTAAAAAGAAAAAAAGGGCTGTCAAAGTGACAGTCACTTTTTTAATTTATGTTGTCTTGCCAACAGTGGGTTATAAGGTCAATTGACCCTGCATACACTGGTACTTAAAGTAAAAGTATTTTACAACAAAGTATGCAACAACATCACACAACACATAATATTTTAAGTAAACAACATTAATAAAAATAAAATAATTCATTCAAACATATAACCTCCTTTTTTTGAAGTTGGTTATAAATAACCCGATTTATCAAAATTGGTTTAGCCGTTTTCTGGTACGAGGGAACAAGGTGACAATAGGGACAGGTCAAACACACAACCCTCCTTTTTTGGCGTCGTCTCAGTCGATTAAAACAGTTCTTTAGTCAATAGTACTTTCGTCTCGGTTAGAATTACCAAAATTTTCCGTAAATTTAACCAATTTCCAATATTATAAAATTTCGGTTTCACTTCCCTTCAAAAACTACTATTCTCTCTGCACAACATCTTTGTTGACTGGCAGGAAAAGCTTTTGGCTTAAAATCCACCCTTTAGACAATTGTAACGAAGTTAAACAAATAAATAATTTCAATTCAGTCTTTCCGAAAACTTACCAAAGTTTCCGAAAACATTTTGAAAGTTTCCAAAAATTTCCGAGAACGCCTCGGTCGATTCGGTAAAAATGTTCAAATCCCTTTACGTCATTAAAATAGTTTCAGCGAATAAATCCGGTATGGCAACCGGATATCCGGGTATCCGGCTTGTTTTCCCCGTGATAGGATTACAGTTGTAGGGATTAAATGGGTAATCCTAGATCAGGAGTTTTTATCCAATAGTGTTTTCAAGTAAGGATACAATACAATAACACAATCTGGGAAAACACAAAATTGAAATTAAATCATTGCTTTTTGTTGTTGTTTTTCGGTTAAAAAAACATTAGTAAGTACTTACCTAGTTTTTTATCTGTTTCACATTATTTATTGTAATTATTTTATTTATTATTTATGATTTAAACTAGGTATAACAACGATCTTAAACTAAAAATAAACTTAAAACTATTAAAACAAATAAAAAACTAAAATTTATAAGTTACGTAGTCCCTGCAAATCGTTACATCGCGGCAATATGCCCAAAAGGCTGGCAGCATTGCCACGTTGGATGGCAATGGTGATACTCTGTGCGAGAAAACATCCAAGTTTTTTTATTTTGATGAATGAATATGGTATTTTAAGGATTTTTCATGCCTACTCTATCAACTTGCCGTCTTACCACTAGACTGTATCTGTTCGCTTTCGACCCGGATGTCGTGGGTTCGATTCCCACGGAGGCATACTTTGTTAAGTTGTTTCCAGTTTGACTAGGACATTGCACGCTTGAATCACCTGATTGTCTGACAATAATGACGATTCCGTGCTTCCGAAGGCACGTTAAGCCGTTGATCCCGGCTACCATGCAATTTGGTGGTAGTTAAAGGAACTACAACAGGCCGAAAGGCGGTTCCGAATAACTCTGAAGTGTGTACACGTACAGGATCGATGTAATCCACTCGATATGAATGAACCACTAAAGTAACTTCCGAGAAGGGTGTCAAAGCGACGGCGATGCGAGATGCAGTTGTCATACCACTATTTGCGTTTCTATCGTGAACTCTGCCAGTTCTATCAATGTTCTATCACTCACTAGATGGCAGTTGTCAGCTGTGTCAAATACCTTAAAAAAAACCCAAACTGAAACACGATTATAAGCCAATGCTTCTGTTTGGCGGCAGAAATAGATGAGAGATCAGAAGCAGTCCTTATAAACGTCAAAGCATACTTTCATGAGATCCCAAACACACAACCTTTGTATCATGGTTTTTTGGAACCTTTAGTGATAAGTTACTGGTATTTGGGAGGCCACCGGGAAACCCCTGTTATATTATTATGCCATTTATACAGGTATAAGTCCAGATAAACTGATAGGTAATAAATATGTATGATGTGACGTTCTATGTGACGTCAAATCTGTCACAGACATGTAACGTTTCCAAATGCCTGGATACGTTTTTCTCAGCTTACGCTTCGGAGCACAAAAGTGAGCGAGGGACAGTCCTTGTGATAGAAGCGACAGTGTCAAAAAACGACTTTATGACAGAAGGTAGGTTAGGTTATGGTTATGCAGTGACCATAACAGTGAGCGAAGCGAGCAAGCGACAGACCTTGCATAACATCCATCCATACTAATATTATAAATGCGAAAGTCTGCCTGTTTGTTACGCTTTCACGGCCAAACCGCTGCTGAACGGATTTTGATAAAATTTGGTATGAATATAGTTGAAGACCCGGGGTCAAACATAGGCTACTTTTTGACGCAGGCGGAGCTGCGGAAAACAGCTAGTTATAAATAAAATATGACAATAATATTTCATTCAAAATTCTAATTTAATTAATATCGAAATTTTAGATGTTATTCGTAAAAAAACTATTAATAGTAATTATTAAAAATAATTAGTCTAATAAATAATATTACAATAAACAAAATCAATATTTAAAAACTATAATAAATGTATATTCAAATATTTATTATCTTGTATATTCTATGAAGAATATTATAACAATCATTTTATTTAATGAAATTATTTAAAAATGATGTCTACAAAAAAAAGCACAACCGATCATTACTTCTACCATGAGATTTAATTAACGCAGACGCTAGCGACCGCATTAAAATTTAATATGGAATTTCTTACTTATCTTACTATTCGCCTGAGGCGCTGTCATACTTAATTGTTAACGCAGTCCATAGCGTCTGCGTCAATAAAATCTCATGGTACGTACTGCTAACAGGATTTTGTAAGTGGAATGTGTTTTCACTTATTCTTGAAAGTGGTTAAGTGTGAAACAGACAAAAATTTGAGTAGTGAAAGTCAACAAAAATACCCTTTACACTACTGGTAGAGCAAATAGTATTGAAAAATACCTTTTACCCCAAATGTCGGTGGTGAAGGGTACAAAAAGGTAACTACACAATGTCCTGTCTAGCGAAAAAGAATTATTTATCAGTCAGTGCGCCAATTAAGCCTTTTAAATGGAAAGTTTATACACCACTTCTTTCGTCTTTAAAAATTAAAGAACTTAACAGATTTAACGTTTTTTTTACACCAATTAATAATTAAATTAATCCGGTGTTATCTCTTGAAACAAAAAATAGGGAAAATTTAATTGATCTGGATTGTCAGGTAACTAATAACTTTTATCTAATGAGCGTTTTCGTAATACTTTTTTTTCGATTACATTGACATTCAGTACGTCGACCATGAGTTTTAATTTTAACACAGACGCTAGTTAAATATAGTTATAGTTTAATAATTATCATCATGTGTACCGTGACTCCTCAGAAAGTGGTGGCTGAAAATCAGTGCTAGTCCTGCTTGCATGTCTAGCGTAACACTGAGCCGCCACCTATTGAGACGCACTGAAACGCACTTTATGTATTTTATACTTTACTTGTAAGGCCTTTCCAGTATGTGATGGATCAATCAATAAAGTTTTATTCTATTCTAGCGTCGTCGGCGTTTAATATTTTGTATGGAAATCTGTACAGCGCCCCTGGCGGATAGTTAGGTATCTAAGAAACTTCATGTACAATCTTAACGCAGTCGCTAGTGTCTGCGTCAATAAAATCCCGTGGTAGAGTCACAGGCTTTAAAAAAAAATGCGATTATGAGTAAGTATGACTTAGCTATTATATCGAATGAAATATATGTAAGTCATTCCATATAGAACGAAATCGGATGATTTTCCTACATACATCGAAACGGCTCCAAGTCAGAATTTACAAAAAGTATGAAGTATTTTGGAAAAAGTCTATTTACAATATAAACTAAAACACTACCTCCGTGGTCCGGTGGTTAAGGCGTTCGCCTTCGACCCGGGGTTAGTGGGTTCGATTCCCACGGGAAGCATACTTTGTTTAGTTGTTTCCAGTTTGCAGACTCGAATCACCTAATTGTCTGATAATAAAGATGATACCGTGCTTCGGAAGGCACGTTAAGCCGTTGGTCCCAGCTGCCATTTGGCAGTAGTTAAAAAAAACACGTCAGATGCCCAGAGGCGGTTCCGAACAACTCTGGTACCAGAGTGTACATATCTTGACAATGTAACGAAATGATGATGATGAAAATATAAAACTACAGTTTCCTTTAGTCATCCGCCATTTTTCCGACAAATATCGAAATTGATTCTATTATTATAAAGACGTTGCATCAAGGCAGCCTATCTGGGGACGATAGCAGGCAGAAGACCAGTCGGCCGTCACAGATGCCGCTGGAGCGATGCAGTAAAGGCATATCTGCGAGAGATGGGAGCCGCCAACTGGCAGCCGTCGTCGTTTCGGAGTCCAAGCTCCACTTCGGGTCGCTGAGCCAGCAGAGCAAGTATTATAAAGACTCAAAAATCGTCCCCCTGGCCTTACCGCTCGCGAGTTTGCATCGCTAGCTTGATCCCCTGGCCTTTAGGGGGACTAAACTGAACAAAAAAGAGACGAAGAGAGGTAGGACATTTTGTAAGGAGTAGTCCGTCTGGGGAAGTACGTCCACCCTACAGAAGACCGCAGCCAAATAACACTGTGACGCAGTGTTGTGTTCCTGCTGATGAGTAGGGTCGCCAGGCTCCAGAGGGGTCGCTGTGCAGCGGACAGGTCGGCAACGCACCTGTGACAGCTCTGGTGTTGCAGGCGTTCATAGGCTACGGTAACCACTTAGCATCAGGTGGGCCGTACGCCTGTTTGCCTACTTAGTTGTATAAAAAACAGCTAATACGAGAAAAAGACAATATTTGCATAGGTCAATCAATTATAATTTTCACCCAAAATGTAGCAATTTGAATTGCATAAACAAACGCTGAATAAATACGAATCTGGGACTTTTGGCGGGAATCTGAAAAGAGAGCAGTTTCGACGATGTATTTTATCATCTAATTTTTGTGTCTTTTTTTGTGTTTTTGCATAATAATGATGGATTCGCTAATTGTTCGAGAACAATCGTGAGTATTGGGAAGTGATACAGTGTTCAATTTAAGTGATTGTTGCCAAAAGTCCCTTGAAATAACTAAATACAGTTTTACTACACTTCACTTCACTTAGCATAATTCTTCTGACTGAACTTGACTTAACTACTGACTTGACTTTTAGACTTGCTTGACTAAACAACTTTTTTCAATCTTTCTTACTTTTTTCTGGCTAAATGTTTCTAGTAAAAGCCACATTAAAA
The DNA here is from genome assembly GCA_947363495.1 of Euzophera pinguis. Classification (NCBI taxonomy): domain Eukaryota; kingdom Metazoa; phylum Arthropoda; class Insecta; order Lepidoptera; family Pyralidae; genus Euzophera; species Euzophera pinguis. Next base: position 340,845 of record OX376176.1, on the reverse strand, counting down.
AATAAAACAACTTTGGCAGTTCTCGAGACAGCCTTGAGAAGATACACAGAAGTGATGATTATGAAACCTAATTGAGGACAGAAAAAACATGATAAAAACATATACATTTTGCGTGTGGTCTTGTGGTCTTGTAGTCACTAATGGCGGGAAAACTTATAGTTTTTATTCAAGTTAGCAACTAAGTATTCTAAAAAAAATTTAAGTACCGGAAAAGTATACACCTAACAGGGTTCCGTAGACAAAATGTAAAAGCGATCGTCATCGAATGGATTACATAGTCAATCGACCCTGTACGCCCTGGTAATCTCCAAAACAGCCCTTTGGCTTCTGACGTGGTTTTTCAACGACCACCGAATAGCGACCGGGGGCAACGGTTTAACGTGCCTTCCGAAGTACGGAATCATTAATCAAACATGTGATTAATTTAAGCCTGCTAACCAAACTGGAACTGAATATAGTTAGAACTGTAATGTGCTTATGAAATGCAATAAATTAATTAAAACGCCAGGCAGTATTAAAGTAAAAGCCGTAAACTAAGCTTGACCCGTTTACCCGACCACGGAGAAAAACGAAAGGTTATGTTTTCGACCGGTACCGCGGGAGGGATGAAGTGTGCAAGGAAGGACTTGGATGCCCTACATTCTACATCCAATATCTATATAAAAACATAGCGATTTCTATGTAAAAATTATAACAACTTTATGTATTTTTACAAATAAAATATTGATTGATTGATTGATACAAATGACTGACAAACAACCGCGCGGAATGGGGAGGAGTATAGAAATCTTGTGTCGGAGGCCAAGATCCGTTTCGGGTCGCTGAGCCAATGCGTACTTTAGTAAGTATTATTTTGACCATTACTTAAACTTAAACACAATAAAGATGATTAAATATATATTATGATTTCTTATGTTTTCCCAATTTAAACTTACATATTTTATCAATAAATTAAACTATTTTAAGTAAGCTTTACTCGTGCACTAAGGTTTAATTTTATATACTTGTGACGTCATTCAATAAACAGCATGCACATGGTAACCTTCAAGTTAAAAACCAGTTGGAGCACTGCATTTATATGTTCACTAGTAGTGCCCGCGGCTTCGCCCGCGTGGAATTCCGTTTGTGTCACAGAAAAAAGTAGCCTATGTCACTCTCCAGGTCTCCAACTATCTCCACACAAAAAATCACATCAATCCGTTGCTCCGTTTTAACGTGAAAGAAGGACAAACAAACAAACTCACTTTAACATGTATGATGTAATTCAGAAATTTAATTGAGCTTGCTGACATTACTCGAGATGACGGCAAGAGGCCCGACGCGACGGTATGATGCTCATACCTTGGCGAAACGGGCGGTCGCTTGTATGGGATGCTACTTGTGTTGACACAGTTGCGCCATCTCACATACGAGCGACCTCCTGTATGGCGGGTGCGGCTGCGACGGCGGCGGAAACCAACAAGAGGCGTAAATATGCGGCTCTAGATGAGTCGTATATATTTACGCCTTTTGCTGTGGAGACCTTGGGGCCTTGGGGTGCGGATGCAAAACTTTTATATAAAAAGATATCCGCACGACTGTTGACGTCTCTGTAGACCCAAGAGCTGGCGCCTATTTTGGCCAGCGCATCAGCCTGGCCATACAACGAGGGGACGTCGCCAGCCTCTTGGGTACCTTGCCATCATGCGACGACAGCGATCTGGGCTCAATATTTTATTTAAATTAAACATTTTATTTTTATCGTTAATTTATAATTATTATGTATTGGAATTTCATACGTGAATAAGTGTAGTAAGACAGTATTTAAAATGTAGAGGTCTACTTATTTCGAACTATACATGAAATTGCTTAAAGTTCGCTTAGAGTCGAAATAAACAATAATATTATTTTCCCAACAAATCTACTTACGAGATATTCATACACCAGGGCGACGGGGTCAATTGACCTTGTCGCCTGTCGGTTACAGAAGCAGTGAGGTGATTTAGAAACAATGATTCCTTGTAGGTCAATCGATCCTCCACCCTGGTATCAGAAAGATAAATCGCGTCTGTTTCAGGGCATACAGAGTTGACTGACCACTCTGATACTAGAATGTAAAGGATATATTCGCCTACGAGGTCAATACTAAGAATTTATTTATTTATTTAAAACACAAACAGAGTACAATCTTTACATCCATACTTCCATACTTTAATATTATAAAAGCGAAAGTCTGTCTGTCTTTCTGTCTGTCTGTCTGTTACGCTTTCACGGCCAAACCGCTAAACGGATTTTAATGAAATTTGGTATGGATATAGTTGAGGACCTGGGATCAAACATAGGCTACTTTTTGAAACAGGCGGAGCTGCGGAAAACAGCTAGTCTAAAATATTTAAGCATTAGTCGTTACTATTGTTAGATTGTATTCCAATGAAGTATACGTGTTTATGTTTACTTTTTTTTTATTTATGCTATGGACATAATATATTTTTTAATTTTAAGTTTTACTTGAAAGTTTTCTACCTACCTATAGTATTCATTTACATTATGGTCTTTGGAAAACTATTTTATGATCAAGCAAGCAATTTGAAAAGGTATTAGATTAAAATATCAAAAGTGTTGAATTTTGTTTACATGGATGATATCATTATCAAATTCTCGTTATTCTAAGCGTTTTCATGTACTGGTACAGTACTGTCCCGATTTTAATAAAATTTTATGGTCCAAATCGAAAGTCAACCTTTCAATCAAACAAAAAAAAAATTATTCAGAAATTATGGTAACAAACATGAAAAAAATAATTTAGTCAAATTGAACCTCCTCCTTTTCAGATTTAGGAAGTCTGTCGAAAGGGTTATTTTTAGTTAACCACACGAGATATTACGAGACACGATCACGAGGTTATTTTTCTTATGCATCTAGACAATAGTAAGTAAAAAAAAAAAAACTAACTTCACAAAATATCTAATCCCCCCCCCCCCCCCCTGGCAGGGTTCCCATCACGCAGGCAGCATTCCCGCGCTGAATAGCGATGGCTATACGTTGAACGAGAAAGCTGCCCGCGCGAGGGTCGCCTGTTATCTCTTTTACAAATTTATTTTTCTTGTAATTGCTTGTATTTAACAATGTATCCTTGTTGTGCAATAAAGAGTTTTTCTATTGGATTGTATTGAGATATTTTTAGCTCAACAAATAAAACACTATATCAAAATTATTATGGTACATCGCAAAAAACTCATTAACATTATATTTATATCAGAAAATTTGCATAAACCGTATGAATTGCTAACCTGACGCAACACCAAAACAGTAGGGGTTTTCCTATGGTAATTTAAGTTCACACTGGGCAAGAATCATCGTTCTCCCTTGCGTCGTATAGCTGAGTACCATAACACATTATTTGAAAGCATTGACATATTTAACTGTTCTCCTTTTACGTATAAAAAACTTTTATTGTCATTACTCTCTGAACAAGACTCACTGTAAAGGTAGATTATGCGACCTGTATGTTGTTATTCATCTTGTATGCTTGCTGAGTTATTTTGTACTTACCCTTACACACTTTCATTATAATTTCCCTCTAGTAATTATTTTATAAATACTTGCTTCTTTAATCTGTGGATAACGTGGTAGGTTACAGAATTGTTACATTTACATATTGTTTATATTATGCACTGTCAACATATATTTTGTATCTGTTTGTTATTCCAAATAAATAAAATAAAAATAAGACTTACGAGTAGAGATTGGCAATATAGGCATCTACTAAGGTGCTACGGTATCAATAAATTTCTTATCTATCTATGTCTCTACTCGGGTAAAACCCCAATCATTGGGTTCAATATGGAATATATTGGGTAGATAGAGATAAGTGGACTTCTTTAGAGAAGACCTTTGTCGAAGGACAAGCTGTTGAAAATAAAATTTGGGACAAGTGTATTTTTATATTAGGTGTAAATAATAACGTATTTACCCAAAGTCTCAAGGTAAGAAAATAAATCTTTCGGCTTATCAGCAAATTAAACTGATTTTTTTCTTTGAAAATGGTACAATAAAGTGTTCATTCATTCATTCACTACCTTATGCTTACAACTCGACCAATCTGTACTAGACAGAGCCAACGATCATACAACATTGGACTTTGTATGCAAGATGTTGTCTTCATGGTACACTGAATATGTTCTGAATATATCGTTAAATGTAACTTATGATGACAATTTGGAAAATACGCCATTGTTTTTAAAAATGGTAAATATCATGTTTATGTTAAACTTGTAAATTTAGGAGATGGTCTGGCCCGGTCGGGGAAGTACCGAGATTGCATATCGTATTTTGGCAATAAATTAATTGCAGCCATGCGTGTTTGCCGTGTGCCCACTGCCCAGGTTACGCTTTAGTCATGGTCCAAGAAATAGAAGCACTAAAAAAGGAAGGTAGTAAATACATACAATTTTTAATTTTATTTTTCGTTGTTGATTTTTCTGTGATTTCAAAATAAATCATTTTCTTTCTTTCATGCACAGCAAACAGATTTTAGAAAACAACTTTTTTTTAAAAATCTATTCACAAGAGGTAAAAAATGGCGGGGGGGGGGGGGTTGAAAGTTTGTATGGAAGGCATATAAAATAAACTTTTCGGCGCATAACCACCTATAAAATAATTGAGGAAAATACCTTTATTGTTTATACAAATAACAACTTCGCTATGAGATCACGATGGATTTTGTAAATATTTCGGTTACTCAGTATTTTCTAACGCTGTGACTGTCTGTAAATCAGCATGTTTATATATGGAGCAATATTGTTACTAATTATTTCGGGTGTGTAATCCATACTAATATTATAAATGCGAAAGTCTGTCTGTCTGTCTGTTACGCTTTCACGGCCAAACCGTCGAACGGACTTTGATGAAATTTGGTATGAATATAGTTGAAGACCCGGGGTCAAATATAGGCTAATATACTTTTTGACTCAGGCGGAGCTGCGGGAAATAGCTAGTATAAGATATAAATATATATATTTGTGTCTATTTACCAACGAAATATATAATTTTGGTTAGTATAATTCTCAATATGATTACTTATGTTTTCGCAATTGTTGCATATTAAATTAAACTATTTCAATACGGTTTAAAACCACTTACCATCAGTTGGGCCGTACGCCTGTTTGGATATTATAAAAATCGGAAGTAATAAGTTTTAAAAATATAATATCTTTTAATATTACATTTATTCAATATAACAAACCTTTGATTTAGTTTTACAGTTATAAAACTTAAGAAATCTATTTGTTGTTTCGTATAATAAACTTTATATACATATACAATATTTATCCCAATGGTTGACTGGTACAGAATGCTCTTAGCATTAAGTCCGCCAATTGTTATAAGTATATGTGTACTTTGTGGAACAATATAATTTTAATAAATAAATAAATAAATACATTATATTCAGTATAATCATAATTCCCAAGTTATATAAAATGGACTTATGCTTTTCAATTTAGAAAGCTTTAACAAGCTTTTAAAAATATAACCAGTAATGATTATTCCCATTCAAGATTACCTATATCATTTCAATTGTATTGAAATGAAAATATATAGGTGTTTTGTTATTCTATCAATCAATACGCACCCAATTATTTCCCCATGTAGCCGTAACACCGCATGCATTTTTAATGCTCACTAGTTGGCTAGACAGACATCCTGTCTTATCTTTTTTCAAATTTTCTTATGTTACGCTCAACTTCCTTTATTTTATTTTTTTTAACAACAGTCTTCTGACAATAATAAACACAACAAAAAAAAACTAAATTGTTCCATCCGTTCACAAATGTAACCAAGATTAAGTTTTATACAGACGACATTTTTTTGCAACAATTCTTATTTTGTGTGTATCATTTATACACAACACATGTCTAGATAACGCCTGTAAAGAATTTTATACCGATAGACATCATAAATTACTTAGTACAAAATTTTCACACTAATCTCTTTTTCTTTATAATTTCGCAACGAGAAAAAAAAACAGATTTACATCCATATAGTGTTAGTAACAAGCAATCTTATATACTATGTTAGTACTTTGTGCGAGATAATAAATTTTTAAATTAGGTAAAACCCACCCCCGCCCTATGGGCCACCTGGCACAGCTACATGCATGTGCACCCAGCGTCTCCAGATGGGACAGTCAGGTTTATCCCGAACAACAATGGACAAGGACACTATTGGAACTTCACTCTGAACGTCAGCGAAACGGCCCGGCGGCTGCGCAACACCGCATAAAAATCGCTGACGTACGCTTGCGCGAACATGTTAGATGCGCTGCAGAACGCGAACATGATAGATGCGCTGCAGAATCTAGGTAGTCCCAACAACACCCTAAACGCGTTGTTAAATTGTACTAGGAGACCGATGAAAGCTCTGCGTATAGTTGACCCACAGACTGCACGTTGTCTGGCAGAAGTCCTTAAAAAGGGTAATCTTGACCTCCAAACTACATCGTGCAAATCTTCAGGCCAGCATATTACATCTGACTGCCAACGCCCTCCTTTCCCTTTCCATATCCTCGTCATCTTTGAGGATATCTGTCACCATCATAAGAGCTACAAATATCTTGGTCAATATTATGAGATATTTGTAACTCTTTAAAGAGTTTCGTTTCACCATTTAACTTAATTGGCTAGTCAACTAAATAATAAATTGTGTATATTATATATTTTATTGATAGAATAGACTATTTCCGAGATACAATTTAAACGAAAAAATTCTTAAAATTATATTTATTTTGTTATTTAATTTTAAAGATTTTATAGTGATGACGTCACGCAGCTATAATGGCCATTTTCAAACTGCAAGAAAGCAAAAATTACTAAGGTATTAAAAAATATATATGTCAGTGTCAAATGTCAAAGTCAAGATGGACCGCGAGCCGCGAGTTGGTTTCTTGTTTGTTTACAATCGCCAAATATTTAGGTACCCCATTTCTCGTATCTATTGCATATTGGCCTGTATAATGGACTTTACTGCAGTCTCTTCATCCGTTTGCATCTGATTTTTCAATAATTGGACACCGCTTCTTCAATATAATGTATGAATGAATGTAATTAGGTTATGTTTACTTGAACAGAGATGACATTTGACATGGGTGACAAGTACGTGAAGCGCTTAGTTAGCGCTACCAAACAAAAAATATTTATTCACTACGCTGTGCTGCCAACCTAAAAAATTAAATGTGAATAGCCGGAAGTTATCCGGCTACGTCATACGTCAACCTTGCTAAAAAATGAAAGACATTGGGTTTTCTGCGATTTTCTTAAAAAATACTTCCATAACTTAAGATCTGATTAATGTAATCTGTTCCCTAAGCCTATTCCTCGAAATGGTTTACGAATTAGACATTTTCATGAAAAAGTTTACTAGCCAATTGTCACTCAGTTTTTTGCTGCCCGTTATAAAGATCACCACTTTTTTGACAATTATACCTTAAGATGACCTTAAGCCATTCTGCATGTTTTTCACACACATAGATTAGTTTCTAAAAATACTGCTCCGTAAAAATTTCACTCCCACGATCCTCTTTTCAAATTTTACACACAACGTTGTAAAATTTTAATCAAGAAAATTATACCCTAGTATCTACATTATCCACATAGTTACTAGTAACAGCTCCGTAACGTGATATCTGCATACCAGTCGATACTAAACCTGTTACGACCGCAGTCAACTTTTACAACCAACACTTTTCTGTCGTATTTAATTTTTAGTCCCAGGTTGGTACCCAATGTTATCGCAGAATGTGCCATTTTGGGTACAGTAATAGAATGTAATACGAGTCTGCAATCGTAAACCGAACAGTTTGTTTACCCTTGTTGCGGCGAAAAGCCGCTAGAGGTGGTTACATGTTAATGCGCCACTTACCATCAGGTGGGCTGCGTGCCTGTTTGCCTACTAAATTTTATTTAAAAAAAACATGTCTTAATTGTAAATAAGTGAAAACAGAACGGAATCATCTTTATTATCAGACAAGTGACTCATGCCTGCAATCCATACTTCCATACTAATATTATAAATGCGAAAGTCTGTCTGTCTGTCGTCTGTTACGCTTTCACGGCCAAACCGCTGAACGGATTTTGATGAAATTTGGTATAAATATATTTTAAGGCCTAGGATCAAACAAAGGCTATTTTTTGACGCAGGCGGAGCTGCGAGAAAAAGCTAGTATATATATAGATACGATGCATCGGCAGCGAAGAGAGGAACTAAGCAAATAATTATTGTATGAAATCTCTTTTGTTTTCTCCCTCATATACATGTAACTTTATATTGTTTATTTAATAAAAAAATGTGGAAACTTTACTGATTTTTTTTTACATTTAAATTGTAACTTAATGTATCTAAGTGTTATCAAAAATTTTTGTTTCCCAAATAAATAAATATTCTAATCAAACTAGAAACAACCAAACAATGTAGGTATGCCTAAAGATCTAAGGCACACACACGTTAAACACTGAACCACAAAGACGGACGATACAATGTATCTATTGGAAACCTGCGTCAAACACTACTCGTAAATTGTTTGGACTAATAGTTTCAAAAAAAGGAATCAGAATCGAGTTGTCTCGACAAGGCGGATAAGCAGCTAGAGGAACTCTTATTTTCAAATTAAAAACACACTTTTCTTAGTATGTTCTAAAATCAGTTTATCCCTTATGAACAGGAGCCCCTATTCTTCAAATGTATGACTCGTATGTCGAATAAAATCGTTGAATTTCGAACAAAAATAATTCAATAACGAACAAAGAATATTCAACTCGCCGATTATGTGTGTCACACTTTTCAAAAATATGGCTTTTGAACCTACAAGTATTTTGCATGCATCAAACACTACTCTTAATGTTGTAGTAAATTTTTCTAAATATTTTCTATGTCTCCACAGGGCTCCAGAGGGGTCGCTGACAGGTCGGCAACGCGCTCGTGACATCTCCGGTGTTGCAGGCGTTCATAGGCTACGGTAACCATTAGTTGTATATATATATAAAAAAAAATGTCTCCAGATTTGTTTCATGATGAATTTTTGAACAAAACTTGACTTTCTATTTAATTAGACGTGGCTACTGTGGCTCTGAAGGTTATGAACTAATGAAGTCAACAGTTTTCAGTTTTCATTTTATACAAATTTCAACCCCCGCCAAAGTTGTTTCAGAGTAAATATAATATAGAATAAGGAACAAAATCGGACCATAATTTGCTGACCTAAAATGTTTTAAGATAAAATATCTATTATTTTATTAAAATCCACTAATTTTTAGTACGGGTTTGTTTCAAATGTCAGAGATATAAGTTAGTGTTCTTGGCACCATGGCGTAAGGACAAACTTAAGATTTTAATTAGTTGATGTTTAGGATTTTTTTCATATTAGGTTTTAGTTTTATTTAGTACTAGCGGTTTCCCGCAGCTCCGCCTGCGTTAAAAAGTAGCCTATGTTTGACCACGGGTCTTCAACTATATTCATACCAAATTTCATCAAAATCCGTTCAGCGGATTGGTCGTGAAAGCGTAACAGACAGACAGATTTTCGCAGTTATAATATTAGTATGGATTAATTGACAATAAAGTTGTATTTTCATAAAGAAAAAAAAAACTGTGTTGATAAAAAAATTATTCTTTAAATTTCAATATTTTTGGCAAGGAAAGTCTTTACGTTAATTTTGTAATGCAAAGAATTGTCCTTGTGAAATTCATCAAATAAATGTCTGTCTGTTCCAGTTTGATAAACTGGAGGAAACCTAGTCAAAGCCGAAAGCAAATATTGGTTTAAAACCACAGAGTATATGTTTGTCTATGATAGAGCGAGCCATGAAAGTAATGAATTATATTATGAATGAATTGTATTAGCATTTATTTGTTTGTTTGTAATAACTTTATTGCACAGAAAATAGAAAAAAAAAAATGCAACGGCGGACTTACCCCATATAGAGATCTCTTCCAGTCAACCGGGAAGTTACAGGAATACAATAAAAAAGACAGTATTTAACCTTTATTGTATTAAAACAAGTGTATATCAGGACATTATATATTATTATAATAACCAGAGCTTCTTAGATGTAGAGCTCTGCATTGGTTTTGTTGGTGAAAATTTTTCCATTCCTGGGAAAAACACATGTGGGTTCCGAGTTCCGAGCCTACGACGATAAGGAAGATGCTAGACGATCTCACTGAACTTAAGAACTCTAATTTAGTCGGGCGAACGGATGAAAAGTCAGTTCTATTTAAATATTTGATAATGTTGGAGCCAAAGTGTTTATGCAGGGCGCGCACAATAGGTACTTATGCGCTTTAAGTGACACCTATAAACTAAAGTCCTCCTATTTTTATTGTGATCAGCTCTCATATTTCTTCTCTTGGGTTCAGCAAAATAAAAAGTACGAAGTTTATGACAAAACAAAAAAAAAAAGAGACACGAAATCTAAAATTTTTAAGGTGATCGTCACGAAAATAAGAAGTAAAGTAGATTATAGATCTGCTAAGTACGCGACCCAAAAACTCAAATGTTTCCTTTTGGTTAGCGCACTCTAGCGTAAAGACAGACCATTCTCTAGCTCTATGTACAAAACCAACAGACAATGGATTCAGACGAATTGTGTTTGTTCCGGGTGGTCTAGCTCCCATTTTGTCGGAAACAGAAATTTCATTAAGGTCAATTCTTTTAGATAAAAAGGTCATTTATGTCACCATTATTATCTATCACAAACTGTGGCCCAGTGACTGCCCAGAGGTCGTGGGTTCAATTCTTGAGGGGAAACATACTTTTAGTTGTTTCCAGTTTGGTTAGTTGTTAGGACGTTGCAGGCTTGAATCTCTGACAGTCCAATAAAGATGATTAAGTGCTTCGGAAGCCCCGTCATTTATCCTTTAGAGTTCGTTATAGGAAGCCCATAAGAGACCGAAAGGTGATTCCGAAAATCGCACCATGGAGTACATGGTCGTTTGATTTTGTAACCCACTGGATATGAATGAATGATTAACACGGAGCTTTTTCTGTTGCAATCCACACCAGCCTGTTAACTTCAGAATCAAGGTTTTTATTATTTGATTCAAAATTTTTGGATTTGGGATTTTTCAAAATGGCGTAGTTGCGTAAACAATATATAATTCCAATCATTTTGAATGAAGTTCAGAACTCTCCTAAAACGTTCCGTTATCCTTCTTAAATCTCAACTTTTTTTGTCCGAAAAACTTTTTGATCCGTTCAACTCTGTAACACGCCTTATCTTCAAAGGTCAAGTTATTGTTGTACAATATTTGTTTATTTATATGGGGCGAATAGGCATATATTGTAGGTATTGTGAAGCTAAAAAAATATTAAAATTCAAAAGTGTCAATGCGTGGCCGTATATATTTGTGTCCTTATCGTTAGCAAGTCCTGCTCAAATGTCTCTTTTTTTCAATATGCTTTTATTTTCGTGTTTAGCTAGTAACTTGTAAAAACTATTCAACAAAGTTGTTAAGTCAAGTGAGTAGTTAAGTCGAGTCAGAAGAATCAGGCCAAGTGAAGTGGTAGAAAAACTGCACTTAGCGATTTCTAGGAACTTTTGGCAACAAGCAAGAAAATCACATAAATCGAACACTGTATCACTTTACAACACTCCCGAAAACTTTGCAAATAATCCACCAATAATATGCACAAACACAAAAAAAAACTTTGAAAAATAAAATACAACGACGATAATGCTTTTCCTAATTCCCTTCCTTCCCTCTTACGAGTTGATAGAAATAATCACACAGAAAATCACACAGTGTTCTCCCTCGTATCATATGTGCATGTTCCATTTCACGATCACTATATAATATTTTTAATGGTGGCTGTCATCATAATCGAGAAAATGGAACGTACCATCCATCCAATAGACATTTGCGTACCCTAGTCTACATCTACGACATTTTTCTCTGGCAGCATATCGAAAATAAACTATTTATGAGAATAAAATCTTTGACAACAAAGATTTTATGAATGATTTTCGATGGAGATTTATGATAGATGTAGGTATATTTAAGTTTTTTGATTCTGATTTATTTCATATAATTTTATTTATTAGGTACACAAACAGATTGCAGACGATAAAGTACCTAACATAATTTATTTGCCAAAATCCAGTACTGGAAGTTCTTTAAAACAGTTACGTCGCTCAATGTATTTGACCTCATATTAAGGCATGCAAATGTCAACTAAATACCTAACCAACAATTAATAAAATTAAGTCCAACAATTATCAAATATACTCTAAGTCCAATTACTAATAAAATTAAAATTAATACATTGAAAGATTGATGAAAATATATCTAGTACCTACTTAGTCATTACTTTTGTAACTTAACATTAATTCTTCGTTATATGTAAAATGATTTATGTCGCTGGCAATACACAAATTGAAATTTAGTTGACAAGTTGACAATTAACTTTTTGAATTGTGTCAATAAAACGTCAAGTCGACCATTCGAGTGTCATTGGAGCTACCATCTAAGGTTCGTAAAATAACATTTAGATTATTTTGATGAGATTGTATTTGATAATGATAGTTTGTGTTAATCAACCCTTTTTCGTTAAAATATGGTTACGATGTGAATACATTTTTGTATTCACATCGTAACCATATATTTTATTAGTGAGATTTAGTGTTAATAAATGTTTTTACGTTGATTTATGTATTTGATTTATAAATTAATTAAACTATTTCCTATAAATCTGAGAGGTTACACTTTTGTGCAATTTCAATAGTCAATTATTCTCGTACAGAGTAAAAACAATGTTTCTGTTACCATTCCGTCAATTTTAACTTAAATGTCATTCCTTTTTACATTTTTAAATCATCTGGTAGATAATTAAATAATGCTATGCAGATATAAATACGTTTCTTTTGTAAATATTTTTGTGACAAGTAGGCTGATATAATCTGTTCATAACTATAGCTCGTGTTTCTCTAGAGTTCATGCCACTTCTCTTAGTAAAGTAGTATTGTTGTAATTCCATAAATATGCATACTTCTCTAATATAAAGACTTGATAGGGGCAGTACCTTCAGCTCTCCGAAAAGCGGTTTATAACATTCGTCGACCCAAGCATTGCAGACAGCTTATTAGCTTATTGTAACTAATCCACAATCCAACAAAGCGTACATCACATAACTGAATAATTTTAGTAAAAGCAAGCATAATCTAAAATTCTAAATCTATGTCTAAAACTAATACTACTTAAATCACAAAATATCTTTGCAAATATAACAAGGTGTTGATATCGTTACAATTATATTCAACGGTACAGTTAGATTTTTTAAATTGATTGATTGAAGCGTAAGCGTCTTGTTCCTCACTGTTTTTCGTGGATCTGTTCTGTCTGTCTGTTACGCTTTCACGGCCAAAGCGCTGAACGGATTTTGATGAAATTTGTTATGAATATAGTTGAAGACCCGCGGTCAAACATAGGCTACTTATTAACGCAGGCGGAGCTGCGGGAAACAGCTAGTATATATATATATATATATATATATATATATATATATATATATATATATATATATATATATATTCTGTAATATTTTATTTTTTGCGCAAAAAGAGTATATGCATTGTATTGTAAGCTAAGGATGCAACTGTGAAACACTTGATATGTATCATAGGCGATATAATGAATATTAAAATAAAAAAAGAAGTATCATTATGCACAAATTATGTAGATTATCTTTTAAATTTATGTGTGCAGCTCAGTATTATGATATCATGCAACCGCAGCCTCGGCTGTGACGTCACGATAATTTTCCGTGCTGGTACGCCTGGTAAGTCATGCTTTTATTTTAAAATGTACTTAAAAGAATGTGCTATACCAAGTAGTATTCTGAAACCTCAGATTTTTATCAACATAATCATATCGAGTGGGTTACATGGTCAATTAACCTGACAGAGTTTTTCGCAACCGTCCTTCGGCCTCTGACGGCCTTTAACGAACACGACCACCTTCAGAAACACGGAATCATCATTATTATTAGACAGTTAGGTTTTTGGGTAAAAACTGGCTGGATTTATCGTTACAACATTCCTGTGTTTGTCCACTATTGAGCCCGTCTAAATGAATGCATTTTTCCAAGAGGTGATGATAACCTTAAAACAAGCAATAAAAAGAAAAAATATCATGCGCTAAAGGCGGCTTCATCGCAAAACCAATTTCTTCCAGGCAATCTTCTGGAAAATTTAAAGTTAAAGGTGTTCCGAAAAACCCTGACACCAGAGTGCACAGGGTCGATTGACCATGTAATAAACTCGATATATTTACTTACCTCAAGTTAAGATTTCTTTGTTTCATCCTCCGCATGTCTACAGGTTTCATACGAAATACCTCATTGTTTTATCGCTCAGAGGACATAAAATTTCAGTGTTAGTCTAGTCTAGACATTGTCTGTAATAAAATTGCTGAACTGCATTATCTGTGTATGTATAGATTAGATATTGACACAGACTATGTATAGTATTCAGTACGAGTATGAGTATTTATTAGGTATTCAGTACGAGTATGAGTATTTATTAGGTACTAGCGGATTCCCGCAGCTGCGCCTGCGTTAAAGAGTAGCCTATGTTTGACCTCGGGTCTTCAACTATATTCATACCAAATTTCATCAAAATCCGTTCAGCGGTTTGGCCGTGAAAGCGTTACAGACAGACAGACTTTCGCATTTATAATATTAGTATGGATATAAATAAGGTACGCGGGTACCGCTTCTAGCCTAATATTATTTCTGTGAAATGCGTCATATAAACGTTTTTTTCTTTTTGGCTTTTATTTGATGTATTTAGCCAGTAGCAAGTAAAAATTGAACAAAGTGGTTTAGTCAAGTCTAAACGTCAAGTCAGTAATTCAATCTAGTCAAGTCTAGTCAGAAGTATCTACAGGTTGAGTGGTAGAAAAACTGCACTTAGTGATTTTAGGGATTTTTGGCAACAAGCAAGAAAATCACGTGATTAAACACTGTACTACATCCTTACGCTTGTACACGAACACATAATCCACTACTGTTATGCAAAAAAACTAAAAAAAAAAAAAAAAAAATTGGAAAATAAAAAAACAGCGCCGAAGCTGCAGCTCTTCTCAGCTTTCCGCCAAAAGTCGATCTAAACGTTACCTGTCAGATGAACTTGTCTTTCTCTATTTGCTTAGTACTCGACTAAGACACTAATCTTATTTTTGCGTCTTAAAGTTACCTAATTGCAGGCTTTAGAACAAAATCCCGAATTTATCCCTCTCGAGACACAATGTTATAAAGTCGCGATTCTTGGAACAGTTCACATTGAGCTAGTACAAGTGGCGAGTAGAGTTGTTAAATGGATATCTACTAAAAAAATTACCGCCTATTTTATTGGAAACTATCATAATTCACGCAGTATTGGCTCACAGTATCCAAGGGTCTTGGAGTTTTGTATTCTTATGACACCACAGACCAAAAATGTCAACTTAACGTTAACTCATGGTCGCAACCATGAACCATGAACGCCGTAAAGTGCTTGAACCAGTGATGTATAAAATTAAAATAACATGAACGCGATAAAAATATTTTAATTTAATAAATAATTACATAGGGACAAACCTAACAAATTGAGATTGCACCAAAGTAAGTTCGACAATCGATAATTTGTGACAATCATGGAAAAATAAGCATACAAAAAATAGGCTTACGACCCACGTGATGGTTAGTAGTTGCCGTAGCGTAATCAGTACTATCGAGAATCCTTGTCATCAGGCTGCAAAGAGTAGATGAATGAACACTTTATTGCACCATTTACAAACAAAAGAAACACATTTAGTTAAATCCAAACAACTAAATGGGTACAAAGGCGGACTTATCGCTAATGCAATTTATTCCAGCCAACCCTAGGATAGGAATGAGCTGCGGCCAAAAACATTTGCGTGAGCGGTGCAGAAAGCTTAAATGTACATGCCTACATTAAGACGCATATAAATACTTACATAAATAAATAATAAGAATAAACTTACAAATGATATACATACATAAATAATGTCAATAAATGTAAGAAGTTAGTGACAGCCTTATCATAATATAAAAGAGGATTAATCTACCTCGGAAAGGTAATGAAACTTAACCTGATCTTCGACGAAGTAATAGTTTGTGCCTTACGAATGTCTACAGGTAATGCATTAGATTACTTACAAAAATACTAATAGAGAATTAATCTAAATATATATATATAAATATTTCTTTATCGCTGATCACAGCATCGTCAATATTAAAAAATTAATACAATTAACAATAAAACGTCAAAATGTTATAGGTACTATAAATATCACTTATTGACATCAATTTACTTATATGAAGTTTACCACCACTTCCAAAGCGCAAGTGGAGAAGAAGCGGCGCCACAGACTCCACTGCAGCGTTTACAAATAAGAAAAAAACTTTCCATAATTAACTAGTTAAATGAACTAATTCACGTATTTGTCAACATTTTGCACAATATGTTATTGTGGTCAAAGGTGCCCAAAACACTTGCAGCGTTTTCACGCTGAATGGCTATCTTTTGCCGAGAAACGAGCCGGAGTTGGAGTCGAGTAACTAGAGGACTAACAGAGTAGTACTAGCCTACTCGAAAAAATAAACAAACATCTAATCAATAAGGTTGATTGTGCGGCCATATTGTTATTCAACAACGGACTGTACCACTTTCATTGCAAATAAAATATTTCTTTCTTTATTTATTCCCAATGTGAACCAACGTGAAAAACAGAATTAGACAAATCTCGTTTGGCAAAAAAAGTATACTTAATCCTCCAGGTAAATAGAATATTCGTAGCGTGGCGGTGACCCCTCCAAAAGATTATCCGGTGACTCGGTGGGGAACTTTTATGATTTTTTTTTTTTTGAAAGTTTATTATTTAACGTAACTTTTTAAATTCATTCTTGGCGTTTTCGGATACAGTGTCGGCTTAAATCTTAATTTTATTATTGAGAAAGAATTTAGGTAGAATTACCCCCGTATTCCTGTGTTTGTCCACTATTGGGCCCGTCTAAATGAATGCATTTTTCCAAGAGGTGATAACCTTAAAACAAGCAATAAAAAGAAAAAATATCATGCGCTAAAGGCGGCTTCATCGCAAAACCAATTTCTTCCAGGCAATCTTCTGGAAAATTTAAAGTTAAAGGTGTTCCGAAAAACCCTGACACCAGAGTGCACAGGGTCGATTGACCATGTAATAAACTCGATATATTTACTTATATTTATTTACTTAATTTTATTATTGAGAAAGAATTTAGGTAGAATTACCCCCGTATTCTTAAACATAACCTCAAGGACGTCCTTCACTCAAACTCATTGGAGGGCGCCTTATGGTAGTCCTCGAACTTTCCTTAAAAATGACATTCTAAATTGGTTGCTTGAGCAAACTCCAATGAGGCAAGACACAGGTTATAATAATAATCCGAAGCACCAATATTGAAAAATACAAAAGAATAGAGTAGAAAATAAACAAATGAAGTAGTTAACTAGGCAAAAAGTGGCAAAAAACTGATTTATAACTTTCGAGGCCGCCTCAAGGTACGTTTCGACCACCCTTATATTTGACAGTTCAATACTCACCTGCAATGAGGAATCTCCCTTTGTCAAGGAAGCTAGTGACGACTAATAATACCAATGAGGTTGAGTAAGGTTGAGTCGAGTTTGAGCAAACGTTTGAGAATATCGTTATTATATACACCGAATAGGAATGCTATTTTTGAAAAGTGTGGCTCATCAAAATTTCGAATTCGATATCGAATGATTTTCGAAGTTAACAACGGATTTTTGTTCGATATCGACCGATTTTCATGCGACATACACTGTGAAATATTAGTCGTTTTGGACCCATCGTCCAGTGACTTCATTCATGCAACTGAACAACTTTCCCCAAGATACATGGGTCGAAAAATGGAGTAAATTTTTGGACCTCCCATACAAAATGCCTCATCACGTGACCTAACTTACTATGGGAAGTCCAAATTGGTTTTTCATGTTTCGAGCTATGTTTCTTTGGGAAATTTGTTCAGTTGCATGATAGGAGTCACTGGACGATGGGTCCAAAACGACTAAAATTTCACGGTGTATAGATAATATCATACATTTCAAAGATAGGGCTCCAGCTATAATTCTGTGTCATTAGGGTGCTCCATTTTTGTGCACACTGCGTGTGACACCTGATTTTGAAATCTGCACTTACACACAAGAAATATTTTTAAAATTGGTGAGTCGATCGAGTTAAAGCAAATTCTTCAAAAGCAACTTTTTACTTTAAAATGAAGATTTACTTAAGCAACTTTAGTAGATATAGATTCAAAAATTGTCTCTGTAAAGTTTTCTTTAACTCTGAGTGCGGCGGTTACTATGATAAAATTAATTATAAATACAGTACTGTATCAAAGCCATCCAAAGGTACCACACATCATAACCATTAACGAACTTGTCTTTCGCAAACCACCGGCGAGGCGAGTATCGATTTCTCCTCGTATTTATAGTCTGTGGACTGTGGGGCCGACATACATCCACTTGGACGGATCCAGTCTGGTTCAAGGATTGAAATAACAAAAAAAAATAACAAGCCTAGCACAACACTGGGCTTGTTTTTTTTTTTAAGACTAAAAATAAAGGCATTTAAGATTTATTTTTACTTTATTCTTTTCACTATATTTTTTTTTTGTCTGACTCCATTGTCATCATTGTCAGTGTACGTCGCTAGTTTTTTCAAAGGGCTAAAACTAGCTTTGAACAAAAAATTTAAAAAATGGATTTTTTACTCTGTAGATTCGGTTTCGATAATTCTTGTTAACGAATCAACGTTGTGATGATTAAAAAGTTAATCCAATGTTTTTCCTATCTGTTTTTTCTTTGTGAGAATTGTTTCTTGTTTCAATTTTACAATTTTCACTAATTGACCATTGACTCTGATGGACTGTAAAAGTTTAAGCGTAAAAAAATCAAATATCCAGGGGGCCGATTCTCTGGCCTTTAGAGATAAGTCGAATTCGAGATTTGTCGAAAAAACACTGCGGCCATTTACAGAAAACTCTATCATACGGCCACAATTTTTTTCAAAGGCGCCAAAATTGGTGTCCAGGGTTGTAATTTTGAATGTGTAACTCACCAGTTTATTCAGTTAGTTAAAGATTTATACAGTTGGTGTTGTGCAAGAAATTAAATCGACATTAATAGACAGAATTAGGGCATAGAGATCTAACACTACCTGATACCACCCGACACGGGTCGCCACGGGGCCTAGGTCAACAGCAGACGGTTTCCGAAGATAAGATTTAGACTTTATTTCAAAAGTTGGCCATTTTTTGGTAATATTATAAACGTCGTCAACCAGTGGATAATTAAACAAAAGGATGTTATTCAAAGAGGAGATGGCGTATCGAGAGCTTGCTTACAATAATAGGCTAGTCTCCAGGGTCAAAAGACTAATAATTTAGGGAATCAAAATATATTAGTGACGTATTTTTTCTTTTGTCAATTGAGCAATAAATTGCAAAGAAAAGTTTAGGAGTGGGGGCTCGTGACGTCACATATTGCGAAAAAGTTTAGCACACTGTGACGTCACACGGAACTTTAACGCGCCATAACTTAACCATTCTTTGTTTAATTTTCAAAAGAAAAAAACGTCTCCAATATTTTTTGATTATCTAACTGACGGACTCATTATATTTTTTAGGAAACTAGCCTATTGTGTGAGGTTACACCTGACGGAAGGCAAACGTGAATAGATGTCCCCTCTACTTACCAATAGATGTCCCTAGCAAATCGAAGATTTCAACATAAAAATTTATATTACAGATATTTAGATATTTTGAAAATTAAAAACAGACACAATATTTTGTGTAACACTAAATCAATCAAATAAAATTGAAAATATGTTATATACTTACGTTTATTGTGATCCCAAAACAGTACAGCATTGAAACACTTAAAAATAAATGGTTTAAAATATTCTAAGCTGAAACGAAACGTTAATTAGCGAAATAAAAACATTAGAGCTCACTCCACGCCACGCATCTTTCACAGTTAAACGAAAAATGACGGCAGCTACGCCCAATTCAAACGTCACTGCGCCAACGACCGTAACGCTGCACCAGTCGATACGCCTTTTCCTCTTTATATTTGTTCCTAAACAAAGAGCTTCGAAACCGAAAGTACAACGTTCCTTTCTCAATGTTCCTAGAAATCAATAAATAATTAAAGGAAGGCACACTACATTCAAAGATGCATCACGCGTGATTTACTTTTATGCCAATCCCATACTTTTTGTTTTCGAATGTCGTTATTTTTTTACTTTATCTAAGCAAGATAATCGCATCTTTAGTCTTGCCCAGCATGTACAATAATGTACATGTTTAAAAGGCTACTTGACTGTATTCATACTTGGGCAATATTTGCATACGAAACAATATGTAAACTAAAAAGTTTTCCGATTCCGAAAACAACAATTAAGGCAGTAATTGGATTTTAAAGTGGGAGCGTGGTGGAGACGTCTTGCTATCTCTTTTGTACGCACGAAACCAAGTGGTAGTGACGTCACTGCACACCATGGAGCAATAACAAAGAGGAGCCGTTTGAAATGGCGCAGTGACGTGATCATTGGCGCCTCGTCGACACAAAAGTGGGCGGAGCTTGTCATTGCTCGTGCTCTATGATTAGAGCCACAGCCGAAACCAAGCACGTCTGCCTTCCGCCCCGTGTAGCCTCACGAACACTTTCTTACAAAACGCTTATTACGGCGTCTCCTCTTTGTAATTACTCCATGCTGCACACACAGTGCATCCTTTTCTTGTTTTTTGACAGATTCCCCTTCCATCGAATTTCAGAGGCTTACTTATTTAAGAAGGGATAAAAAATAAATAAATCTGTTCTTATATAAGTAACATTAGATTTTTATATCTAAGATCTTATTTGTGTCTATTACCATGTTTATTGCAAATAAAGTTTCATTCATTAATTCGTTTTTCAGTTTCTGGTAGTGAAACGTTCATAAATCATAAAAATAAATTTAGTAGAATACCCAATTGTTCAGCACTGACGAAGTAGTGGTCCTCCTGAATATAATTTTCCATACTCAACCCCGTGACCTGTGACTTCTACCTTAAAAAATGAACTCACCCGGGAACACATTGAGGTGGGAGGGTCACGGCCTCAAGGCCACAAGAATATGATGTCACCTAAAGTTTTTTCCCCCCATTTTGGCCCGTGACAAATAGCTTCGTATTGCAGAAACCGCGGCAACAATACGTGGTGAATGTCGCATTGAATCATCAATCTACCTTTATTCTGTAACTGTACTGTACTATCACGGGTAGAGAATAGAAAACAGCCACTGATTTTCGGTTCAATTCCATGGGAAGCTTATAGGAACTTTGTTTAGTTGTTTCCTGTAGGTTACATTGATTAAGTTTTTTATGTATGTTTATTTTATATGCAATATTTGTGTAGATATGTTTATAATTTTGCCGCCTTTGCTCATATTATGTTGAAGTCTTTGTAAATATTATATTTTGTCCCCTTACGCTCATTGTCGCGTTCCGCAAGCGAGAGCGCGGCACGAACGAGAGAGAGGCATGATCATGTGTATTATACTACTGTAATGTTTGACGTTGTCACGTCAAACTACCGGCCGTAAATCGACTTTACAGACAACCAATTTTTTTTTTTTGTTACTGTATTTGGGCAATAAAGATATTTTATATTGTATTGTAAGTTAGGACATTGCAGGCTTTAATCACCTGGAGGCCTATTTTTTAAATGTGTGACATATATGTCGAACAAAACTCATTCGTTAACGAACAAAAAATATTCGACTCGCCAATTTCACGTGAGTTACACTTTTCAAAAATAGCACCCCTGATTGTCTGAGAATAATGATGATTCTGTGT
This sequence comes from Euzophera pinguis, assembly GCA_947363495.1. Lineage (NCBI taxonomy): Eukaryota > Metazoa > Arthropoda > Insecta > Lepidoptera > Pyralidae > Euzophera > Euzophera pinguis. Next base: position 318,917 of record OX376176.1, on the reverse strand, counting down.
TTTTTAAACCTACGCAAGAGGTAAAACTGTAATACCAGCATGTACACGGTCGATTGACCATGTAACCCACTCGATTTGTATGAATAACAACCGCTTTTTTTGCTTACCTATGGATAATCTTTCCGAGCACAACTAGCGGTTCCAATAAACTCCGACAGGGTGTGCAAGGTCTATAGACCTTAAAACCTATGCGTTAAGTATGTAAGCACAACAAACAAAGGTCAACGACAATTTAAAATGTTTTCATTAGGAAATGGGTTCAGGTAGAACTTAAACCGAACTGACACGCGAAGTTTACAAAACAATTTATTTTATTTTGGTACTTCTTCAGAGTCGACTCCGGCTAATTATTTTCGGGTAATAAATTAATAATTAAACGAGTGACTGTAAATCCAAATTTGAAGTGTCAAATCTAATAATTTAGAAGACAGAATTACTGACTTGAGCGAATGTGGAATTCCCTACCACAGCCTATTTGAACGGCTCAAACTCTGACCAGTTTCAGTCGCAATAATGTCTCACTTTCTTTCCTCACTGTAGCTTCGTTCCTTTTCTGTACATCTTGTTTTAGTCTCCACTTCTCGTATATTTTTATAGTTTATTTATTGTATATGTATACAATAGTTTATAATGTAGTAACTAGCTAATGTAGATATTAGCTAACTTTCGGGGGCGTGCTATTCTTAATACACACTCGGATATCATAGGTATTATTGGCTCCCATGTTTATTTCTAAGGGAAAAGAAGAAAAAACTAAATCAATACGACCACGTGTCGGCTTTCCGAGCCAAATTGAAATGGTTACCAATTCCTCAGCGTCGTCAACTACATGTACCACCCGATTTTCTATCCTTTTTGATCCCTAAACTCCTTCATATCTTCAATCAAAATTTAACACTCATGATAGAAATCTACGATCATCAATATGCGTCTATATATACCATGACATCGAACTAAATTTTTTGCACATTCATTTGCAGTCCAGGCTGGCTTGCTCTGAAATCTTTTCGATTTTCATTCAAAAAAGCAGTGCAGTCTCATTACATTCGGGAACGAATTGAATTGAATTTAAATATCTGATGAAGCATGTGACATATTGTATACTAGCTGTTTCCCGCAGCTCCGCCTGCGTCAAAAAGTAGCCTATGTTTGACCCCGGGTCTTCAACTATATTCATACCAAATTTCATCAAAATCCATCCAGCGGTTTGGCCGTGAAAGCGTAACAGACAGACAGACTTTCGCATTTATAATATTAGTATAGAAGTATGGATATGTAGTTTATGTACTTGTTTATTTGTATTTATGTATATACTCGTATTGTATTTACGTTTACTATTTATGTAATTTGTATAAACTCAATGGAGTGTCCGGGCTGTGTTGTAGGTTGGCTACTATTCCTAACAATTAATTGACAGCGTGCAGTTACCGAGCCATGGAAATAAGTTATCAGAATCTTACCTTTTGAAAAGTCATAATCATCATTTCAGCCGCAGTCAGCCCAGTGCTGGACATAGGCCTCTCCTAATGATTTCCAAAATGACCGGTTGTAAGCGGTCTGCGACCATCTTTTTTTGACAAATGAATCAACTGAAATTGAAAACTCCATAGTATTCCAATTAATAATAAACAAATTAAAATCGATTCACTAACTACGGAGATATCCTTTTTCGGGAGTCGGTAAAAAATCTGCCAAGTACATACATACATACCATCACGCCTTTTTCCCGTAAGGGTAGGCAGAGACTACGGATTTCCATTTGCTACGATCCTTACAGACTTCCCTCGCTTCTTCTATGCTCATCACTCTCGTCATACACGCTCGTCAATTACGGGTACTCCTGACATCTCCCTTATTTAATATGTCTGCGATTAACTGCCAAAATACCCTGTTATTTACACAAATCAAATCAAAAAACTTTATTGTGAAACACAGGTGAAAAACTTTGACTAAAAAAGTTATTTCCAACCGCCCCGCATTTCCACCCGCGTCACCTTCCGTCAAAATCAGAACAGAGGTTTGGCAACAACAAAAATATCCTAAATCCATGGCCACAACTTTGTAACATCAGTAAATTATTGGTAATTCTGTATTTTAGCGTTTTCATGGTTGCATACTAAACTGCGTATTTTGAATGCGATGTTACTTATCACCTCATATAGTAAGAGAATACGTAATGTTCATTGTACTTACATACGCTACAATCACGCCTGTGTCCCTTCGTGGTAGGCAGCCACTACGGATTTCCATTTGCTACGCTCCTAACAGACCTTCCTCATTTCCTCCACGTTTATCACTCTCGTCATACACGCTCATCGATTACATATTCATCATTTCATATTCTTTACCTATTTTAGGCATATATATTTCACAATCTGATGAACTCACAACTCATTATCAAATCATTGCGACTTCGAAATCCAAGGTAAAGTACTTAATACTTTTTATAAACGCATCATTTTCCTTAAACTTATTTACCTAGATGATGCACGATAAGCCTGGTTATGAAGGCATCTTATGTAATTTTTGTTATGTACATATATCTACTTAGGTACCTACATGACATCATATTTTAATAGCAGGCTAAGTGTCATTATAAAAACAAAATAATTGAATGGCTCGAAAGTTTCTTCCTCATTTAATGGAATTTTGTCCATTGCGTCGGGATCGGAGCGTAGGAAATGACAGATTTTCATTTTTTTATTTTATTATGGCTCTTCTAGACTTTTAGCCTATAACAAGAAAATTTAACAAAATGGTACCTAGTCAATTGACTAAATCACATAACTAGGTTAATCTAGTAGAGTTTAGTCTCAAAAATATCAGGCTAAGCGACACTTCGCTTCTTTTTTACCACTGTCGAAAAACTGCACTTAACGATTTTCAACAAGCATGAAAATAACATAATCGAACACTGTTTCACTTCCAACACTCAAGCTTGTTCACGAACACTGCAAACTTTTTACTGTTATTCTTTCGAGTCAAAATGGCTATTATTTTTTTTTTATTAATTCTGACTGTACATTTATTTAATTTTATACAGATACTCAAAAAAAGAGTAGAGATTGAACTTGACCAGTTTTCACTACAGACATAACTATATAGGACTTGACTTAACCACTTTGTTCAACTTTTACTTCCTACTGGCTAAATACGTACAGTAAAAGCCATATCAAAAGGATTCAAAAAGCTATTAATAAAGAACCTTGGTAAACTAATTCCCGCATAACTGATTCTAAAAATACCTACGGAAATTACAGAAATAAAAGTAATTAGTTACAAGGATTAAAGTTAAGCAAAAACTTCTGCCACGGCTGTTACTGTATCTAATAACTCTTGCCTCAGTTGTAAATATGTATAAAGTTACCAAACAACACGTGTATTTAGCACCCTCAAGGGGGGAAAGTGAGGGTGCTGTGCTGAATACAAAAAGCCCTTTTATATACGAGCGTAAGTTTAAAAAAACAAAAACTCTACCCAACTGCCCGGATTCGCGCTCTGAAAAATGTGATTATTGTACAGTCTAGAAAATAAACACTTTAGTTTAGACATAGAGTATAAATGAATCATAGTTTCGTCCAGCGAAAACAATTAATAAATAATATTAAATTAAACTATTTTTTTTTTTTCTGCTCCATGGTAATCTGTTACAAACAATAAGCTTTTTTTGTTTGATCTTGATTTTGATGACAATCGAGGAGGGCCATTGTTTGCGCAAGAATTTCTCTTAGACCCTCCCTCTGACTCAACCTATGTTTTACCCCGAATCTTCAACTATATTCATACTGAAGTTCATCAAAATCCGTTTAGTTTAGTCGTGAAAGAGTAACAGACAGACTTTCGCACTAGTATGAATTGACTTGCACCTAACCTAAATATTATTATTGTTATATTATGTTTTCTGTGTCCACAACACTGCGTAGTACACTACTGCGACTGCTCGTCACTAGATTGTGATGTACGTTATCGCGAAAGCTCATAAGTGCGAAGTTAGACTTTGCAAATTGGAAATACGATTCTCCTAAACAAGCGCGGCGTCGAACCGAACAGCGCACGGCACAGGCAAATTCGCGCATTTCTCAAAATCACTTTTTCTCATTTCCCTAATAATAATAATAAATTTATCGCGCCATTAAAAACACACTGAAACTTCATATATATATATATATATATATATATATATATATATATATATATATATATATATATATATACATCACTGTACATATATAAATATAGGTTAATTAATACCCAACTGTGACGATGAACTTATTACTTCGAACCGCCGCGCCGTGATTGAAAACTTCGAAATTAGATTGTTCGTGTGGTATTTTACTTAATGTGAACTTCTAACTTTTGACTCGAGTCGTTAAGCAGTCTTCGCGTGACGTAGTTGAAAACTTTTTATAACTTAAACAATGATTCCATCAACTTGAGCCTTAGAAGTCAATAGTATTGTAGTTATGAAGAGTCACTGTAGATTTTTCCGAAATACTTTTTTGTAATTTCGTAGTTATAAAATGCGTTAAAACTGAACCCTAATTCGGAGTGTATTAGTGGCCCCCTTGGACAATTTAGCAATTGAGATTCGCAACCATTTTTTACAGAAGAAATAATGTTTTGCATCTGACACCTAATAACGACTGCCATGAGACTTTTGAAGTACGGAGCTCTAAGGATAGAAAATGCCACTAGCGGTGACCATTCCAAGTCAAGCCGCACTCATCGTCGCTTGACACGCGTAATCGTTACGCATGCATATGAAATGTATAACTCATATGTCGTATAGAAAGCTTGCGACTCACCGATTTTGCTTTTAATTTTAAATTTGATTTTCACACTACAAAAAATAGCACTCAACGTTAACGTGGTTACTGATAGAGACCTTAAAATTTGATTCATTGGACCCTAGACCCCAAATCAATAGATACACCCTCCTGTAAATTCGAAGGGCGCCACGTTCACACAAATTGGGTTATTCGGGAAGTGTCCCTGATTGATTCCATCCCTTGCGCCTCTGTACTTACACTTTATTTTTGCCACTTAAAGGCCTTTTATAACCAACTTACCAGACGTAAATAATCTTACAAATATTGTCTACTTGGGTACCACTCTTTTTCATTCTAGCGTTTTTTCCTAGCTTTTCCGGATTGCCTCAGTCCAGAAGCCCTTTTGAAATGTATATACATATCTCAAATAAAAACCGTTAGTTACGCTTTTCAAAAATAGCATTCCTGAAACCGCTCCGACCGAGTTTACGTCTCCACTCCGCGCGGTCTCCGGCATCCTTCTCAGACAGCATGCATGTCCTGTTTCACGACGTCAAGCCAGCTCTTTTCGGGCGCGCCACTTCTATCAGGAGGAAGCGGCATGGCCAGGCACTTGTTCCCAACGTATGTTGCCGGTTTTCGTAAGATTTATGTTTATACCCTGAATGCGATAGTTTCTTAAGCGGTCCTTCCGCGGCACACTGCATATCCAGCGTAGCATCTTCATCTCCGTAACACGGAGCTCTTGCTTGTGCCGCACGCCACGCCTAACCATCGTGAGGATAGGCCTAAGAATGGGTGGGACCTCCTGGGTATGTCACTCACTTATTTTTGCAATAGCAATGCTTGCAATATGTGTTCTATTTGAAGATTGAGAGAGCCATTGAAAACTGGGTATGGCAGATAAACCTGACCCCCGATTATGGCGGTAAATACGATAGGTTCACGTTTAGGTATCTGCCCTTGGCTGTTCTATCTATTTTATGGTACTGTGGCGTAACATCCCACGCCACGAGTTAGTTGGAGCAAGTAATATAGGTATACCTACCTGAGTACCTAACCTACACACGTACACACGGTGTCGCGAGCGCGAAATACATCAACCATTTCAATATGGGCGACCCAGAAATATAACTGTTATAATAAAAGTATGTAACTATTAACTAACAAAGTATCTACCCAAACGTCTTTTACCCACAGAATCGTGGTACGTCTCCAGGGAGGCCTTTCCGCAGCCGTCAGCTAATAAGATTTGCCGGCACGTATTGAAAGCCGGATATTGAATAAAAGAGACTATATTGCATATTAAATGACATACATATATGAATATATAGGAGACAGATACATAATAATGAGCTTTTTTATATTATTTTCAATAGCTGCTGGTAATTAATAACTGGTCTGGCGCCGCGAAGACCAATTATTAATCTAAGGCTAGCTCTAGCAGTGAAGAAATGGTAACCCACATTATTTTGACTACGGTAAGTTCAGCTTTAATAGATGAAGAGGCTTGGCTCTGAATACTTTTTGAGCGAGGCATATGGTCTTTGCCACATACATGTAATTGTTTTTGGCGAAGATTTAAGTAATTGAATGATTTTAATTAGTCATAATCGTTGCGTGGAACGTTTCTCATTCGACACATACCTCAAAACTTGGACTTATGATCTGGTTCATATCACCGCCCAATATAACAAAATATTAGTATGATATTATGCTAGCAAAATGACAGACTTTTCTTAGAAACGACGGCTTTATCCGACCGATATAGATCTTCTCAGCTTTTCCGAGAATAGGTTAGTGCTTCATTTTAATAAAAATATAGTTACTTTTTGTATCCTTATTGATGTTACGGAAGACCGAAGATAGATTTCTAGAATTAGTTTAATAAAAAGATTATCCGAAAGGAGAAATGTAAACATACATATACATCACGCCTGTTTTCCGTACGGGTAGGCAGAGACCAAGGATTTCCACTTGCTACGATCCTTACAGACCTCCCTCGCTTCCTCCACGCTCATCTCTCCTCATACACACTTGCCGATTACAGGTAGGTACTCATAACATCTCCCTTTTTCAAGATATCTCTTAGATTTGGTTGCAGTATAAAACGAAGAAATAGATAACAGAATAGGAAATATTTAATTACATAATCATAATTACAAAGAGTGGATTACATGGCCAATCGACCCTGTACAGAGGTGTCAGATTTAGAATCGCCTTTCGGCCTCTGACGTGGTTCCTTTAACGACCACCATATGGCAACCAGACCCAACGGCTTTTCACGTGCGTTCCGAAGCACGGAAACATCATTATCAGTCAATCAGGTGATTCAAACCTGCAATGTCCTAACCAAACTGGAAACAACTAAACAAAGTATGGTTCCCGTGGGATTCGAAACGTCTCAACCGCTGGGCCACGAAGTCAATTTTTGGTAAGAGACAGGGGAGGACAGATAAGATGAGGACGGCAAATGAAAATCAAGAAGTCAAAAGAGTTAATAGAACAACTAAAAGAAAAAAACAGATGAAGTCTTGAAGGGGCTCTACCGACAATAATACAGTTTTTAAACTATAGTATAGTCATGTTGGTATATTGGCTTCAATACCAAGGATAAGGTGAACCGAACAAATTGAGAAAAAGCCGAAGATGCAAACAGGGAGAGAACCAAGATGAGAGAGAGCTTAAAGTAAAGAGTACAACAGCCTATCTTGGCTTATCTATTGTAACTTTATTAATTATGTTTACTATATATGTCTATATTCACACAAACTTTATATGCGGATAGAAATTTTCAATATATATACGAAGTCGGGCGGTCCACCCGTCCACAGCCACGCGTGGCAACACACCGCGACATGAATATGGAAATCGGGGACTTTGTTACGCAAATCACATGCAAATATCAATGGAAAACCGTTTACGACTTACTGAACAAATTTCAGGGAAGAAAACTGACAAATGGCACAAAAAGAGAACAATGTAAAGCCGTGAACACAAAACAACCTCTGAAAATACCGCATCGTGTTTCAATCACACTTAAAAGTTACAAGTAACAGTTCATCGTTCCTTACCGTAGAAATCACTCCCAATTTGAAGCACAGACAAGAGAATTATGTATAAAAAGAGAATCAGAAACACCACAACACACGCGGCGAGGTACTGACTCGAAAATCGGCGAAAGACGTCCGAACGCGGCGACGTACGCCGTACGACTGAGTGACGGCGTGTTTACGTCGCTCACGCTCACGCATGCGTACGACTACCCTCTTTTGTAAAATACTGCATTTGATTTAGTTTTGATTGTGAACCGTATTGGATTTGAGTTAAAGATGATTGTAGTATGGAAGAGATGCAGTATTGCATTGCGAGAGTGGATTTTAGTGGCCATTCAGGGCATAGGAACGGACATGCGACGCTTGCCGTCAGATGGCCTGACCTGCTGTTGGTTACGATCGGTTGTAAAAAAGACATTCTCGATTTAACTGCGTTATTTTATGGTTGCAAGTAATGGTGTCGATGTATGGAAACAAAAATGTATCGGAGAATATTTATCTAGAAAAAACAGTTTTTTAGTACATTTTAAGTGGATGTAACAAAAGGAAAGACATGTGAATGTATGAATATGAAGGTGGCAATTGACAAGGCTATAGTTTTAAGTTAACTACAAAATGTTTTAGCTACTTACAAGTCAAACGTAAAAGAAAATTGCCCGCAAGAAAATTGAGGTTCTTCCTAATGGTTGAATGGACTGGTAGCAGACTCTTTTTTAGTACCCTAAGAGAAATCTTTCAGGAAAGTCCTTCGTTCAGACCGAGTTCCGCACACAAAATTTATTTATTTATTTATTTAAACTTTATTGTATAAATACAATTAAAGCACAATAGGTGGAATTATTCCTGAAAGCATTATTTAACAGTCAACCTTTGGGTCAAGCATAGAGCTTATGTTATGTTTAATAAGTATACGAGATTAATTCCACTTGATACACCTAGGTCCCCTTTTTTTGTCCCTGAAATCTGCTGGTAAATCATGATGTCATTTGTCTGTCCGTCCCTAGTCTGTTTTTCGCTGTCGTTTGGTAAATATTTTTTATCATTAGGTAGGTATCTTTTGCGCGATTTCCTCGGGGATATAAGCACTTTTATTACGGTCTTAGATATTCTTTTAACTAAATTCGTTTTTTTACAACTAGATAATAGGTATTTTTTTTAGTATAATAGCTATTACGGTCGTGGATACGTGAGTGTTGGGAAGTTATACAGTGTTTGATTTATGTGATTTTCATGCTTGTTGCCAAAAGCTCCTAGTAATCGCTAAGGGCAGTTTTTCTACCAGTTCATTTGGCTGATTCTTCTGACAAGACTTGAGTACCGACTAGACTAGGACTTGACGAAACCACACTTTAGGATTGAAGAAGATAGAAAAATGAAGAAGGGCTATAAAGGAGTTGTATGCACGGCCGTAAAACCCATTACAAAAAAAAGTGGACTCGCTAAGAAGAAGAGATAAATGTCTAAATAATTTCTGAACTCAGCATTTGAAATTCGTAATTATTATTTTTGACTTCAATCGGTAGGTACTTATTATTTCCATAGGGAAAAAGCAATGAGAAAAAAATAACAACTCGTATCCAGGTTCGTAAAACTCGTGAATTCGGCATGACCCGTGGGCAGGACTCATAAAGGAACCAAACCAAAAACCAAAAGTTGGCTCCGACATGAGAGTTCTCCACTTCTACCTATTCCGCGCCACTAAGTAATTGCCAATATTTTATTATTAAATGGGATTTCAAAACCTTATTCTCTTGAAGTCTATCATTAACTACTATAGATAAGTACTTTGTACAGTACTGCGTTTCTATTATTTCCGCTAAATTATTGAAACCGTACCGGATCGACCATTGATTTCCAAGCCGCTATAACTAAGCCTTACATGGCTTTACGGGTAACACCCGCCATAAAACCTTGAAATAACGTGGTAATATGCACTTTACTCCCTTGTGATACATGCTGCCTGCCGTCAAGTTTGGATTTTGTATCGTATCTTTGAATAGTATATTGTGTAGCCTTGATCGAGTTCGGGATTTTTGTGTGTTTATTATACCGTTGTTATTGTTTTGCGTCGCTTTGTGGTCCGTTTTAACGCTTTTCCAGTTGATTGCTTACATATATTACTTCTATAATGTCCTGCATGCGAAAACTGCTAGATTTTACCTTTCTCTACCAAGATCACCTTTTTTGATTAGACATGGCATTTGTCGCGTCTTGATGATTAACGTCTTATGGAGAATTTTGAATACTATCTGCTATAGTATACGTCATAGTCGGTCGACACAGGTACCGCTGGAGAGACAAAGTCGTGAAGGACCAGGAAGCCCTCCAAATAGACGAGTGGCAGGAGGTTGCGCTGAACAAGGAGGAAATAAGTTTGTATTACAAATCGTATCTATTTCCTATTTATGAAACAACGATAAATGACAAAGTTTTCCTAATGCGACCGTAAGTAGTTGTGCTAGTTGTTCCATTAGGAACACTTATCTAGGACAGCACAACTAACTAGTTGTGCTCTCCTAGTATCCACAACTGTGCATACCAGTTGGCCCATGAGGAAAACGTGCTCTTGTGTCGGAGACCAAGATCCTCATTGGGTCGCTGATCCGAGCCATCGCAGTTAGTACCTATTTATTATAGATAGAATTTGCAGGGTTGTTTTTTTTGGGTAAACTTTAATTTATTTATAGATATGCATGAAGTGTTATTAACGATTTGTCGAAAATATCCGTTTCGTACACTTGTCTCTCCTTCAGTCCTTGGTGTAACAAACAGTAGGTAAGGTAGTAAAAAAAAAATAAGCAATATTTTGATTTTGCGGTAATGTGGTGTCACGGCTAAAACCAGGGTAATTTTTTTTAAAGTTTTCTTTTGAAAAGCGAAAATGTTAAGATTAATTCTTTATCTAATAGAGGTATTAGAATAAGCAGTACAGATCTATTCTGAGAGTATATTTATTGGAATTAACATATAAACACATTAACTAAACTCTAATGTTTATGCTGGTTTACCCCAAAACTAATAGAGGGTTTTTGTCTACCCGCAAAGTTGTTCAAACTATGCAGTAAATGTAATCACGTTGGGTTTATCGCCCAAACATTTAGTCCGGCCATGAAACGTAAATGCACGGCTACCTTTAGTCCCTTTCGTTTATAAATCCAACCGAATTGTATTTCGTAACCGCTATCCAAAAGAATGGCCTATTCCCCCATCCCTCACTCCTGGTTCACTATCCATTTGCATAAAAAAATTAACCATAAAATATGTTGGCATATGATAATTTAAACTAATGATATTTACGCATATTTTTTTTAACCACAACAAATTTAGCATAATTGTCTTAATCATAAATAAAATTAAGCATAAATTTACAAGCATAACTTTATAAAGGCATAATAGTTTAACCTAACCTAACCTACTTTTCTGGTAGCAAGTCTTTTTTAACTTTCTTTGTTTAACTATACACTATGCCTAAAAACATTGTGCAAATTATAACTATGTATAAATATATTAGACCTAAATATAATAATGCAACAGTACATATACTGCTAAAAATCAATTATGCCCAAGTAATATTATGCCAAATTCGTTGTGCCAAAACATTTTAGGAATAAATACATTATGTCAACGAAAGGGATCCCCTCCCTCCTTTCGTGAAAGTTGAGATGTTGACATATTATACGTAATTAATCCTGTAATTTTATGTTTTAAATATGCATAGTGTATTAAAAGTTAATACTTATAAGATTAGGTATATAATTATTTAGGTCGGATTCAAAATGGTGTTCCTCTTGACAGTGGCGGTCTCAATGTAACATTAAGTTCGCCCATGTCAGATGGAGCCAAGTCCATATATTCATTGTGAAGAGCTGCTACGGCTAAAAGATGAGCATCTCCCACCTTTGACTTTCCTCATGAGGCTGGCATAGTCACAATATGTGATTAAAGCCTCAATAAATAAAGAAGATGAAATTAGGCCAAGAGATGGATGGTCATATAATTAAGGATATGTACAGGGACCGCAGAAGTAAGTTTGTATACCTACATATAATAAAACCGGTGAAGTGCGAGTCGGACTCGCGCACGTAGGGTTTCGAACCATAATCTATAAATATCGCAAAAAAAAAAAAAAAAAAGTGCGTGGGATGTTAAATATTTGTTACATTTTGATTTAATCATTAATTTTCAATATTTTGTGAATGTTTAGCGTCTGCCTGTTGCCGTTTTCAAAATCGAGCAAAAATCAAGTTTGTTGTATAGAAGCCCCTTAAATAATTATTTTTATTATAGCGTCCACAGAAATACATCACCTGTGAAAATTTCAACACTTACGCTCACCAACATTCTAAATATGGCCTTTGGGTAGTTGGTACCACGTTGGGTATTGTTGCCGGATAATCGATTAATCAAATTTGTTTTTTTTTAAATAATCTAGGATATCGAAAGTATTGATATGATAAATTTAATCGATTTTTGACAATTAATCGAAAATAATCGATTATTAACTGCAATATCAAACAATTAGTCGATTATTGAAATGGGTTGATATAAATTATATTAATTTAATTTTTAATTTAATAATTATGTATCTATTGTATCGGTGGGATGTACAGCGGGCATAACACAAATCATCGTCATTCAACTCGTACAGAAAAAAATTACAGACATATATTATCAATAGTATCAATATCGATACTATCGATATATGATCACTATCGATACCTTAGATTATATTTTCAACTATCAAAGAATCTATTATTATTCGATATGTAATCGATTTTCCGGCAACACTACTGTATGGAAAAAGGCCATGATAATATGTATGTACTAGCTCTTTCCCGCAGCTCCGCCTGCGTCAAAAGGTAGCCTGTGTTTGACTCCGGGTCTTGAACTATATCCGTACCAAATTTCATGAAAATCAATTCAGCGGTTTAGTTGTGAAAGAGTAACAAACATCCATCCATACTTACAAACTTTCGCGTTTATAATATTAGTAGGATTTGTATGTATGAGCCTACTCACACTTGGCCAGTTTTATTTTAATTTCATTTTGAAGGATTTTCTGAGCTACTTTTTATAATACGTAACAAGACCACAGCAATTAATAATTTTCCGATTGGTCGGGCACCAGTCAAGTAGCTGGCAGCACCATAATCGACGCTAGTGTGCGTCTTTGCACATTGTTTTACACACACTTTCCTATTAAGTGGCCGCATTCTGGAAACTGATTTTTCTTCACAGCGCGGTATCTAGTCGTAGCTACGCGGAGACGAATTATTAATCTACGTGTACATGAGAAGGAATAAAAAAAAATATAATAAAATATATAGTTGCAAAAAGTAGTTGTCATGGAATCGCAATTGCAACTACAACTTGTAGTTAGTAGTCGAAATGTTCCAACCACTTTTTCGATTACTTTCTGTAATCGAGTAGTTTCAACTACTAACTACAAAATGTAATTGTAGTTAGTTAGATTACATTTTGTCCAACTCTGTCTACGAAACGTTATTTTCGACTATAATCAAACTTCCTTAAAGTCTGCACAGAACTACTTGGGAGGAGGTTAGCACCTCCTCACTTGGAACATTTGATTGCGTCTGAAAAAAAATCTGTATAAAGTATGTACCACCTTTCCCCTTTATTCCAGAGGAGCGTGGTCACCCTATTTTGCACAAGTACCAACGTGATAAAGCATGTATTTGTTAGAAAGATACAGGATCCTCCACTATTTCTATCTCGCTTGGCTCGGCCTTGCCTCCATGCAAATTTGCAGAAGTACTCAGTCGTGTTTAATAAGTCCATGAGTCATTATCATATCCCTTTAAAGTTTGTGGTCATTAGTTTGACTGGGATGTAGTCATTAAATGAGAAATAGTTTGTGCAGGTGGTTTGCTAGTGTTAAAAAATACTAAAACTTCAGAAAGCATTATCAGCATCAGCAGTATAAATAAATACCGGACTGTATTAATTTATTCCTAAACTTTTGCAAAATACAAACAATACCTAACAGAGTAATTTAGTATCAATCAATATCCTCAATAATTACTAGTTTTGCTTTGATCTTTTGTTTCACGACGCTAAATCAAAATGGTCCTACGAGCCGGATAATGGCTCAACTCAGGCCTTTGTTTGCTTTATTTCGAAACTGTTGGATAATAATAATAATACGAGCATTCAAATGGGATTTTATTAATGCTTTTAATTTACGTAAATCGCCCATTTAAAGATTTTAGATAGAGAGCTCCATGTTTTTTTTAGATAATGAAGTACGATAGCTAGAAAAATATGTGGCGTATTATGTTTTAATATTATGATATACTTCTATCGAAAGAGCTCATAATGCTCTTATTATTAACATCAATCAAAATTAGACATAAGATCAAAAATAAACATTTTCAATGAAAAAAATAACATCAGAATCAAATAAATAACGTTATCAAAATTTTGCTTAGTTGTTAGTATAATACTCGTAGCTAACAATTTTTTTTAGTAATTAGATTTTTTTGTAATCTTTACAAATTTACGAATGTTATATACATAGGAACTCGTAAGGTATTGTATTAGTCAATATAACAAAAATCTGACATTTAAAGAATCTGGCATTTGTAGAATCTGGCATTTATAGAATCTGGCATTCATAGAATCTGGCATTTTAAACTCGTCTGACATTTTTAGAATCTGACATTTATCGCCTAATCCTGATATGACTTGTGTAATGTCCATGTTACGCCATCACCGGTTTCTATCGGGAGCCACACCTTGAAGTTGCCAGTATGTCTACCTGGGTCAGATGATCCACGCTAGCAACTCCAGCTTCAGGGACGAGGTCTTTCGTCGAATCCGACTCGGCTGGGCGGCGTTCGGAAAGCTACGTAGCGTCTTCTCGTTCAAAATACCTTAGTCCCTCAAAACTAAGGTCTTCCACCAGTGTGTTACCAGTGATGACACATAGGTCTGAAACGTGGTCCTATGGGCCTCATAAGAAAGCTCAAGGTCACTCAAAGAGCTATGAAGAGGGCGATGCTTCGTGTTTCCCTACGAGATTGAATCAGAAATAAAGAGACCCGTAGAGCAAGTCACCGACATAGCCCCAGCGGATTAGTTCATTGAATTGGCTAGTAAACTTTTTCATGAAAATGTCTAATTCGTAAACCATTTCGAGGAATAGGCTTAGGGAACAGATTACATTAATCAGATCTTTAAATAAGCAAGTATTTTATAAGAAAATCGCACCAAACCCAATGACTTTCATTTTTTAGCAAGGTTGACGTATGACGTAGCCGGATAACTTCCGGCTATTCACATTTAATTTTTTAGGTTGGCAGCACAGCGTAGTGAATAAATATTTTTTGTATGGTAGCGCTAACTAAGCGCTTCAAATGTCATCTCTGTTCAAGTAAACATAACCTACTTACATTCATTCATACATTTTATTGAAGAAGCGGTGAAAAATCAGATGTAAACGGATGAAGAGACTGCAGTAAAGTCCAATATGCAATAGATACGAGAAATGAGGTACCTAAATATTTGGCGATTGTAAACAAACAAGAAACCAACTCGCGGCTCGCGGTCCGGTTGACTTTGACATTTGACACTGACATATATATTTTTTAATACCTTAGTAATTTTTGCTTTCTTGCAGCTCGAAATGGCCATTATAGCTGCGTGTCGTAATCACTATAAAATCTTTAAAATTAAATAACAAAAAAAAAAAATATTTTAAGAATTTTTTCGTTTAAATTATATTTCCGAAATAGGCTATTCTATCAATAAAATATATAATATACACAATTTATTTTTTAGTTGACTAGCCAATTGGCAGTGGGCGGGGCACATAGCGTGGATAACCGATGGCCGATGGTGCAGATGGTTCTCGAATGGCGACCACGAACCGGCAAGCGCAGCGTTGGACTTCCACCCACCAGATGGTCAGATGACCTGAAAAAGGTCGCAGGCAAACGATGGATGCAGGCTGCTGCCAACCGGTCATTTTGGAAGAAATTAGGAGAGGCATATGTGCAGCAGTGAACTGACTGCCGCTGAAATGATGATGATGATTCTTTCACAGCGATATATTCATCTAATTATTGATGTTAAAGTTATTTTGGGAGGTAGGGTACGATAAATAAAAAACAGTATTCGTTTCCTATTTCAGGCTCACTGCATGTCTTTATTTAATTTTTTTGTGTTTTTCTATCAGTTTATTTTATTTTAAAACTTTCTTTAAATCAAATTTATATTAATATTAAATATATATCTCGACTATTTACACACTATGTACAGGTGTTCTATGTACACAACTTTGTATGTACACTAGCTAACAACGTCATAATTTCACAATCAGTACGCAGATTGACTGATATACATAAAAACATTCAGCGCAGTCGGCGTCGAAACGAGACTACCCTCACTAATTAATACTTATTAAATGCATTTTTTCTATTTCCGATTTCCCCGAAAACGTACTGTATTTTTCCAAAATGAATTCTAAATTCAAACAGAAATTACATAATATTAAGTGTTAAATTGCATGTTTACAAAGTTATAGGTAGTAGACATCAAAATTCAACGACACTCGAGACTGGCAATAAGTGTGATAATTTTTCAGTGGCATCATACGTAATGCGAAAGAAATTCCATTATATTTTCTGACAACCTTCATACCACAAACATTTTCGTCTTTTACGTAACTAATAACTTCTCAAAACTCAAACAAAATTTGCTAAACTTTCAACAAGGAGAGCTATTCATAAAGGTAATTAATAAAACTTTATTAAGGTTGCGAAATTCCATTGCACGTGGCATTTGTATCAACGTGAAGATGACTAGCTTCTCGCAATGGATTTTAATCTCCAATCTTGCACTTGTGCTCGTGTTCACCAAAATCTTACATTTCATTCCACAATAGACGACATTAGTCAAGCGACACGTGGTGACAACGGGTGATAAGGGACGCTCGTCCCATCTCTCCGGAGACACGTATCGTTCGACAAATGTTGCACGTGCCTTCACCCACTATGCCAAAGAATCTAGCCATTTAACACCTTTTTACACTAGCGGAAAAGCGAGTTCACATCTGAAATTTACCTGCTTTCTACACTAGCACAAATGCAACAATGAATTTTTACAAACATTCGTAGAAATTGTATGAAGAAGACATATTCTCTCAAATTTTATTACAAGTTCCATTTGGAAGTTACTTGTCTCATTGCCTCGACGCCGACTGCCACTCTTACAATTAAATTCGTTACTTGGTTTCACTGTTAGGAGGGCACACTGAGTTGCGAGGACTTTACACACTCGAAAATTGTACAGAACCCAACCAAAGATTTTGAAGGAATCTTGAAATGATAGAAAAGCTTGGCGTATTTGAAGCAATCTTTTCTAACGCCAGAACCTTGTATTTATTTAATCGAATAAGGTTCCACTTTGCATGTCTCGTGGCACTGATTAATAATTAATTTCTTGTCTAGAAGCACATTATTATTATAAAGAAATTGGATAAATTTTAATTGAACCCTAAATACCCAATAAACTAAATACGCCATAGCGCATGATACCGATTCAAAAAAATTGCTGCAAAAACTAAAACATTTTCTAAATTACACGAATTTCTTGCCAAATCTTATTTCATACAAATTATGCCATACTCTGTCCAGCGCTTCTCAGTGTGTTAACATCTTACATAATTGTAACTATACAACAACACTGGCATACTATAAACGCGAGTATCTATTGGTGTTCCATTGTGGACATAAATATCTCTATTTCTCCCTAAAACATAATTCTGGAGGATTCTCGGTCTTATTACGAGCGTAGTAAGAGTATCGTCAGGACAACAAGCTGACTAATTCTTGCCCTTATTGTGTAGTTAACGTTGGCGTAAATACAAAGGCATCATTAATCACTAGTCCATTTCCAGGCAGAAAGCGTCAAATTGCTGTATCACATTGCCGCTAAACGTTTTCGCATAAGGACTAAACAGACGTGCGACTTAAACGTGCCGTTTCCGGGAAATATTGGAAATTATCCAATAAATTATATACAATTTTGGAATTCTATTAATGGGAAAATTCCCGCAAATTTGAAAAAAATACAGCCACTCATCACTGTTTGCCTGAGTAAGCATTGTTCCGTCTTTTTTGCGGATTCTATACCGTTAAGATATTTGTCAAATGGATGGTTCATATTTTCAAATTATTTGATAATTTTCTGAAGCTTGCTACTAAATTGTAACATTCACATTTAATGAAACTTCAGAAACTTAGACAAGTTGCGATAATATCTTACTACCGGTCCTTAGCGATCTTCTTTCTTGATTTATCGGCTTATCATTTAATTTTATTTAAAACTTTAGCTATTACTGAAGGTAATTTCTTTTGGAATATACCCTCATAGGATTCGATATCGGATAATAAATTTCCTAAGTAACGGAAATAAGCCTTTCAAATTAGTTCCGCTACCCGCATAACTAAACATCAGTTTAGAAACTACAAATTTACAAGTCATCAGTCTTGTAATTTATAGTATAGGACAAAGACAAGATAATTTTGACAAAATGCGGGCTGTATTCATAATATCTCAGTAGAAACCAATATTTTTAATGAATCTATGAATAATTTCAGCTGTGTTCGTTAGTCTGTAACTTGTTACGAGAATAACTTGAAAATACATCTCATTTGAATACATATTTTTTAATCGAACGAACATTTTGCACTCGCGTTTAACACAACTCTAAGATTTGTCGTTATGTTTCTATTATATTAATGAAGAAACAAAAATAAGCGATAGCGAACACGTCAAAGCTAGCAGGTTTACCATTGAAATAGGTGTAAAGCTTATAATCCGCCTGAGAAAAATCTTTTTCTTAAACTGATTCTACCCGTGTTAGACTATTAACCGTGTAATTCCGAAATAATCTATACTAATATTATAAATGCGAAAGTCTATCTGTCTGTTACGCTTTCACGGCCAAACCGCTGAAAGGATTTTGATGAAATTTGGTATGAATATAGTTGAAGACCTGGGGTCAAACATAGGCTACTTTTTGGCTGTAAAAAGCCAGTTACAAATATTCCTAAAATCTGATATATTTAGCTTGTATCATCAGGAGAGTCAGGCGTTACAAACTCTCTTGGCGATGCTGTTGAATTTAAAAGCATGTCAGCTCTGTAAAACCAGACCAATCTGAATAGCTTGGTCGGCCATTGAGCCGTGTCGGACCGCACAATGCATCACTTGTCATAATTACGGCGCGCGACAGAGACTGATCACCCGGCGCAGGTCGTGGGCCGTGGGTAGGTAAGGTTATATTCATATAGACGGGCGAATATTCTAGATTGCTTGTTCTAAACAATGCAAGCACTGCCATTTGGCAGCAGAAATAGGTTCCTGCGGGAATTTACCTCCTATTTGGTTTTTTATCCGATTGCAATAGAAGGAGGGTTATGTTTTTCGAGAGTATTTAAGTAGGTATGTTTGTATGTTTAATTGTTCGGCACGCCCTGCAGCCTGAACGGCTCGATGGATTTGAGCTTGAGAGGTGTCGTTAGTATTTACTGTGAGAGTCACACTAGGTACATGAAATTGAAAAAAATGGCGATTTTTTGGGTTTTTTGTTTCCAAATTACACAGAAAGGCAGTCGGGTGTTTTAGTTTTTTAAATTACTGTTATCTTGTTACATATTCCACTGCTGGATAAAAGCCTTGCCTCTTTTATTTCATGAATTACTTATTCTTTTCTAGTTCTTTCCAAGCTTTGTCGAACATTCTTGGGTCATCTGACCATCTTGATCGTGGCCTTCTTCTCATCTTTTACAAAGTGGCGAGTGAATCAGTAAGTATATGTTATGAAGTGATGAGTTAATAATTTCGACCCCCGCTTCCGCCTAAGACTCGCGCTGTTTACCGTACACTGAGCCTACGTGTTTACTTTTCCCGCCAGAACGGTTGTCTTGAATGAAAAATTAATAGCTTTTTAATGTAACGTGTGGGTAAAGAATATATTTTTAAAGTAAAATATCTTGACCACAGCTGAAATAATCTGATTTTCCTTCCATATCGATGTCGCAGCTTAAATTAATAGGTAAAGCTGTCCTCGTAATTTCTTTTGAGTACAGGCCGCATAAATTCCTGAACCAAATCGCTGTCCAAAAAAGTTTTTATCGGGAAAGGTAGGATTTAGTAGTAAAAAGGGGTTATGAATCACCTGATGGTAAGTTACCGTAGCGCCGGCAACAGATATATGCCGATATTCCGTAATCTGCCCGCGCATGTCACGATCTGCCCAGGCTAATCGAGTTACGCCCACGACACCTTAACCTCCATTCAAACTGACGCTCCGCGAAATCCCGCGCAGGACGAGGGACGCCCACTGAAATAAGAATAATTAGAAGTGCCTTAAGCTGGCCAGTTAACTTTGGCACACGCTATGGCACTTCTACCGAATCTTATTTTTCACGTCAGTTTAAATGAAGCTTAAAACATCAATTTCTCTGTCAAATACTTCGCAGTCGTTTGGACGCCTTGTAATATACAAAAAGTTACCTTATTTAAGTCACAGTATGAAGCGTATGATACCTTTCACGGCATTCGGGCACTTGTCAACGCAACTCCGTCAAATAATCATTACTTATTTAACTATTTAATTTCGCGGCATTCCATAGATCACTATAAAATGCCCCGACATGAATGAATACTACATAACTGGTTAATACCAGACCTAGTATTCATTCATTTCGAGTTGGCTACATGATCAACCTCGCACAATCTGGTTAGAGGTATTCGTAAGCGTCTCTCGAGTCTCTGATGTGGTTCCTTTAACGGCCACCCAGCCGGAACCGATGGTTTAACGCCCACGAATAATCTTTATGATAAACCATGAGTAAACAGAGCATGGTGATGGCATGGGACACAAAATGGTGTGAATAGACGAAAAATATACCCCCAATATAAAAATATAGAATTCAGCTGAAAAATATTAGTTGTCAAAACATTGCCAGATTATTCAATGACAATTTAACAACTCTGAATGCGGCTGTTATTCATTGAAAATAATAAACAATTAGATCTTTTTTAGATAAAATTTGTCTTTTTTATATAAATTTAAAAGAGAAAAAGACAAAAATGATTTCAATTAAAATAGTTTTAGAACTTGTTTCATAGTATAAATTATGAAATTGCGAAAGTGATCCGTAAGTACCTACGTTTTTTTTTTGCAGTAAGCTTGAAATTTAAGTATGTACGGAACACTCCTCACTATTTCATACTAAGTATTACAAAAATAAGACTGAGTTATGTTGACAAGTGCACGCTTAAGAACTATTTTTACAATATTTTATATACAGTGAAACACGTTTTTCTATTAATAATTACATGGTAGAATTAGTAAGTAGTTATTACGAGCCAGTGTTGCCATTTAAGGCAGTGAAAAATAACTAAATACGTTAATATACAAAAACAAGTCTATATATTTTTATTATTTTTTTTCTTTACTAAATGGTAAAAACACCTAAACTAAGTATCTTACATTAATAAAAACTATACAAATAAATATAAATATACAGCTTTTGAGAGATCTACAATTCATAACGGGAAGTTATACTCCTGTCTCGTTTCGTGCGTCGAAAAGTCTGATATAATTTTCTACAGCTAGAGGGCGGTATATAGTGGAACTTGAGGCTCACAGAACTGTCAAATTTTAGAAATCAGTTTTGTAACTGACATAACCTGTCACTTTTTGGCTCCGTCTCAGTGCTGCCATCATGTGGGAGACATTAAAACATTTCGACGCACAAAACGCGTTATTTAGAAAATATCAAGGGTAAATATACAAGAAATTGACTGCGGCGATTGCATGGCAAAACGTACCTTATTTCGGAGGAATAAATTAGTTTCAATTACATACCTACACGAAATATAAGGTTTGACCAAACAGTCTTATACTAAATGCATAATTTGCCAATTAGAATTTGATTTTGCTATTTATATTATGGTAAGTAAAAAATTTTAGTTAGTTCTCATATTGACCAAAAAACCCTAAGTTTTTTTCTATTTTTGTGTATTTTTTTTTTGTGGACTCCATCTAGATTTAATTATTGAGGTTACAAACGCTTCTCTGACTTACCATTTTCATCCAAAAGGCTAATAAGGTTTATTTTTTAAATTATTTTGAATCAAAATTCAAAAACAAGAGAATGCCTTGGCAACTAATTGCTATATAAAAAATACAGATTAACTCCAATATGTTGACGTTATTTTGTAGTTTACTATATCGGGCTATAATAATGTCTACATATTGATGACGTGATTTCTACGTAAGTTATTCAGTACCACGCGAGAAATTATTGAAATAAAATAATTTGTTAACAAATTATACGGGGGATATATACGTGGGGCGCACTATAAGTTTCCGGAATGAATATGAAAAAATACTATTAAAGGTACAAAATTAATTTATTGTTTTTCAAAATAATCTCCCTTGGCGTCTATGCACTTTTTCATTCGATGAAACCAGTTTTGAAAACTTTTGTGCCACTCCTCTGTGGTGACCTCTGAAACGTGTTTTTCATACTCCTCGTCAGCCTCTTCTGGTGATGAAAATCGTTGACCGCGTAATTGGTTCTTAATTTTTGGGAACAGAAAAAAGTCACAAGGTGCCAGGTCGGGACTGTTTGCAGGATGACTCATGAGTTCTACATTTTTCGCCTTCAAAAAGTCGTTTGTCTGTCTGGCCGTGTGAGAACTAGCATTGTCGTGGTGCAGGATGATACGGCGTTTACGGTTATTTTTACGGAGTTCGTCAATAACTTCCGGCAAACAAATGGTCGTGTACCAGTCACTATTCACTGTACGACGATTCTCTAAAGCAACAGTAGCCACGTGTCCAGTTTTATTAAAAAAAGAAGCAATCATCCGCTTAGATGCACTTTTCACGCGCGCCACTTTGGTTGGTTTCGGCTCATCTTGAAAGACCCATACGCTCGATTGCTGCTTTGTTTTGGGATCGTAGCAATAAATCCATGTTTCGTCACCTGTTACTATGCCCCACACCAAATTTGACGCACCTTCGTTGAATCTGGTAAGCATGGCACTGCACCAAGTGACGCGGTCCGTTTTTTGAGCCTCGGTCAAGTTGTGTGGGATCCACCGCGAGCACAGCTTTCTCACACCCAAATGTTTGTGTAGGATTAATTGTATTTGACTCATGCCTATTTCTAAGGATGCGTGAATTTCATGGTAGGTCACATGCCTGTCTGTTTCAATCATACGGCGCACAGCATTGATGTTTTTGTTGGTCACAGCGGTGGACGGCCGACCATCGCGAGATTCGTCACTGAGATTGATACGACCACGCTTGAATTCTGCAAACCAGCTATAAACAGTTGTCTTGCATGGTGCTTCATTGCCAAAAGCTGTTTCAAGCCGAGCGATGCTCTGTTGAGCTGTCAAATTACACTTAAAATCGTAGAAAATCATACTACGAAAATTTTCCCGAGTTAAATCCATGTTGATGCAGACACACAATTTTTTAAATGGCGCCACAAGGTAAAAACAAAAGACAGTCAGATGAAACAAACTGCATTCTACAGCCAAAGAGTTCTATTTTCAAATGTTGCAATAAATTTTTAAATATTGTTTATGTAAGTGGCCAGTTCCGGAAACTTACAGTGCGCCCTATGTAATACGGTGGTTAATCTAAAAGTGTTTTTAATTCGCGTTCTCTTAACAAAAATACACGTAATATTGCGTACTTCAGGGAACTATAAAGTCATAATTACACGCGATATACGAAGCAATTTTGTATGAAGTTTGTTCGAAAATCAATCTCCATTTTCGAGAACATACAACTTCGAATAAGCCTTTTTTTCTCAGGAGTTAAGGCTTAGATTGTCAATTTGTGAATACGACGGAAAGGTATGGAATTTCCACAAGTACGTTTGTTCGTCATTCGCTATCCCTAGAATGAACTCAGTAGCTTATCGCTAAATAAAAGGTTGGCGCCTTTTTAAGATCGTAACGCCCAGTCCCTATAAGAATTAAATAATTAATCCATCGAAATTAGATGGTTTAAAACTACAAACGACTTGTTCCAATGTTACCCTTTCAAAATAACTAACGGTTACTAAACTACATCAAAACAAAACTGAAACAATTTTAAAACTTTATAAAAAAAAAAGATAACGATTAAATTAATGACTGACTTAAAATATTAACACAAAAATAATTTACTAAGGTCCCTAGTAGTCAATCTTGTTACCTCATAAAAAGATAGAATGAATAAATGAAAGCTTTTAGCATTTAAGAATTATTATTTTTTTAATTCGTTACCATTGTCTGAAACGTTTGGAATATAATTTTATGATTAGGTTAAAACCCAAAAATATTAGTATTCGTTCGAAAAGGAGCCGTATGTTATATATAATTTAAATTCCTATTAAAATGTTCTTTAATATTAGCGACAGGAACAATTATATTTTATTTAACGTTATTTTCTCCACGCGGTAGTGGGTTGAATGTTTTAGATTTAAATTATTTGAAAACATTCCATTAACACATCTGCTTATAGTCTTAAGACTGATTCCAAGATATAGAAAACCAAAAAAAATTAAGGATTTCCATATCCGTTTCCGCGAATAGGCGCCACTATTTTTTTAATTATGGTTCTACGGCCTTGGATACGAGTCTTACTCTTCAATCTTTATTCAAGTCGAAAAGTCAAAACTACAGCAAAATCTTCAACTATTTTACCATCATCAAGTTACAAATGTAATCTGACTAATAAAGGTGATTTTTGACATGTATTCATAACCTATTCTTAATAGCGGATATTGTACAATTATCCCGACTTCATAAACATTGTCGCTTTAACTTTGTACTTGTCGGTGAAATATGTGTTTGCAGGTTGTCTGTTTTAATTTAATTCCATTATTTTTTAAGACATGAAAAGACACATACTAATGATAATTCTCACGGATTTTGATTACTTGCCATACGTAACTTTTTCTAAAAATTACAAAGAAACCCATGTAAAAGCGCAAATCCTTTGACAATGTGAAATGGCAAAAAATATTATTCAAACAACCACAATTGCTACCACAAATGAATCCGACGTTGGGAATTCAAGTTAAGCAAAATCTTTTGAATTACAATTGATACGCGTTCAACCGTTTAGTAAATTTTTTCCTTGAATATTTTTGTTCAAGCACTGGTATATTTTTGTTTTGTTTTTCACAATTTGACACATCCATACAGGAAACTCATTAAACTCGTATGGAAAAAGGAGTAAAATGAGTTTCTTGTAGGAACATTAATATTTAAAACACATCTAATTCAGCATTGACGTAACGACCGCCATCTAGTGATGACATTGCAGTTTCATTAATTTACCCTATTATTGCGACTTCACAACTAGACCGCTAGTCGGTTCCGTATGGCATGTATTAATAATAAAATTTAGATGGCTAGATATATGTTGATTTTTAATTATTTTAGCTGTATCATAAGCACTTTTTTTAATACTCACGGAAAAGCAACGTAGAGTATTATTAAAACAAACTTTTTTTGAGGGTAGACAGATGTCGTTTTAAAAATTAAATTAGGCTTAACTACTGCCATCTAGCGGTAGTGCTAGGGAATAATTGCTTTACATTTTTAAAGCACGGTGAAATTAAAGATAGGAAAGCACAGGGTCAGATTACCACAGGGCTACACTGTAAAAAAACTTATTTATTTGGTTTGATTACATTTTGCACAAATATGAGACTAATTATATCTAGATAAAAGCAACTAAGAAATTAGACTGCAATCAAATTTTCAATTGCAATAATTTAGATAATATGGTAATACTACGTCCAGATAGCCTTTTAGGGTTTTGATAAGGGCTTGGAATGCGTGACTGGTTAAACGAGTTGTAAAATAAAAAGGGTTTCATTTAAACCGTGTACTGAAAGTTCAAAACCTGTTTTGTATTTTAGAAGTAAATGTACAGAAACTGAGACTTTGATTCATGTTAGAGATTCCAGTTCATAATACAACATACATATTTAGTTGTTTCAACATGCCATAGGACCATAAAAGCCGGCGCCAGTCGTTCCTCGATCACTCACGTCCCACCGGCGTAAGTCAGACCTAACCCTCTAGACGTTAATCCATTATTAGTAGGACGACTAGTCCGCCAACTTGTCGAGTGAACTAGTCCGAAATTCAGACTAACTGTCATCCCTTAAGATTGACTTGAAGAAATAATCCCTTGAGATAATAATAATATATTAGTGAAGCAACTAGTTTACTAACTGGTCGAGCAACTAGCTCGAAACTCAGACCACTATCATCCCTTTAGATTGAGTTGAAGAATTAATCACTTTAGACAATAATAGTTCATTGGTGGCAACTAGTCTACCCACTTGTCCAATGACGAAATTTCAATCTGGGCTTAGTTTACAGCTATTGAAATACATCTTGTATTAAATTATCTGAGGAACTAATCTCAGAGATAGACCGTGAAACTGCATAACTTTCTGAGCAGAACATGCGAAAAAAATCGGTTTATCATACAAATTATGAGAAGCCCAATTTTGTAAATTCTCTGAGAAAATTATCATCACGGACCCCACGTCTATGGATCATAGATTCAACGATAATTTAAATTCTCGATGTAAAGCGCAGTTTAGAAAGAGATAGATTCACAGTTATATATTCGCTCATATTATCCATTTCCCTAAAAAATTCGTCTTAGAAACTTGTAAGGCAACAAATCGTGCGACACAAATAGCGACGTCGCGCATTGCAACAGCAGTCGAGAAACTAATCTGTCAACTTGTAGTCCGATTTGTCGGATGATATTAATTTCGTAGAGATGTCTTTGTGTCAAACAGCAACTATGCGTTAAATAACTGTTAAGATGTTATCGAACGTTATTATAATAAATTATTCGTTTTTAGTATAATGTTTATTTTTAATAAAACCTACACGTTATTCTGACTTATTCATAGAAACTTATGAACAAATCTGAATTTTCCAATATATTTCAGTTAAGATATTTTTGAATGTGTTAGAACTCTCTTAATTATAAAAATTAACAAACTTTTGATAACCCCATTTCAACTACAATATGTTTTTCTCACTTATTATTAAATAAATTGAAAGAACGAGACGTAACATATTTTTATGAAGCCCATTAACGAACTTATGTTATTTTTTATGAATAACTGGGAGACTAAAAAGTACATATTTTTAGTAACATAGCCTGTTACTATTTTTTATTTTAATGAATATTAAACAATTAAATAAGGTTTTATTAATAAATATTTGTTATATCGTAAGTTATTTGTTGAAAAGTCTCATATAAGTGTTAATCACGGCAGTTCAAAACTGTAATGATTATGTCATAATAAAGCGTTATTAATATTTAATGTTACATAAGTAACGTTATTTTGCTTTCCTTCTGCCATATTAACACACATTATTCGAATTTTAACAACATCTTAACGTAAAATCGTTAAACCTGTTTGTTAAAATTTTCAATAATCCTACAATATTTACACATCCGTGTTCAAGTGTAACAATAAAATTTAGACTTTTTGTTGCAAGTTTTATAAAAAAAACTCATAAGTTGACACACTCGCCGCAGTTTCACGCACTTTCAAACATTAACAGTAACGTTAAAACATTTAACGTTATAACGATACGTCAGTCCATAGCAGTCTGTAGCGCGAACATCCAAGGATATATAAATATCACGGTATCTTCTTAATACGTCTTTAGTCTCACTGGTTTGACACACTCGCCGCACTAACTTCGAATTAACATTTCAAACGTTTTTACTCTATTTAAACACAATCACCCGCGAACTTAGTTCACTAATAACGGTTAATTGCTAAAACGTTACAATAACGTTTACGTCGTACCGTTTTATACAAATCAACGTTATTTATAGTCTAGTCTCACAACGGTCACGTTATCATCGTTGTTGGGCGATTTGCCGCCGTTTCTTTCTAGCGTCGGCGGCGCGTCGTGGCGGTGAATAACGTCGTTGTTTGTTGTTGCTGCCGTTGTTGTTGTTGTTATTGCTGTTGCGCGGCGCGCGCTTGTTGTCGGACGGGTTGTTGACGCCATAGCGTTGGATTACGCCTGTAAACAAATATTACTTTCTTTAGTATGCTGCGTGGTTCTGCGGTAAGAACGCATTCCGTAGTTTTTTTTTTTTTTTTTTTTTTAACCTGCATGACCTGAGTGTATATTGTGAATCGCCAGAGGTGATGGTGACGTGAAGTTATATTTTTTTTTTTATTGAACACTGCAGCGCAGACGACGTAAGTGAGTGAAAAACTCTTTATAATAAAGAAAATACATAAAAAAATTATAAAGTTTGGGATAAGAGCCTACCTTATTGATGTTCAGTAATTTTCTTTCTTTTTTCTAATTTTCCTTCTTTGATATACTTACCTAATCAATACAAAAAGTCAAAAACACTAAATTTTTTTTTTTTTTTTTTAATTACCTGAGGGTATATTATTAAAGTCAGAATTGCTGGTGATGTGGTGTATGATGAGGCTCTGGTGCGCGGACACGCGACGCGGTGTTGGTGAAGAACACTGCAGCGCGGACAAGGGGGGCGGGGTTGTTCGAGTGGCCGGCCCTGAGCCGTCTGACCACTGCAGAACACAAATACAAGTTATGGTACAATAATAGATAATATACACTTCTTTGTACCAATCACAAATGCAAAACTAAAAGAAATACATTCAAATAACTGGAGGCAAAGGCTTATCGCAATTGGGTAGACGACAAGGTTCAAAAATTGAAAAAGTAATGTGATGGCATGATAGCACACATTTATTTAATCTCATTGTTGAAATTTTCGCTTTGAAATTTTGCACAGGCGATTTTATATAACAATTTAAAAATCGATGGGAAAGTCCATTTTAAAAATATAAAATTACTAAAAAAATATATTATAATATAATCGATGAAACTTAAACAATTAAGAAACTTTCCTTTAGGAACTATTTACATAATTCACAAATAGTCTCACCCACGGAGTATTGCTCCATGGTCTCTAGGCGCGACGTCACCGCTAGATATCCTTATTTTAGATTAGTATGGAGCGTTTGGTATCGTCCAAAATGCACGTGAATTTAACTTCGACATATCTCAGTTAGTTTAAGTTTTATTGACGTGTTTTTTCAAAAGAAAAAATACGTCTTCATTATTTTTTGATTATTTAACTGACGGACTAATTATATTTTTTTAGAAAACTAGCCGATTCTGGGTAATTTTGGTGAGAAGGGTTTGTTTCACCTATATATGACCTAGTAAATACTTAATACAATATTCAGTGTGCTAAAACATTCACAGTTTTACTACAATAAGTTAGACATCTGTTCAACACGTGTCTAAGTGATATCGTAAAAATACGTTTATCTATAACCTAAAGTACTCTCACACCCATATTCTCAAACGTTTGCTCAAACTCGACTCAACCTTACTCCAACTCATTGGTATGATTAGTCGACACTAGCTTCCTTGACTCAGAGATTCCTCCTCATTGGAGGTGAGTATTGAACTGTCAAATATAAGATTGGTCGAGAGGTACCTTCAGGCGTCCTTCAAATGAAATAAACGTAGTTTGACATCAGTTTTTTGCAACTTAATGCTTAGATATCTACTTACTTTTTTATTTCATACTCTATTCTTTTGTATTTTTAAAGTGCTTTAGATTGTTATTATATATAACCTGTGTCGTTCCTCATTGGAGTTTGCTCAAGCAACCAATTAAGAATATCGTTTTGAAGGAAAGTTCGAGGAGTTTCTTAAGCTTCCTCCAATGAGTTCGAGTGAAGGTCGTCCTTAAGGTTATGTTTAAGAATACGGGTGTAAGACTACTGTTTAACGACTATAGACAAACGTAGTTTAATGGCAGCAAGCAATGGTCGGAATGTAACGTGACCTGGTCCAACTCGGGGTCGCTGGGCGGCGAGACCCCCCTCATGGGGAAGAAGTACGGCTGGAAGGTGTCTCGCACCCAACGCCGGTACTGCAGCACATGGTCGGTGACACGCACGATGCGACCGAGCACGCTGTGCTGAGCGAGGAGAGCCGCGTGAGCGTGAGGACCTACAGCCTGCTGCAGGCTGATGTAGCCGTAGTCGAACGCCTGCCGGACAATCACACGGTGCATTATTCGAAACTCTGAACAAGACTCGCTGTAAAGGTAGATTATGCGGTTAGATTTGTATGTTGTTATTCACCTTGGATACTTCAGAGTTATTTTGTACTTGCCCTTTACACACTTTCTTTATAATTTCCCTCTAGTAATAATTTTATAAATACTTGTTTCTTTAATCTGTGGATAAAACGTGGTCGGTTACAGAATAGGCTAGTTTCCTAAAAATATATAATTAGCCCGTCAGTTAAATAATCAAAAAATATTAAAAGACATATTTTTTCTTTTGAAAATTAAACAAAGAACGGTAAAGATATGGCGCGTTAAAGTTCCGTGTGACGTCACAGTGTGCTGCACTTTTTCGCAATATGTGACGTCACGAGCCCCCACTCCTAAACTTTGATGCGTTATATCTTTGTAATTTATCGCTCAATTGACAAAAGAAAAAATATGTCACTAATATATTTTGATTCCCTAAATGACGGACTAATTTTAATGTTAATCTTTTGACCCTGGAAACAAGCCTATTTATTACATTTACATATTGTTTATTTTTTACACTGTCAACACATATTTTGTATCTGTTTGTTATTCCAAATAAATAAAATAAAAATAAAAAACATAACTATTATTACCCTCGTATAAAAAGTAATTAATTAACCGCGTGTTAGCTAAAACGTGTTACGCCCCTTTCTCTCCTATTCAATATTTAGGCTGGAAAAACGACACGCAAAAACAGCTAATATCACCTTGATAAAGGTCCGTTTAAACTGGCGAAATCGATAAAGATGATTCCGTTCTTCGGAAGGCACGTTAAGCCGTTGGTTCAGGCTGCCATCTGATGGTCGTTAAAGGAACCACGTCAGAGGCCGAGAGGCGGTTTCGCACAACTCTGACACCAGGGTCGATTGACAATGTGGCCTACTTTTTACATTGAAGCGACTGCCGTTTGACCTCCGGTTACCCTTTTTAATATGGAAACCAGACCAACACGAACATAACCCAAAGTGTGTTAGTGGCCAACACCATCCGAATTTTTCAGGCTGCCTAAAGGCATCTGACACAGCCTCACGAATGCTATCTATCATATTCGTCAAGATGAAGGGACCATGTCTTGGATATCTGTCATACATATAAAAAAGATTAATACCATTAATCTACTGTTTGCTAGCTTTGCTATAATTTTGGCTACCTCTTTATTATGCATAATTTTTAACAAAATCCTTGGTCCCTCCAATATGATGTCAAGATGGAGGGACCAAACCGATAAACTGCTCCCTGGAATGTTCTACCTAGTAAGTGTTTTAATACCTTAATGATATTGATTTTGACTGACTTAACATTTATGGTTTAAAAAATATTGTTAATACAAGTTGGTCCCTCCAAATTGACGATTAGATAGGCAACTTTGTTTTCGATTTTCGAATGATAAATGTCTAATACCTTCAAATGATGCAAACATGTTTCCTTATAATTTATTTTTGCGAGCCCAACATAAAAATTCAAATTTTAAAAAAACAATTAGATATAACGCAAATGAAGTGGTTATTTAAAAAAATGTGTTGAGAAATGATATCTAAGAATTATTTCCAAAACTCAATCCAAAAAAACCGGGTGAATATGTCTCGAAATCGACACGGATACAGTTTTGGTTATTCTGGTTGCTATGACGAAAACGCTTATTTTAAAAGCCGTGGGTAATAGCTAGTATAATAAAATAGATACAACCGTGGAGCAATTACAAAGAGGAGATGCCGTAATAAGCGTTTTGTAAGAAAGTGTTTGTTCAGCTACGCGACGAGGAAGGCAGACGTGCGAAATGCTTGGTTTCGGCCGTGGCAGTGTCATCACATCACGGTGCCATTTCAAACGGTATCTCCTCCTGTTGCTATGACGAAAACGCTAATTTTAAAATCCTTTTTGCGCGGATGCACGCGGGCGACGCCACGGGCAAAAGCTAGTATAGTAAATATAGATACAACGATCACCAAACCCACCTGTTTAACTTGTATGGCTCCGTAGCTAGATCGGCCGATATCGTTGCCGGGCGTCAGCGGGTCCTCGATACACAGCAACGACGGTCGGTGGCCGTCGTTCATCTCCTGACAAACAAACAAAATGTCACACGTCAATATCTATTTCATAAAACATTATTTAACCAAAACAAAAACTCACACCTACATGACAATCACTATTTAACCGAAATATCGACTATACTATAGATAGCTACGTTCAAACCGACGCGAATACCGCGCGGGACGCCCACAGAAGATTCGATTTTGTAACCTTTTTACACATGTATTCTAGCAAAATAAATGATTCTGATTCTGATAGAAGTGCCAAACATAGATTAATAATTGGTCTCGCGCGCGCTCGACTAGATACCGTCGGCGTACTAGAAAAATGCGGCAACTAAAACTACGCGAATTCGGCGTAATTGCGGCATACCCTCGTCAGTCACACCGCAACCGATAAGTGATTCGGACGTAGAGATAAATTTAAAATTTTAGTTTAAAAACAGAAGCAAAATGCCAGTTTGCGTATTCAAACTATGTAAGAATAATAGTACAAGAAATAACTGTTTCTCGTTTCGTCTTTGCACATTGTCTTACACACACTACAATATAAAGTTGCCGCTTTCTGGAAACTGATTTTTCTTTATAGCGCGGTATCTAGTCGAGCGCGCGCGAGACCAATTATTAATCTACGAGTGCCAAAGTTATCTGGCCTGCTTAAGGCACTGCTACGTATTCTTATTTATGTGGGCATCTCGGGTCCTGCGCGGGATTCCCGTCAGTTTAAATAGATTTTAATACTTTTAACATTAAGTTCGTCTATTGTGCTATACAATACAATTTTGTATTTTGTCCTGAACTTCCTCTCTCAAACTATGCATTCAAAACTAGGATCAGCCCATGAACTAATTACAAAGAGGAGATGCGGTTTGAAATGGCTCCGTGATATGATGACACTGCAGTGGCCGGAGCTTGTCATTGCTCGTGCTCCATGGTTGGAGCCACGGCCAAAACCAAGCATGTCGCACGTTTGCCTTCCGCCCCGTGTAGCCTCACAAGCGCTTTCTTATAAAACGCTTATTACGGCATCTCCTCTATGTAATTACTCCATGGATTAGCCCATCTCATAGAAAATTTCCTTATTGTTCTAACAAATTTTATAGAGCAACTCAACCGTGCACTGACCTTCTGAATCTCATCCTTAGACACATAAGACCCTCCGTTCTTAACCCGGATAGCGGTCTTCACATAATTAAACTTTCTCCCGTACAGCTCGAAGAACTCAATAAGCAGCACTCCCAGATTATGCTGCTGCCGGAGTCTCTCTGGCCTCGGATGCAGTTGCAGGAAGCTGATGCACATGAGGATCAGGGAGTAAGAGGAGATGCCTCCGGTGAACACCTCGTTCAGGTCTCGTTGGAGCAGGAACTGCTTCAGTACCATCACGAGCCTGGAGAGCACTGGGTACTTTTCCTGTGAGAGAGAGGATATTTATTGAAATTTGTCACAATGGTTGTCATATTTTTTAGCAAAATAAATATATTTGTTGTTATTTCCCGCAGCACCGCCCGCTTCAAAAATAACCTATGTTTGACACCGGATTTTCAATTAGCGGGACTATTCCATCCTAAAAAAAATATATTTCGAATTCAAACGATTGTTGTATCGCTTGGAAAACAATATTAACATATTATGAGTTTCTGCACAATATTTAACATTTAGTGGTGAATCGT
Organism: Euzophera pinguis; assembly: GCA_947363495.1. Classification (NCBI taxonomy): domain Eukaryota; kingdom Metazoa; phylum Arthropoda; class Insecta; order Lepidoptera; family Pyralidae; genus Euzophera; species Euzophera pinguis. Next base: position 285,182 of record OX376176.1, on the reverse strand, counting down.
TACGCTGTACTGCTAGAGCATTATATTCATACCAAATTTTATAAAAAATCAGTTCAGCGGTTTGGACGTGAAAGCGTAACAGACAGACTTTCGCACTTATAATATTAGTATGGTTAGTATCGATTTGTAATGACAGCAGGTCATCTCCTTCCATACTTTTCAAATGCAAATGGTGAAAAAATAAAAAAAAATAAAAAAACAATTTTCTATAACAACAGACGATCTGTCTGTCTGTTGTAAGTCTGTTGTTATAGAAAATTGTTGTTTTTTTTCTTCAATTTCCTTTTGCTATCGACTTTAGCCATAATCAGATATTCTGAGGATGGCCATATGACAAAGTCTGGTCCGATGGACAGAATGAAGATAACCATATTGTGTAATTTCAGAACAATTAGACACATTTCTCGTTAAAACTGTCGTCGTTATGTTGTTCTAATACGAATTATATGCAAATTTTCCATCCCAAGGCCGCCGGCGCAGCTGCGCACATATTTTTTATGACTTTTATTGACACCGCACTTGTATCGCATGAGTATACAGCGGACCTGAGGGAAGACTCTATAAGTGGAATCAAAGTGTTTAAGTGTCTCGCTAGTATTCGCATCACTCAGTATCACTCGGCAAAAATCGATTCCGCCATAAGTGTTGAGTCTCCCTTAGGTCCAATGTCACCAACATCCAAGAGTAACAAATCTAAGCATAATAAATGGATGGCAGACATATCCAAGAGTAACAAATCTAAGCATAATAAATGGATGGCAGACATATTAGAGACAGAGACCATATTACTTCATTATACATGAGAGTAAACTGCGTCATGATTTTTGGAATAAAACTTTCGTGAAATCAACAAATGTGCGTCAAAGGACTACTGCCCATTTGACAAGCTCGTAGAAGACAAATACCGCATGTTGACAAGCCCACCAATGCTTAAGCGTTTTAAGCACGATTGTTTGGTGGTGTAGGTGTTGGTAATTGGGTATTCTACAAATTTTTATTTTTTCTTTCATATCAATATTTTTATTTCCAGAAACAGAATTATGAAAGAATTTTTGTAATCCGTTCAAAAATAAATAAGTTATAAGCCTTTGAAATTCGGTGGAAGGGGAAACTGTCAAAAAACAAGAAAAGGATGCACTGTGTGAGCTGTGACGTCACTGCCACTCGGTTTCGTGCATACAAAAGAGATAGCAAGACGTCCCCACCACGCTCCCACTTTTCTTTTAGAGAAAACTTTAAAATCGAATTACGGCCTTAATTAACAACCAATTTTGTTGTTGTTTTCAGAATCGGTTACTTTTTAGTGTATATTTTGTTTAGTATAGCAATATTAACCAAGTATGAATACAGTCAAGTAGCCTATTCAAACACGATTGCTAAATATATATATAAACCTAGTGACAGAGCAGAGTTGAGCACGAGTGAAGGTAAAGTTCTCCAAAACTAGACTTGAAAAATTTTGATTGGGGCACGTAACTTTCAACTGGTTTCAAGGTTTTAACAGGAAGGTTGCACCTTGATTTGAGCGCATTTGAGAATGACGTGTACTAAATGAAAATTACTCTGTGCACCAATTTTATGATGATATATGAAGATTTTCACTCTGTCCCCATATTTACTCATGCGCTTGTATCGGTCAAATATTTGTGTAGACATTATAAATTTCTTTGTGTATTATTCGTGTCATTTTAAGAGATATATTGCATTAAATACACGTAATTTGTTTATTTTTATTGTATTGGAATCATATTGCATAATGTAGATGAAAGATCTATTTTTTTTTCTACTTACTATACTAAAGAAAAAAGACAAAACCTATTTGAGTTATAATGGGCTTAACGAATCTCAATACATTTATTAGACAAAATTAAAAATGATACCAACCTTAAAATGCTTTATGAGTTCAGCACTCTTCACTCCGCTGCTCATGTTGAATGAGATATCCACCTGAAAAGAAAATGTAAGAGGTATTAGAGTAACATTTCTTAACTAAGTACAACATACTATGTTCCGATGTACTTTAAAATGATAATACTGGTACAAAAAAGTCAAACAAACAACTTAAAAAAGAAAACTACATACCGTCACACTCAAGATTTGTTAATGCAAATTCTTCATACTCAAATAAAAAATACGCCCTTAGAGAAAGATTTTTTAAATTGATTCTAAGAAGTTGCTTATGTAAATATATACTATGAGTGTAAAAAATTCTGCCTCTAACGGAGAATCTTGTATTGGAGTTTGAAGAATTTGTTTCAATGGTCATTAACGATTCTGAGTGCGGTAAGTCCTTCAAATGTAGTGATTTCATGATTTTCTTCACAGCTGTGGTCGTCCCAAACTAATTTAAAGCTTTATATTAACTTCATTAATGTTTTAGCAGGCAGGGACTTCGTAAGAGGGAAATAGATATTTTTTTCTAAAAACACTTTTTTTGCTTCGTGTGCTGGTAGGGATAAGGTTGCCCTGTAAAAAAAAGAGGGGAATTCATTGCGTATGACATTCATCCATACAGTATGGATTGAATGATCATGACCGAAATCACTCCATTGTACATTGTATCGACCAGTGCCACCAAATATAGGACCACAGCTTACCCCAGGATCCGAAGCTTACGGGACGCAACTAGGAAAACAGGCTCAGGCGAAGATTGAAATTATTAGAATTTACCTTAACATCTGAGTATTTGTCAGTCATCTTAACGATGGGCACGGTGGCCTTCTCTAGCACCTTGATGCTCTCCTTCTCGGCGATGTCCTGCAGCACCAGCTCCCGCTCCAGCGTCCACAGCGGCAACTTCTCCCACTGGCCTGCGATGCCAACAGTGTTATACCGCTTTTCATTAATATGCATTGCTCAGCAGCATTTGTGTTAGTGTTATGGCGGCAAAACTATTCATTCACATTGAGTGGGTTAGTTAGCAGTTACAAATCAGCCTTTTATTTGATTGCACATTGTACATTTTTTTCCATGCACTACTTTGTTATAAACACACAGCTTCTCCCACTGGCCTGTCATGCCAACAGTGTTACGCCGCTTTTCATTAACCCTTTATTTGGCAATAGAAAAAAATATCAAAATACATATTTTTAGTTATTGTATGACGCTATGGGTGTGCCCAGGACTGCCGAAAAAATGTGAAAGGAAATCCCGTTTTTTCCAGTGTTGAGAAAATTTATGTCACAGTAATAACTTAGCAATTTTTAAATAACCGCTTTAGTTGGACATTGACATACCAAATAGGTAGGTAAAACATAACATAAATATGATATATCTGAAAGCCAGTTTTATACATATTTAATTGTAAAGAAATAAGAAAAAATCTTTCAAAAAAAAACATTTTTGTATTAAGTAAGAAATTTGAGGGTGCGCAAACTTCTAAATAAGTAGATAGCAATAAATTATACCAAATCTTCTTCTGATACGACTATTGACTAAGGTACCAGACTGTTTTACTGAATATGAATTCGTCTATTCTATATTCGACACCAGGTATTATGAAAACAAAAAAGAGGGAGGAAAAGAGGAGGAAGATGCAATTAATGGTCCTGTACCGTCAACTGCATTTTCTCTTGAAAATGTCACAAATCTGAATAAAGTGGGGAACCAGAAAGAGCGGCATTAACACATTAATCGTGCATTTCTGTTTCAGAGTAAGAAATTTCACTAGCATCAGAAGGTTCATGGTTATTTGGCACAAAAATTATATTTTTGCTAGCGCATTTATGCTGTAGGTAGACGATGGGAAATAAACAAAATTAGCACCACTAAAACACATTAAGCATTTGATATTGTACGCCACAGCGGACATAGAAAAATGATACAACAATACTATGAATTTGACAAAGTCCGCTGTGACGGACAATTCATTTTGGTGACCAAAATCCCTACAAAAATAAGCAAAGTTGTTTCTTCAATATAATTATATCTACGATTATTTACTGAAAACTCAGCCCGAAACTTAATGATTTTATAAGCCAAAATACAAAAAATATATAAAAATAGCACAGGCAAAACAGTTGGCCAACATTTTGTATCAAGACTGACATTTGTAGTATTGCTAAGGTCGAAAAATATTTTTGTGCCATTTCTTTATACATCTAGGAAATGTTTTATATGTGCTAATATTTGAAAATGTCCACAAGGACTTTTTACAAGTAAATGTCCGGCACAACGTACTCTGTCAAATAAATGGTTAATATGCATTGCTCAGCGGCATTCGGGTTAGTGTTATGGCGGCAAAATCATTCATTCAAATTGAGTGGGTTAGTTAAAAAAAATAGGCTTTTATGTCATTGCACATTATAAAATTTTTCCATGCACTACATTTATTTGTTTTTTATTTATTTAACATTTTACAAAAATTGATACAAACAAATTAACATAAGATGCATTTCCAAAACCACTGAGGTTTGTTTAGACCTAGTAAACAACATAACACATTGTAATAAACAAACAGCTTTTCCCACTGGCCTGCGATGCCAACATTGTCAACAGTGTTATACCGCTTTTCATTAATATGCATGCACTTGATTCCATTTTTTAATTTGGTTCTATTTTTAAAAACATGTCTAAAACGTATGCGATTTTAAAGAATATTTTACCGTTTATTATCTAATTTTATGAGATAAGACAAAATAGTGTATGAAACAGCACACAATTTGGTCTAACAATACTCGTGTAATGCTATAAAAACTGGTCTACGGCTCGTTTTATTTAACTTACCCGCGTAATGTAAGAATCCTTATTATGCAACAGTCTCATAAACTTCTATTATTTCATTGCACATTATACATTTTTTCCATGCACTACATACATTGTAATAAACATACAACTTCTCCCACTGGCCTACGATGCCAACAGTGTTATACCGTTTTTCATATTTATGATGGTGTTATGGCGGCAAAACTATTCATTCATATTGAGTGGATTAGTTAGTTAGAAACTCTTTATTGCACTTATTAAGTAAAACATATAATACAGAAAAAGGAAAAATTGTGTACAATGGCGGACTTATCCCAGAATGGGATGTCTTCCAGTCAACCAAGTAGTAGTCGGTTATGATTAATCCGTGTGCACCCGGTTTCAGATCTTTAAGGAATCACCTTTAGGCCTCCGGCCTTTAACGACCAATTGCTCAACGTGTCTTCCGAGATGAAGTTAAATAAATTACAAAACAAAGTATGCTTCCAGTGGGAATCGAAACCCGACCTACGGGTCTCAAGCAATGAATAAATCCTTTCGACAGAAAAAACCATCAACAAGAGAATGTATCCCTAATGTCGGGCGAAACGTCAAAGCGAACCTGGGCTCAGAAGCGATAAAGATACAAGTGAAAAATGATGGCAGGCAGGATAACGTTAACGTTGGAATGTTTATTGTGTATTATTTTACATATTACCTGTTGTTGTACCAAAATTAAATAAATAAACGTTACGAAACCACAACACGTCACTAAAACGCCGACCTAGCGTTCGTTATACAACCGATAAGCGGTCACACGCGGTGCTCTCTCAATGGAACGCTGTTCATTCATACACTGGTACAATGTGGTTGATTGCTAGTATGATGCCTTCGTAATGCTTCATCATCATCATTCTAAAGCTTATCCAAGTCATCTGTCTATGGTCTACACGGAAATGCCTTAGTTAAGTCGGCTGCAATAAAGGTAGCAGCAGGTGGTCTATCAACAGTAGGTAATGAAGATTCCACATTCATTTTGCATCTCTCTCCCCCAAACAATGGACCACCTTTTGAGGTGTCCAGCGTACTCTGACCTAAGGACCACAGAGAACGGTGTAAGGGCTACCAGTCTCGAACATCCAAGGGCATATAGCGTGAGTGTATAGAGTGACACGATAAAAAGAAGCATCATTTGTTCCATATTCTGGCCAGGGGCTCTTATGGTGGTGGTGGCATCAAAGGGTATACAATACGACGCGACGTGATCATAATAGAAATAAGCTTGTTCGATTCTCATGAAAAGTGTACCCAGCAATCCTCCAATGACATTTATCAAGTTCAGGCAACAAACAGCAATATTTCAATTGGAACTTTAAAAACAAACGCAGTTTAGTATATACCTGCTTATCAACCGATATCAATGATGGATAAACCAGGCCTCCTGTCAACGTTTAACAATCCAGTTATTTATATAACCGCCGAATCGTGTTTACAGCTGATAGCACTAAATGTGAAGCATTCGCTGTAAAAGCATTAAGGACTTCAATATGAATGATTTCATTCGATGTTGTTATCATAAAATTAACACATCACGAATCAACACGGTAGACGACATTAATGTGCAAACTTTGTACTTAAATTAATATTTGTAGGCAATAATTTGTATGAGTTGTAGTGGCATTATAGAATAGAGGAGCATCAAGCAGTAAAAAGAGTGTATATGGGAAAGCCAAGGGGACAGCTTCTGGCCGGCTGGCACAGTTATCGCTGTATTGACGATCTGCGCAAGCTGCACACCGATGACTGGCAGGAGATGGCGCAGGATAGATCGAAGTGGAGATCCTTATTATCGGAAGCCAAGACTTACTTTGGGTCTCTGCGCCATATTCGAACATTAGTATAGCTAATTAAGGAGCCTCTGGGCCGACCCTAGTTATTAACGGGACGGTATAGATAACATTGAGGCTGAAAGACATGCGGAATATCGGGAGTTGGTGACGACGAAGTAAGTCACGTCAAAGAGGCAAATAATTATTGCAGTTCTATCTTAGCGACAGCGCTAAGCATGCAAAAGAGCTAAAGAAGAGAAATATGTCCGGTAGATGGCCAGTCGCTGGAATGACGTAGCGCAGTGTGCAACTGATTAATAAACATCTCATCTATGGTGATGAGCTTGTTCCACAAGCTTCATCAATCATCTCAAAAATCGACAAATCGACAAATCGGTTACTTTGATTACGAATCTGATACGATGTTTTATCAGATCTGAGCACGATGATGTTGTATCAGTTAAACGCTGTCGACTCGAATACTAGTTCACAAACAATGCGCGCCGATAAAAATAGATGATGTTATTTCGAACGGCCTCGCCTTTTGGTGCGACTGTACGGAGTACGGCGACAAGATTAGTTCGTCGAGATATGGTCGATCTTCCATTAGTCTCCCTACCCTCCGTGGTCTAATGGTCTAGGCGTCTGCTTTTCGATCAAGAAGTTGTGGGTTCAAATCTAGCAACACAAATCACCACCCAATAACATTTATGTCCATATTCGAATCCCACAGGAAGCAAACTTTGTTATTTCCAGTTTGGTTCAGACTAGTATCACCGTACGTGTGCATAAGAACAAGTTATTGTTGAGTGAGCGCTTCGAGAAAAACATCCTGCGACCAATGTGCAAACCTCTTGAAAAAGATAGTATACCCGAAATCGACAAGCGAGCAAGTGTGATGACTCGAAGAACTGAGGAAAGTCCTTCCTATGATCGTAGATTTGATCATAGCAAATGAAAAATTTTGTGTCTCCCTATCCCTGCGAGAAACAGGCATTCATAATATTGATTAACATGATAGAGAAAAGGTAGTAGTTACTTAGTAGACACGTAGAGATTATAGTATTCACACAAGTTAGTTCCGTTTCCGCTATAACAAGACAAGTCCTAATCATATGATACAATCAAGCTACTATCAGCATAATTGTCTCATTAACTGACCCTCGTTGCATCGAGTCATCTGACCTCGACTCCCTGAGTGACACACACAGCTGATCACATAAGAAACTATGATGCAAGTAGCGTTTGCAAAAGGATGCATCATGTCGCGTGGGTATCAATGTCAATTGGAACATAAAATTACAGGATTAAACGAGGATAATATTTTTATACTTCCGACATTTCAACTGTGTTACAACGGCCGTGGTCACGGAACGTATTAGACGCACTTAATACTGTGATATCATGTTTTAAATTTGCAGTGCGTTAGTTTAAAATTGATTGTCAAGAGAAGCGTGAATTTTGTCAATTTCGCTTAGAGGTCTACTGCAACAACTAGTATCTGATGAAGACACGTGATTTTCGCATCCTCACTTTTTTGCGCATCCGTCTAAATACAGTATCAACGGCACCGCTCTAGTATCGTGTTGTGCTGACCACGGTCCAATGGGCAGAACCGACCACCGAGACGACGGTTCAATGACCTGATTCTGACGCTGGTCTTCCGGCTTCGGATGCTTTCGGAAGTATTTTTTATCACTACTCTACATTTATCAGCTATCTATTGCCCGAGAATTTGTTTCATCCCAGGGGGCCGATTCACACACCGCCGCCACGGTAAGTCGAATTAGAGATATCTCGAAAAATATGTCAGACGTCTATTGATATACCAAGTGGCCGTATACCCAGTCATGTCGATGGTTGGAACTAGTGATGAGTCGCTGTAAATTTTCCAATCGGGAATATTCCCCATACTTATTATATCTGGTCACATTGTAACAATAATTATGTATTTTCATAAATTGACCAAAGTATAAGGAATATTCAGAAAGTTTCGGAAAGTTCGCAAGAATGATACTAGTACGCCTTGCAGGTAAACGCCGAATACAGCTATTTTTCGACCAGTGTATTGCAGGACACTTGTTTTAGTAAGATTGTAAGATCAATATGGTGATAGATCTTGTCAAAAGATAAAGTTGATCATTATGCACAAACACGAACAAAACATGTTTACGTGAACTAACTGGTGGTGAGAGCACGCAAACCAATTTAGTACAAAGTAAATATTAAAAAAAAACATATGTACTTAAATAACAATATTGTGAAATCGTAGACTTTTGGCGGGAAGCTGTGAAGAGCAGTATCGGGGCTGTATTTTATTTTCCAAAATTTGGTTTTATTGAGTGTTTGTGCATAATAATGGTGGATTACTATTCGCAAAGTGTTCGATAACAAACGTGAGTGTTGGGAAGTGATACAGTGTTTGATTTATGTGATTTTCACGCTTGTTGCCAAAAGCTCGTAGTAATCGCTAAGTGCAGTATTTTCTACCACTTCACTTAGCCTGATTTTCTGACTAGACTTGACTACCGACTAGACTTTTAGACTTGACTAGGATCTGACGAAACCACACTGTAGGACTAAAGAAGATAAAAAAATTAAGAAGGGCTATAAAGAATTTGTATCCATGGCCGTAAAACACATTACAAAAAAAAAGTGAAATCGTACAAAATGCTACAGTAAGTATTTATGAGACGTATGTCTCTTCGTTATACCGGTTTGATTGAAACAAAAAAAATATGAGGGTTCTGTGCCCAATGCACAATGTTCGGTTAGTTCTATCGTTTATGTTTATTTGTCTGTCAGAGAGCTATATTTCGTATAACCACAATAGCATAGCTGCGGACATGATATTTAATTATGTATTTCTACTCGCATTGTTGCTATAACAAAAAATACTAAAAAAATATGAAAGGATAAGGAACTCTTGGTACAGGATCAAATTCACGCTTGTTTTTTTTTTAAATTGTGTCGCGAGACAGTCACCAGCCGCGCCTATCCTATCGCCGCGGAACCAGACATGCAAATCGCGCCGTAAATGTGAAGGACGCTATATATCGTCATATATTTTATCTGCGTATCGAAAGGCTGGTCAGGAAACCTGTACTAAGCCTATGCATCATCAAAACACGAAAATTTGAAACCACCAGTGGATCGACGAGGAGAAAAAAGTATGATCGAATCTACTGGTGGGTCGTAGTCATGGATCTAAGTGGAATGAGGGGTTAATCTTAGTCCGACAGTGTTGTTTCTTCAGCTTGGGTTTAGTTCAGGTTTAACAATAACCATGGTTTTAAATTTGGTCAGATCCCAGGTTACACCTTAATCATGGTCTTAGATTTGGTCCGAGCTTAAATTATGCCTTAATTGATCCAGTATCTGTACTGGCTGTCAGAATTCGGATATTTGAGATTAGCGTGTTAACTCACTTCGAAGAAGGTGCTATTTTTTCCTCTGTCGTATAGGTAAAAAATAAATTGGTTATTTGTCGAACAAAGCGATCTCATTTGGCGGTTTTGAAGATGTAGCTAGAAGCTACTTGTAATATCAGGTACTTTTGGTAGGCTGATTTACAATACAATTTAAGAAAAAAACACTTAAGTAATAATAGAAAATAGACAACGTGACTCGATTAAAGGGTACTTTTTGAAACCTAATTTCTTCGAAGTACATACTCGGGCGAATTCGTGATAAAATACGCCACTTCTAAATATAATACGATTTTTAATGCTGTTTATTTTTTTTAGACTAGTTGATTGACCAAGGAATCTCTATAGGGATGAAGAGACCTTGAAGCCCGCCAAAGAACAGACTAAAAAGAAGTTGCGAGGGATAAGGAGGAATGCAGAATGTTCGTGTCAGAGTCCAATATCCACTTTGGATCGCTGAGCCAAAGTGAAAAAAAGCCAGCCCTAGACGAAAAAAACTAAAACGCCGACTGGCACGCTTTGGGCACTGGGGAATGGAGATCTCATGCCGGAGACCAAGATGCACTTAGCGTCGCTGAGTGAACGGAACCAGCTTTTATTTTGCCCTATTTTGGAAATTCGGTAAATAAAATCTCGTGACAAAATCTCAAACAAACGCTTATCGCACGGATATTTACACAAGCCTGCTGCCGCGATCAAATTCCAGCGGTATCGCAGTTCAAGGTCATACAAAATTCAATTACGTTATATGTGGTCATATCGACATGACCATTTTCTTCGTACCGAAAATGAGCGTTGTTCTCTCCGAAGAGGTCTGCACCAGGGTGTGCAGGGTCAAGGCCAAGGTGAATAGACCGTGTACTATTTTTCAAGTGGTTTAGCATTAAACACCACTCGAAACATAGTAGTTTACCAAAACATTAGTAGAATGTTCGTTTATTGCTTGTCCATCAGATCAACAGGTTGGTTGGTGCCTGATCATGATTATGGATGTCAGTGTAGATGAAACACGAGTAGCAATTATTCTTTGTACCCACTACCTACCAAGTTGGTGACTGGTAAGCAGAACAAACAGATGTGGTGTGGGTGGTATGGTCTTCATGAAGCATGCATGAACACGAAAACCAATGAATGACCTTTATCTTTGAATTTCGTTAAGGAACAACTGCCAAATCTACATAATTGTTTTATAGTGTATAGACCGTTTCACGTAAGAGCGGTGGCAATTAGTGGAAAGAATTTTTCTAGGAAAAATTTCGCTGGACGAGGACGCTAGCCCTACTTCCAGCGTTCAAATCAAATCAAATAATTTATTTGTGCAACATAGGTATACATGAACATGCAGTTGTTACATATAATATTAATGGAACGCTATATATACTTTATACATGACCATAGTAAATTCTTAGATTTAATAACTTACCAATTACGACGAGATCAATATCGCTGGTCGGCAGGTACAATCCGGTGCGGAAAGACCCGAAAACCTCGACCCTCGCCTGCGGCCACAGAGAGAGGATTGTGGACCTGATGCGGGATACCACGGTCGTCCGCACCATGTGCTCCGTCTCCGTCGGAGACATGTAGTTGTAGAAGTGCTCGATCTCCTCGTGCAGGCTGCGGAAGATTTTTTTTTTTTGTTAATATGTAACGGCCAGATATTTGGCTTTTTACAAAAAATAGGCAATAGAATAAGACTTCCTATGAATGTTCCTTCATTATCACAACGTGCCTTTTTTAGGCACATTTATAATAATATGCTTTTGATTCTGCTGTCTTATATTGTTACTTTGTTATGTGACCTAGTGAATTTAGTTTTAGTTATAAACAAGAAAGTAAAAGGTTAATTGACTGCTACAAAAAGCCGTGCGCAGAGATTAAGAAGTGCAAGTTTTAATTTTAAATAAATTCAATCAGCTAAATGTGAGGAAAATTTTGCGTTTATAATATTAATAAGATTCTGATGTGAACCGTGATCAAATTTAACATGGAAAATGCGTTTAGTTACGACAAGTTTATTAAAAATCAGCTTGGCAACAGAAAAAGAAGTATTTATACCATACATTTTTAATTAGACGAGTTGAAAACCAGTCTCCCGCAGAAAGAAAAAAAACACCAAATCTTAAATAATTCGTGGGTTGTATTGTATGGGTATTGTTAGTTTTTCCTCGATGGAGATGGCCGTTCCATCCAATTATTATACTTTAAAGGTAGCCTTTGGCTGTTCTATAAAAAAGTTTAACAGCATTTTATTTGCATTATAGACGATAATTTTTTACCCGACTACAGCAAAGTCACCGGGAGGGTTATGATTTTGACCGGTTTGTATGTATGTTCATCTGTGCGCGATTTTCTTCTAAACTACAAGTGATAATTAAACAAATGGGGTACGTTAGAAAGGTCTTAGTTATCCGCTCGTTCTTATCTATGTAACGTCATGTCAAATTTACAACAGCACCGTCTAGAGGGCATAGTGAGGACCTAAAAAACAATATTTTTTGTTGTTACCTTGTGGCGTATCAAATGAAAGGGCTCAATCAGCACATTTCAAAAATATATATATTGTTAGCTTTAGCTCGCGGGTTTGCTTGCTTTCTTCTGATTTTTGAAAGTTCTTCATACAAATCGATTCGTTTGTGTTTGCGATTTTAATCTAAACTACTAGCGATAATCAAACACATGGGGTATCGTTGAAAAGGCCTTAGTTAATGCGGGTGACATGGGCTATGTCACATCATGCGGTTCACGGATTCATTTGTTTGACTACGTGGGTTAACGTTTTCATTGCAGCACGCGCTATACAGGAATATTAACCTGCCACTACGTACAACTATAGCGCAGCAGTTTTTAGTCATTTGTCTTGTGAAACCCACGCAATACATTTATAAACTTATAAAATGGCATTGGAATTGAGTTTGCTAGACAAACGTGAATTCAAAAAATACAAGATTGATAATCTATTGCTAAGTGATTTGAAAAGTCCGACCCCTATTCCGTGTATCGCGTGTAAAGCGTGCGTGGCGTTGCCGGGGTTGAGTTATGTGTGCGCCATATTCGAGCAAACCACGTGTGTTAATTCGTGTGTAGCGTGTCCGTGGGTTGCAGTGGACACAATCACATACATCTTATTGCAAAGCGAAGGTTGACACATTTCCGGACACTATAACCTATTATAAGTGTCCGGAAATTAAGGCTATTAATGAACCCGCGAGCTCCACCGTAGACCACATCTACACTTAACACCAGGTGGGATCTTGATCAAACTCGGTCATTTCTGAATAATAAAAAAAAAAGAACCAAATAATGTGTCTTGGTTTTTGCTGTTTACTTGGCTGTATAGTTTATTTAAATTATAAGCGGTTTTCAATATGCAGAAATGATACAGAAAAATTATAAATACTTTGAGAGCAAAGTGGCTTACGACAACGCTGTCTTCTGTACATTAACCACTAAAACAATTTATGATATCAATAATAAATTATTGTCTTGTTACAAACATTTTAGAGCGTGATTTTGTCGGGTTTCAGTTTTGGAACTTAGTTTTATTGCTTATGTCAGACCAACGGCGCAAAATATAGATAAAAAAAATACAATATACATATATTCTGCTTTTTTGTTGAAAAGAGCATTGGCGAAGGAAAATTTCCGGTAAAAAGGTTTCCCGCAGCTCCGCCTGTGTCAAAAAGTAGCCTTTATTTGACCCCGGGTCTTTAACTATATTCATACCAAATTTCATCAAAAACCGTTCAGCGGTTCGGCCGTGAAAGCGTAACTAACAGACAGACAGACAGACTTTCGCATTTATAACATTATTATGGATATCAGACTATTTGCTCGTCGTTTTAAATAATTTATTTGAAGGTTTAGGTTTTATTGGGATTTTCTAATTATTCATGTTTCATATTAACTAACAGTAAGTTTAAAGGACTAACTTGATTAAAATTGTTGATCTTCTATCGCATTTCCATATTATCCCAATTTAGTACTTTTAAATGCGAAAGTAAGTGTGTATGTTAGTCTGTTACCTCTCTAGGCTTTATTTACTGAACCAATCTTGAAATTTCGCATGCATTTTGTTAGTACTGTAAAGAACATAGGATATCATTCATCCTGAAAAACGTCTGTTTCTGTGGGAATTAAATGTTATTTCTTTTTTTACAGCCTTTCTCTACCAAAGAGTAGGTGTAGGTAGGTCGCCTATCCATATTTCCTTCCTAGTTACTGTCAAAATCTTACTACTACGCAACAATTAATATAGTTTGATGCTATTGACACGAAAGAAGAGAAGATTTTGTGTCAAATTATACTACGATATGTATTGAGTATAGTAACATTTTTACGATAAAAACAATCACTTCATTAGTTTATAAGATCGGTGTATGGTTGTTTGTCTAATCGCACGGCCTTCACACTCGTTCACCTTATATTAGAGTTTAGGCATAGATTAATAATTGGTCTCGCGCGCTCGACTAGATACCGCGCTGTAAAGAAAAATCTGTTTCCAGAATGCGGCCACTTAATAGGAAAGTGTGTTGCCAGCTACTTGACTGGTGCCCGACCAATGGGAAAATTATTAATTGCTGCGGTCTTGTTACGTATTATAAAAAGTAGCTCAGAAAAACCTTTAAAATGAAATTAAAATAAAACTGGTCAAGTGTGAGTCGGCTCGCGTGTAGAGGGTTCTGTACTATTTTTTATTTTTCTCTATTTGGACCTCCTAAACAAATTTAAAATTATCTCATAGGTTTTCCTGTAATTTATGAATCGAAATTCTGGAATCGATAGTTTCGGAGATAAGGTAGGGGAAATGGTTAGTTTTTGTCTACTTTATTTTATAATTCTAATTTTGAATCCTAAAATTGCAGAAAAACTTTCTTTTGATTTATTATTACACAGTACAGTATGTTAAACGTTACTTTAATTTTCTATTTAGCTTGGAGCTAATTGATTACTGACCTCTTTTTAGTTGTAACCCGGGTTTAAAAACACATAAATAAATAGACATACACATCCTATTAATATTATAAACGCGAAAGTTTGTAAGTATGGATGGCTGTTTGTTACTCTTTCACAACTAAACCGCTGAATTGATTTTCATGAAATTTGGTACGGATATAGTTCAAGACCCGGAGTCAAACATAGGCTACCTTTTGACGCAGGCGGAGCTGCGGTAAACATCTTGTACGTACGAGTAGATATTATCATGGCCTTTTTCCATACAGTAGTGTTGCCGGAAAATACATTACACATCGAATAATAATCGATTCTTTGATAGTTGAAAATATAATCTAAGGTATCGATAGTGATCATATATCGATAGTATCGATATTGATACTATTGACAATATATTTCTGTAATTTTTTTCTGTATGAGTTGAATGACGATGATTTGTGTTATGCCCGCTGTACATCCCGCCGCCGAGTTCCGGTATATCTGTATAGTATCGGTACCTGAAATGCTTGGTATTGTTGTTAATCCATTAATCGATTATTTTTCATAAATTCTCAAAAATCAATACTACAGATTAGATTATATCGATACTACAGATACATAATCGATTAATAACCATTGATATGAACGATTACCTTTGTTAATTAAATCGATATAATTTATATTCAACCCATTTCAATAATCGACTAATTGTTTGATATTGCAGTTAATAATCGATTAATTGTTAAAATTCGATTAAATTAATTATATCAATACTTTCGATATCATAGATTATTTAAAAAAAAAAAAAATTCGATTAATCAATTATCCGGCAACAATACCCTACGGGGTACCAACTACCTAAAGGCCATATTAAGAATGTTGGTCGGCGTAAAGTGGAAATGGAATCAAAATAGTGATAGGTTGCTAGTCGCATCGCCTACTGATTGGTATGGTTCTTCGATTTTCGCCCACTTCCTCGGCCGGCTTATATGGTCTGCGCGGGAAGAGAAGCAGTAGTACATTCCACGTATTTACTTTTCTCCCAGATCAGCATTAAAGAAATAAGATGTTTGTGGCGTGCGTCCACGTCTTTAATTAAAAAGGAAGCTATAGTTTTATTAGGTTGTATAGTATTAGTATTATAAGTTTTTTATTTTGATAATTACTTGTAAATATTTTAAATAAACTGCAATACTAAAACTTGTTAATTTTAGATAATTTAACTAAAAAAATTGTACCTATATTTCTAATGTCAACGAACAAGCGGACAAGTGTTGTTGTTTTATATAGATAGCGAATGCGATGCGCGCGCATGCATGTCAGCCGCTGCTATCGGCTCGGACGATGCGCGCGCAGCCCACGCCACGGCGATCCGTGCGTCTCGCCAGCTCGCCAGTCCGAATACCATCTTGAGACTGAACGCACGTTGCTTGCGCTCGCATTCGCGCGCTTACGTAAACTCATTTCTCGCTTGATCCGTTCCTTCACTTTTCTCACCTGTATTTTGTGCTTATCATAACCTTCTGTTGATCTTTAAGTTGTCGGTGTGCTTGTATTGTATTTGTTCTATTTAATTGTGCTGAACTTTTAATTATAGTGTTAATTTACATATTGACTTTATTGAATTATCCCGCCTCATAGCACAATAGCCTAACTTATCATACACATTACGCACACACCCCGCTTTATGTTAAAGACAGACGAAATTGTCAGAAAAAGTCAAAATTACAACATCTCTCTTTTGGAGTCGGGAGTTAAAAAACAAAATATCTAAATAATAAAAATCGAAACCTCGGGGAATTTGGGATTATTTAATACACGGCAACATTGAGCACCGAGCGGTACTTCGCGCCATATTTTAGGGTTATATTATTTTCGTGAGTAATTTATGTCCATATTTCGAAATAATACAATACTTATTGATGGTATGTAATACCAGTATCTTCCTTATTTCTTTTAGTATTATTCTTACACAGTTTGACTACGCAAACTGCACATTTTGCGTCTACTTTTACATTAAATTTTATATTTACCTAGACATCCAACTCACTCATCGGTCGCGGCATGACTGACGCGGGTATGCCGCAACCATGCCGGTTTCGGCATGGTTTTAGTTGCGAATTTATGTAGTATGCCGACGGTATCTAGTCGTAGCGCAGCGGAGACCAATTATTAATCTATGAGTTTAGGGTTGTCGCATGCCTTAGTATTTACTAATTTATTTACATTTGGGAAACATACAGTTATGTGTAGGTAACGATACACCGGTCACGTTTATCTGTCTACGACTGTACTATACAGAATTGTTTGCCGAGAAGAAATTGCTAATAATTAACCATATGATGATGACAGTAACCCCGCCCCGCCGCCATCGCACGGCATAAAGATCCCAGCCGTCCCACATTGACTTTTACCGACATTTTCCAAAAAAAAATGGTCATATTTCAACACATTGTACGCTGTACGCATAACCCTTCCTATTGAATGTACACAATTGTCCTATACTATGTGCAAGTGTTAATTATAAAAAAATCGATATTATGAACTGCCAACCC
The DNA here is from genome assembly GCA_947363495.1 of Euzophera pinguis. Taxonomy (NCBI): domain Eukaryota; kingdom Metazoa; phylum Arthropoda; class Insecta; order Lepidoptera; family Pyralidae; genus Euzophera; species Euzophera pinguis. The sequence goes on along the minus strand of OX376176.1, from coordinate 267,755 downwards.
TACCGCGTTACAATTTTATCTCGTGTCTTTTACGGTACATTCGATTACAAAACTAGTCTACTGCTTTTAACTACAAGATATTTTGAACTACTATTTCAGTTAGAAACACGCTCACAAGTAGCCAGGCGTCATAGGCTACGGTAAATACTTACCATCAGGCCTATTATGTCATGGCCCTCATCATCATCATCTCAGCGACTTCCCGGTTGCATTCTCAGCTGTTTGCATCGGAGCCCAAGGTCCGCTTTCTTACTTTTTTTTATGTCTCCACTTCGCCCGGTCTTCGGCATCGTTTACTTTGGGACTAATCCCGTTAGCATGCATATCATATCCTGCTTTGCGACGTCAAGCCAGCTGTTTTTGGGCACTCCACTTCTACCAGGCCCGGGCGGAGGCGGCATGGCCAGACACTTGTTCCCAAAGTATGTTGCGGTTTTCGTGACCATCGCAGGCTATTTTCTTGAAGCTTATCCGCTATGTTTTATTTTTATTTTTTAGTTTTTATAGCATTCTCTCGATTCGGAGGCCGTGGGTTTGGATCCCATTAGAAGCATACTTTGAACAAGTTGTGGCCAGGACATTGCAGGCTTGAGTCACTTGATAATCCCATGACATCTTTGTCATGTCACGATTCCGTCATTGCCACGTCCGAGGCCGAGAGGCGGTTTCTAGATCTCTGACACTACATCGTGCAAGATCGATGATACACAAAATATGAATGAACTCTCGTTCATAGACAACTTGGAAGTGAACCGAAGCCAGTTAGCGTCGGCAATCTGCACTTAACACTTCTGATGCTGTAGGCGAGGTGGGCCGTCTACGTTATTGCTTCTAAATTACATAAAAAACACATCATCGTCATAAATTTAAGAGCTAGACTGTTGTCGGTAGAGATTTTTTCCATTCTACCCTATTACTTGCCAGTTCTTTAATTTAAAAAAAAGCCAGCCAGCACAATATTGCTGCTGAGGAAACCTAGACGTACATACGTATTTTGCCATAAATTACTAGTTCCAAAATAATTTTTAAATGTTAAAATTCTCGAAATTTTTTCCAATGTTTATGTAGGCTTTGCTAACTTTACGGAAAATTTGAAATAATTCAGTAAATTTACAATGGAGATATTTCTGTTTTGGAAGAAAAATTCCAGCGGCACATCACTATCTAATCTAGGATTATGATTAAAAGCTGAGAGATGTAAATAGAGTTAATATCAAGTAATAGTTGAACGTAAATTAACGAGACGTTTACCAGCAGGATATCGTCATACAAGCTCATAGATACACACACGACACGGCCTTACCAATGTCAGTCAGTGCCCTCAAGTAATGCTTCACGTGATTATGTCACCATCAAAAACCACACAGAATTCGCTTTTGTGTTACCGTATTATTTGGTTTGGTGGGTTCCGAAATACATGTACAGAAAGACGACGCGGGCACATCGCGCATACTCGAAAGAAATGGAAGTCGCTAGTAATAATAAAATTCACGGCTTATCATTACATAGTTTTAATAATGACAATTGGTGTAAATTTCATCGGAAAATAACAAGAATCGTATATTGATAAATTTACGAGTTGAACAATTTTCGGAAAATAATAAACTGCAGTTGAAATGTATAATTTAACGCATGTATTTCAGTAAATTGATTAATTTACGGTGTCTTGCCGATAAATGATCCGACGAAAGCGAGGTGTACGCTGATTGGTTGAACAAGCCACAAACGTTATTACAAATGACAGTTGCAGTTCATATGTTTTCAAAATGTTTCGCAATAATTATCTATTTCTAGCAATTTGGGTATTTTTTACTGACTTTAAGCCTTTTGTACATTAGGTACTTAGCTTTTATAAAAATATATCTGTGTGCAATATAAATTAATAAAATTTTAATTTTAATTTAGAGCTTTTGATCCAATGGTCCAACTCTAAAATTAAAATATCTAAAACAAATAAGAATTTTGTAATATGTTGATATATTAAAAAAATATGTTTGAATGAATGAATGAACAATGTTTGACCCTGGTAAATAATACATTTCAACTGCATTTTTTTTCCGAAAGTTGATCAACTAACTCGTAAATTGATCAACTTACGATTCTTGTTATTTTCCGGCGACATAAATATCTGACTGTTGCACGTGACTAAATAAGGAATTTCACGTACCTAATTAAAATCAGAGAAATCCGCCACTAGTGGGACAGAGGTACAATTAATTGGAGAGCCCTCTATTACATCGCATCTTACAACACCGGGTAGAGGGTTGCTCTATTCGTAACTCGACCAGCCAGTAACTCAATGTACAAGCGCTAATTAATTTAATTTTAAGTCTTAGGTTGAGTTACGAGGCTCAGACATCATGCAATCGTGCAACGTCCTAAATAAAACAATTATGGGAGGCAGTGGCGCACGCAAGTCTATAATTGTGACTCACGCTTGACCTACCTAACATGTAGTACCTACTACGTAGTAGTACAAAAGTGGGTTAGTAAGCCGGGAAATCACCAGTAGCTCGATATTGGAAAGGTAAAGAACCCACGCAGTGTTACGAAGAGGGTTCAACCACTGCCACTCATTCCGGTTAGTGCTGTTCCCGAGAATTTTCGAAAACTTTCCCTATATTTCCGGAAACTTTGGTGAACTTAGGAAAATTTGAATAATTTCATCAATTTACAATGAAATCATTTCTGTATTACAAAGTTTCTAGCGGTACATCAATAGTTACGGCATATTATATGCAATTGGATATAGGCACCACATTTTTAGTAGAATCCACTGACACCGCGTAAATGGATAATCCCGAGGAATCTGTCAATAGGTGTGCCTGCTAGCCAAGGAATAGTGGAATAATGGCCAATCGTCAATTACTAAAAGTCTGGGATCTCAAATACTCTTCTGTCACTCCCTGGTTGGCCTTTAAGAGATGCCTTTTTGGCAAAACTGCTAATTTTTATTTTATACTTTGTTTACTATTTTGTACAATAAAGACATTAAGTACGAATACTTGCGTCAATTTTTTACGCTGTCGGTAGTTATTATGCCTTCTCATCTTGTGGCCACGAGATGGTCTATTTCATTTCTATTTATTAGGTACACAAACAGATTACAGACGAGAAAGTAACATAATATCATTTCCAAAAGCTTATTATAACTAATCCATAATACAACATAGTGTACACAGCAGAACTACATATTTTTAGTAAATGCAAGTATAATCTAAAACTACAAGGCATGCAGGCTTTGCAGAACAGAAAGAAAATAAATATGCTCGACAATGTTTCAAGAATATGACAATACAACAGCTGATAGAAATTTAGGTTATCACCATGTTTGATTGGCCTGACCCAAACTGATAAGCTATGCAAATCATGTTAATATATGAATAGGCTATGTAAATTATTATGACATTTCTAAAACAATATAGCTAGAATGAAATATTTCAGTTCTTAGCGTGTCAATGGTATTATAGTTGCTCTCTAAACCCATCACTCTCAATATGCACTTTAATTTGTTTAGTTAAATTATATTGTCATGCAAAAATAGCTTTATTTACAAATCAAAAAGCTACTACTATTACTCCTTTAAGCTACCAGAAGAACAATAGAATCCAAGACGTTAAGTCGCCCAATTTGGTTGTCATTAGTGGATTAAGTCATTATGGAACTGATAAGGAACTCAGTAAAACGTAACTCCTGCTTGACCTATTAATAATAACATTCGTTTTTTAAATATTTAATACATGGAGTCTCACTGTGGATGCCCTCTGTTCCACATAGGACTACATTTTAAGCGAGTTAAATACTTGCCAAATATCTCCTAAATAAGGGGCATTCCACAGTGATGGTCGGTACATTTTGTCCCATTTTTCGTGATATGTCTTGGTATATAATACAGTAATACGTAAACAACATATGAAGTTTGATAGATTAAATGTTTTATATTAATCCCAAGAAATAAATAGAAATTTCAGTTGTTTTCTATGTCAAATTAATTAGGAAAGCAGTGTGACAGTCGGGACACGCACTCTACCGGCTACCACGCCTTTTTAAAATATTTGATTCTTTAATATGTTACACCTGAAGAGTGATGTTATATTTGTGATGAGAAATTACTCTTAAATATCAACTGTTTTCAAGATAAAAAAAATAATTATAGTTGGTAACAGTCCAGACAAGCACTTGTGACGGTCGGGACAAGTAAGAAATAGTGTCCACTATCTTTCATGGTTTTATTAGATATATGTTTATGCATAACATAAATGACAATACACTTAGCTTAAGATGATACTATATAAATGGTTTAAAGTCATCGTATAGACCATCAGTAAATTTCACCAATGCATAAGAAAATATTAGAATTTAATTTTCTGGTCTTATCTCTTACAGAGGAGAGGTGTTCTCACTTCCAGAACCTGCTTAAAATATATGTTTAACTATTCTCATCCACTCAATTCAAATTTAAAACCATAAAACAAACAATTCACCATTAATTTATATGTCACAAACTGCTTGTAAAAACGAGTCTAGGTCAGTGATGGTAGGGACAAATTAAAATCTTGATGATGATGAAAATGGAATAAATATAAATGGAGCAAAATTTAAATAATATAACAGTTTGTGTCCAAAGCTCTGGCTTACTTTACAATAGTTTTTTGATTACTGACTTGCAGATTTTGAACTTAGGAAAAACTTTTACCTCTTTTGGCGTGACAGTCTGGACAAGCTATACATGCCACTTCAAAGTACAATAACTTTGAAATTTATCAACTATTTTTCTTAAATCTTCTGCAACTAATAACTGATAGTTTATATCAGTGATTCCCAAAGTGGTCCAGGTGGACCCCCAGGGGTCCACGGGAGACTTGCTGGGGGTCTACGTAGGCGTGAACAAAAAATGGGGGTCCATAAGATGTTAATGGGGGTCCACGAAAATTTATCTGCTTTTGATAGTAAAGAGCAAAAATGTAAGCATAGTTTTTATGAGGGCCTACCTACATTGTTTTAAGTACCTATCTAAGCAGATAATATTTTAATAAGGCAAGCGACTGTTACTTGTCCAAACTTGTGTATTCGATATTACGTACAATTTCGTGTACAGACTTGCAAAGCGCTATCCGCCCGACAATGCTTAATGCTTGTTCAGACATGAACTTGATCAACACTATAAATACTTGATGCCAAAGGCAACCAAACGCATTCATTTGTTTCCGGAATTTCGAAAACAAGGCGGAATTTGGAAAAAAGTTGTGAGAAAATTTATATCTGTGTTTGCTAGTGCCGGAGAAAAGTAAGTAACCTACCTTTTTTTGTTATAGTACTTAAGTATTTTGTTTACGTGTACTAGTCGGTTGATCACAACGGCCTGTATAGATAGGTAACTTAGTAACTTACAGATATTTTAATTGTCCTCTTTCGATTTGAAGACAAACACAGCACGTTTTATTCAATTGTTTTTTCACGAGAGAAGCACTGCCTCTCTAAAAAGGCCGAATAAGCAATATTGCAGAGCAATTAATTTTGTAATTTTTCTTGCAAATAACTACTAATTTTATAAAACAGTAATTTCATAATCATGTTAAATTGATTTTGAAGTAACTATTTTATCAAAACTATTCCTTTTCGGAAAGAGCGAGCGGTGCGCGGGCGACGGGAAAAGGGCGGGGCTTGAACTTCGATGCCTGTTTGTCACGTTTTAACAATGAAGCCGCAGACAAAAAATACGCAAATACACGGAGCGCGTGAACTCATTGATTTAATAAAATGTTAGTTATCGTTTTTATGGACAATTTTGGGATTTCGACGTTTATTTTTTCCTACACAAATATGATCAGTATTCGATACTGAGTACACTAATTTTTATTTATATGTCGACGTGAGAAGATTCGAGCACCCAAATCGTTAATTAAAATTCAAAACTTACAGTTAAAATAATCAAAACATAATAATTATTGATTTATTACGTGGTTATAGCGATCAATTGCAATTAATTGTTTTTATTTGAAAAGCTTTTGATTTTATTTGGATAACACTTAATAGACAATCTTTGTAATTTGTAACTTCGGTAATGAAGGATAAACTGTTCTTTAAAATAATTAATAATTAACATTACGATTTATAAACATCGGTCGGGGTGATTTCATCATGCCAGCAAGTAAATCTTTTTAAAATAACATTTATGGCTATGTCCGCCATATTGCGTAGCGTGGTGAAAGCACATCCGATTATTTAATTTTTAATGACATTCGAACAAGAATTGGAGTGTTCTAATAATTCTAGAATTAATAGTTAATTAATTTAATATTTTTGGAGACAACAATTACGTTGTCACACATTGTTTAATTTTATTAGTGTGCATTTGACGCGAGTTCTCACCATACTTTTTTCGTTGACTTAAGTGTGGGGGAAGTCGTGCGGAACACATTTGCTTGGAGTTGTTCAGGGCGGCGAGAACTTATTTTGTGAGTACTTAATTTCATTAATTCGCTTACTTGCTGTGTTTTAGTTTATTGTGTTAAATTGTTTAAGGGAAATTGTAAAATCCTACCGACTGCGCCATGTAATGTTGTTGTGTTTCAATCAAACACCTGTTTGGTCTTCAAGGGGTTTATTATATTTAATTTTATAGTTACAACTCTTAGTGAATGGTATATAGACTTAGGTAGTTTCTTCTAGTGTCTTCACGACTCCGGCGCTAGATCAAGAGAGCGATATTTCCGAATAGGTTTGATGTTGTGGACCTGACAGATGTCAGTTGAATCTGACAATTGATTTTGGCATTGACAGTTATCTTTTTAATTAGACTATCGTAGCTCCACTACAACCTACGTTGAATAATAAGTGTTCCATTGTTGTTGAGCGTTTCATTATTTTGCGATGTCTGAAATTAATAGTGAAGAGGGTGACATCAGCAACGCTGATGCCACGCTTTCTAAAAATTTAAACGGGACTAACCCGCCGTTATCAGAAGTGGGATACACACCCACTTCTGCCGTACATTCTGGAATAGCTAACGAAAATTCTTCTGCTTCTGTTAGCGGCGTACCCGTTGAATTTTTCACACAGATGTTGCAAGTAATGAAAAGTATGTCTGATCGTGTTGCTAAGCAAGTTGACAAAGTCAAAATTAATGACCTATTTTTACCATCATACGATCCGGATGCCAACATAGGAATACGTGAGTGGTGCCAACACGTCACTACAGCCATGGAAACCTATAGCCTAAGCGATTATGAGATTAGAATGAAAGTTGGTAGTTTACTTAAAGGTCGTGCCAGGCTGTGGGTTGATAATTGGTTGGTTTCCACTACCACGTGGCGGGAATTGCGTGATGTGTTGATAACGACATTTGAACCTGAAAACAGGTATTCTAGAGACATTTTTCGATTTAGAGAGCATCGTTATGATAGTACCAAGGATATTGCGCAATTTCTGTCGCAGGCGTGGGTACTATGGCGTCGTATCACTAAGGACAAGTTGTCTGATGATGATGCGGTTGAGGCGGTTATTGGTTGCATTGGGGATGACCGATTGAGAATTGAACTATTAAATGTAAGGGCCTCATCGGTTCCTGAACTTATTTCGGTGGCCTCATCTATACGTCAGCTCAAAAGACCAGTTCCTAGTCTAATTAACACTCAATCGGTTAACAACAAGCGACCGCGTTTTGCGGACAGGACTCAACAGTTTTGCCAAGTTTGTAAAAAGGCTGGACACGATACACGTGATTGTCGTTTTAATACTAAATCTGAAAGTACTCAACCGCGCCATCAGGATAACAAAACAATTACACCGTCTTCTAATACCGATACAAACAAGCCACTTTGTACATTCTGTTCGAAAGTAGGACATACATTTGACAAGTGTTTCAAACGCGAGCGTGCAGTCATTTCGAAGATTAACTGTGTTGGTTCAAACAATTTGGCGTTTATGCAAATAGAAATCGGTAATATTAAAATTCATGCCATGTTTGATAGTGGGGCCGAATGTTCGTTAATTCGCGAGTCTGTAACGGCTAAATTACCGGGAAAAAGAATAAACGAAGTTAGTTACTTGAGAGGTATTGGCCAGTTTACTGTGCTCTCACTAACAAAGCTGTCAACAGTTTGTGTTATTGACAATTTACGTGTAGAGCTTCAATTTCATGTAGTTCCAGATTATGAAATATCTGCAGATGTAATAATTGGAATAAATCTTGTCGAGAACACGAGCCTTGGAGTTTTGGTGACGTCTCAGGGTGCCAAATTATTTCACCAACCGTCTGTCAACCACATACGATCAAATAGTGAGAAATTTGATAACTTGGACTGTGATATCACCGATGATGATCAAGTGGCTCAATTAAAAACATTGCTGAATAAATATGAGCATTTGTTCATTCGCGGCTATCCTAAAACCAGGGTTAACACTGGTGAGTTGGAAATCCGTTTAATAGATGCCAACAAACGTGTAGAACGTAGACCATACAGGTTGAGCCCGGTTGAGCGGGAAAAAGTACGTGATATTGTGAAAGAGCTACTTGATCATAATATTGTCCAGGAAAGCAAATCTTCTTTTTCTAGCCCAATAATATTGGTTAAAAAGAAAAACGGTCAGGATCGTATGTGCGTTGACTACCGGGAACTTAACAGAAATACCCTAAGAGATCACTATCCTTTGCCGATAATTTCAGATCAAATAGACCAGCTAGCTGGTGGAAATTTCTACTCTACTTTTGATATGGCTGCCGGATTCCATCAAATTCCGGTGGCAAAAGACACAATTGAGCTCACAGCCTTTGTAACACCGGATGGTCTTTTTGAGTACCGGACGATGCCTTTTGGTTTGAGTAACGCTTGCTCGGTTTACCAGCGTTGTATTAATAAAGCTCTGATGCCGCTGTTGGCTAAGCAGGTGTGCCAGGTTTACGTAGATGACGTGTTGTCGAAGTGTAGAGACGTACAGGAGGGACTCTCTCACATCGAACAGATACTTATCGCTTTGCAAGGGGCGGGTTTCTCAATTAATATTGAAAAGACTGCATTCTTTAAACACTCGATCGAGTACTTGGGCAACATAATATCAGATGGGCAAGTGAGTCCAAGCCCAAGAAAAGTGGAAGCTTTATTGAAAGCACCTACACCCGCTACCGCTAAACAAGTTCGACAATTTAATGGCTTAGCGAGTTACTTCAGGCGTTTCATTCCCAATTTTTCTCGTATCATGTTGCCACTCTATGAATTAACAAAAAAAGATACTAAATGGGAATGGAACGAAAGACATGAAGAAGCTCGCAACAAAATCGTACAATATTTGTCTACTGCGCCCACCCTGTCTTTATTCCAGGAAGACGCACCAATCGAGCTTTACACCGACGCCAGCAGTTTGGGGTATGGAGCTGTACTGATCCAGGTCATCGAAGGTCGCCAACATCCGGTCGCCTACATGAGCCAACGCACCACCGACGCAGAGAGCCGCTATCACTCATACGAGCTCGAAACTCTGGCTGTGGTGAGAGCAATAAAGCACTTCAGACATTATTTGTACGGACGAAAATTTAAGGTAATTACTGACTGCAATGCGCTTAAAGCGTCAAAACACAAAAAGGATTTGCTACCCCGAGTTCATCGCTGGTGGGCCTTCCTTCAGAACTACGAGTTCGACGTTGAATATAGAAAAGGTGAAAGGCTACAGCACGCGGATTTCTTTAGCAGAAACCCCTCTGGTGAGTTATCTACAAATATGTTAACTCGGGACACTGAATGGTTACAAATAGAACAACGCCGTGATGATAACCTACGTACGTTAATAGATAATCCCCCTACTGGATATGAAGTGGACGACGGTGTCCTTAAGAAGGTTTTTACAGACCCTGTGCTCGGTATGTATAAAGTTACAGTGGTTCCAAAGTCATTTCGATGGAGTTTGATAAACTCCTACCATGCTTCGTTACAACACCCAGGATGGGAGAAAACTCTACAAAAAATGAAGGAATCATACTGGTTTGAAAACATGAGCACAGTGGTAAGAAACTTCGTTGACAATTGCGTTATCTGCAGAACTTCTAAAGGTGCATCAGGGGCTGTACAGGCTCAATTACATCCTATTCAAAAACCTACAGCACCGTTTCAAGTAATACACATGGATATTACCGGAAAGTTAGGCACCAGAAACTCTGAAGGACGAGACGAATATGTGATTGTTATTATTGATGCTTACACAAAATACATTTTACTAAATTACTCTAATGATAAAAGTCAGAGCAGTAGTCTAGCAGCTTTAAAAAGACTCGTACATCTGTTCGCATCTCCTATTCAAATTGTAGTTGATGGCGGACGTGAATTCTTAGGGGAATTCAAAGTTTATTGTGACCGTTATGGAATTGACATTCATTCGATAGCGCCAGGAGTTAGCCGAGCCAACGGACAAGTGGAGCGAGTCATGAGCACGCTAAAAAATGCCCTAACAATGATAAAAAATTATAGCACTGAAAGGTGGCAAATTGCCTTAGAAGCATTACAGCTAGCTTTTAATTGTACTGCACATAGAATAACAGGCGTAGCACCCCTTACTCTTCTTACTCGGCGACAACATTGCGTCCCGCCAGAACTCCTGCAATTAGTAAATATCGAAAGCGGATTAATAGATTTTGATGCGCTAGAACAACATGTTCAAGAAAAGATGGCTGCGGCAGCACAATATGAGAAACGGCGTTTTGACAAAAACAAAGCGAAACTTCGACCTTTCTTAAGAGGGGACTATGTTCTCATCAAAAATAACCCACGAAACCAAACGTCTCTCGATTTGAAATATAGCGAGCCTTACGAGATTTTCAGAGTCTTGGACAATGACCGATACATGGTGAAGCGGGTAACAGGACGAGGACGGCCTCGCAAGGTGGCTCATGACCAACTACGTAGAGCTCCACAGCCAGGAGATCAGACAACCGTGTCGACGAAAACAGCTGAAGATGATCAACCGGGCACGTCCGCAGCTCCTGAGCTGCAACCCACAGCCGGAGAGGACACCGAAGAGGTCACGTAAACTGGTGAGTTCAATCCAATTATAGATGTTCTCACTATTTCATAACTCAATCTATTTTGTATGGCAAGTGGACTGTCACATCATATTACAATTCTCCATAAATATTACTCTACAAACGTATGGCTCGAATAATTTAGTTAATTTAATAATTTTATTAAAAACAGTTTGTAAAAGTATTAAACTTTTACAATTTACTTGGCACGGGGTTAGCCTTGCTTATAAAACATAGCATTTGCTATGTTGTGGTTTGTCTAACATACTAAAATCCCATTAAGACTGTACACATCCTATCCCATGTTTTATCTTTCGATTCATTTTTAGAACCTCTGCGGACCACTATCTTATAAAAAGGTCCAGACCGCAGCATCACCATGCCCATTTCCTTTAGAGCCTTTGTGGACCACGGCGCACATGACCGCCCAGACCACAGCATCGACCTTTCCCAATATCCAGAACAAAAATATTATTATTTTCCCGTGTGGACCACGATCATAATGAAATGATCCAGACCACACCATCGACCTAGACCCAATTCCTTTAGAGCCTCTGTGGACCACGGCGCACAAGACCGCCCAGACCACAGCATCAACTTTTCTCCCCGTGTGGACCACGATCATAATGAAATGATCCAGACCACACCATCGACCTTGACCCAATTCCTTTAGAGCCTCTGTGGACCACGGCGCACAAGACCGCCCAGACCACAGCATCATCCTTTATCTACGAGAACGTAAACATAACGCGGGTTACGTGGAGTGACCGTGTTAACATTCAAGAAGAGTAGCATGATGCGCGGAGCATTGTTAGAATATTCAATATTATTTTAAAAGCTCTAGCTTCCTGTACAGCAATTTATAAAGAAATTAAATACTTAACAATGATGGCAGGATGCGTGTAGCTTTGCCAGTTACATGTGAACATACATTGTACTTTTTAAATCCACATATCTACAACTAAATTACAAATTTCCTTAAACAGGTGCACTTTTACCATACTACTTAGCTGATAACTTGTTGAAGTTAATTAGCTGAACAAAAATTGTAGTCAGTAAAATTATTTAAAGTTTTAAATAAATGAATAATAAGCCAAGTTATCAGCTAGCGTACCTGTGGATAGGCGCTAGACTAAAATCATGAAAACTTTACATTTCAGGATATCTCGGGCTGGTGCAGAGCGCGCACCACCTCGCAAGACGGCCGTGTCGACGTGAGAAGATTCGAGCACCCAAATCGTTAATTAAAATTCAAAACTTACAGTTAAAATAATCAAAACATAATAATTATTGATTTATTACGTGGTTATAGCGATCAATTGCAATTAATTGTTTTTATTTGAAAAGCTTTTGATTTTATTTGGGTAACACTTAATAGACAATCTTCGTAATTTGTAACTTCGGTAATGAAGGATAAACTGTTCTTTAAAATAATTAATAATTAACATTACGATTTATAAACATCGGTCGGGGTGATTTCATCATGCCAGCAAGTAAATCTTTTTAAAATAACATTTATGGCTATGTCCGCCATATTGCGTAGCGTGGTGAAAGCACATCCGATTATTTAATTTTTAATGACATTCGAACAAGAATTGGAGTGTTCTAATAATTCTAGAATTAATAGTTAATTAATTTAATATTTTTGGAGACAACAATTACGTTGTCACACATTGTTTAATTTTATTAGTGTGCATTTGACGCGAGTTCTCACCATACTTTTTTCGTTGACTTAAGTGTGGGGGAAGTCGTGCGGAACACATTTGCTTGGAGTTGTTCAGGGCGGCGAGAACTTATTTTGTGAGTACTTAATTTCATTAATTCGCTTACTTGCTGTGTTTTAGTTTATTGTGTTAAATTGTTTAAGGGAAATTGTAAAATACCTACGTTGAATAATAAGTGTTCCATTGTTGTTGAGCGTTTCATTATTTTGCGATGTCTGAAATTAATAGTGAAGAGGGTGACATCAGCAACGCTGATGCCACGCTTTCTAAAAATTTAAACGGGACTAACCCGCCGTTATATACTATTAAAAATTAGTGGTAAATTATGTACTTTAAAATTGATACCGTTTTGTGAAAACGTTTGTATTTGTCTCAGCGGTTTATTAGTTGGTCCCTTTACAAGCCGTAATTCTATTTCCGCGTGCTGACAAAGGCTGCGGTGTGATACCTATATTCAGAAAAAAACTTGGTTACTAAAACATTTTTTTTACAGGTAAGGTAACTGACACGAAACATGGCTACAGCAAAGAAAAAATGTCGACAATATAGTGTCGATTATTTGAAATATGGTTTTGTTCCATCAGAGGCAGACAAACAATTGCCCATGTGCCTATTATGCAACAAAGTTTTGAGCAATGACTCTATGAAACCATCAAAGCTCGAAGATCATCTAAAAAGGTGTCATACTGATAAAATAGGTAAAGATTTAAAATATTTTCAAACATTGAAAGAAAAATATGGAAAGAGACCCACCATGCACAGTATGTTCGCTTCAACATCTCAAAGTAACGATGATGGCTTGCGGGCATCTTACAATATCTCATTACTTATAGCAAAATCTGGAAATCCGCACACTATCGGAGAACAATTAATTTTACCCGCTGTTGAAGAGGTTTTAAAAACTGTTTTGCACAAATCTCCATTTGACGTACTAAAAAGAATTCCATTAAGTAACAATACTGTACAAAGACGCATTGATGAAATGAGCTCTGATATCGAAAGCTTTTTGTGCAATCATCTGCAAAAAACTCATTTTTCTATACAACTGGACGAGTCAACGTTACCCAGTAATGAAGCATTACTATTGGCATATGTCCGATTTATTGTTGAGGAAGAAATTCACGAAGAATTGCTATTTGCCAGAACTTTGGAGACTGACACTAAAGGCGAATCAATATTTAATGTCCTGAGTAATTTTTTTACGGAAAAATCGATCCCATTTACAAACATTATTTCAGTGGCAACAGACGGAGCTCCTGCAATGGTCGGGCGATATCGTGGGTTTATAAGTCATCTCAAAAGAATTATACCAGGACTTACAGCTATTCATTGCGTAATCCACCGACAACATCTTGTGGCAAAACATTTAAGTGACAGGTTGAACCAATCTCTTCATTTTGTAATAAAAGCTGTCAACAAAATCAGAAGCAATGCATTGAATACACGTTTATTTGCTCAATTGTGCGACGAAAATGATGAAGACTTCCAACGACTGCTCTTACATACTGAAGTACGCTGGTTGTCGAAAGGTGCATGCTTAACGAGATTTTACTCTGTTTTCGATTCCATATTAGAGTTCTTAGAAAGTAGAGATCCAGATTTAAAAGAAAACTTGATCAAATTCAAAGCAGACATTGCGTATTTGACAGATTTGTTTAAAAAATTTAATGATATTAACTTGCAGTTACAAGGGGACAGCCTGAATTTAATAAAAACAAAGGGGATAATTTCGGCTTTTCTTGGGAAATTGAAATTTATGAAGCAAAACATTAGTCGGCGCGAATTCTCTCAATTTCCAAACTTGTCGCAGGTAGAATGTATTGATGAGGATATCCATACCTACAGTCAACATTTAAGTGCCCTGCATGATGACTTCAAAACCAGGTTTGAAGATATACTGACGATGGATATACCACCATGGATAATAAATCCATTTGATGAAACGGAAGTGGCCAATGTTGTATTACAAGAGGAGCTGCTCGAGCTAAGCACTAATGAGGAGCTGAAGGTGAAATTTAGAAAAGGCTACCCAACATTTTGGCTGCAAGCAGAAATACCCGAAAAATATCCTGGACTGTGGGAAATCGCAAGGAAATTTTTAATAGCTTTTCCCTCGTCATATCTTGTCGAAAGGAGTTTTAGTGCCGTTACAAACCTCTTAACAAAAAAAGGAGCAAATTAAACATCACAGAGCGGGGGGATTTGCGGTTATTGCTCACAAAAATAAAGCCAAACATTGATCGTTTGCTGACACTCCATCAGATACATCCTTCCCATTAATTAAAATTATGACCTGAACCTATATTACCTTAATATTTTTTTCTTGTAATTCTATTCTTTTAATAAATAAAGTGATATAAAATGTACCATTTTTCGTTTTTATTTTACATATCGAAATATAGGGACAGAACTCAGACGTGACACAATTTTTATTTTTTGGCGACTTTAAGAATGTGGTAGAAATGTAGCAGCAGGGGGTCCACCGAAACCAGTAAAATTTTGAAAGTGGTCCACGAGAAAAATAAGTTTGGGAACTACTGGTTTATATATTACTTATTGCTAATAGTACACAGTGAAACATAAATTAAATGAGGACAGCAGTGATGTAAACTTTGAAGAAATAACTACCTCAAAAGAAAAAAATTTGGACAGAGTTTGAGCCTCAAAAACGTGGTAAATGAAGGATTTTGTAAAAAAAATTGGTGTGGTCAATAAATACAGAATGTTTATTAGTTGTTTATGACCATAAAATATAATTTTCTGCAGAAAAGTTTTTCACAAATGCGTTCACCATTAGCAGGAATGCCCCATAAGACATTTTTTTAGTTACATGAGTGAGTGACCTTTAATGAGTGAATATATAAATCTACAAAACAATAACAAAGCTACTCTATGTCAACTAGGTGTGCTGGCCACGTGCCAAACATTACAGCACCTATGGAACTATTAAACTGTGTCTTGATTTGAAGGCTAAAATAACAAAACTGTTTTATAGTACTCAAACTAAAATTTGTTTTTCTTCTTTGATTGTTTCCTGTTCCCACTTTTACGTGGGGTCGGCACAGCATGCCTCCTCCATTCTCATTGATCCCACTCTTTTCGTCTGTCTGAACCTTTACATATTTTTGCGCAAGTAACAGTTAGTGCCATACAGTGCCCTACATGTCCTGTGAGCTGTACAAAAGGGGATCTTATTGCTTACCTTGGTGTTTTACATAATTTTTGTTCTCTGTTTGGATTCCTATGCACCGCTGTCTTTTCCTATCCTAAAGATAGCCTGGAAGAGATTGCACTAGCTATAAGGCCGCCTATTGTACATCTTTATTACAGACAACATATCTTTGTTTGTAATTAACCATAGTGCAATAAAGTGTTTTTACTTCCTTATGTCGGCCACTGAAAGTGCAATGGAAGTAGTGCATTTCTGGCAAAATACATATAGCATATTTTTTAAGGTCAAAAAGAATATGAAGAAGGAAGGATGGATACTAAAAGGCTGGCCATATGAGGCCACTTAACATCATTTATTATATTATTTTCTCACAAGCTGAATGATTAAAGTTGCAACATCCAGAACCCTTTTCATTTGTCTTATATTGACTTGGATTTATTGTTCAGAGCTAAGTAAATTAGGGCAACAAATTTACATTAGCTTTGTTATCATAGCTTCTTTTAAACATAATAAGTATATTTGACACCAAGAGCCAGGGTGCTTCTAATCAGTCTAAATCAATTCCAGAAGATGTAAGTACTTTTTGTATCACACAAGACACATAAAATATTTTTTATTTTGTATATTTACTTATTTACATACCTCGAAACATGAAAATTACTGAAAATTATTAAGCCTAGAACTTTTTCTATCAGACTATTCCTTGTTAATATTATGATGATTCATTTGGAAAATACACACATAAATACATGTTATTTATCAAGTAACAATAATAATTTGCGTCAACTGTTATCTACTTAGTGCAAATAATTTACTTTACAATTGAATAAAATCAAAATGACAATTTTGTATGGTAGGCAACATAATGCAAAAAATACCTACAGGTATTAGAATATTTGGAATTCATTCAAAATTATTTTGAAACATCAATGTGTCACTTGCTTATAAAAAATGTTGTTCCCGCCATGATTTCCAAAATACTTGTAGTGGATCATCATGATCATGTGCGGAGTAGCCACAGCGGCGGACTGGCCGGAGGGCGCAGCGACAATCGCGACCTAACCAACATGCAAAACACGTTGACAGCTATGGCAATGTAGATCATAATCCAAATGGCTACTTACCCCAAAATGCCTGGCTTGTAAATGTAATTGGGTATCCGCCACGGACAACCCCCGAATTCGCCTATGAGAGCATCGTGGTTTTTGTTCAGGTTAAACGTTGATGCGCGGTTATCGTTCATTTTCCTCCGCGCTGGGTTGAAATAATTGTTATTCCTATTTTCACCATTCACATCGTTTATTGGTATAAAGTCTTGGGCTTTATTCACATTGGGATTAGAATTTTCTAAGTTTTTTAAGTTCATTTTGTCTATTTCACTTTGAGTTTCCCAGATACGAAGCCACAAGCGCTTCGCGGGTCCTTCCTGCTCGGGCTGATACCACGCGACGGCGGGATCCATTCAGCCGGAGCAAGGTTCCACTATATGGAATGACACATGCTGTAGCATTTCACATCAATAAATTAAATGGAAAATTAACACAAAACAAAAATAAGTCACACCACATTCGGAACATGGACGACACGCGTATAGTTGACGGTTCAACTACTAGAGGGAGCCATCTTAGCAAAATACATTCTCTAGATTCTAATCGTAAAATAACTTTTAAACACTTAAACCACACTAGTTTATATATTTGGAATTATTTGAAGAACAAAAAATATGTTCTATTTATTTTTAAATAAAAAATATACCTACTATGTAGGTTAAAAAAGCAATAAATAATTTAAATGAAAAGAAAAATCTCTAAGCGAAACTTCCTTTTCTACCATAGACAATGACGAAAAAAAACAAAATTTTTTTAATAGTGGGTTTTACGGCCATGGACATGGACCATGAAAGAAAAAAAACAAACGACAAAACCATAGACAAGGACAGATTTTTTACCCGACAGCGCCAGAAGAATGATCGATCATGTTTTACGAGAGTACAATATGTATATGTATGCATGTCTGTAGCCCAAAGAGCTCCATGGATTTTAGCTTGAGAAGCGTTGTTAGATTCCTATTACCACTGTACCATTTTCATTGCAAATAAACTATTTCTTTCTTTCTTTTTTAATTACTATGAGAGTGATATTTGGTATATCAAATTAAAAAAAGCAAAGTAGCGGATTTTTTGTGTTTTTTCATTTCCAAATTACACAGAAAAGCAGTGAGCAAGCGAGATGTCGCCTCACACCCTGTATTGCGCCATCTCGTTTACTCGCTTTTTTCTGCCCTGCTTTTAGAGGTGATAGAAAGGCCCCTGAAGTTTCAGTGTCTTTTTCTACTGAAAATTTAGAATTTTCCGAGGTTTACCATTACCAGAGTCTCTTCAATCCATTTAAATGTGAATGAATGATTGAGTGAACAAGCAATCAAAGGACGATTGATCACAGCATTTACAAATCGGTAACATATTTTCCGAAACCAAACCACGACTGCGGCGGCTTGTTGCAATACGTAAAATCGTTCCATTCACATGTTGTGTCGAATGACAGTCAATCGAAATTGTACGAAAATCATTAAACTTAACTTTTATATTCTCAAAAACAGCCCTCGCTGTCGTGGTTTGGTTTTGGTAAATGCGTTAACTGATTTTGCAGTCTGCGCGATCGGCCTACTGCTCTGTGATAACAGCGATTGATTAACCTCACCTCAGAATGTGAAAATCAGCGTTGGGTTGGCTGGCAATGCTGGTATTGGCAATGAAGGCATCTTGGCTTTAATCATAACCATAATGAACAATTCTAATCAGATTATTTTTTTTATAGTTTTATCAGGATTTTTGGTGTTTTTTTTTATTTTTGGTGTTGCAGGCATCTATAATCTACGGTAACCACTTACTTCTTGCTCTCATCTCTAATAACAGGGAAGGCAGAACCGAATGAATAAGCAAGATGTTGTACATCTTGTTTACTCACTCGTTTCTGCCCTGCTTTTAGAAGTGATAGTAAGGCCCCAGTTGGGCCGTAGCCCGTAGGCATGTTATTCGAGTCATATTTGCCTATAAAATTGTTGAGGATCGGAAATGCTCATGCACATCTCGCACGTGACACTTCAGGTATTGTAGAACTTGCAGGTGCAAGGAATTTGAAGTTTTTTTTTTACAAAAAGTGCATTCCTAATTTTTTATTATTTGCAAATTATTGCAGATTAAAATGTATTAGGCAATTTAAATCAAAAGTATCAGTAGTATCAGTAGACATGGACATTGGGCAATAATTGGACATATACGACAAATCAAAAAAATATGTCGGGTAAAAATAAGATGAAATGCCTGAAAAGACTAGTATCCAGTGTTGGAAAGAAAAAAAAATCCCGCCAAAAATATTTGTTGACAGTCAAAATAAATGGTTGAGGTTATGTTTTGAAGAAAATTATCCCAAGTTAAATCGTATTAATCAAATATTTTTCAAATATATATTTTTTACTATTATCTATATAAAATACATGTTGCTGAACAGTTTGTGTAGAATTATTAGATTACGATTAAGTAATATAGCCCCGAAATTATTAAGGCAATCAGTTTGTAATAGTGTTATTGGATTCCCTAAACATTCGTTTAACTTTCACGAATCCTATGTAAATTTTGTTAGCGCGAGAAAAATGTCGCAGAAGAGTATCACATCCTTTTTTAAGATCACGCCCAAGAAACCTGAAGTGAAGCAAGAAACCATCGTTGAGGTATTTATTACTTACGGTTGATGATCATTCATGCAACTCCATTGTGTGCCACTCTTAATATTCTTTCAATCCACTTTTTATATTTATTCTTATTCCTAACGTCATATTATATTATGACTCTTCATTCAGTCTATAAAATCCTTTTTAAACTTTACTTGTTAGTGAATCATTTGAGAAAAATGAAACTTGTAAAGTAAGGAAAAGGACAAAGTTTACTTGCAAAAAAAAAGTTCAGAAAAAGACCCATTACTTACTAAGCATTTGTATGTAGTTGGCTATTATTTTGATTTTGAACAGAAGATGTGAATCCCGAGCTTTGCACTCAGGTTTTTTTCTACCAGATCTTGTCAGAAATCATGGGATTCATAAAATAACATATGGTATAAGCAGTCATCGGTGCCACTGAAAGTTAAAAATTTAATTTATATTATTATAAGTGTTAAGTTACTGAAAAAATTGAATTGGAAATATTAAAAAGACAAATGTATTTATTTATTGATAGACGCATCATCTGTAGCTTGATGATGCGTCTATCAAGCAGTGTTTGATCATTCCACTATTATATATATATAGTCTGTGACTTCACATAGTACATTTTTTACCTACTTTCTTTTTTAAATGTTAAAAAAAAACTTTTCAGGATGACTTTATTGCCAGTAGCCCCAGCGAGGAGGCTCCAGTGAAGAATGAGAAGGTCTGTATAATTTTAACTGTTAATGATAATGTTTTATGATATTACATCTGATTTATGTATTATTGTAATATTTGTTTCCCTTGTAGTTGTTTGTAATTTAATGATTGATTGACAGTATTACCTATAATCTTTGTTTCTAAAATAAATTCTTTTCTTTTCTTTCTTTTATTAAAGTAATATTGTATTTTTCACGATCTTGTGGGGTCTCAAATCGCTTACACCAGCAAAGAGGATGAAGAAGATACTCTCAAGCCTACGCCCACAAACTAATTTTTTTTATTCAGATTAAAATACATAACAAACAATATTGTATTGTAAATCACCCCACATAATCCCATGAGTCAATCACAAATGCTTTAGTAGAAACAATAACTTTGCTTCTGGGGGTACCCATATTAAAAAAATGTCATGAAAATTCAATAAGACCAAGTTATCGAAAATATGTTTTGTTGTCTCATTCTTTCACTTCAAATGTAGATAAGAGAGAAAGTGACTAAACATATTTTAGGTAATGTGGGCTTAACAAACGTTCGTTAATTATGAATAAGGGGGTATGTCAATTTGCAGAGATTATCAAAACGGCAAAGATTGGAGAGCAGTGATGAAGAGGCTGCACCTACACCTAAAGTCAACTCAGAAAAGGTAATGCTTTACCATCACCCTCACAGTTGTTAATGCGACTACTTAAGCAAATTCTTCAAACTCAAATAAAATTCTGCCTTTGAGAAAGGATTCTCTAATGGAGAATTTTTCAATTGATTTTGAGTTTGAAAAAATTTGCTTTAAGTTCTATTCAAACTGATGCGAATCCCGCGCGTCTAACGGAATGCTCCCAGAAATAATATTTAGAAGTGCAATTAGAAGGCCAGTTAACTTTGGCATACGATAATAATATTCATGTACTTTCTATAATTTGGTGCAATAAATAATTTATTTATTTATTTAGGCTACAGCACCAATTCTTTGCAATTTTGAAAATGTATTTCTTTTAGTGTTTTTTTCTTTATATTTATTTTAAAACCACATTAAGTAATTTCATTCTATGAGAAACAATCTCATAAACATAAGACAACATTATAAATTTATTTCGTCAAAAGAAAGCTAAGCGTCAAAGGATA
The DNA here is from genome assembly GCA_947363495.1 of Euzophera pinguis. Taxonomy (NCBI): domain Eukaryota; kingdom Metazoa; phylum Arthropoda; class Insecta; order Lepidoptera; family Pyralidae; genus Euzophera; species Euzophera pinguis. The sequence goes on along the minus strand of OX376176.1, from coordinate 246,307 downwards.
GAGAGCTCGGGCAGCGAGTCGGGCTCTGAACAGAATTCAGCTGACATGGTGATGACGAAGACCAACGGGGCAGTCAAGACATATAGCTCTCCCAGGAGTAAGAAGATGAATGGGACTCCTAAAGGTTATACATTGTTTTTAAATAATATTTGGTGGAGGAAATAAGCGTCTTGTAAAATATCCCAACAAATTAGCAACTGATTTTTTTTATACAACTAAGTAGACAAACAGGCGTACAGCCCACCTGATGGTAAGTGGTTACCGTAGCCTATGAACGCCTGCAACACCGGAGATGTCACGAAGGCGTTGCCGACCCTGAAGGCGCCCTTTTTGAAGGTGGGAGCCTGTGGGAGGTGTTGTAGTCACTAGGGAAAACCATGGCAGGGAGCTCATTCCATAATTGCAGTGTGTGTTTTTTGAAACATTGGGTATTGTAAACGCTTGAAGCTATTTGATATACAGGAACTTGATGCAAGAAACTAAGAAGGATTGCTGCTGGGGAGCAACTTTTACTAGACACATCCGCTTATAGTCAAAGACTGGTTGCTGATACTTAATGGGGAAAAAATGTCATGTGGTGCTCCTGCCAAAACCCTTCCTCGGCTATATCAATAGATGAAATGTCCGTGAACAGGTCTGGGCAGGAGTAGGAACTATTTGTAATGTATGAAAAGGATATATGGGATACTAGCTGTTTCCCGCAGCTCCGCCTGCGTCAAAAAGTAGCCTATGTTTGACCCCGGGTCTTCAACTATATTCATACCAAATTTCATCAAAATCCGTTCAGCGGTTTGGCCGTGAAAGCGTAACAGACAGACAGACTTTCGCATTTATAGTATTAGTATGGATAGTGATGAAGGTTAGGTGGAGATGAAACTGGGTTATTGCAATAGAGATTCGGACACCTGTCATAATCATGATTACTGTATGAATATTATTAATAACTAGCTGACCCGGCGAACTTCGTTCCGTTTAGCAGTCGATTCTTAAATTTTTTTGTTTTTTTACTTGATTTTTCTAAAATAAAATATTTTTTCTTAAATAAATGTAGCCTAAGTTACTCCTTATTACATCAGTTACCTGCCAATAAAAGTTCCGTCAAAATCGGTCCAGCCACATCAGAGATTAGCCGGAACAAACAGACAGATAAAAATTGTAAAAAATGTTATTTTGGTGTATGTACCGTATATATATTCATATGCATGTAGTAAAAAACGGTTATTTCAATATTACAAACAGACACTCCAATTTAATTTATATGTATAGATAAACAATTTAGTAGGTTGACTAGGTTAGGAGCTCGAAAACTGAGTGCGTATCCGTAGCGAAAGCGCGTGTCAAACGACGGCGAGACGCGATCCGTATTGGATCGTGCTTCGGAAGGCACGTTAAACGGTCGGTCCCGATTGTTCCTTATCTGATGTCTTTAGGTCTGGTTTCCCTATACGACGCTACTAGGAATGCTTAAATAACTTTTCCCACATCTCAAGTTAGTATTGTCATATTATTATATTTTTTCAATAACTCAATAAATTAAAGCAAAACCGTCAAATAAAAGTCGTCCAACATGGAGGCTAAATAACTGATTCCAGTACAAATAAATTGTGTAATTTTGAATTTAAACATAGCTGGGCATTAACTCGTTAATCCGTTAATCGTTAATTAACGAAGTTAACATTTTGATTAACGGATTAACTTTTAAGTTAATTTTTAAAAATGTTAACGGACACGTTAACTTCCGTTAATGTGCAGAAGTCCGTTAATCGTTAATCCAATGCCTACTATTTACCGCACGGCACCGCGGCGCGGCGCGAAAAACAGGTTCAGACAAGTACCTATGAAATGATAAGTGCCGGGCGGCGCGTGGCTGCGCGTGAAACAAAAACAAAACTAGATATATTTGGCCGGCACGTACGAGTGAGAAAACTGCGAAGATTTTTTTTTCGTTTGATCATTTCATTACTTAGCTTAGCGCCGGTGCTTACAGTGACGAGTGTTTTGTTTGTGAGATTAATTTAGTTAGAAAAAGTGTATTGTGCAGTGTAGTAATTAAAACCATATCATGGAAGACATGGAATCGAATTCCAGCGATGCTGATGAGAATCCATGGCCACATTTGACTGAGTATGTGGAATTTGTATTCAGATCGGGCCAGCAAATACTTTTTGCGTGTAAGCGATGCTTGCCGAAAGACACCAAAATAAAAGTTCATGTATCAAGCCTGAAGAATTTGAAACAACATGTAAGAAGGGTACATGAGTCACAGTACGTACAGTTTGAAGAGATTGTTAAGGCGGGCTCTAACCGGGGCAAGACAAAAAGGAGAACTCATTCTGACGATGATAGCACAAGTAGCAGTAATCCTAATCCTGTTAAAAGAAGAATACAACAGGGACGACAGCTGAGCATCGGGGAATCATTCGGGATTGCAGCTACTGGCAGCGGTGTGCCCCAAGCCAAAGTGGAAAAATGTATAGTAAATTTATTTGTTTCAAACATGATTCCTTTACATGTTGTCGAAAGCAAGTCTTTTGGTGCGTTGATAAAAACCTTAAACCCGAGCAAAAATTCAATTTCAAGAAGAACTTTGGGTAGACGCATTACTGACGAACACATTGAATTGAAGCAACACCTGATTAGGTAAGTAACTAAAATAAATACCTATTTTCTATTTATTTTTAAAAGATAAACTTCGCCATACGTAACCTACGTAGGTAAGTATAATTTTATTTGAAAGTTAAAATAATTAGGGGTCCATAAAATAGGTATGCGTATAGGTATATAATTTTCATTTGTTATTATAGCTTTTTTTTAAACGTGATGTGTTGTTTATGATTTTAATATTAGTTTACTTGGAAAAATTAATTGGGTGGCAACGACGGCTGACTGTTGGTCAGCTCACAACAAAAGTTATTTGGGCATGACAGTTCACTGGTTAGATCCTATCACAAGAGCCAGAATGCATGCAGTATTAACATGCATACGCCTAAAAGGTCATCATACATACGACATCCTGGCCCAAGCAATGATAGATATTCACTATGAATTTCACATAGATAAAAAAATCACAAGGTCAGTAAAATAGACTTACCATTACTATTTTTCGTGGCATCCTAGCTCCTAAACGGCTGAACCGATTTCGATTTAGTTTTTTTGGTTTGATATTATAGCTGGCTTGATCGAGAATGTTCTTAGCTAGGTTTGATCAAAATCGGTTTAGCCTTTTAGGAGATATTGTACTTTGAAATGTAAATGTCGGGGGATTTTCAACTTTTTAAGTTGGTTAGGTTATTTTATTTTCGTACGTATACAAGTGAAACCACAAACCACATTCATACATACATTAAAAAGCTGGCTTTTATTTTAGGACTACTACGGATAATGGCAGTAACTTTGTAAAGGCATTTATGCAATTCGGCTCGGAGATCGACATACTTCCAGAGTTGCCATCGTGTGATTTAGAGTCTGAGTCTGACCCTGATATTGCCAATCTTTTAAATCCAAACTCAGAAGAAAATGATGACTTAGAATTTATTTCAGTAGAAAACATACTGAATGCTCCTGATCGTCTCCAGTGCAATGAAATCAATGAACAGATATTAGAAAACTTTAATACTTTGCCAGTTCACATGAGATGTGCTGCACATACGTTCAATTTGGTCGCTAGCAAAGATGCAGATGCTGCTCTACAAATAACTGTTTTCAAAACTCCCTACAGAAGTGCCTTAGCCAAGGCACGTACTCTCTGGAATCAGCAATCACGTAGCACGGTAGCAGCAGATATCATTCACGCTGAATTAAGCAGACGACTTGTCCTTCCAAATTTGACGAGGTGGAACTCTCTGTATGATGCTATTGTCGTTCTCAACGCTATATTGGAAACAAAAAGGCCTTCTCTTCACAGGGTTATGACTCAACTAAAAATTCTAACTTTCAATGACCAAGATGTGACTGTAATGAAGGAGTACGCAAAGGTAAATTTATATATGTAGATACATAGTTTAAAATAACGTTTTAGTAAAGTTATTTTCTTTCCACATCATATCAATACTTATATTAAATACTTATTTACAGGTTATGGCACCTGTCGCGAATGCCCTCGATCGTATCCAAGGAGAAGCTCAAGCATATCTCGGATCACTACTACCGACGATTGCAGCAACTGTCTATAAATTAAAAAATATTAAATCTAAGGGCCTAGTAAATTGCACAGCTTTAGCCAATGCCTTATTAAATGGCATAGAGAAAAGATTTGGACCACTCCTAAATGATGAACAGTGCCAACTTGCCGCGGCATTTCACCCAAAGTTCCGGTTAATATGGCTGGAAACGTATGACAGCAGTAGAGTGGATGCAGTAAGAAAGTGCATGGAAAAAAAGGTAGAAGATGCCTTACGGCAAGAAGCAGCGGAAAATTCGAAGGACAGAGATAGTTTAAGTGGCGGAGGGAGCAATGCAAGTAACAACGATGATGACGAGGAGGAAGACTTTTTCAATTCTGTCACTCAGTCTATAGAAAAACCAAAGAGCTCCAACTCTTTAAAGAATAAAGCGCAAAGTCTCGTTAAAATGTGGCTGGACATGAAATCAAAAGACTCGTTCAACGATGCTGCATTCCTCGGGGAACAGATATTCATAAATTTATTTATTAAATACAATACTGCTATACCCTCAAGCGCTGCAGTTGAACGTTTGTTTTCCACGGGTAAAGACATTTTGACACCAAAACGAGCCTCGCTTTCAGACGAGAACTTCAACATGTTAATGTTCATGAAGGGGAATATGCACCTTATGCCCGACGATTAAATTACACATTTGAATTATACAAGTATTTTGTTTTATTCATAACCTGTTAACTTCCAGAACCTAAACCAATAAGTTTTTTAAGTTCACTAACGCAACGATATAAAAATGTAATTTTACACATATTAACGGATTAACGATTAACGTTAACTTGCGTTAATTCTTCCGAAATGTAACGCTTTAACGTTTAACGAAGCTAACTTTTTTTGTAGCGGATTAACGATTAACGAAGTTAACTATTTGATTAACGGTGCCCAGCTATGAATTTAAATATCGTGTTTTTTTTATTTACTGCTTTTTTTTCCTGATAGAAAACTCGCCAGAAAGCAAAGTGAAGGTGAAAGAAGAGAAGTCATCGCCAGAAACCAAAAAGAGAAAACCGAGCCCCGTTCAAAAGACTCCGAAAACTGAGAAAAAAAATAAAAAAGCTTCAGACCCAGTTCAGGATGGGATTAGTAATGGAATAACTACTAAGGTGAAAGAGGAGAAAGTGTCGCCTAAGAGTGAAAAGGATAGCGATAGTAAGAATAAGAAGAATGACAAGGAACGCAATAGATATAAAGATAGCAAGAGTGATAAGGATAGCAAGGCTAAAGGTGACAAAGAAGATAAAACGAAGGAGATGAATGGAGGGAAAGTTGCAGGTCGGTTTTCATTTGCTTTTTTTTATAAATTGCTAGATATTTCCCGCAGCTACACCTGCGTCAAAAAGTAGCCTATGTTTAACCCCGGGTCTTCAACTATATTCATACCAAATTTCATCAAAATCCGTTCAGCAGTTTGGTCGTGAAAGTGTAACAGACAGACAGACTTTCGCATTTATAATATTAGTATAGAAAGTATGGTTTAAAATATTTTTTTTAGCCTACATTCGAAGAAAGCTTTTACCTGCTGCTCCGCCAGCGTCAAAAAGTAGCCTATGTTTGTTTAACCTTGGGTCTTCAACTATATTCATACCAAACTGTCCGCAAATCCGCATATAGCGGTTATGTGTTAACATAGACAGACTTTCGCACTTATAATATTAGTATGGAAGTAGGAAGTTTATTGAAATAAAAATTGTCTTGTGTTTTACTATTTGTTTTACATCATTCTTTCACGTTATTTATTTGCATCTGGTTGGCATTTCATGGGAACCAGATAGAAAGATGTACATTTTATTGTACCAATCACGAAATTAAAAGAAATAAATTTATACATTTGAGTACAAAGGTGGGCTTACACCTATCGCAATGCAATAGAAGATTATTTATTCTTGTTAACACAACTATTTGTGAAAAAAAGACGTGAAATCAAAAAATTCTTACAGAAATCGACTACAACCCAGCTAAACCTAAGTACCATCCAATCAACGATGCCTGCTGGTCCAAAGGGCAAGAAGTACCGTACCTCGCACTGGCCAAAACACTGGAAGCCATTGAAGGGACATCAGCCCGCCTCAAAATGATCGAGATCCTCGCTAATTACTTCAGATCAGTGTTAGTTCTGACTCCGGAAGACCTCCTGCCCAGCGTGTACATGTGCCTGAACCAGTTGGCCCCTGCCTACCATAGTTTGGAGCTCGGTGAGTCTGCGTAAGACTAGTTTTCCAGGTTATAACCCATGGTAAATTGGTTTGGAGGCCATAATCAAAATCCCTCTCTTGCTTCTGTGATAACCTGGTTACAGTTGCTACTAATTCCATTCTGCTAAGCGAAATTCTTGTAGAATTTTTTTGATATGAAATGAAAAGTCTATCAAATCTTAACTATTTATGAGGCACTGAAGGCTTCGTAAAGATTGTTAAGGAGGCCTATGATCTTTCTATTGCGTTTATTTCATACACCTTATAATATTAATAAAAATAAGTCAACCTTGTTTCATAATGTATGTATGTATGTAAAAATCTTTATTGTGCACAAAGAACATAGTATCAGAATACAGGTTACAACAAAAGGCGGACTTATCCCAAATAGGGATCTTCTGATATAATTTAGTTTCATACGACTGATTCCCAAAATATAGGGATTTACCTAGTTTGGAAACAAAGGTGAACGATGTAATTTTGTATAATTTTGTTTTCGCAATAAACAATTTATTTTTTTACCACTGTGATAAAGATAAAGTTAAAGAGCCTTTATTGTTTGAATTTAGGTACAAGTAAGATGTCAATAAAAATAACAATAATCTCCAAATTCTGCCATTCCAGGCGTACAATATACAATGTGTTTGGGATACTAAATATATGTGTAATGTGTGTGTAATAATTTGTCTGCAGGTATAGCAGAAACCTATCTAATGAAAGCCATAGGCCAATGTACCGGTCGAACCCTAGCCCAAGTGAAGGCAGCCGCTCAGAAATCCGGAGACCTTGGCCTCGTAGCCGAACACGCGAGAGCTACTCAACGAACCATGTTCACTCCAGCTCCGTTGACTGCGAGGAAGGTGTTCTCAGCTTGTAAGGAGGTGGCGACCTTGTCAGGTCAGTGCTTACTATCATGTCATCAATGGGTCCAAACTGGTGTGACTCTGAAACCTGTAGTCTGCTACATTCTTTGTGTGTGAATTATGACGTCAATAATCCCCCATACAGAATACACCGTGAAATTTAAGTCGTTTTGGACCCATCGTCCAGTGACTCCATTCATGCAACTGAACAACTCAAACGAGAAGTTCGTTAGTCGAGCGCGACCCGCGTATACCGTAGCGAATGCGCGTGTGAAGCGACGACGTCACGCGACCACTATTGGATTGGTCGCCATTTAGTGGCATTTTCTATCTTCAGCTCTTTCGTGCTTTGGAAGGCACGTTAAGCCGTTGGTCCTGGTTGTTGTCGATAAATAGCAGTCGTTAGGCTGTGTCAGATGCCTTGGGGCAGCCTGAGAAATTTTGACAGTGTTAGCCACTAACACACCTCGGGTCATGTTCCTGTTGATCTGGTTTCCTTGTAAAAAGGGTTAAGGAGGTCAGACGGCAGTCGCTCTATTGTAATAATCAGTTTCGCCAAATCTAGGACCATGACTAACAGCGTGCCCTAGGCTAAGCTGACGACCAACTAGGAATACACGCTAGGATGATGTTAGATGAGTGTCATAATCCCTTTGGAATTCCTCTTCTACCGGCAATTTTACACACTTTATTTGCGATTGGTACAGTATATAAAACTCTAACAATTAGTTCTATCACTGACTATATCCAATTCTTATTCCTTCTCATAATTTCATTCCGTACTTCTGAAGGCACGTTAAGCCGTTGGTACACGCTGCCATTTGGTGGTTGTTAAAGGAACCACATCAAAGGCTGAAAAGTTACATAATTTATCATCAAATTTTAGAGATAATGTAGTGATTGAAACTGTACATAATTTGACCTTAAAATACTCATGTAATGATATAAAAACGTACGCCTGGTTTTTTTTTTAACTTACAATTGTATCGTAAGAACTCTCATTATGCAGCAGTTTAATGAACTACTATTATTTAATTTCACAATTAACTGTTTTATTTTCTTTCTGATTGAATTCACAGGTCAAGCATCAGTAAACAAGAAAATCTCAAAAATCCAAAGCCTCTACGTAGCTTGTCGCTATTCAGAAGCTCGGTACCTCATACGTTCCTTAGAAGGCAAACTTCGTATAGGTTTAGCAGAACAATCAGTTTTACAAGCGTTAGCTTTGGCTACGGCCATGACACCACCTAAATTGGACGGCGAACAAGTTCTAGATGCTTCTAAAGGACTGTCGCAGGAGGAATTTAAGGTAATTTCAAGAAAAACAAAAAAAAACGTAAAAGAATATCAAAAAAGTTATATACAGACATTCATAAACATCAAATGTAATGGAATTTTAGGGTCAATAAGTAAGGTCAGTTGTGTATTAAAATGTAAGGTCAATTTTATGGGACTTTGAGGTCAATTCTGGAGTCCAATTTTGAACAATTTGATCTACATCGCTAGTCATTGGCAAACTTCGTATCGGATGTACAAAGTTCCAGTATTTGATAAAATCACTAGATTTGTTTAGGGAAATGATAAACACGTGTTGTCATTTATACATCCTTCGGGATTCTGATCTCTGATTTTATATTTTCTGCGACATATATATTTAAACTAGCTTTTCCCCGCAGCCTGCGTCTAAAAGTAGTCCATGTTTGACCCCGGGTCTTTAACTATATTCATACCAAATTTCATCAAAATCCGTTCAGCGGTTTGGCCGTGAAAGCGTAACAGACAGACAGACTTTCGCATTTATAATATTAGTATGGATTTATTTATTTAACCTTTTATAAAGCACAATAAGCGGACTTAATGCTAAAAGCATTAACTAACAGTCAACCTTTGGGTATAGCAGAGAGCTTAAATGTTGTTGAAAATACCACGGGAACGGCTAGTAAAATTAAGTAGTATTAAGTATGGATTGTTCTCCCTTTTCCAGAGTCTTGTCGACGAACACTCCCTAATAATCAAAACGACATACTGCGAGTGTCCGAATTACGACCGCGTGATCCCAGCTTTGTTACAACACGGAGTCCGCTCGCTGCCCGCGTGCTGCAAGCTGGAGCCCGGCATTCCTCTCAAACCCATGTTGGCACATCCGACCAAAGGAGTCGGCGAGGTCTTTGACAGGTCAGTATGGCTTTTACTTTCCTATTAAACAAGTAACATGTGCAAACTATTGAACAAAGTTGTTTAGTCAAGCGAGTCTTAAGAAACAATTGTAATAGACACTAATTCTTCGTAACCAGTCTTAAGTCAAATCAGTAGTTAAGTTAGTAGAATCAGGCTAAGCGAAGTGGTAGGAAAACTGCACTTAACGATTTCCAGGAGCTTTTGGCAACAAGCGAGAAAATCACATAAATCGAACACTGTATCACTTCCCACACAATCACGCCTGTTCTCGAACAAATTGCGAATAATCTACCATTATTGTAAAAGAAAAAGAAAGAAAAAAAGAAACATAATATAGTAGTTTATGAAACTGTTGCATAATAAGGGTTCTTACAATACGAGTGTAAGTTAAAAAAATGTGCCGTAGCTGGCTTTTTTTAAAGCATTACACGAGTATTGTAAGACCTAATTATGTGAAGTTTCATACACTACTTTATCTAATCTCATAAAGTTAGGTAAATAATAAAAAATGGTGTAAAATTTTCTTCAGCTACGTCGTAACTACTGATTTGCCGATCTTGCTCCACTTTTTCAAAAATGGCATCCATTTTATCCGTAATAGGGCGACCAGAGCGACGTGCATCTTTGACATCAAAATTTTCGGATTGGAAACGCATAAACCAAATTTGTGCTACTCTCACAGACACTTGACTAGGTCCATAAAATCGCAAATTTTTTTCGCCGCTTGTTTTATTCACTCATCTTGACAATAAGAAAAACAAATGAAAATCACATATTTTCCTAATTTGAATTTGTCATTATCTTCTTTAAAATTTAAACTTTCAATGATACCAAAACCAGTCAGATACAAATAGTATAAGCCAAAGAGATTTTATTACAAGTTCATACATACTATATGCAAAAAGATTTTTTCCTCAACCTAATATTAAAATCTAACTAATATACAAAGAGAATATTCCGTAAAAATAATGGCGCGCAAATGAAAAATAATACTCTTTTTCAATGTTTTTTTTTAAAGATTTTTCACCCGGCCTGGCACAGACACGCATGACAATTTGTATTTCTATACGCGTGAAAGAGATGTATTCTAACGACCTCTTTATATCGTAGTATGGAAGATGAAAGGCCGTGCACTCTCATTCTTGTGAATCGTACTTGTGTGAACATGTTTTGACTTTTTTTTTTTTGGAATTTTACTCTGTTTCTACCTGTGGAGACTTGAAATTGATTTTTTGATATACACTGAAACAACCATTGTTGATAAGAATAGCTGTAAGTCATCCTAAGACTGAATAAATAAATAAATAAATAAATGCGTGCAGGTTCGAAGGCGTAGAATTCACATGCGAATGGAAATACGACGGCGAGCGAGCTCAGATCCACGTACCCGGGGACGAGTCTCCGAGACTTTCTGACGCCAGCATCTTCAGCAGGAACCAGGAGAACAACACCAGGTCAGTCAGAAACACATTCCTATCTAATAACATAACGTTATTAACTTAACCGCGAGGACTATTTTTAGCATATAAAACCGGTGAGTCTCTTGAAAATCTCGGATCTCGGTGTCTGACACTTGTCCGAGACATCGATGTTGGTGTCCGACACCAGTATGAGATCCTGATCTCGGTGTCTGACACTCGTCCCAGACATTGATCTCGGTGTCTGACACTCGTCCGAGACATCGATGTTGGTGTCCGACACCAGTATGAGATCCTGATCTCGGTGTCTGACACTCGTCCCAGACATTGATCTCGGTGTCTGACACTCGTCCGAGACATCGATGTTGGTGTCCGACACCAGTATGAGATCCTGATCTCGGTGTCTGACACTCGTCCCAGACATTGATCTCGGTGTCTGACACTCGTCCGAGACATCGATGTTGGTGTCCGACACCAGTATGAGATCCTGATCTCGGTGTCTGACACTCGTCCCAGACATTGATCTCGGTGTCTGACACTCGTCCGAGACATCGATGTTGGTGTCCGACACCAGTATGAGATCCTGATCTCGGTGTCTGACACTCGTCCCAGACATTCATCTCGGTGTCTGACACTCGTCCGAGACATCGATGTTGGTGTCCGACACCAGTATGAGATCCTGATCTCGGTGTCTGACACTCGTCCCAGACATTGATCTCGGTGTCTGACACTCGTCCGAGACATCGATGTTGGTGTCCGACACCAGTATGAGATCCTGATCTCGGTGTCTGACACTCGTCCCAGACATTGATCTCGGTGTCTGACACTCGTCCGAGACATCGATGTTGGTGTCCGACACCAGTATGAGATCCTGATCTCGGTGTCTGACACTCGTCCCAGACATTGATCTCGGTGTCTGACACTCGTCCGAGACATCGATGTTGGTGTCCGACACCAGTATGAGATCCTGATCTCGGTGTCTGACACTCGTCCCAGACATTGATCTCGGTGTCTGACACTCGTCCGAGACATCGATGTTGGTGTCCGACACTAGTATGAGATCCTGATCTCGGTGTCTGACACTCGTCCCAGACATTGATCTCGGTGTCTGACACTCGTCCGAGACATCGATGTTGGTGTCTGACACTCGTCTTAGACATTGATCTCGGTGTCTGACACTCGTCCCAGACATTGATCTCGGTGTCTGACACTCGTCCGAGACATCGATGTTGGTGTCCGACACCAGTATGAGATCCTGATCTCGGTGTCTGACACTCGTCCCAGACATTGATCTCGGTGTCTGACACTCGTCCGAGACATCGATGTTGGTGTCCGACACTAGTGTGAGACCTCGATCTCGATGTCTGACACTCGTCCGAGACATCGATGTTGGTGTCCGACACTAGTGTGAGACCTCGATCTCGATGTCTGACACTCGTCCCAGACATCGATGTTGGTGTCCGACACTAGTGTGAGACCTCGATCTCGATGTCTGACACTCGTCCCAGACATCGATGTTGGTGTCCGACACTAGTGTGAGACCTCGATCTCGATGTCTGACACTCGTCCCAGACATCGATGTTGGTGTCCGACACTAGTGTGAGACCTCGATCTCGATGTCTGACACTCGTCCCAGACATCGATGTTGGTGTCCGACACTAGTGTGAGACCTCGATCTCGGTGTCTGACACTCGTCCCAGACATCGATGTTGGTGTCCGACACTAGTGTGAGACCTCGATCTCGATGTCTGACACTCGTCCCAGACATCGATGTTGGTGTCCGACACTAGTGTGAGACCTCGATCTCGATGTCTGACACTCGTCCCAGACATCGATGTTGGTGTCCGACACTAGTGTGAGACCTCGATCTCGATGTCTGACACTCGTCCCAGACATCGATGTTGGTGTCCGACACTAGTGTGAGACCTCGATCTCGGTGTCTGACACTCGTCCCAGACATCGATGTTGGTGTCCGACACTAGTGTGAGACCTCGATCTCGGTGTCTGACACTCGTCCCAGACATCGATGTTGGTGTCCGACACTAGTGTGAGACCTCGATCTCGGTGTCTGACACTCGTCCCAGACATCGATGTTGGTGTCCGACACTAGTGTGAGACCTCGATCTCGGTGTCTGACACTCGTCCCAGACATCGATGTTGGTGTCCGACACTAGTGTGAGACCTCGATCTCGATGTCTGACACTCGTCCCAGACATCGATGTTGGTGTCCGACACTAGTGTGAGACCTCGATCTCGATGTCTGACACTCGTCCCAGACATCGATGTTGGTGTCCGACACTAGTGTGAGACCTCGATCTCTTTTACTGTTGATTTGATTACCTCGATCTCGGTTGATTTTCATGCCATCTGCGGGCAAAACATGCGTATCATAAAACAATGTAACATCCTCATAAACCATGTTTTGTGTAAATAAATAGATTTCATTTAATTTTTCCTACAGTAAATACCCGGACGTGCTGCGTCGTTTACCCTCCCTGTTAAAAGAGAGTGTGCGGAGTTGCGTTCTCGATTGTGAGGCGGTGGCTTACGATGTGGAGAACAAGCAGATATTGCCATTCCAGGTAATTAAATTTATAAGATTTTGTAAGGTACATTATTTATTTAACACTTACAGAAAAAGATTTAAAAAATATAATACATTTTACGAAACCACTGTACATACAATAGGGAACAGATATACAAAAAATATATCTTAAACGCTTATATATTATTATTCTGGTATTGTATAACCTTATTCCTATAAGGTTCCATAATATCCGAAAAAAAGCATCCGATTTTTAGGCTCCACCGATTTATTTAAAATAATAATAGCATTTATTTCCTCTGAAATATCTATGATCTCTGAAGGTTCTATGTGCCTATGACTGTGACACATCGGTAGACATATCAAAATTAAACAAGATCACGGTAATTTTTAACTAAAAGACTCGACTGCTTTTCTTTTTAATCTAGAAATAAAAAATCCAAAAGAATCCGCCAATTTGTTTTGATTTATTTTGATATACCCAGTGTCACTCTCATAGTAAATAAATCTAACTACACCTCTCAAGCTAAAATCCATCGAGCAGTTCAGGCTGCAGGGCGTGCCAAACAATTATACATACCTACTTACATACTCTCGAAAAACATAACCCTCCTTCAGTCGTAGTCGGGTAAAATAGAAAGGTATTTATGGTTTTATGACGTCATATTGTTCCAGATACTATCAACTCGAAAACGAAAAGACGCGACAGAATCCGACATCAAAGTACAAGTGTGTGTGTTCGTTTTCGACCTTTTGTACCTGAACGGAGCTGCTTTAGTCAAGAAGCCTTTTGCTGAACGGCGCGCGCTGCTCAGGGAACACTTTAATGAAGTGCCAGGTAGGTGAATGAAATGAATTAAATGTAATGAAATGAAATGAATGAAACGAATGACACGACAAATGAATGAAAGTGATCAAATCAAAACGATTTATTTCGTTTAAGACCTTGTGTGTTGCATGCAGATGTTATGTACATAGTGAATGAACCGAATCAAATGATTGGTTCTACCTTTTATACCTGAACGAAACGGTTTTAGTGAAGAGGAAATATATTTAATTCAAAATTCGTTTCAATAAATTATATTCTATTCTTAGCCTTTTGCTGAACGGCGCGCGTTGCTGAGGGAACAATTTTTAAATCAATTCAGTTTGTTTTAATTTATTTCAGTTTTGGATAGCCTATTTATCGAGGAAGGCCATAGGCTAGGACGAAGTCTGGACGGGCTGCTAGTGAGACTAATAAAGTGGGTAACGAGATGGGTGAGATCGATGGGATGAATGAAATGAATGGTTTACCGTTTGCGTGAGTTTTTATATTTGATCGGAACGAATTTAGTGAAGAAGATTTACAAGAAAATATATGAAGAAGTGATTTGAAGTAGCCTTTTGTTGAGGAAAGACTAATGAAATTGAACATAATGAATGAAACGAATGAATACGAATGAAATACGCTACTGTCATTCACTGTTCAATGTCAATCTTAAATAACGTTAAATGATGAATGTTAATACATATTTTACGGTTTTGAAGTAATTTTTTTTAGTGTGTCCTCCATTTTTTTTTACAATATGCCCCAAGAAAATCAAATGCCTTTTGATGACTTCCATTTTGGCTAAATGCTTATTTAAAAAATATATTTTTGCTTACATTAATGATGTATTTTTGCTAAATTATTCTGGCGTTGAGTTGAAATAAACACATAAACATAATGATTATCAGGAGAATGGCAATTCGCGACCAGCAAAGACTGCAGCACCATCGACGAAGTGCAGCAGTTCCTGGAGGATGCCGTCAAGGGTTCGTGCGAGGGACTCATGGTGAAGATGTTGACCGGAGACAACGCCAGGTACGACATCGCCAGGCGATCGCACAACTGGCTCAAGGTAAGGCTTCATTCCCGTGGAAATTTCAGGAAATTTGCTGCGTATCTATAAAATACCTGATTTTTTTTGCGTCATATAGGTTTAGTATTAAAGTTCGGTTTTGTATAGTGACATTCCCATGTGAATTTCGGGAATGTCATGGATATCCCCTACTTATAATCTACCTACCTTTAGTGATTGGTACAATAAAGTGTATCTACCTTCCAAATTTCAGCTTCATAGATTCGTATCGTAGAGATTGAGAATTCGTATTTATTGCATGAGTAACCTTTCGATTTTATATAGATTGTAGGTAAATGTGACATACTAGCTTTGTTACGCGGTTTCCCCTACTTACAAATACAAAAACTTACTATACTATACTTGCGATATTTGTACTAGTCTATAAACTTAAAAAATTAGGAAATTTTATGCAAAAATAATTTTGTAAATTCTTCGGGTTGTTCCAAAGCTATAAGCGTACAAACAAAATTTCTGGAAGATTCCGTCAAAGGTTCCTGCGAGGGGCTCGTGGTGAAGATGTTGACTGGAGAGAACGACATCGCCAGGCGATCGCACAACTGGCTAAAAATAAAACTTTGTGCCCGTGGGTATCTAATTTCCCGAAATTCTCACGTAGGTCTAAATTGCACTTAGCTATTTTTAGAAGCTTTTGGCAAAAAGCAAGAAAATCACATAACTCGATCAGTTCCCAATACTAACACGTGTTCTCGAACATTTTGCTATTAATAAACCACGATTATAATGCATAGACACAAAAAAAAAATTTGGAACATTAAATACAGCGCCAAAATGCTCTTCTCAGTTTCCCGCCAAAAGTCATTGCGTTTTTATTAATCACTATCAATAATGACCATAAATAAATAGATTGCATGTCACATTTTTGTTTACCAACTGTTCATACCACGTTTAAGGCAATAAAGTTCATTCATTCATTCACTATCGAGGACTAAAAAACTCCCAATAGGAAATGCCTTTTAACTTAATGTGGTGTGGCTGAACTGGAATCAATTCATCTGTGATTTGGTCACACTGAATACTGACTACTCGACGACACATTCTTTTTAAAATTTTGAGAGGCAATTTTAATTCGTAACTTTTGTTAATTAAATTTTAATGTAAAAATAGTATAATATAAAAAAAAATATTGTATAGATATGATTATGTATCTAGAAATGTCCTGATGCCCTGAGACTTTGAGAATTTTAACAATTTATATGTCAATTTTGTTAACATTAAAATTTATTTATTTCACACCAACATAATAGTAGATTATGATACAAGGGTGTTAAGTCGGTCATTATTTACGAGGCGGTATATACACATAAGCCGAAGGCGAATGCCTATAGCAGCGAGTGTATGACCAATTTCGCTCACGAGTTGTCCTTGCCCATTAGGGCATAAGAACAGTTGAATAAAAGGTACTTTATGAGCAAATGTGTTGAAAAATACCTTATTAACTACTTTACTAACTTTCCAGTTAAAAAAAGACTACTTAGAAGGCGTGGGCGACACGATCGACGCAGTCGTAGTCGGTGGTTACCGCGGCCGCGGGAAACGAACCGGCGTTTACGGCGGGTTCCTGCTCGCCTGTTACGACCCTGACAGTGATGAATACCAGACACTCTGCAAGCTGGGCACGGGGTTCAGTGACGAGGATCTGCAGAAACTTAGCGCGAAGTTGCAGGAGCATGTGATTGACAGCCCGAGGAATTATTATAGGTGAGAGTTATTTATTAAAACTATTGATTTGAAGGAGCTCTCATGTGTAACCTAAAGACTTAAAAGGTGGAAAAAACACGCTTTGATGAAGTTAGGACCATGGAGCAATTACAAAGAGGAGATGCCGTAATAAGCGTTTTATAAGAAAGTGTTCAGCTACTCTTGGCGGAAGGCAGACGTGCAACATGCTTGGTTTCGGCCGTGGCTCCAACCATGGAGCACCAGCAATGACAAGCTCCGCCCACTGCAGTGTCATCACATCACGGAGCCATTTCAAACGGCATCTCCTCTTTGTAATTGCTCCATGATTAGGACTAGATTTTGTACGGGTTCCCGCTCACCTGTTACGATCCTGATAGTGATGAATATCAGACGTGGATCTGCAGAAACTTAGCGTGAAGTTGCAGGAACATGTGATATAGAATAAGTGAGAATTATTAATATTTAAGACCTTTTCAGGAAAATTCGTTAAGATGGACGAAAAGAAAATGAGAATCAAGATATAATAATATACTAGCTAATGATAGAAAAGAATAGCAAGAGAACCGACTAGCGCTTTAAATACGAGTATCACGGTAATAATGATTTCTCCGTGACGAACCGTGTCCTTCCTTCTCAATAGTAATAGCAGCTATACGTATAGGAAATTTCAGAATAAGTTAATATGTAAAGGAAGAATCTATACTAATATTATGCAGCTGAAGAGTTTGTTTGTTAGAACGCACTAATTTCCACTGGTCTATGGCTAGGACGAAGTCGGGGCGTGCTGCTAGTAATAAATATACAAACTCACTTTCCCCAAACAAAAAACAGCTTTGAATTACTTCTACAGTTTTAAATCCGCCATTTTACATCCATACTAATATTATAAAAGCGAGAATCTGTCTGTCTATCTGTTACGCTTCCACGGCCAAACCGCAAAACGGATTTTGATGAAATTCGGTAGATTTTGATGAAATGAAGACCCGGGGTCAAACATAAACTACTTTTTGACGCAAGCGGAGCTGCGGGAAACTGCTAGTTATAAATAGGTATACAAACTCACTTTGGTATCTCGTTTTTTCCTAAGCTAAAAATCAGGCTTGAATTACTCCTATGATTTTAAGTCTGCCATTTCACATGATAAATAAAATTATCCTTCGTATGACATTGTTCCAGATACGACACATCAGTGGTGCCTGACGCGTGGTTCTCGGCAGCGTTAGTGTGGGAGTTGCGTTGTGCTGATTTATCTTTGTCTCCGGCACATAGAGCTGCCACGGGACTGGTGGCTCCTGATAAAGGAGTTTCTCTGAGGTTCCCCAGGTATAACACTATTTTCTTTAATAATAGCATCATAGATGATGTTACTTTCTCAAAGGAATAGCTCAAAATTGTACATACACAATAATAGGGGCCAATACTGAACCGATTCTGATCTAGAGTTTTGTCGTTTTCTAAATATAAATATATTTATTGTTAGGAAGACCAACAGCTTTTATCTACGAGTATATACTTGATATTTGAGGTAAGCAATTGAGCCAATAGGCTAGTTTCCTAAAAAAATATAATTAGTTCGTCAGTTAGATAATCAAAAAATATTGGAGACGTATTTTTGACATGACAACGTCTAATAACTCGATACTACGGGCTGCATGCACGAAAAAGATGACGTGATTGTCCCGTTACGCTCATTGTCGCGTTCCGCAAGCGAGAGCGCGGCACGAACGAGAGAGAGGCATGATCATGTGTATTATACTACTGTAATGTAGTCGTAAACCGACTTTACAGACAACCAATTTTTTTCTTTTGAAAATTAAACAAAGAACGGTAAAGATATGGCGCGTTAAAGTTCCGTGTGACGTCACAGTGTGCTGCACTTTTTCGCAATATGTGACGTCACGAGCCCCCACTCCTAAACTTTGATGCGTTATATCTTTATAATTTATCGCTCAATTGACAAGAGAAAAAATACGTCACTAATATATTTTGATTCCATAAATGACGGACTAATTTTAATGTTAGTCTTTTGACCCTGGACACTAGCCTATTGCAATTCAGGCCCCCAAAGGTAAAATTAGAATAGTCTAATAAAGGAACTGAACACTATATGAACGCTGCATTTTAACAAGTAAAACGAAAATCTATTAACTCTCGTATTAAAAATTATTTGTTAACCATATGTTAGCTAAAACATGTTTAACACACGTCCCTTTCTCTCCTATTCGATATTTAGCGTGAAGAAACAAGACGCAAAACATATTAGCTAACGTCAGCTTAATAAATAATTTTTAATACGAGGGTTAAACTTTAATTTGACTTAAATATTGTTCGATAATTGAAGACAAAAATAATAGATAGGGGTAAGCAGAGGACACGAAGAGAGGTTTTTGACCAGCAATGGGAAACCTTACAATGTAATAAATTCCTTGTAGGTTCGTCCGCGAGCGCGAGGACAAAACTCCAGAACAGGCGACGAGCGCGCAACAAATCGCGGACATGTATCTAGCGCAGGACGTGGTACGGAACCAAACCGGGAAGAAACAGAACAATGACGATTTCTACTGATACACCAGGTTGTGCGGGCCGTATGCTTGGTTGACGATTTAATAAATATTAAAAAAACAAACAAGACATTCGACTGCATGATGTCAGTATATGTCATTCTCATAATAGGCTAGTTTCCAGGGTCAAAAGACTAACATTAAATTTAGTCCGTCATTTAGGGAATCAAAATATATTAGTGACGTATTTTTTCTTTTGTCAATTGAACAATACATTATAAAGATATAACGCATCAAAGTTTAGGAGTGGGGGCACACTGTGACGTCACACGGGACTTTAACGCGCCATATCTTTACCATTCTTTTTTTTTAATTTTCAAAAGTAAAAATACGTCTCCAATATATTTAGATTATCTAACTGACGGACTAATTACATTTTTTATGGAAACTAGCCTATTATGATAAATTCTTTTTTACGTACTTAAATCCCACGGGAAGATTCTGCGATAAATGGTATTGTATATCCAACTCTGTACCTATCTATGTGTATGTAATGTTAGGAAGATTGGTTCAGTAGGTGCCTCGCGATGCGGAAATAAATATACAAACTCACGCATTTATTGTATTAACAAAAAAATAACAATGTATAACAAAAACACTTCTGAATTTAGCTACTAGGTTTTCCATGCGGTTTCACCGTGTATGTATTTCATTTCAATGAATGTTTACTATATAAACAACAGGGGGTCAATTTCCCTAATAAACTTTAAAAGTCCGTGCAACTGATATTCAATTACAACTCAATTTACGATGCATTTTTGATTTATGCTTAATATTGGTATTCTGCTAACACAATTTTGAATGTCAATTAATTGCAACTAGAACGTTATTGAATGGTAATAGTACAAAAATGTAAATATAATAAATAACAGAGTACCGATTATTGCAAAAATTGATGATATTTTTTTATTAGCTAAATTTTCCAGTTGCAGTTCAATAGCATGCCAATGGTCTTAAGAGTGTGCCGCGCGAACGAAAAACGTCGAGTTTAGGTATTTACGAGCAGAGCGGCGCGGCAGTGCCGCCGTCGCCGCACCCTACCTGAAACATTTTATCTAAAACAATCGTACAGAGTAGGCTCAACACAGAGTAATACATATCTACTAAATATTCAGTCGCTATTTGTGAAAAGTTTTGTTCAAAAGTAATAATTTCTAGAATCTAAACGATCATCATTCACAATGATTGATATCTGGAAAAGAGTAAGTAAAATACGAAATCAGAAATGAAAAACATCAATAATAATAATAAAAGTTTTAATTGTTAGATTTACGATGTTTGGGTATCGTTATACTATCGTTATTTGTTATTTTTCGTTTATTTTTGACCTGTTCTTTTTTTTTCGATCGCTTGCAATATATAATCAGGCTCCTTAAGAGTCGCCTGGAGACCGATATCTCCATACAAACGGGGAAAGCGAATTACGACAATAATAGATAATCTTGGATAAAAATTTTCATTTTAATCAATTAATCCCATCATAAACTACGCTCGTTGCTATATAACTTGGTTAAAAAATTATTGGTTTGAAAAATATAAGCCTCGAAACATTCACGTTTTAGCATAATTTTGAACCCAACTTGGAACGTAAAAAAGTACCATTATGAACAAGAAGATTCTATTATTTTTGGGCAACAGTCATAGTTTTATTATTCATAAGTTGAAATAACCAAATTTTTCGTAAGAATATCTAATATTTTTTTCAAAATTCCTTTTTTCCTAGAGGAAAGTTCACAACGATTTACGCGGCCGTATTATTTTTTAAAACTCTGTGCATCTCAGCCATCCCGGAGAGGCCCGCGGGTGGCGCGCGGTTGGCGGGACGGGGGGTGCGCTAGCGCCGCCCCGAACCGCGGGAATTAGGAATTTTCTACTAAGTACTAATCAGTGACGTCTCGCTTGTCGTGTTCGTAACTACTGTTGTGTTTTGTGCGTGATCTGCTTTCAACTTCCTCGTTTTGGCTATTCTTTTGGACTCCGTTTTTTGCATTCAGATTGGACTTGTTAACACAGTGATTTTATTAAATTGACCCCTGGCATCGACATCGGATTAGAGTTTTCATTACGGACTGGACTACTATTAGTGGATTTGTGTTTTTTCATGGGTAATCATAATTACTATTACCAAGTTCAAGGACAGTTAAATATAGCTATAAGGCAATACTGTTAGTTTGTTGTTTGGAGTCCCGGAGGAATTCTATATGAAAAAATCGAAAAAGATGTAACATTTTGGGAATCTGATGTTATAAATAAATTAAAAGATTTTTATTTTAGTAATGCTTGTTACCCGAAATTATAGATCCACGATTACCTCGAAAGCTAGCAATCGGAGACAGAATAGAAAAATAACTATTTAAGTATACGTATGTACGTATACGATGTAATATAGCCTATGGCCTTCCTCGATAAATAAGCTATTTAACACTGAAAGAATTTTTCAAATCAGACCAGTAGATGCTGAGATTAGAGCGTTCAAACAAACAAACAAACAAATTCTTCAGCTTTATAATATTAGTATAGATTATAAGATTATCTTTTTATATTTTAACTTGTGTTTTATCTGAAATAAATGTTTTTTTTGACATTAGATTTTCAAACACTATCTTTGCTGTATACACCACCTCCCCCCTCCCCCCTCCCACATTTTTCGGAACTATTCAGTAACACTGCGGCACTCACGCGCTTGTCATGTTTTGAAGTTTAAATTACAGCCATGTTAAAAAAACACCGATACTCGTAGTGCGTCAAAATAAGCACTTTTAGTTTTCATCACAAAAATAAATATTAGAAAGTACAGATAACAAATTATATGTATTTACTAGAACATCTGCTGTCTCTGCTGCTGTTTTCGAGGGTAATCACGAATCGTCTCGCGAACAGGCTCGATGCCTTCCAGCCTCCCGAACAAGCCGGTTTCCGTCAAGGGTTTAGTACCATAGACCACATCCATACGCTTCGGCAGGTTATACAGAAGACCAAAGAGTATAACCGGCCACTATGCCTAGCGTTTGTGGACTATGAGAAGGCCTTCGATTCGATCGAAATGTGGGCGGTGCTTCAGTCTCTCCAGCGGTGCCGCATAGACTATCGGTACATCTAAGTGTTGAAGTGTTTGTACAGCAACGCCACCATGTCAGTCCGAGTACAGGAGCAGAGCACGGGGGCTATTCCATTGCAGAGAGGTGACAGGGAGACGTCATTTCTCCGAAACTGTTTACCGCTGCTCTGGAAGATGCCTTCAAACTCCTGGAATGGGAAGGACTTGGCATCAACATCAATGGCGAGTATATCACTCACCTTCGTTTTGCCGACGATATCGTGGTCATGGCGGAGTCGCTGGAGGACCTAAGTACCATGCTCAGCGACCTCAACGTGGTATCCCAACAGGTGGGCCTTAAAATGAACATGGACAAAACCAAGGCAATGTGTAATGTCCATGTTACGCCATCACCGGTTTCTGTCGGGAACCACACCCTTGAAGTTGTAGACCAGTATGTCTACCTGGGTCAGATGATCCAGGCTGGCAACTCCAGCTTCGAGGACGAGGTCTTTCGTCAAATCCGACTCGGCTGGGCGGCGTTCGGGAAGCTACGTAGCGTCTTCTCGTCCAAAATACCTCAGTCCCTTAAAACTAAGGTCTTCGACCAGTGTGTGTTACCAATGATGACATACGGGTCCGAAACGTGGTCTTTGACTATGGGCCTCATAAGAAAGCTCAAGGTCGCCCAGAGAGCTATGGAGAGGGCGATTCTCGGTGTTTCCCTACGAGATCGAATCAGAAATGAAGAGATCCGTAGGAGAACAAAAGTCACCGACATAGCCCAGCGGATTAGTTCTTTGAAGTGGCAGTGGGCGAGGCACATAGCGCGGAGAACCGATGGCCTATGGGGCAGAAAGGTTCTCGAATGGCGACCACGTACCGGTAAGCGCAGCGTTGGACATCCACCGACGGTCAGATGACCTGAAAAAGGTCGCAGGCAAACACTGGATGCAGACTGCTGCCAACCGATCATTTTGGAAATCATTGGGAGAGGCCTATGTCCAGCAGTGGACTGACTGCGGCTGAAATGATGATGATGATGATGACTAGAACATCTTGATAAATCTAAATTTCCTAGCTATCTATTACATTGTATCGTTGATAAGAAGTCTCTCCTAGAATGCAGGGCGTCCTAGGAATCGTTATAGCAACTAGAAATGTAAGTATAATATCTAAAAGTATTACTGAGATGGAAATCAATTAATAAACATGATGTAGTAAAAGCTACCTACCTATTAGTCACTAGGTACTTTTTCAATTAGTCGCGCAAGTACAAAATGCACATGGTACGATGCGACGAAGCAAGCTGTAACTCTATTCGAAACCCAATTATATTATACGCAAACATGAAAGAATTACCCATATACATGTGCCTACTAAAACTCGTCGTTTACGCACCCTACGTATATGAATGAATTGCTCGTTCGAGTTAGTTCGTGCCATTCCGCTACCCGTCGGCGACCCGATCGTCGGTCTCGCTTGTTTAGCGCCCCCTTTCATGCAGGTGAAATAGCACTACAAAATCCGCGTACGGGCGTGAGTCGGCCGCGGAGTTCGCCTCGCTTTACAGGCGGCTCTTAATTTCCATTTTTCTGTCCAGTGCAAATACGATTTTTATTATAATATAATTTATAACTTAAAACACAGCTGACTTGACACGACACCAAACGACTAATCGCACAATCACATAAAATACAATATTGACATAAGTCTAAATAAACTTCAAAGCAAAATCGATCTCATTATTATAAGTTATTAGATCCATTCTGCTTTGAAGTTTCAGACCTAGTAATTTAATTAGAGCAATGTTTTTTTTCTGCGTATTGTGCAATACTATCGGGCGTTTGGGTTAAAAATTGAAAAGTCTTAATATTATTTGAATTTATAAGTTTCTAAAATAATTAAGAAAGGGGGCGACCTGCACGATATAAATATAAATATTGTCATGTGAAAATTATTGTTGTAGACCTAAAAATTACTAACTTTTCGAAGAAAAATGTTTTTAAGATATCATTACATATATGTATCGTTTTTAAATTTCATATGTATCTGTTACAAATTCCAACAAGGCGGTGATCTTGTGCAAGGGTCGATCTAAACCATACAAACACTTTTGATGTATTTAATTAATTGAGCGCATAGTACTAGTCATTTGAAAATACGTCAAATTCCACAATTTTGTGCAGTACCTTCTTAAAATTAATAACGGAATATCAGAAACGTCAACGCAATTGCAACCCAATTACGATTCAATTGTGCACTATGTAAAATAAGAGAATTAACCAGCAATGTTGGTCTTTAGATAAATAAAAGTATTACAGTTGTATTTTCCAAGTTATCCAATAAAAACTTAATTTAGCTGGAGTAACGTAATCGCTTTTGAAAATAAAAATTTTACCTGCTCGTAAGAGAAATATTTACAACTATTCCGCAATTTAAAAGACTGATGCAAGCTTATTTTTGACTGTATTGTACGTTAAGGACATTTTAAATAAAACTAATTATGTTCTCTGTTCTTTACAATCCATTTATTCCAAGACAGTCTTAATTCTAATTGTAAATAATTACGTCACAATATTAATCTTAAAGCTATTCGATTTCGCAGATTCAGATATTATGTCACATATTTATATTTATTTTCTGAGAAGAGTTTCAATTTGTTGCGATACAATATATTTAAATTGAAATTAAACGCTTTTCAATCGATTTTGACGTCGTAATGTATATTGTCAATACGTACAGAATGGAAATATGTTAGAGAATTGGGGACTTGAATTCCTATTTGCGTGAAGTAATAAATTACGCTTTCAATTGTTCAAGCGTGTTTTGCCGATATTAAATTTTAATCGATTGCACGACATACATGTAAACATATCATGAAAAATTAAATTCGTGAAAATATAATATAACTAATCAATACTAGCCTGAAAACGAAGGGATAATTAAATTTTGCTAAAAAGCAAATTATGCAGAAAATATTTTGATCATATTTTTTCTTATCATATTTTTTGTGTAGAGAATGACATGTGATATGGCCAACTTTTATTAAAATAACGCAAGCAGGTCTCGACAAAATAGACTCGAGCTGCACGAATTGGGCACAGCCTTTAATGTGTAAAAATATTGTATCAATAAATGTGGACATTTTCAAAAACTTGTACACTTTAGTTTACATGCTTCTGTAATTAACAATATAAATAGTTAGCCAAATAATTATTTTTGATTCATAAATTAGACTATGAGATGTTTAAGTATATATTTCATTAAAGCTCAAATATTCAAACAAATTTTAAGTAATGAGAGAATGTCGTGCTAAATCTTCTGGACACACAAGGCAGTCAGAGACGGCACGATAGGTGGAAAAGATCACTTTGGAAAAGCCGATTAATAAATTGGTTGATATTTAAATCAACCAATAAATCAACTAAGGTTGAACGGAAAGCAACTTTAAGGAATACAATAAGTGGATTTAATGTATCGTGTTATGTGATTCATTACTTAAAAAATTGTTTTGAATATCGTATATTCTTTGTAGATGCCGAAAACTTTTGGTCAGTTTTTTATTCTGGTTCTGTTACAATATTCTTTTTCACAAATCAGAATATTTCAATACATTTCAGTCCATCACCCTTAAAATATTTGTAAAATCAATATACATCACGAAATGAAAATTTATTACCTATAGTGTTAAATTTAGATTGTTCGGGAGAAAAATTTAATTGTATTTTAATAAATGAGTTTAAAATTGTTTATGCGTTTTGTTTAACCATCTTGTTAATAAGATAACTTTTAAATATGCCTCAATATATCTCACATTCAATGAGATTCTTCATTAAATTCATACATTTCATTCATTTGCGGATCATTTTATTGTCTACTTTCTCATCGTTCGATATAAAGATTGAAATTGTTTCGAAAGAGTAAAATATAATGCGGTCAATAAGTAAATTACCCCTAATTCAATCAAATATCTAGTAATATTTGGTGTTGAAATTTAGATTTATGGCCAAATTTGTGTTCGGAAGACTTTACTAACATCAGAGTATTTCATAAAATATAATTTTATTAAAAAAGGAAAGGTAAAATATAAATTTTAAAACGAGAAAATTATGTTCAAGAATCATAACTATAATGCTTGTATTTATGCCTAATTGTTTTAGGCCAAATCACACTAGTCCTTTGATAAATTAGGCTACATAGACATGTTTTTTGTATATTTGTTATGCAAAAATTATTAATGGAAATCTCGCACTGTCAAAGTTTACATACAAATTACAACACAACCTTTTAGCCGCCGCGTCTCAAGCTGCCTGCATCTAGACCGCTGGTACATAATTATTATTAGTACTCCGCTAGTGGACATTTTCTTTTTATTTTACTAAAAACACACACGCAAATGCCCTTTCCCAGTAGTTTTAACAATCACAGAGTTCTTTTCCAGAAATTTAATGCGAAAAAATAGCGCCTTTCTGCTTAATTATTTGATTGTGATGAAAATATTTAGGCATCATAATATCAGACCCATAGCAGAATTTAACACACGAAGAGTCATTTGACTATCTTGAAGAAAATATGTCCACAGCGCATCCATTTACTAAAATTAAAAATGAAACGATAAATTGTACTTCTTAAATTCGATTTAACCTAGAAGACATTGCTATGCATATTCCAGGAACTTTATAAATCCAATAATTAAAAATATTTTTTCTTAATATGGCACAGGTGTTGTGACTTGAGCATTTAGGAATTTCTGATAGCAATATCGTGTCATTAAAAAATTATGCTTAAAACTTATTAAAATTAAGTAATTATGTACTAAGATCAGGAGTATCACAATATATTTACAAAAATTATAAGAGATTCATCACATTCATTAAATTATTCTAAAAAAATGTCACTAACCTGAAAGTAATTACTAAAGAAAATTGCTTAACAAGTATTAGCCACAGAAATGTCAAAAATCAAAATCCAATCACGTTCAAGTTTAGCACACATTGAGATTATAAAATGTTTCGAAACAAGCCGAAAAACAAATCCAATAAAATTATAATATGTTCGTTGTTTCCACACAAAAATTATTGCTATCACACTCTGATGACATAAAAAAACCTTCATAAGAGCGAGAAGAAAGACATTTTTTTATTGTAAATTTTCTGTCTGTCTTTAGAGCCTTTGAATCTCATCTTTATACATCAAATATATGATGCATAAAAGAAATCCCAATGCTTGCTAAGAGTGACATCTTCACATTTTCGTCCAAAAATTCGATGCTATTAACAAACATAAATAGGATACGGTCTAAAGTTTAACCTAGATTAGAAGTAAAGGCAAGTCTGGCCGCTTTGGCTATGTCAAGTGCTAGTTCACAATAACGCCGCGTGTTCCTGTGGCGCTGGGGAGCCTGTGCCTGAGTTCGACAGCAAGTTGGCGCGCTCCTGTTGACAAAAAAATGTAACTTAAGTAATTATTTATTGCTATTTTTATTATTTAACAAAATTTTGGAATTCTAGTTTTAGAAACTTGAGCGCGTTTTAACTTAAATGTGTTTTGTCCTCTCGCTTATCGATATTTAACGTAAAGGAATGCGACAAAACAAATTTAAGATTTTTTTAAATAAAGTTAACAAACCCCCATTATCGACGTCCGGCACTCGCTTTATCAAGTGTATGACATGTACTTTAATCGTGTGTGCTTGCAAATGATGTATTTCATTTCATGTTAATTTATGCTTTATTACAATTCCAAACTAAGTTTTTAATTTCCTATCATTAGCTAGTAGCAAACGAATTATGTTAAAACTTATAATTATCGATCAGCTGGTCACGACATATCGTGGCCGAATCATTTATAGAAAAGAAAAACTAGGCATGCTTTAGCATCAGATTACGTACACAATTTTAGTAATCCGGCTAACCAGTATAAAGGTATACACACACTACCTTAATTACCCATTTAAAGCTTTTTTTATATTACCAGCATTTTATTGCTTACAGTTTTACTCGAATGGTGTATCATTTTCGGGATAAAAGTTTACGTTAATGTTTCACCAAAATATATAAAATTCAGGCCAAAGGCTAAGGCCCAGTGACTTAAGAAGACAATATTGATATTGTAATGTAATATTTATTATTCCGAGTACTAATGGTTGAAAAAAAAGGGAGATGTCAGTAGTACTGGACGAGCGTGTATGACGAGAGTGATGAGCGTAGAAGAAGCGAGGGAAGTCTGTAAGGATCGTAGCAAATGGAAATCCGTAGTCTCTGCCTACCCCTGCGGGAAAAAGGCGTGATGATATGTATGTATGATGGTATGTAAATGGTTGATTCAACCTTTAAGAACTCGCTCCTTAGCGTTTCCACTGCAAGGGTCACCAAAAATGGTCATCTTATTCACCAAAAACGGTAAAGAGTAATAGAGTAGCACTGTACGGTCTTACTGTACATAATTTAATTTTGCTTACGCGGCGATGGCCACGGCTCGCGCGTAATACTTGAATTTCACAATATTTATAATTAGAGTGCATTCAAACCTACGGCGAGTAACACAGAAAGGAATAGCCAACGTCAAATTGTAACTTTACCTAAACAATATACTTTTAACTAACTGTGACTGTTTGGTTATCTTTCTCTCCTGCACTCCACAACTACTAGCTCAACTACTACTCCAGCACATTGTACAAGCACCAAAGCGGTAAAATAAAAATATATCACGCTAAAAGTATATACAAATGTAATTTGATCTGTTTGTATAAAATAACGCAGTTTTAGAATTCATTCGCATACAGGATATTGTTTAACAGCCTGCCTTTAATACACTTTAATAACGTAATGATAATCTCGCGTGGCACACTAAACGTCTGTAAACGCTGTGACCTTTGGCTCGCAGACAAAATGCCAGACGGTGGGCGGATTAATAAATCGCCTGCCGTGATTTGTTGTCTTGGTTTTATACTATTTTATTAGATTAATAATCTTATTTATTTGTTTTTATTTACTTTATTCATGTACACAATAAAAATCTTGTTACTTCTAATTTTTTAAAATATTTAACTCAGCGTTTTTATGTGCCATGTTTGTTTTGAGTTTCTCTTGTAGCTCACGAAAAAATAAACGTAAAATGTGTCATTACTGCCTGACGTCAACTTTCTCTATAGTTGGTAGAATATGCCACAGCCGGACAGGAAATTGAGACCTATTTACTTATTCCCTCTTCTCTTACGATAATTATGGGAAGTGAAGAGGTGTATATAAAAAACACAGTTAATACAATATCAGCAGAAAAAAACTTGAAAAAATATATTATATGGTATATTTTTAGGCAATTTTTTTGTAAAACCTAATTGTGTAGGTTTTAATAAACAAAAATAAAAGAAAGCTTACCTCCGTGGGAGCGCTCTGCGGGACATACATACTCTCGTACACAGGATTCGCGAAGTGACTGCCGCCGTTCTGAAACAATAGCATTATTAGCAATTTGTCACAACGGTGTGCAGGAGCAATAGACCTCGTAACAAAAAAGATATGTAGCATCATTAACTTTGCCTTGAAGCATCTTTGTCTACCATCAAAAATCATTTTTAGAGTTTCAGTTCGCTAATTTGAGACGTATAAAAGATTCTTAACCATTTTCAACCAAACTGAAAACACCTAAAGGATGTTTCCGAGGAAATTGCAATAATCACCATTGAGGTAGTAACAAAATATTTTACTTTATTGATGGGAAGACAATTGACACACGAATAAAAAAATATAAAATATCTCTATAGCACCTCCCAAGATACTACAAATTATACATATGAACCATGGACCAATAATGGAAACTTAACCAATCTTTAAACAATATAGAAACAAGAACAGCTAACCGAATGCGTGATAGACGGCGGCCTAGCCTCTGGTTCGTCCTCTCCCGCTAAATACATCGGGTTCGATATCTCGACGTTGTCAGCGAGGCGAGCGTGCGCGAACGTTCGCCGCGAGCGTGACACATGCAGCGCCGCGAGCGCGCACGCGAACAACGCCGCGAGCGCGAGCAGTGCGCCGAGCCACGCGTGCGAGCTTGTCTGTTCGGCCGCTGTTACGCAGTATGGTGCGCCGGCTGCGTTGGGGTTTAATGCTGCAATACAATGCAAGTATTATAAGAAGCTGCGAAAATTCGCCAACGTCACGTATAGTTTGTCACTAGTTGAGAAGGAAGAACTTATGTCTATTCGAAACTAGTTGCGAACCAAGAATGTTCTTGAACTCTATTTTTCAGTCTTATTTCAAAAAAGTACCTGTTTAGAAAATCAATGAAGATGTATTAACGTAATTAATTATTTAAACTTAAAGCCTCTAGCTAGTAGATCATACATTTCTTAATCCAATCTCACTAACTCATCTTAATGATAAAAGCCCCTAAACCTAAAAAATAATAAAAACAATCACTAACTTTATATTCTTGGTTACAGTGTATTGACCACACGATCAGGAAGTAGGAACTGTATCCCACGCACTTCCTAATTCTATCTTGTTAACTCCTATTCTGTTATTCTAAGATATTGTAGCTTGAAATTGGAAGTAGCATAATTTAGGAAGTTGAATGTCATCGTAAGCAGTGGTGGAAGCTGATTGATGAGTACACTTTAAGATTCGAGTGGGTTACATGGTCAATCGATCCTGGTGTCAGAGTTATTCGAAACCGCCTTTCGGTCTCCGACGTGGTTCCTTTAACGACTACCTAATGGCAGCCGCGACCAACGGGCTTGAAGTGCCTTCCGAAGCATAGAAAATCAACTTTTAAACCAACGCACTGCATATATAGAACATAAAATTACAGAAATTAAATAATACAATAATATGCCTTCTGAGTGCCCTGTGATGGCAGCGATTTGGGCTCCATTTTTTATTTAAATTAAGAAAAATCTATTAGTTATGTATTTCTTTATTTATCAATGTCTTTTTAGTTTGTGGTTTAGTTTTATTTTTTGTTAATAAGTCTTAGTTTTTGTGGTGAAATGAAATACTAAATTGTATTGTCCATTTCAATAAATAATAATACAAAATCGTCAATATTATTAGACAATCAGGTGAGAGCTTCAAGCCGTCGCACTAGTTCCATTGACCCAGTCCCACGATAGGACAAGTGGGGCTTTTAATATCCTAACCAAACTGGAAACAATTAATTTAAGTATGCTTCTTAAGGGAACCCACGATCTAAGGCAACCTCTGGACGACGGAGTCAATTGTGAAGAAATAATATATAAATAAAAGGGAAGAGAAAAAAAAAAGATTAAATAAATGATGACTTGCAAGTACTTACGGTTAGGCCTCCACGCGCAGAAGGCTGGTTCCGTACAGTCCACCTGCAGACAGGCGTGGTCGTGTCCCACGTAGTGAGCGCAGCGAGCGCCGCCCCACGGGGACGGACACTGGCACGCGCCCAGCGAGCACGACCCGCCGTTCTGGCATTCGTTCGAGGTGCACTGCTCGCTCACTACATCTGGAAAAGAGAATTGATTGTTTTTAAAGGTTCCGTACTCAAAGGGTGTTGGAATCCCAACACTAGTTTTTTAAGATATGGCAACATTGTTACCTTTTTCCCTCTCTTTTGCCTACGCATGGCGAATAAACAGTGTGTGCAAGATCCTTGTGTTTAATTCCAGCTTTAATAATAAAATACAGTCCATTCTGGCCATTATCCAAACATGGTCCTTCGAAAAGTGTCACAGGGTCATCGCCACACAAAAATCGTGCAGGAAAAGTGTGTTGTGCAGTAAAGTAAACCGACGCCATCATACCCGCCGCCGATCAACGCCATCAATACCGTAAGGCCTCCCAAAGTAAAGAGCCAAGATACAAGTGTTGTTGTGTAAAATCGTCATCATCACGATATCAATCTGCGTCTACAAAGGTGCATAGATAATAAACATAACCTACGTGAGTAGAAAAGAGTCAAAGGAAATCATCGCTTTACACAGAAAAAAAAGGAAGCCATCAAGAACAAGAACCTGATTCTAATTTGTCAATTCATAATTGCCGCCCTAATTTTCAATTTCTGGTGCGCTAATCGTATCACTCAGAAGAAACGTCAAGTGTCATTGTGTGCCGCGGATTGGTCTATCTTGTTTCCGTAATATCGCCGCGCGGCGCTAGACGTTGCGGTAACTTCGTGTTTGCGTCCTCGCGGGCCGCAGGCTGCCTTCTCATTGGCCGAACAAAGTCTGCAACGACATCTTGCGTTCGTGTTTGCGCAACTCAAGTGACGTACGACCGACGCCTACGCCAGCTTTCTATCTATCTATTGTGATTTGCGTGTGATTACGTTTTGTATTGTCAGTTTTTGTGATTTCCTCCATTTTTCTCTATATACGGTTACGAACAAAAATCTTGTGCTACTTATCTCCGTTTAGTTTAAAATTATAAAAAAGTTTTCGACATCAAGAAAACAAAATGTCTGAATCCGATTCTGATACAAGTGTAAAAGCCATAATGGGGCTGCGTTGAAAGGTGCGTTAACAAAACATTTTAACTACTTCAGCAATCTAGAAAAGGTCGATCATAGTCGAGAAGCTCTCCTAGTAAAAGAAGAGCGACTACGTGCCACTTTCGACAAGTTCGATTCATTAAACTTAAAAATTTGTGCCATAGATCCTAATGCCGGTGGAGACTATGACGATGTTGAGGATAAGTTTCTAGAAGTTATTACAAAAATTAAAAAGCTTTTGTCAAGTGATCCGTGCCCTTCAGCGCAGCAGCAACAGTTGCCTACCAAACAACAATGTAAGCTGCCTCAAATCAATGTGCAAAACTTTACAGGCAAGTATTCCGAGTACAAGCCTTTTATAAGCCTTTTTGATGCTTTAATTGACAAAAACAATACCATGGAAAATGTACAAAAGTTGTTCTATTTGCGCAGTTTTCTTGTAAATGAGCCTTTAGACCTTGTAAAAAACTTGCCATTGGTGTCAGAGAGTTATATACAAGCCAAGAAAATACTTGATGACCGATACAACAACAATTACAAAATTACAAATGATCATATCTCAATTCTACTAGATATGCCCCCATTATGTAAGTCTACTGCAACCAACATACGTCAATTTTTGTCAACAATTAAACAGCAATTAGCTGCCTTGAACAATTTAGGTCATGAGATTAACACTTGGGACCCAATCATCATTTGTATTCTGACCAGGAAATTAGATGTTATCTGCAGTAGGGAGTTCCAATTGTCAAGAGATAACGAACCAACCGTCAATAGTTTGTTACATTTTCTAGACAACAGAGCACTTGCGTTGGAGAATGCAGAGCGACAAGCACATCCTTCAATAAATTCCAAGGCTGTGCACACGGTAACTATGATGAAGAAGCCGTCTTCGCCTCAAAGCTGCATACTATGTAAGTCCAATCATAAATTATTTAACTGTCCGACGTTCAAACTAAAACCAGCGGAGGACCGATTAAACTTTGTAATTAACAACAAGCTTTGCCAAATATGCCTCAACAGCCACAGCAATAAATGCAGATTTTTCTTTAAATGTGACAGTTGCAAACAAAGGCACAACACCTTACTACATCAGGACAAGGCCCAGTCTCCAGTGACATTATTTTCAAAATCTGGATCTGAACAGACACTCTTGCCCACTGCACTGGTTAAGGTTGTTGCGAGTAATGGCACAATATATCATGTAAAAGCGATTTTTGACAGCGGCTCACAATTATCATTTGTGACAAGTGAACTTGCTGAATTATTAGAATTAAAAACAAACAGAATAAATGCCCCAATTATAGGTATCGGCAACAAGGCTAGTCACATTAAGGAAAGTGTTGATATTAAATTGCACTCTCTCAACAGGGACTTCAACATTTCAGTGACATGTTACAAATTGGACAAAATTACCAGTAAATTACCACAATTCAAAATTAATTTAGAAAATATTTCTTTACCTTTAGTAGGCCCATTAGCAGACAAACAATTTAACATACCAAGTGTGATTCATATCTTACTGGGTGCTGACGTGTTTTTCCAGGTACTGTTGCCGCCTGAGCCTCGTGATGTCGACGCCTCAGCATGCCAAGCTGCACAACCAGGCACATCCAATTCACTACCAGCTTTGCACACTCAATTTGGCTATGTTATAGGGGGATCAGTCCCTACTGCTCTGCATGTAAAACCGGTAACCTCTTTATTTTGTACTGAATGTGATGTTTCTCTAAATGAAACTATTTCTCAATTTTGGGAAAGTGAGAAAGTTCCTGAAATTTTTCCTGAAAGTTTGCCTGATCACCAAGCATGTGAAAAGTTGTTCTGCGATACAGTTTTATTAGATGCAGAAAATAAAAAGTTTCAAGTTGCACTACCGCTCAAGCTACCACTAGAGTCTGTCAATAAAACTCTTGGCCATTCCTTTAACTTAGCTTTAAAAATGTTTTACAATTTGGAAGCCAGGCTCCAAAAGGACTCATTTCTCTTTAAACTATATAAAGAATTTATTAATGACTACATACAACAAGGTCATGGTACAGTAATAGATATTAGTCAATATGATCTTTCTAATGATCCAGTGTACTTTATGCCACATCATCCTGTTCTAAGGCTTGACAAAAAATTCACAAAATGTCGTGTAGTTTTCAGTGGCTCAATGAAGACCAGTAACAAGGTGTCACTCAATGATTTGCAGTTAAATGGCCATGAAGTCCAAAAAGATATAATAGATGTCTTATTGTTATTCAGAGTTGACGAGTTTATTTTTATATCTGACATAAAAGGAATGTTTAGACAAATTTTGTTAGACCCAAAGTACAGATCATTACAAAATATCCTTTGGAGGGATACCCCCAAGGATAATGTCAAATGTATTCAATTAAATACGGTTACTTATGGTCTCAAAAGCTCCTCCTATTTAGCTACACGCTGTTTGAAAGAATTGGCAGACCGGTACAAAAAAGAATTTCCTTTAGCGGCTTTCATAGTTGAAAATTCTATGTATGTAGACGATGCACTTGTCTGTCAAAGTTCTCCTGAATTATTAATCGAATCTAAGAGGCAGCTTTGTAGTCTTTTAGAAATTGGTGGATTTCATTTGCATAAGTGGTATTCAAACCATCCACAACTATTAGAGACAATTCCAAAACCACTTCAGCACTTCGATGATATTGATTTAGAGAAAAATAATCTTGCTATAAAAACTTTAGGGGTTAAATATGATGTTAAAACAGATTCATTTATGCTTTCATGCCCTAACACAAACTCTGTCATGCCTGCTTCTAAGCGTTCTATATTAAGCTTCATCGGGAGTTTCTATGACCCCATGGGTTTTGCTGGACCTGTGGTGGTAACTGCTAAGGTTATCATGCAAAAGCTTTGGCAGGCACAAATCGGGTGGGATGAACAGCCTGCTGGCAATTTATTTAACGCATGGTGTGAATTTTATAAGGGTTTGCTATCTATGTCACCAATTGCTATACCACGATACATTAATTTAAGCAATGCACGTTCAGTTCAAATTATAGGTTTTGCTGATGCTGCCAGTTCAACAGCTCATGGCTGCTGTGTCTACTTAAGGGTCACGGACAGCACAGGTATGGTGAAGGTTTCCCTACTCTGTTCAAAGTCACGTGTGAATCCGTTGCGGCAAGCCATAACTATACCAAAACTCGAGCTTAATGCGGCAGTACTACTCTCAAAGCTAATTAACAGAGTGCATATTATATTGCAGCTTAAATTAAAAATTTACAACATTATTTTGAATTCAGATTCTCAAATTGTATTAGCATGGATCAAAAACAGTATGAGTGCATCCAAGCTTGATGCTTATGTGGCTAACAGAGTGAAGATAATTTCACAATTGACGTCTTCTTACATATGGTCTTATATAAGTTCAGATGAAAATCCTGCAGATTGTTTAAGCAGAGGCATCATGCCAGATAGGTTGTCAGATCATCCCTTGTGGTGGCGAGGCTCAAGTGCTATTAACACTTGCGATTATAGTCCACAAAACCTAACCGAGTGTCAGCCTCCTTTAAAACTGAAAGTAGACCATGTTGGCTCTGCACCCTCCCACGCATTGCTCTGTACTGTTTCTATTGAAAAGCCTTTAAATTTAGATTTTTTGCATAAATATTCTGATATCAATAAAATGCAACGTATATTGGCTTACATGCTACGTTTTATTCAAAATGCAAGGTCTAAAATGGTAAAAAAATTTTTTTTACCATTTTAGACCTTGCATTTTGTTTAAACTATCTAACAAGTAAAGAATTAAATGACTCATTACATTTAATTGTCAAATATGAACAACAAACTTACTTAAAAAACGATATTTGCGATTTAAAATGTAAGAATAAAATTGTTAAAGGCAATTTAAAACAATTGTTCCCATTTATTGATGACAGAGGTTTAGTCAGAGTTGGCGGTCGTTTAGAAAACGCGTCTATTCCATATTCTCAAAAACACCCTGTTATTTTACCTCGAGATTCTCGTGTCACAAATTTAATTATTCAAAGTGAGCATATAAAAGGTTTACATGCGGGACCAAGACTGCTTCTCTCAACAATAAATCAAAGATTTTGGGTTGTTCACGGCATTAGACAGATTAAGAAGGTTATTCATAAATGTATTGTATGTTTTAGACTGAAATCTAATGCTGCGAAGCAACTAATGGGCTCACTGCCATATGATAGAATAAATGTCTGTAGAATATTTCAAAAGGTCGGTTTAGACTATGCTGGTCCAATAATGATTAGGCAATCTAGATTAAGAAAGGCTCTGCAAACAAAAGCCTACGTCTGTGTGTTTGTATGCTTTGCCACTAAGGCAATACATTTAGAATTGGCATCTGATTTAAAAACAGAAACATTTTTAGCTTGTTTAAAAAGGTTTATATCTCGCAGAGGTTTGCCAACTGACATTTACAGTGACAACGCATCAACATTTAAATGTGCAAGTAATCAGTTGAATGAGTTGTATAAATTACAAAATTGTAAGAATCATCAGAGGGAAATTCATACCTTCTCATCACAAAAGAACATAACCTTTCATCACTTGCCTTGTTACTCACCTACGTTCTCGGGTTTGGCAGAATCTAGTGTGAAAAGTATGAAGTTCCATCTGAAGCGAGTAGTTCAAAAAACATTGCTGACATATGAAGAAATGAATACTGTACTTTGCCAAATTGAATCCATGTTGAATAGTCGACCACTCATGCCATTGTCAGCAGATGTAAATGATTTTAGTTATCTCACACCAGGTCATTTCATTATAGGGAATGCTCTAAATAGCTACCCAGAACAGAATGTATCATACCCTAGCGATAATTTAAAATTCTGGAAATTATTTACTAGCATAAGAAATTCATTTTGGAAGGTATGGAGTAAAAACTATTTAAACATGCTACAGTCACGTCCAAAATGGAGAGATTCTCAACCTAATGTAAAGGTTGGCTCATTAGTAATTTTAAGAAATGATGATACTTCACCTATGTATTGGCCGATGGCCAGAGTAATTCAAGTCTATCCTGGTACCGATAATAGGGTACGAGTAGTCGAAGTGAGAACTGCGAATGGCAGAACTCACAAAAGGTCTATTGTAAAGGTTAGTGTTTTACCTATTGATCATAAAGACAATGATGTGTAATAACATAGCCATACTTTATTGTAATTCTTACATGCATGTCTGATTCTGATAACTTAATGTTAACAGAAATCATGAACCGCTGTCAGATAATACCTATTAATTAGTTCTGTAAGCTTTAACCTTAGATGTAAAAGATTTATAGTTTAACCCTATAATAAGCTAGAATATAGTTTAAAGAGGCTGCCTATGCAATTTTTTCATTTAAATTGTAGACATATAAACTTGTTATGTTGTAGTTTAACTTGTTAGAATTTTTGTCATGTAGACACATTTGCATTTGTTAAAATCATTGGTTCAATATCCTTTCTTGTAATACAATACCTTGATATCATGTCTTTGCCTCATAAGTACTTGCAACTTGCTGGGCAGCATGTTGGAATCCCAACACTAGTTTTTTAAGATATGGCAACATTGTTACCTTTTTCCCTCTCTTTTGCCTACGCATGGCGAATAAACAGTGTGTGCAAGATCCTTGTGTTTAATTCCAGCTTTAATAATAAAATACAGTCCATTCTGGCCATTATCCAAACAAAGGGTAAAACGGGACCCTATTACTAAGACTTCGCTGTCTGTCCGTTTGTCTGTCACCAGGCTATATCTCATGAACCGTGATAATTAGACAGTTGAAATTTTCACAGATGATGTATCAATGGCTAAAAATGAAAAATCAGATTAAATGTCAATTAAATGAAGCAGATAAATTTAAAAATTTTCGTTAAATTGCCGATGGAAATACTTAGAAATTTACGTCAATTTTCTATTTCACGTAAAATCATAGTTTAAGTAGAATATAGGAAGGTATATCACCTTAGGTACGTGTAAGTATAATTGGAAAGAGTTAATTTCCTATGTGGCCAACTGTACTTCAATAAGTCTAAGCAGAAGCCAAACAGGTGTGATGGCCTCAATTCGAGGGCATTCATATTATCCCTGTTAACCCTGTCTCCTATTGTCATGTCACGACTATTGAGAAAGTAACTCTTTTCGTCGTGAACAGACGTGTTTAGAGGAAACTCCTCTTTTAAGAGTTTTAAAGATTAATTTTCAAATGAAAAGAGAAACGTGTAGATAGTTTTAAGACCCAGGGGCAAGAACAAATGTACATTTAGCCTGAATGTAATGAAATACTACGCAGGCGAAACCACAGGCAGTAGCTAGTTAATTCAATTACTTTTCATTTAACTGTCACAACTATTATTGGGTCGTGATGATAAAATTGTATAATAATGTGATATAAGAAGAGTTGTTTTCGGCTAACCATACTCCATACTAATATTATAAATGCGAAAGTCTGTCTGTCTGTCCGTCTATCTGTCTGTTACGTTTTCACGGCCAAACCGCTGAACGGATTTTGATGAATTTTGGTATGTAGAAGACCCGGGGTCAAACATAGGCTACTTTTTGACGCAGGCGGAGCTGCGGGAAATAGCTAGTAGTTTCATTAAGAAATTTTAACGTTTTTTGACAGAAGATTAAGATATTTTTTTGGAAAATTTATAAAAAAAGCCGAAGCAGGTGGCTGGGCATAAGAATGTAGGACATTTGTAAAAAGTAGGTACCGAAGTAGGAAAACCGATTTTTTATGACCCATTTTATTTACTAAAAGGCCAGACTCATATCACCTCTGCCTGACCCCCATATTCTCAAACGTTTGCTCAACTGGACTCAACCTTACTCCACCTCATTGGTATGATTAGTCGTCACAAGCTTCCTTGACTTAAGGAGATTCCTCATTGAAGGTGAGTATAGAACTGTCAAATATAAGGTTGGCCGAGAGGTACCTTGAGGCGGCCTCCAAATGAAATAAAGTGGCTATAAATCGGTTTTTTGCCACGTTTTGCCTAAACATCTTCTTACTTTTTTCATATTTCACTTCATTCTGTTGTATTTTTAAATGTTTGTGCTTTGGATCGTTATAATAACCTGTGTTGTTCCTCTTCGGAGTTTGCTCAAGCAACCAACTAAGAAAATCGTTTTCAAGGAAAGTTTCCTTGAGGCGCCCTGTAATAAGTTTGAGTGAAGGACGTCCTTAAGGTTTTGTTTAAGAATACGGTTGTGAGGGTCTGTCTACCCCGCTCAGGACAATGTCAAACTTGAACAACATACTCACAAAACTCAAACTCTCCGTAACCCCGTCTCCGCCGCCTGCCCATTGTCTAACTATCAACTAGTTTGTCTAGTTTCACACATTAATTTTAGTTCGCATCGAGCATAGATTGTTGCTCATCGATCTTACGAATAAATGTAATAATGTCGATGGTTTTAACATGGACACAAAAAAACTTAAAATTACACTTCAAGTACACACATTTTCCAAAACGATATACAATTACAATACATTAGAGAACGCGCCGATCTTATTAAAAAAGTTTAATCTTATTAATTACACATTCAGTTAAAAATTTTGAATAGTACAATTTTCTGAGCAACGAATCGTAATAAACCGCGTAACTTTTTAAAGTAGAAAACAAAAAGACACGTACGTTCTCAGAAAGCCTCCGTGCCACACTGGCGCGTATTCGCAGGATAATGATATGCAGGTGTCAAATTAAATCACAGAGCTCATATCTTGATAGAGCGAGCAAGCTCTGTATAGGTCATAGTGGTAGTGGGCCATGGTCGGTAAGAGCCTCAAAAATATTCTTCGTTTTTCCACTAGTCGAGTTTAAGTTTACCAGTTCGTAGCCATATTTATAGATTTTTATTTCATGTGCTTTTTCTGGCGTCAGAACGTTTTAACGAATGCAACCTACGCCCTAAAAAATATTTACATTCCTTGAACTGAACTACTAATTCCATGAAATACCTAGAGCTGATGGTTGCTAAAGGAAAGGGAAACGAAAGTTTTGTATTATTATTTTTTTGCTAATAATTCGGACCCACAAGATAGAAATACTTTCTGATCGGCTGTCTGATGGCGTGTTCTATAGCATTATAGCTCTACATATCAGAATGACGCCGTTGCTAGGCAACGCTTTTGAGGAAAATGACGAAGCGCTGGTTTTTCTCAGCATTCTCGTACGAAATCAGATGGAGACAAGGAAAAAAAAAAATTGACTTATTGTTAAATTTGTGTTCCAATGCTAATATTTTTAGCACTAATAAAAAAAAGTATCTATTTTTATTTTCAAGGCTTAAAATTTCATATAAGTATTTTTTTACATAGATACTTAGGTAGGTAACTACTAGCCAGTGAGTAAAAAATACTGGATAGTAAAAACTTAGGTTAGATTAAATACGTTACATATTGAATTGATCAGTGTTGAAGTGTGCAACCATGCATTACAAACAGTAAATGAACTTTGACTTTGAAGTAAGTCAATAGTACGGGCCGGTTTCCACGAAGCAATAAAGTAACCAACATTGTACATAGTAGGAAATACCACGATAGCGGGGAAATCCAATAATCTTGGAAATCAACATAAAAAATGTTGAACTCACCACGTAATGGTAGTAAATAGGAATAACTGCTGAAAAATTGTACCAGATGGAAAGAAAAAAATAAAATTATAATAGTCAGACCAAGCACGCATCTACTATCTACATCAAACACCGTATTACGATTTACAATATCGCATACTCATTCGCATTTGGATGGAATTAAGACATGATAGTAAGCCCTCAGGCCCATACTAGCCTGGAAGAAACCAAATGACAGTTTGGATTATGGCTTCCAACTATGGCAATAAATTGTAAGTGAATTAAAATTGATTGTATTAATAGGCTGGGAAAAAGTTTCTTCGCTTTTTTTAAGAAAATTCAAAACATTTTTCAATATAGTTTATTTACATTTAACTAAAGTATGTAGGTGCCATTTTGTTCGATTACTTTTTGCCATCTTGTAGGTAGGGACATGATCCCATTGCTATAGAAATTTTGAGGCCTCCGATCAAAATACCGCGACAAGTGGTTTTGGCAGTCCTATCGTGATGGTAACCTGACACTGTCTAAAGAATTCTGAAGAGACCGAAACAGGTGGAAATCTGAAGGCGCAAGGTCAGGACTATACGGCGGATGCATTAATACCTCCCAGCCAAACTCTCTTAATTTTTGCTGAGTGGCTAAAGATGTGTGAGGTCTAGCGTTATCATGATGAAAAACCACACTCTTTCTGTTAATTAATTCCGGTTGCTTTCTTTCAACTTTTTGCTTTAATCTCATCAGTTGTTTCCAATAGAGTTCAGAATCGATGGTCCTGCCTGGTGGTAACAGCTCATAATGAATAATGCCCTTCCAATCCCACCACACACACAGCATCACCTTGTTGCGAGTTAACCCGGGTTTCGTCAGAGTCTGCGAAGCCTGACCGGCCTTTGACCACGACCGTTTTCGTACGTGATCCACTTTTCATCACCAGTTATCAGCTTCTTCAAAAATGTTTCGGATTCATTACGTTGTAATAAAGAATCACAAATGAGTACACGGTTCATTAGGTTTCTTTCAGTGAGCTCGTGAGGTACCCAAATATCGAGCTTTTTTGTGTACCCAGTTTTTACCTTTTTTTTGTAGTAAAATTTTAAAATGTATCGAATTTCTTCCTTAGATTCACTCATCTCGACAGTAAGAAAAACAAATGAAAATCACACATTTTCCTAATTTGAATTTGGAATTATCTTCTTTAATATTTAAACTTTTAATGATTCCAAAACCAGCCAGATACAAATAATATAGTATAGCTAAAGAGATTTTATTACAAGTTCATACATATTACATGCGAAAAGACTTTTTCCCCAACCTAATATAAAGATACAAGTTCATTGAATTCATGAATGTAGATTGTAGATGCGTCACTGAACTGACCAGAACTGACTTTGATAACTTTGTTTTTTTTCATTTATAAAAATTGTGCCAGAGGATAGAAAGAATGACCATAATGCATGGCCTTTGTTTGAGTAACTACAATACTTAAATTAAGATGTATAAACATGACGGAAGTGTAGCAAAAACTATACCATGAACCCGCGACGACCTCGCGTTCACAAGACCATGTCGTTCTGACGTCATTGTCCCACGCCTCAGGGTTACTGTGCTTTACAATTACTAATAGATTTCAACTTAATTTATAGATATAAGCTTAATTAGTACTGATGATAATGAGATAAACATTCAGTTGAGTAAGGTTGATGAATTCTATAGGAATAAAAATTCTTTAATACAAATATATTTAAGAACATTACAGAAATACATACATTATACATTACAGACTCAACTTTTGTCTTCTCAGACATAACCGAGTCCACTCTTGGGCATGGCAACATTTCTCCAACCAACTTACTCGCAAAAGAGCTGCATGCAACGCCTTTCGGTAACTGTATAAGATGTAAGTATTGGCCATTGCGACACCTTTTTCTTCTGTGCAGTTGTCCTTTCTATGCGGGGTAGTGCCCGGCTCATTGCTACTTCAGAGTACTAATCTACTGGACTAAGCTAAGGTAAATCAGTCCTACATCTATATCTATTCTGTGGCTAAAGTTATTCGTGTGTTTAAACGAATTTCCTCGTATCTATACAAATTAACCAACACCAACTTAAACCGTTTAAAAACGTAAATTTCCTATTTTCTTTCCTCGCAAGCACGTGGGTTTCCCCGAATCCGACCCCAATCAAATACAAACTCGTCAATTTAACAATTTGGAAATAATTGCATATCATCGCCGGTATCACAACCTGTCAGCTTACGTAACTAGCCA
This sequence comes from Euzophera pinguis, assembly GCA_947363495.1. NCBI lineage: Eukaryota > Metazoa > Arthropoda > Insecta > Lepidoptera > Pyralidae > Euzophera > Euzophera pinguis. The sequence continues at coordinate 202,446 of OX376176.1, read as the reverse complement.
TCGGTCAGTCCGAATGCCACGGCCACGTTGCCAAATCGGTCGGTAATATTCTTTTAGGATTCGGATGAAGATGGGGCATAGGATTATTCTAGACTATATCAATGACCGTATTGCGCTGGTCATCTTATTTGGTAATTAATTTTAGGAACATGCGTATGATTAGCCGATGTGCTGTACCCCGCAAGAGTGTCTAAAACATATATATTTTTTTTTCAGAATTAGTTTATTGAACTTTTTTTCATTATTTTTTTACACGACTGACCTAAAAAGGAGTGTGATATTATCAGCTTTCATGTATGGATATTGGTGTATATTTGAGATTCTTTATTCCACCATAAGTTTTGAACGGCTAATCAGTCTTTAGATTCCTTGCATTATTCCCAGTAACATGCCTGTTACTGTGACGTCATCATAAAAACAAATTATGAATGATTTAAAGCATGTTAAGATATTTTTATAAAGCTTTTCTTATATTCTAGATTTAAAAAATTATATATTGCGTGATGGTGTTTGAACCTCTATGCGTTAGTCCGACTCGCGCTTGGCCGGTTTTATAACACTACGAACTACCGAACAGGTTTGTAATAATGTAGGTTGCATCTTGTTAAGGACACCATTTGTAAATAAAAAAAAGATATTTCAATATCATAGAAAATTTATACATTTACTATTTTTCAAAAATTGAAATCTAATCAAATTTAAAAGTCTAATTTACTATTATTAAACAAAATGGCGTCCTATCCATTCTATTATTCCTATGCATATTTCGGCCAATCATATATATATATATATTGTAATAACCAGTTCCGCCAAATCTTGGACCATGACTTATTGCGTACCCTAGGCTTCGAAGCGTAAGCTGACGACGCAACTAGGAATACACGCTAGGATGATGATGATATTTGGCCTATCCCTAGAATCCTCTCCCTAGAAAAGCCTCTTCACATTCGAACTACTACCGATTTTTGCACAGATTTCGGGAAAAAGACATGGGTCATAAAAATAATTTCAAAACTTTAAATCTCAAGTTCCATAAGGAGGGGGAAATAAAAATTAATACTTAGGATGAGACTTAGGTTACTAGCATACAATCATAGTGTTTTTCCTGTTCCCTACTCAGAAATATGATTTTTCATTTATTTTCAAATACAAACATACATACCAAAATCCTATTAAATATTTAGTTTGCGTTTCAATTTAAACACTGGACAAATGTAAATATATTGGCTGCCTGTTAGCTTACGTCATTCATGTTAAGTTGTTGATGTTAGGTAAGGTCGTACCAAAACGGGTTCTCACTTATAGCGTCGTAAGTTTCTCTCATCTTTGTATATTTTATCAATTCTATGTATTTATTAATATATTTTTGATTACAATGACCCAATGACCTTTGACACCCTGATATTAGAGTTTTCCGATACCGTCTCAGGTTTTCTGTGAGGACGTCTTTAACGACCAAGAAGCGGCAGCCTTCTTCAACTAAATGTGATTACCAAAGCACAAATACTCAACAACAATCGGCTGATTTATTTCAGAGATTAAGAATAGAGAGACGAGATTCCAGGTTTTACATAATCATATCGAGTGGGTTTCATGATTAATCGACCTTGCCTCGGTGTCGGAGTTTCGCGGAACCACCTTCTGATGAAGTTCCTTTAAATACCACCATTAACAGCTGAACAACGGCTTAACGTGCCTTCCGGAGCACGGAATCATCTTTATTTATACTATTGGGCGATTCAAGCCTGTAATGTAGTAGGTACTCGTATTTTTGATAATGAAATATCTTTTTCAGACACTTATCTTAATTAAAAAATTTATCGTCCTTCATAAAAAAAACATGTAATAGGGTATTCGCAGACATCTTAAAATAGGGATCTCCCTATTAGGAATACCCATAATAGACGAACGTGTATCCTAGAGTGACGAGCGTAGAAGGTAGCGAGGGATGTCTGTAAGGATCATAGCAATTGGAAATCCGTAGTCTCTGCCTACCACGGAGGGAAACGTGCGTGATTGTATTTAGGCATTGCGCCATCGCTTTGTTCAACGTACTTATTTTCTTCTACCGTAAGGTTGGACTGGAAGAGATCGCTGTAGGGATAAGCCCGCCTTTGTACCTCATTTTCATATAAACATATTTATTTTGCTATGTTTTTATTTTGGTGCAATAAATAGTATTTGTATTGTATTGTATGTATGCATAGTTCTGTAAGGGCACTCATTCATTCATACCGAGTGGGTTACACTGTCAATCGACCCTGTGTACAGGTGACAGAAATTTTCAGAACTTTCTTTCGGCCTCTGACGTGATTCCTTTTTAAAATACTTCAAAAAAGAGGAGGTTTTACGTTCGTGTGTATGTATTTTTAACGACCAACTAATGGCAGCCGAAACCAACGGCTTGTACTATATTCATACCAAATTTCATCAAAATCCGTTCAGCGGTTTGGCCGTGAAAGCGTAACAGACAGACTTTCGCATTTAGAATATTAGTATGGATATGTATTTAGTCTATTTATCCACTGTTTTTAATTCAATATTTATTTAGATATTTTTGTTTTTAGGTTTTGTATGTAGTAAGTTTACGTCACTTTTAACACCCACCTTAAATTAATAACTTCCTCTGCACCAGCGATCGGTTGACTGGTGGAAAAAACCTACGGCTTTAAGTCCGCCATTTACATGTTACGTAATAAAGTTAAATAAATAAATGTCTTAACCAAACTATAAACAACTAAACAAAATATGCTTCTCCGAGTTGAAGGTGAACGCCTTATCCACTGGACCACGGAGGTAGTTAAGGGCTAGCGCACTGACCTGGCTCTCGCTCGCCAGTCCTGTTGTCCCGGCAGTCCTCGTCCACGCAAGCAGGACGCTGGCAACGCTCGCCGGCCCAGCCGAGCGGACAGCTGCATCGCACGGCGCTATGAGCCCCGCCCGCCAGCGACGCGTTCGACACGTAGCATGTGCCCTGGATGATCAACAAAATTCAATGATCTTCAACCTCACTTTAAGTTTACTAGTTAAACTATGAATTTTAGTATTTGACGCTGTGGCATGTCGTGCATATTAGGTGAATTCTATATAACTTCTAAGCTGAAATTTTTAGGTTTATTCCCTTTATCGTAAATACTATAGCAATGATTTATTCTTTAATAAATTATTTTATTACGATAAAGGGATTAAACCTAAAAATTTCAGATTGACAGAGAATGATTTATTCTTAGTAATCTGTGCCTTTATATCAGTTTAAAAATAATTAATCATCTGTGGAGCTCGATATAGTCTAGCGCGACCCGCGTATGCGTAGTAAATGCGCGTGTCAATAAACGACGGTGAGACGCGACCACAATTGGATTGGTCGCCATGTAGTAGCATTTTCTATCACGAGCTCCTCCCTGCTTCAGAAGGCACGTTAAGCCGTTGGTCCCAGTTGTTATCCATAGATAGCAGTCGTGAGACTGTATCAGATAACTTTGGGCGGCCTGAAAAATTCTGACAGTGTTGGCCACTAACACACCTCGGGTCATGATCCTGTTGGTCTGGATTCCCTGTAAAAAAGAGTTACGGAGGTCAGACGGCAGTCGCTCCATTGTAATAACCAGTGCCGCCAAATCTTGGACCATGACTTACAGCGAACCCTAGGCTCCGAAGCGTAAGATGACGACGCAACTAGGATTACACGCTAAGATGAAGAAGAGAACAATAATTTTAAAATCATGACGATTGCTCGTCAGGAGATAATATATTACTTAATACCTGTCAAAAATAATTTTAGGGGTTTTAGTTTTATTTGGCCGTTTTAATAATGTAAATTTAGACAAAGGATTAGTCTTTTGAATACAAATTATTTGACTATGTTATATAGATTTCGTGCTGTTGCGATACAAATGTTTCAAAAGTTCAAAACCCTGTCCTGTAAAGTTGACATTTATGTAGCTTTAGAACATTTGAGAACTATAGCTTGACCACAACCGCTGTATGCGATATTTTAATTCATCATCATCATCATCTTAGCGCCTTCCCGTTTGCAGTCCTCAGGTGTTTACTTCGGAGCTCAGTGTCCGCTTTCCTACTTTTACGTCTCCATTTCGCTCGCTCCTGTTCTGCATCCCTGACAGATAATCCGTTAGCACGCATATCCTGCTTACGACGTCAAGCCAGCTCTTTTTGGGCACTCCCCTTCTACCAGCCCCGGCGGAGGCAGCATGGCCGGGCACTTGTTCCCAACGTATGTTGCCGGTTTACGCAAGACGTGATAGCAGGCGATTTTCATGTAGCTTATCTGTATGTCATGGGCACGAAGACTACCCCGAATGCGGGAGTTTCTTATGCGGTTCTTCCGCATCACTCCGCACATCCAGCGCAGCATCTTCATCTCCGTGACACGCAGCTCTTGCGTGTTCCGCTCAAGTACGGGCCACGCCTCACTGCCGTGTAGGACGGCAGGCCTAATGATAGATTTATAGACCTGCCGCTTAAGCCTAACTGTTAAGCCTAATTCTGAGGTCACAAGTGACGCCAGTCACCTCACGTCACTTTGCCCAAGGCGCTGATATACAGCTTTAAAAATTGAAATTCGACATCGTAAGATCTGTCTGTCACCAGGAATCTCATGCTCTTTCTTCCCCACTAACCATCTCCCCGCGCATACCCAAGGCGAGGTATAGGTACAGCGGTTGCGGTCAAAGTATAAGTCCACATGTGACAGTGACCTGGTTGTAGCAGTAGTTGAGACACAGCGCGTGCACACAGCTGGTGCTGGTAGTGCTGGTAGTGCCGGTAGTGCCGGTAGTGCTGGTAGTGTCCGCGTGACGCACGCACACCTCCCCACTCGCCACGCACGGGGCTGCTCCCACGCACTGCTCGCAGCGACTGCCTGTTTGTTAACAAAAACTTGCATCAGATACACGTGACAAAGCTATGCTAAGATAAAAAAACCTTTTGAGTATAAATTTAGATACAATTAAGATGACAATCAAAATTATAACAATATAATCTCCAAATTCTGCCTTTCCAGGCCTACAATATGAGGCGTGCACTTCGTAAGTAAAACTATATTTGTTTTTATTATAAAAACTCTTGGATGCTATAAAAAATTATCAATTAATAATTTCAACAAAACTCTGCGAAACTATGAAAACCGATGTCGCCAAACTCACACAGTATCCTTCAAAAAGTTCTTTATTGTATGTGTTACCGACATGGATTTAGAATCTTTTATATCCCGACCAGGAAAATAATGTTTATTTTGCGGAAAAAAAATTAGAACTAATTTCTTTTACTGGCAACTAGGCATTCCAGTAACATTTCGTCACCTCAATGTCATCTGCCAAAAAGATACAGGAGTGGACATTATGTATTTTTGATTTCAAATAAAAATATTTATGAAAATAATAAACATATTATTTAGTAATGATAGAAAAGTGATATAAAATATGTCATCATATTTGATGCGAATGAAAACAATAAATTGATTTCTATACAACATGTTGCCACCTAAAGGCGATCAGTAGCGACGCCAATGCAGGGGTTTTATTTTCCTGGTCGAGATATACTATTACATGTCACATGTATAACACGTAAGACAACAACGGAACGACTAATGCCATTTCTTAAATGTTCATAACTAAATATGTAACAAGGTATTCTACTCAATTATTTTCAAAGTAACTTTGAGATATTTAAGTTCAAAGGAATTCAACAGTACTAATATTGGGTTGCCTGTAAGAGATTGCTATTGCGATAAAGCCGGCTTTGGGCATCATTATCTCTTTATGTCTATGGTTTAAATTGTATTTTAGTAAGATTAAATTTTTTTTAAAATATTTGTTGGTTGACAACACCTTTCTCTTTCAGAGGAAAACAACAAGAATCATGAAAATTATTTCCTCAGGTCAGTGTATACCGTGAACTATATTATTCCGTGCATCTTATCTGATTCGAAAAGTTAAGTTTTTGATCCCGAATTCCCGATTGCCATCTTCGACGTCGATCGGAAATGTTCGTATTTCAGATGATGTGCGTCTTCTGCCCGAAGTCATTTTGACGAAGGTAGAGACCACCTCACTCGCCAAAACTGCGACAAAAAAACTGTAGACAATCTTTACCATGATATCCAGGTGTGCAGTCACACACGGCATGGTCAGGTCCCGCGCGGCATTTCCCGCCGTTTTCACATCGCAGCGTCGCGCACGCCTCGCTCTCCGCTCCGCTCTCCGCCCCGCTGCCCGCTCCGCTCTCCGCTCCGCTCGTGGTCCTCACGGGCGCCTCGCTCGTGGTGTCGAGTGTGATGGTAAACTCGCATCGCTCTCCGATGTAGCCGAAGATGCAAGTACACTGCGTAAGGTTAAATTGTAAGAATTATGAGATATTCTGTACCCAATGTTGAGCAGAAGGTTCCACTTCTCTCTTCCATGTAACCCTATCCAGTGCTATGTTTTTGCAATCCTGATTGAACACTCTTTTGTTATCTTAAAACAACTTGTTAACTACTAAATCAAAAATAATATAAAATAAATAATAATTAAGTGGTATTATGTAAAAGAAAACTCACTTCCGACCTGTAGCTAAGGTCGCGTTTTAACCTACAAGAAAATTTCTGAAAAAAAATTATAGTTTATCCGGTGGCAAATTTAAACACTGCCGTTAATTATTTACATTTAGATATGCTGCTGTTATATGTATATGTTCAATAATAAATATGTTTAAATTGATTTGATTCGTGCCACATTTCTTGTATTTTTAAGTTTTACAAAAATGCAGTCTAATAAATATCTCTTTTTTTTCTCAGTAGTATAGTTACCTTAAGTGGTGGTAGACCATCATCAGCCTTAGCACTGTCATCAACCTGGCATCGTCCTCGATGATGGCAATAGTTGGCACAGCGGTAGTGTTGGCAATGTCTGCCAGTGAACAGCGGGGGACACGTGCACTGTCCGTTCGAGCATCGACCTGGACCGCAGCCCCCGCATGGCTCCGGTGTGGGCTGACTGCGGGAGATCACGCAGCGACGGTGCTCCTGTCGACAATTGCTATTTTAGACGATACTTTGTTTTATTTACATATAATTGTGTCTATTTACTCGTTCAATAATATATTCTAAGCCAATATTAAAAAGAAAATAGCTAGAAATTACCTTGTTTATACTATGTAATAAGCATTTTTGATGGCAGTTCTTCAAAAATGTCCACCCTGAGCACATCAGCGCAAAATGAGCAAAACGAAATAATGATGAAGAAATGAGCGCGTTTTTCATAGATTTCTCATATAATCTCGTTCAATCTTCCTCCAAGCCGGGTAAAGAACCATAAAACAACCGTATAATAACAAACATTTAAACCCAAGAAATGAACTCCGTAACTTACATCAGGCGTGTCATCGGTAGGCACCAATCCATCAGGGCATAAACATGAGAACTTCCTTCCTTCACTTCGCACGCACAACGCACTGACGTCACAACTCGAAGACCCGTTGGTAAGCTCGCATGGGTTTATACCTGATCAAGGCAAGATAAGATTATAAAACAAGCTAAATTGTGGGTTAAGATTTTTTTATTTGAAAATCTAGAAAGAGCCAAAATCTTCGCTAAGACTACTAAACATAATACCCATCGAATTTAAGCAAATTCGATAGGGATGTATTCACTAAGACCACATTTACAATTATTCATTCCCTAACTTATATTAAGGTCTTATATGTTTTTTCAATCGTATCATTTATTAAGAAGTCATCTTTCATGATATGAAATAGTTTATTTTCAATTTAGGAATAAGTATCACTTATTGACGTCAATTTACTTATATTAAGTCGAAGATGGTTACCATCTATCAGAATCACATTGTTTACTTCGTTAGTATTGATCTAGGATAAAAGTAACCGCCAAAATAAATAAAACCATTCAATTCGAAAGGATTCATTCGTGACCTCATCATGGATTGAGACGTATTAAGATGTACGCAAGACTACTTGGTGTTATTTTGTATTGTGATAATATTTGTTTGTGACTATTTGTATAGTCGAGTCCTTAAAGCTAACTAATCCATGTTGGTGCTAGTGGGCACTGTGTCTGAAATTCAGAGAGGCGCTGAAATGCGCAAGTGATAGTGATATGTGTTCCCTAGACCCTTTTTACCAATTGTTATTGGTGTTTCATGAGTTAGCAAGGGAGGGATCCAAGTAGACTATTGGTTGTGGATCATCGCATGACGCGGGGTATCTTGGGCGTCTGCTTTTACCATGAATTAAGGGATAAGTCCCCCTGTCGGGACACTATGCCCTGGCTTGACCTTTGTGATACTATGTACAGTTATTCTGTTGATGTTTTGCTCTGAGTCATCATCTTGACAATCCTGACATCTAACCATTGCCCACCATTATATAACCTACCCACTCTTCCCTCTGACATATTTATCAAATTGGATATCAAAGATGTTATATGATATCATCTTTGTCTGATTTGATGTTATGATTATGTAGTTGACATACAACATGTTGCCACCTAAAGGCGATCAGTAGCGACGCCAATGCAGCGTTTTTATTTCCCGGTCGGGTCATACAATAAAACTGTATAGTTACCGTAGTGATCGTTATGCGGAGACTGCAGCAGAGCGAGCGCGGAGATGTGCGCCCTCTCGCTCTCGCGCGGCGGCGAGCGGGGCGGCGAGCGGGGCGGCGGGCGGCGCGGCACGCGGGTCACGCCTGGCAACATTCACATCATTGACATAATGTCCCATCCCAATAGCTCACTAATAAAAAAATGTGTTAGCATTAGGTCTGCTAAAATAGGCTACTTGACTGTATTTATACTTGGGATATATTTGCATACGAAACAATATGTACATTAAAAAGTAACCGATTCCGAACCGAAAGTGAAATGTTTGGTATGAATGATAAAAATAAATTGAGTAGAAGACCCTATTGTTATGCCCCGGCCCCACAACCGCGATAACGCGAAGGTTTGCGTTATCGCGACACGTTTGGCCAAAGAATTCGTTCAGTCACGAATCATTTTCGCATACAAAGTTTTATCGCGACAACGCAAACTCGAACCTTCACGTTCAAGTGTGGCCGCAGCATTATAAGTATTTTTCTACTTGTAAAACAATAAATAAATATTAGACATAACATTTGAGGTCCTTATACCAAATTTAGGAATCCATAACAGTTACATACTAAGTCTGTTATACTACCAGTACCCCGACTGCCATTCGCCCGTTATGTTTATGTACTTTTTTGTTTAACTCATAGTTGTACAATCATTAGATTTCGGAACTGTGTGATTGTTTCAGATTAAGTTTAAGTAAACAAACTTTGTTATTCATACATCCTTTGGATTTCTTCATTTTCATTACAAAACGTGATCCAAGCCTGTAATGTCCTAACCATTTTGGAAACTGAACATGAAACTTTAAAAAATTGAATTCCCTTGAAAATCGAACCCACGACTACTTCTTCAAGCTTCACTGAAACACAGCAGTAATTTTACAATAATAAAACATACCTCTCCCAGTGGCGCACCAGATCCAGTCCTCATACACGATCATCCTGTAGCAGGCTCGGACCCACGACAGCGCCATGGCGGCGAGCGGGGTCGGTTGCCCAGCAACCGGTATGTGAGAAGAAAACGTGGCTAATTTGACGCGGTCCGAGCCGTCCAGACGCACGCTCTCTAGCGTGTCGAAGTATGCATCCACGAAGTATAGTCTGCGATGTATATTGATATTTTTAAATTGTATTAAAATAGTGAGATAACACACTTTTTTCGAAACAAGGTACTCGTAGCAGAATTTAGCTTTTTTACTATTATTTACATTTACAACTATTTACCTCTAATGTCTGCTACGTAGAATCACTGCCTATGGGCTGCATGGTCACTAGTCTCTTAAGAAATGTAGCACTAACCTGTCCTATGAGATAAATACTATTAAAGCCATGGGTTATTTGACTCTTTTATTGACCACCAGGCAGCATCAACCTTCATAATATCTGGTATATGCCCTGAACTCATAAAACTCAACTCATCATCATCATTACACGAAGTCATCGGGTTCAAAGAGAAGTCCCTTGAGCCAGTCGGTCTATGATTTTACTAGTGGTCCTAAGACATGTAGGGCTAAAAACATGTCTCTTGATCCTCAATAATGCAGACCATTAGAGTCACTTTCAGCAGATCCCTGCTCTCTTAAGAAATGTGGCAGTAACCAGTTCTTTGGGTTAATAAGGCTATATCCGTGGGTCTTCGGAGTCTCTTCTTGGCCACTCGGCAGCACCAGCCTTCACACTACCACCTCCGCAATACTGACCTGTTTTGTGGTGTAAATATCGCCAAAGCAGTCGGTCTCCTGAGCCTCCTGTTGAGCAGCCACCTGGCGCCTGCTCCATCTGCACTGGCTCGCATGATCCCCGGCTCGGATCCTCGCTCCGACCAGTAGATACTGCGCGAGTCATTGTGGAACACGATGTCATCGGGTTCGAGCCCGTCACTCTCTGATAACGTCACTCGTCGACGGCCGTCAGTCGCCGCGCAGTATACTGCGCCTCCGCCTAAAATTTACTCATTTATTCATATTGTGGATTACTATGAACACTAATTTTTAAAATAACTATTTAAATGAAATCTGTTTTTAGTTTGTTACATGTATTAAATAAATGCAGGTTGTTGGTCTTCCAAAATGAAATGAAAAATTTTTTTTGCCAGTTTGGTAAAATTTAGCTTTCAGCAAATCGTAAGGGATCGGCAAATCAAATCAAGAATTTTAAAGATTCTCAAATTCTGTATTTCAACCAATTTTTTTTATTCCTTTTAATATTTTCTGATCGGACACAAAGTGCTTTACAATTGTATTTGTACAATATAGTTCAAATAAATAAATGAATAGAAGCTTGTTAATGGATCTTCTTCACGCTAGCGTTTTCCCTATGCCCTCCTCAACTGGATGCTTCGGAGCCAGCTGCATCCGCAAATAACCAAACCTTTTTTAAACTCAAAATTGTTACTAACATTTACGGACTTAAATCCGAAATAAATTAATTCTTTAAGTCCGCCATTAACATATTTTGTAATGAAATTTAATAAATGAATTATTTGTTTAAATTTATTTCACAACCAAGAAATACCAAAACAACATATACCTGAAGGCAACTGCACAGTCCAATACAGCCTCCTAGCCACCGGATCCACAGCCACTCCCCTCACAGCCACGGCCCCGTGCGCCACCAACACGTCTCCGTGCGCCACGTCCCCGTGCGGCACATCCCCGTGCGGCACATCCCCGTGCGGCACATCCCCGTGCGGCACATCATCGTGTGCCACATCTGGCGCACGCTGTGAAAGACGCACGCGTCGCAGTCGTCCGAGGCTGTCTCCCCACCACACCCACCAAGCGTCGTCTAGTAGGGCTGATGTTATCGCGTTTATTTCCACGCTACATTCAAAGCAATCTATTAATTCACAATTTCTGGCACACTTCAGTACAGGTTTCTAATCCTGTATATTAATAATAACAACACAATACACTATACAAAAGGCGGCCTTATTTCACAGGCAATCTCTTCCAGGCGACCTTGCAGAAGAAGGAAATTAAAAATGAAGATCAGTTAGGATCTATAGAATTTTTATGAAATACATGAGGTTGACATCATAACTTTTATTCGTTAAATTACGTGCAGAAATCTTTTAATATCGAAAGATTATCATTCTTCATTATCGGTGAGTCGAACGATTTCCATTCGACATGGAGCTAAGGCTCCTGGAGAGATGATAATTAATTTATGAACTCACGTGTCGTTAGTGAGAGCGGTGTAGTTGTCTGCTCGCTCGTGTTCGCGCTTGTGCATCTCCCAGTACATCAATGAGCCGCTGTGGGCCACTAATAGCTGTGGCCTCTCTCCTGAATAATTTCAATATTTTTTATTATTTCAATTTAATTTACACGGAAAACACATTTGTACGAAACCACACCCCGGACACTTTATACAACAGCGGCGAGCGCGATACATATTACGATTACTACGATTCGGTCGCGTAAGCATGCGCGTTAATGTATGGTTGGTTATTCACCGTATCTGCGTTATAGACGTCGCAGCGGCCAAGCGGCCGAAGCGACATCCATGCATTATCTCTCGATTTTTACCCTAAGTCTGCGCGGTGAGATGCGGGATGTGTTTCGGGTGGGAGGATGTGAGTGTCCGTTCTGTATGTTAGTACTATTAATAATTTTGTGACAAAGGGAAACCATGATCCCTTAATTCCGTCCAAATGCGAGTGAGTAAGCGAGATGGCGCAATACGGAATGAAGGACATCACATCTGGAATCCATACTAATATTATAAGTGCGGAAGTCTGTCTGTTATGGATCACGGCCAAACAGCTGAACGGATTTTGAAGAAATTAGGTATGAATATAGTTGAAGACCCGGGGTCAAACAAAGGCTACTTCTTGACGCAGGCGGAGCTGCGGGAAACAGCTAGTCTCATATAAATATGTGTGCTATTTATGTAACAATAAACTTCGATATAATTATCAAATTTCATTCTCTTGCAATCAGTGAAAAATTAAATTTTAGTAGTAAAACTAAATTCTGCTAAAAAAAAAAGAAAGATCCAATAAAGATTTCATGTTGTATACGTGATACCTGTAGCCTCGCAGGTGAGAGTACCGTCCGGTAGCAGACGCTGCTTATATCCGGGAACGCATCTGTGTAACAAGTGGAAATTGACATTTTACGTGAGTTTTTAGTGAGTTTAGTGTCATTCATAATAAAACTTCTTTATATTGTACTCCTAGTTGCGTAGTCAGCATTAGATTCAGAGCCCATGGTACGCTTTAACCATGGTACAATAGAGCAACTGCTGTCTGATCTCCGTAACCCTTTTTAATAGGGAAACCAGACCATGATGATCATTAGATAATAATGTTCTTTAACAACCACTAAATGGACGTCGGGACCAACGGCTTAACATGTCTACCGAAGCACGGAATCATTCATTATCAGACAATCAGGTGATTCAAGCCTGCAAAGTCCTAACGAAACTGGAAACAACTACCTAAATAAAGTATGTTTCCCGTGGAAATCGAACCCGCGACCTCCGGGTCAGACGCCCTAACCACTGGAGCACAAAGACAGTCTATCGTAAAATTGCTTAAATATTTATAGAGTAACATGTTAGCGACTGCGGAGCTGTCCACCGGTCCAGTCTATAGCTTATCTTAGTGTCCGATTATTCAAATTCAAATCATTTATTGCGCTTCATATAGTACCTACACCAACAGTTCCCAACTAGGTACACACACTGCTTTTATAATATAAGTACAATCCAGATTCGTGCACGGTTGAGGATTTTGGAGCGGCCAACGAAAAAGCAGTAAATTTGCCACGTAGTGGTCTAGCTTTATCTGACATCGTAACCATTTCGACTCGACAAGAAGTAGAAAATATAAAGTTAACTCTATAGGAGATTGGGAAAAAGTGACGTCATACTCACTTGCATGTATGGTTCTTGTGTTTGGGCAGACACACCTGCGAGCACGTTTTCCACGTGCACGGACCATTTTCATCTGTACACACAACACAGCATTTTAATAAATTATATTTCGATGTGGATTCTCCAAGAAATTAATTAATTATTATTATAAGGAAGACCAACAGCTTATTCTATACAAAAGGTAACTAAAGCAATTTAGAATTACACAATAAGCGAAACTATGTTTGCAAAAAAATTTGATACAAATTAGCGAAGCAGTCCAAAATGAAATCAATACGGACTAGTACGCGAAGTGAGATACAAGAGACAAAAAAATCTAACCTGACGTAAAAAATTAAAAATACCTGAGTAGACGGGAGTGCACCCTTCCGGCGGCATGACGCAGCGGCCGTCCGGACACAGAGTTTCGTGTGTCGAGCACGCACCTGACCAAAAAGTATATACCGTTTACAAATTACAAATTAAGTGTCTTTAGACTTCCGCACTACATTGAAATTAACTGTTTGGTTCGTAAGTAAAGAACAGTAAAATAAATAGATAAAGACGAAAGAATTATTTAGGTGCTAGCGATGGATCTCAAGATGCAGCAGCCTAGACACAGATACACAGATTCCTCAATATACTGTACATGATTTTAGTGAAAACAAAATTGAGATAAACACTCACAGATATGCGGATCTTCGTCCGATCCTCTCAACTCTCCGTGATTACAGTCCTGCACTCCATCGCACACCAAGTTCCCCGGCACACAAGTATCGTCCGCACAGCGCACAGTCCCGGATGCACACGCAACACTCGCACAGTCTCGCTCGTCGCGTGCGCAGTCTCCGCGTCCGTCGCAGCGCCATGAGAGAGGAGCGCAACCAGCGCGGCCGCAGCGCATGCGACTGCCGCAGTACGTGTCTGCTGAGGACGTGTTTGATGTGCCTGTTTGCGATGGATTCCTATCATTCAAGTTTTGAGTTTATGGTAGAATAAAAAAACACACTATACAATCAGCTGCTTTGATTGCGCAGTTCTGCCCGACCGATAGTAACCCGGCGCAAGTCAGCTGGCCGGTAGTAATCTGATCTTCACATAGTAGCTTCACATACTCACTTCATAGGTGACACACATCGCAAACTTATAAAATCAGATATATTAGGTATAAGTTTTTTTAAAGTCGGATATTTATGGATAAAGTACTTCGTAATAAGGTATTTCCAATATTTTGCATTTTTAATACTTGGACTTTTAAATATACAGTATTTAGAATTCGGGTATTTCGGGCTCGTATATTTTAAGTAAAGGCGTTATGTTTTTTTGCATTCTAATATGTATCCCAAAATACATACTTATAAGGTTTCATACAAAAAATTAAAACTGACCATTTTAACGAAATATATATAAATTGTGTTGAATAAAAAAATCCTCAATTCGATATCGAACTGTACGTTAAAAAGAACACGTTGCAAACTGTTGCGTGTGAGTAAGTTATTCATTTTTCTAAGCTTGTATTTCTACTTATTTAAAAAATGTGAAATTGTCAGTTGTAAACAAGCTCTAGTGATACCAGGATAAAGAAAATACACAATATCTTTTCATTTCACTCTAACATTCCTTATTTATTACTACTACTACTACTACGATGGCGCAGAAACCCAAAGTGGATCTTGGCCTCCGACACGAGAAGGCGTCATTTCACACACATACACACACAGTCTCATTACACAGTTCACTTGCACAAATAATTTACAGACTAGTAAGATGTCTGTAAATAAATATCTTTACGTTCTCTATGAAAATAAAGTAACTTTAAAACCGATCGTCTAGATAACAAGTGGTTAGCAGCGTTGGCTAACGTAAACGGTGTCACTATTGCGTTGCCGACTCACCACTAGCGTCAGCGCAGTCGAGCTCGTCTGATCCGTCTCCGCAGTCCACCTCGCCGTCGCACCACCACTCTTTCAGGATGCATTGTCTGCAAATTATTTCACACCATGAGCACATCCGGACACTCCATACAGTAGCGGCGAGCGCGATACTTATTACAACTACTACGCTTCGGTCGCGTACGAACACGCGTCAATGTGTGTGTTAGTCGTAGCGTAGGTTACCTACATTTTTGTCAGTTACGTAATGAAAACCTATGAAGAGCTAAAGTAGGGCCATTTTAATAGGTCACATTTGACACTTCATTTAAATTCAACAATGTGTACTTGTAACGGCGGGTACTCAATTATTTGTTTTTGCAAAAGTGAGATTTAATTAATTTTTTAAGCATTTTCTGTTTAATTCATAAATTATTGTATAGTGATGACAGAAAACGGTATTATTACCATTTGTTTCGATTAAAGAGACATTCATTTTGAATGTATGTAAAATACAAAGCTATTTTTTTAATGAAATCTAAACGTCACTACAAAGTCAGCTCGATTAACGCTTTTTCTTTTTTATCACTAGAGATGTACCACAAAAAAAACCCGACAAAACCGAATTAGTTGAATCGATATAATGATTTATGTATGTGTAATGACTTACCTACGTGTGTACGAAAAAATATAAAACCATAAATTGTTTATTTGTGAAATATGTTTAATTACAATTATACTGGAATACATAAGCAATAACTTTATATTAAAATATTTAATAATATTTAGTATAAACTCATAGTATTTAGTATAACTTATTCCTGGCAACACTTAAACCTACAGTGACGCCACTGTAGTGCGAAGTGACTGTGCGATTTCCGTGTATCCCTTATTATCTTTTGAACTGGCTTTTCTTACTGATCGGATCTTCCGCAAACGTTTACCTGGCTATCATTTGGACTCCGATTGCTTATTATTTGGACTTTGTTCTGGTTTAACCATGTCTAAACGAGGAATAACCTTAAACAGCCAAGCTCGCGAACAAGTGGTAAAATTATACACTTATTTCGAACGTGAGTCGGCCAACGGTGGGCCTCTTTTGCCTGTGACACAAACGAGGGATCGCGTTGCTGATGCATTAGGAATAGGGAAGAAGACTGTAACGCAAATTCTCAACGAGAAATATGGACCCTCAGGTTTGGAAGAGAATAGATTACGAACACCGAAAAAAAGAAAGAGAGAGAAGAAAGTTGTCGGTATTGACAATTTTGATGCTGCTGCAATTCGCAACCACATTTATGGATATTACTCAAGAAAGGAATATCCTACAAGGAAGAAACTAATTATTTCATTAAATGAGGCAGGCTTATTTTCTGGCGGAAGAACGTCACTGTCAAAAGTTTTGAAATCAATTGGATTTAGATATAAAAAGGCAGACAAGCGGAAAATTCTCCTAGAACGCTATGATATTGTTCTGAAGAGACTGACATTCTTGCGGCAAGTAAATAAAATTACAGATTGGGACAATGTTGTATTTGTTGACGAAACATGGTTAAATGCAAACCATACAGTCTCACGGACGTGGACTGATGATACAGCAGCCTCAACATCAAAAGTACCATCAGGAAAAGGAGCCCGTCTTATTATATGTCATGCGGGTTCAGCTTCACAAGGATTTATTCCAGATTGCCTCCTAGCATTTGCATCCAAATCAACAGGTGACTATTACGAAGAAATGAACTTTGATGTTTTTAAAGAATGGTTTGTAAAACTACTTCTTAGCCTAGAAAACCCCTCAAAAATTATAATGGACAATGCTCCTTACCATTCGGTACAGGTTGACAAACCACCAACTCAAGCCAATAAAAAGAATGAAATAGCTTCGTGGCTCGAAAGACATGGTGTGGAAGTTAATCCAAATTTATTAAAAGTCGAGCTAATGAATTTAGTGCATACAACTATGTCGTCCAAGCCACGCTATGTTATCGACGAACTAGCCCTAGAGCATGGACACGAAGTGATTCGATTGCCTCCTTACCACTGCCAGTATAATGCCATCGAGCTTATTTGGGCACAAATAAAGGGTCACGCAGCACGAAATAACACCGAGCCACCTTTCAGCACAGGAAAAATGCTTACGCTGTTAAAAAATGCATGTGACAGTGTCTCTGTAGAAGATTGGAAAAAGGTTGTTGAAAAAACAAAGAAAATCATCGAAAGTGATTTTGAACGCGATATTAAAATTGACAATATCATCGAAAATGAGTTGATTATATCTGTAAGTGCGGACAGTAGTGATGATGATGACACTGATAATAGCTGTAGTTCCACTGAATAAATGGATTTTTAAACTAAATTATGTCATTTCATTTAAAAAATAAATTATTACATATACACAGGGATTGATATTTGATTGAAGTATGTACAGTTATTTACTTGTATTAAATTAATATTACAACAGTTTGTTTTTTATTCATATTTCTTTAAAAGTATATTACCAAATCAGTATCGATTTCGAGTTTGTATCGATATTTCTCGGTATTCAATTAACAAGTCACTTCACTATGAGACTAAGATTGACAGATGTCAAATGGGACCTATTAAATTGACCTTACTTTAGTAAGTTATATGGGATGTTACGGACATGTTGTAAGGAGAGAGGAGAATTATATTATAGCTCCCCCCGAGCACCGCAGCACGCCCCGCACGCACGCCCCGCTGTCCCCGCTACCTGTGGTCCCGGCAGGCTCGCGCGGGAGGCCGACAGTCGGCCCGGCAGCCACGCTCGTCGCTGCCGTCGCCGCAGTCAGCTCCCCCCGAGCACCGCAGCACGCCCCGCACGCACTCCCCGCTGTCCCCGCTACCTGTGGTCCCGGCAGGCTCGCGCGGGAGGCCGACAGTCGGCCCGGCAGCCACGCTCGTCGCTGCCGTCGCCGCAGTCAGCTCCCCCCGAGCACCGCAGCACGCCCCGCACGCACTCCCCGCTGTCCCCGCTACCTGTGGTCCCGGCAGGCTCGCGCGGGAGGCCGACAGTCGGCCCGGCAGCCACGCTCGTCGCTGCCGTCGCCGCAGTCAGCTCCCCCCGAGCACCGCAGCACGCCCCGCACGCACTCCCCGCTGTCCCCGCTACCTGTGGTCCCGGCAGGCTCGCGCGGGAGGCCGACAGTCGGCCCGGCAGCCGCGCTCGTCGCTGCCGTCGCCGCAGTCAGCTCCCCCCGAGCACCGCAGCACGCCCCGCACGCACTCCCCGCTGTCCCCGCTACCTGTGGTCCCGGCAGGCTCGCGCGGGAGGCCGACAGTCGGCCCGGCAGCCGCGCTCGTCGCTGCCGTCGCCGCAGTCAGCTCCCCCCGAGCACCGCAGCACGCCCCGCACGCACTCCCCGCTGTCCCCGCTACCTGTGGTCCCGGCAGGCTCGCGCGGGAGGCCGACAGTCGGCCCGGCAGCCACGCTCGTCGCTGCCGTCGCCGCAGTCAGCTCCCCCCGAGCACCGCAGCACGCCCCGCACGCACTCCCCGCTGTCCCCGCTACCTGTGGTCCCGGCAGGCTCGCGCGGGAGGCCGACAGTCGGCCCGGCAGCCGCGCTCGTCGCTGCCGTCGCCGCAGTCAGCTCCCCCCGAGCACCGCAGCACGCCCCGCACGCACTCCCCGCTGTCCCCGCTACCTGTGGTCCCGGCAGGCTCGCGCGGGAGGCCGACAGTCGGCCCGGCAGCCACGCTCGTCGCTGCCGTCGCCGCAGTCAGCTCCCCCCGAGCACCGCAGCACGCCCCGCACGCACTCCCCGCTGTCCCCGCTACCTGTGGTCCCGGCAGGCTCGCGCGGGAGGCCGACAGTCGGCCCGGCAGCCACGCTCGTCGCTGCCGTCGCCGCAGTCAGCTCCCCCCGAGCACCGCAGCACGCCCCGCACGCACTCCCCGCTGTCCCCGCTACCTGTGGTCCCGGCAGGCTCGCGCGGGAGGCCGACAGTCGGCCCGGCAGCCGCGCTCGTCGCTGCCGTCGCCGCAGTCAGCTCCCCCCGAGCACCGCAGCACGCCCCGCACGCACTCCCCGCTGTCCCCGCTACCTGTGGTCCCGGCAGGCTCGCGCGGGAGGCCGACAGTCGGCCCGGCAGCCGCGCTCGTCGCTGCCGTCGCCGCAGTCAGCTCCCCCCGAGCACCGCAGCACGCCCCGCACGCACTCCCCGCTGTCCCCGCTACCTGTGGTCCCGGCAGGCTCGCGCGGGAGGCCGACAGTCGGCCCGGCAGCCACGCTCGTCGCTGCCGTCGCCGCAGTCAGCTCCCCCCGAGCACCGCAGCACGCCCCGCACGCACTCCCCGCTGTCCCCGCTACCTGTGGTCCCGGCAGGCTCGCGCGGGAGGCCGACAGTCGGCCCGGCAGCCGCGCTCGTCGCTGCCGTCGCCGCAGTCAGCTCCCCCCGAGCACCGCAGCACGCCCCGCACGCACTCCCCGCTGTCCCCGCTACCTGTGGTCCCGGCAGGCTCGCGCGGGAGGCCGACAGTCGGCCCGGCAGCCGCGCTCGTCGCTGCCGTCGCCGCAGTCAGCTCCCCCCGAGCACCGCAGCACGTCCCGCACGCACGCCCCGCTGTCCCCGCTACCTGTGGTCCCGGCAGGCTCGCGCGGGAGGCCGACAGTCGGCCCGGCAGCCACGCTCGTCGCTGCCGTCGCCGCAGTCAGCTCCCCCCGAGCACCGCAGCACGCCCCGCACGCACGCCCCGCTGTCCCCGCTACCTGTGGTCCCGGCAGGCTCGCGCGGGAGGCCGACAGTCGGCCCGGCAGCCGCGCTCGTCGCTGCCGTCGCCGCAGTCAGCTCCCCCCGAGCACCGCAGCACGCCCCGCACGCACTCCCCGCTGTCGCAGCGGAACTCGCTCTCGGAGCAGTTCCGCGGCACGCAGCCCGCCTCGTCCGCGCCGTCGCCGCAGTCGTCCTCGAAGTCGCAGCGCCAGCGACCCGGGATGCATCTAAAAGATACGCAATATGTATTCGGTTGCACGTTTTACAAGATAAATGATCTAAATACGTTATCTTTCTCCTTTTCTCATCCTTTATTTCAATGCTTCCACTCCTGATAACTATTATCAGAAGTGGGATAAGATTAATTTGGGAATTAAGATTTCAAAAATGTGCGTATATAGCTTTCATCTGTCTAAGATCGACATAATGCGATGTGCACAATATCTTGACAAATAACGAGAACTTGTTGGCACGCAGGCTTAATACAGTCTAGCAACTGTTAATGATGGTCTGCAATTGCGAAAGTTAATAAGCAGCACCGAGAAGCTTAATAAGACACATGATGAAAACTATTGATAGGGCTATAATGACCTAGTAAATGGTGTAACAAACGAATTAGATTCATTTGTGTGTTGCAGTTTTATGTCTAAATATGCAAATTATTGTGATGCTGCTGCCGAAGCCGGTGTCTAGCTGACCACGGACAGTGGCTGCTGAGCTCAGCAGTAGCAACGTGTCGCCATTGCAACGCATCGTCCGGTAGTCTCTGTCTGTAGCGGCACGAGCGCACAATTGGGACTACAATTGGGACGACGAAAAGGTTCTTTTTTTTTTCAAAATTTGTAAAAATTATATTTCATGATAGCATACATGTATTTAAATTCGTTGTTCAAATTAACATTTTGAATTTTTGCACAGATTTTTATAACAATTAAAAAATCGATGGGAAAGTCTATTTTGAAAATATAAAATTACTAAAAAATAAAAAATAATTTGGAACTATTTAAATAAACGCAATATTTAAGGTAAAATTTAATTGCTGACAGAACGAGCCTTTGAACGTGAATGCACGAAAGAATAGACATTTTTATAGTAAATTTAGATGCGGAATACGATGCTGCTGAACTCTGGTCTAGTCATGAGACGAACTTGTTATATCTACAACAAGGCCAACCAGTGTTCGAGGACGAAGCACAGTCAGGAGAGGCCGTTAGCATGTCCCGGGGCAGTCGGGCTCGGCGTCGCACAGCCACTCACCTGGAGTCCGGGCAGCGGAAGTACGTGGGATCGCAGGGCCGGCGCACACGCTCGCCGCACGAGCTCTCGTCCTCCTGTCCGGGGCAGTCGGGCTCGGCGTCGCACAGCCACTCGGTCGGCACGCACCGTCCGGACCCGCATCGGAACTCGTCCGGTCCGCACGAGCGCACCGCACACGCCGCTCCCTCGTCCGACCCGTCCGCGCAGTCTGAGTCCGTGTCGCATACCCACACTAGAGGTACGCACGACCCGTCGCCGCATGTGAACTGCAAGGATGTCACGAGTTTAATGTTACAGTTTTTACATGCAGGAGGAATAAAACAGCATTTTTAAAAAGGCCACTTTGAGTAATCCATAAAAACTAATCATTTCAAAAATTGAGAAACTTAGCAATATCGCGAGTTTCCGTAAAACATTGCCATGAAATTATTTATTT
Source organism: Euzophera pinguis (assembly GCA_947363495.1). NCBI lineage: Eukaryota > Metazoa > Arthropoda > Insecta > Lepidoptera > Pyralidae > Euzophera > Euzophera pinguis. The sequence continues at coordinate 180,685 of OX376176.1, read as the reverse complement.
CATGAATTTTAGTACTACATGTTTCGCTCGGAAAATACACGCTTCGACGGCGCAGTTCAGCGATGTATTACAACTATACCACTGTGAAACAAAGACTATTGTCTGAAGTTACTTTGAAACAAACATTACTTGGACTGTGTACACTCTTCATAATTTCGTGCAATGTCTATCGACTATGTACACCCTGGTGTCAGAGTTGTTCGGAATTACCTCCCGGCCTCTGACGTAGTTCCTTTAACGACTACCAAATGGCAGTCGGGGTCAACACACACTACACACACACACTATCATGTACTAGTATGTACACTGATCTACACGTTTGTAACCTAAATTGAAACTGTATCAATCAATAAGCTACTTTAATGTGATCACATTTGGACAATATTTTTTCACTAAAAAGTAACCGATTCCGGAAACAAAAACAAAATTGGTATTTAATTAAAGTAATAATCTTAAAGTGACGAACGAAACTATCACAACAACTCACATGCAGGGCAGGGCAGGTCGTGGGCGGACAGCCTTGCTCGTCGTCGCCGTCGTGGCAGTCCCGCGTGCCGTTACAGCGCGCCTGCTGCGGCATGCAGCGCGCTGTGATGCCGGCCGTGACGTTCCCGCGGCACTTCCACTGAGTAGACAGGCATGTGAAGCTGTCGCATTCCTGCGGATATGATACAATGCCAATTATAGAAGATCAACGGGGTGCAGGCAGCGCTGGTTACTGCACTGGACCTGGTCTGCCATTACCTTCTCGTCTCCGCCGTCGCCGCACTGCTCCACTCCGTCGCAGATGCTGGCAGGATGCAGGCAGCGCTGGTTGCTGCACTGGAACTCCCCGGGGCGGCAGGTGAAGAGGGGGCACGAGGGGGGCTCGTCCGACCCGTCGCCGCAGTCGTCCTGCAGACATACATTTTTCATACAAACATATAATATTTATACGGGGCGACTTGAATGTGACTTCAATACAGAACTAGTCTAGAATTAAATCACTCGCTACGTTCGTGATTCCAATATAAAATACTGAACAAATTGAATGATAAAAGGCACATACTTTTAAGTACGAAAAACGATTAAGAAAATATTAATAAATACGTTAAAAAAGGATTGACTCTCTCAAATTGAAAATAATATTTTGTTAACACGGTAATTTCTATGTTCATGTCTTGCTCTTTTAAAAATCAGTCCGCTTATAGACAGAAAACGGAGTCGTATTAATTACGCCTGAATTTTATAATTCGCACCTCGCAATCAAATAAAAGTAAATCACCAAATGACTTATGCTAATATATAAATAATTACCTGCGTATCACACTTCCACCAAAACGGAATGCACTTCAACGTCGTATTGCAAATGAAATGCGCGGTCGTGCAGTTGGGCGTGCACGAGCGGCCGTCCTCCCCGAGCACGAAGTGTTCTGGGCACGCGCAGCGAGCGTGTGCAGAGATGGAGGGGTCGTGGTGGGGAGGGGGGAGGCCAGGGCCCAGGGTGGGGGAGAGGAGGCACAGGCCGGAGCAGTTGAGGCGGGCGCACTGCTCCGATAACTCTACGAAGAGGAAGAAATTTATTCTAATAGCCATTCCGCCTCTTTTATTAAAATTTATTTAAATATGTGATTGTGGAAAGTGTCAATGAAACCAAGCGTGTTTCCCAGTTGTATCCTAAGCTTACGTTTCAGAGCCTAGGGCATGATGATGGAGCGACGACTGCCGTCTAATCTCCGTGACCCTTTGTACAGGGAAATTAGATCGACAGGAGAACGTCTACCAATTGATTATAACCGGAAATAAATAATGTATTTTCTTCAATTTCTTCAAAACTTCATAAGAAAACTTTAGCTGTTCATCCAGGCTGCTATCTGATGTTCGACTACCTTTATTCGTGTAGTAGTTTTTGGGTGTTCGTATTTAAATAAGTCCATCTTTGTATTCATTTTATTTTTAACTCCGAACAACTCTAATAATCTAAACAAATGAATGAAAAGTGTTGCACCATTTACAAACATGATGAATGAATGAGTAAACACATACAAAGACAAAAAATACAGCATTGGAAATGCAGGCTCATTTGACCGTGTAAACATTAATATACCCACCTGGCACGGGCGGCTGTCTGGCGGGATGTGCGATCCGCAGGTCCATGGGTTTGTGCACGGTGTGCACGATGGTGCGGCAATCGTATGCCCCGCCTGCGTCCGGATGTGACGAGTTCGTTTCCTGGGTGGTAAATGAAAGTTTATGTTTGAAGTTTTCGATAACTAGTAATATTAGAAGGCCCAAACGCAGCTGAGGCCTTACCAAGTTATTTTAAAAGGACACGGTGAAGCCGAAGGCTTTTAAAGTATAGCCCGACCAATAACATAGGAACCTTCGTCGTATTACGGAAAAATGGGAACTAATTTCTTTTACTGGCAACTAAGGATTCATGTAACATCCCATCGTGTATTTTGTGTTTTATATTCTACAATTTATTTATTAAAATGGTAAAAATAATTCATATTAGTAACGAGGGAAAAATAATTTAAAGATGTTATTATATTTAACGCGAATTAAAACGAAATATTGATTCCTATATCATTAAATGACATTTATTTATTTAAATTCATTTCAATAATGTAAAGGGAGGACCAACCAAGAGGTGGTGAGGAGAAAATAATAATTTTTGAATGTAAGTGAAACAAAAAATTTATGAATGTTTAAATTACATTAATTTGACATTGTCAATTTAGTTGTTGACATGCAACGTGTTGCCACCTAAAGCCGATCAGTAGCTACGACAATGCATAGTTTTTATAGTCCTAGTCAGGCTGTAAAGAGGATGATAATTGATATTTTGCCGAGGCTTGTACTATGCTTTGCTTTTTAACTTGCGAGGAAACTACATCGTCCATGTAGTCCGAGCAGGAAGTCCATGTTCGAATTTCAAATGTTAGTGGCTAGCAATATACATTTCCTGTTAGATAATGCTTTTAGCATTAAGTCCACCTATTGCGGTTTTCAATTGGAATTGTACAAGAAGTTTAATTAAATTATCGTCCGCTAGATTAGGTCGGCTATTTTGCCTTTAAAAAATTACGTTTAAAACAATGAAAATATATACACTAGAAATGAGTCAATTGACCTTTTAATTTTTTAATAATAAAGTTATTTCCGAGACAATTTGAAGAAAATACATGTAGTCACGAGCATTAATATGTATTCAATTTTAGATCTTGTTGCAATGGCTTAAGAACCAATGTGGTTCGTTTCACTCACCTTGTAATGGCTGATAGGCCTCCGCAGACAGCTCTCGACCGCACGCGTCTCCCAGTCGGACCAGTACACGCGGCCCTGCCATACTGCCAGGGCGAACACGTGGTGCAAGCGAAGCCAGGGCTGGCTTTCTGTATGGAGAACACAACAGGTTGGCATTTTAGAGAGTATTCATTCAGAAATGTCAAAAAAAAATTTAATATCGGGAGGAGTGGTGCAGGTATAACCATTTTAATTTGTTATAATTAATTATTTATTATCTTTACTGACAAATTCATCTCATATCTGACCTGATGATTTTGTTTTCACTTATTTTTCCCATGTATCTTAGGTTGGCTGGAATGAATTACAAAACCGATAAGCACGCCTTTGTACTCAATTATTTATATGTATATGTTTCCAATTTTACTTTTGTAATTGATACAATAACGTGTGTATATATATCTAAATTTAAATATTTTAATATGGTTTTTATCGCGGTCGGTTTTTTGTATATCTATATATCTGATATCTCACCTCTATGGAACAGCACCCTGACATTAGGCGGCTCCTGTCCCAGCGTGATGACCGCAATATAGTCCTCCCTGGCGTCAGCGAAGTACAGTTCATTGGAGGCATGGACCACAGTTAGAGCATTAGGCCAACCGAGTCCTTCTCGAATTAGTACGGCTCGCGCGGTTCCGTCCATGCCGGCGCGACCGATGTGCGCTTCGGAACCCCAGTCCGACCAGTATAGTGTCCTGCACAAAAAATGTAAGTTTGTCAAGTAACAGTTTAGTTTTTATTTTACCATTTACATGTGGCATTACATTAGGACATTTATGAATTGCGTTAACAGCAATTCCAAACCATAAACTGTAAACCGAACTTCAAAGAGTGTGAAGTAAGTAGTTGTCGTTGTTATAGGCATATCCACAAGATTGACAGATATTTGATGGTAGGTCTCGACTATATCGATAGTAGAAAAGATTGTATATACCAAAAGCTGATGCAAAAAGTCGTCGATAGAGTAACGATCTAAGTAGAATTCGATATTTTGGAAGATAAGTAACAAAAGTAACACAATGGGTGTAATTTCAGGATTATATAAAATTCCAAAAAGTTGGCAAAATTATAATAGTAGATCAGATCTCTTATACTAACCCCTGCTGCGGATGCAAGGCCAAAGCCCGTGGTTCCCTCAGTCCTCCCCGGAGCAGTACCCGGCGATGTCTTCCATCCAACAGAGACACCTCGAGGGTGTCGGTTCCCTTGTCGCACCAGTACAGGTTGCCGCCAACCCAGTCCACCGCGAGGCCGTCCGGGTTCTGAAGCGTCGCACCGTGCAGCAACTGTGACACAAGACAGCGTGCTTAGTAACCTGGCGACTCGAACAAGGTTTTCGTCACCTTTTGATATATAACTTATGGTATTATGGCATCATAAGTAGATTAGTTATATTTTTTGAAATGATGCTGGAGAAATATAGTCATATTTGTGATTATTCGCATAATTACTACTTCATGAAGGAAATACATACGGAGACATCAGGTTTTCATGGAGCCCAGGCTCCAAAACTGAACGGATTGTTATGCGACAGTGATAACTTTGATTTTTTTAATGTCATCCATAACATGTTTTGGAAAACCACTTCAGAAGGATATTGAGATACATTGGACAGCTGCAGAAAAGCAGCCTGACCAGTGACTCCAGGTCCAGTGAGGTTCCTGTTGAAACCTGCCACAAACCTCATGCTCGTCCGACACCTCGTGTCCACGGCCGCAGCTCCTCTTGATGGAGCTGCCGAGGCGCGTGACGTCACTCCAGTACAAGCAGCCTGACTGCCACTCCAGGTCCAGGGCGACCGCATTGGTGAGGTTCCGCACCAGCAGGCTGGTGGCTGGTTGCGGTTGTAACCACGTGCGACGGATGTAGTAGCGGTTCGTGAAGATCAGGGATGATCGCGCCGCTACATAATTTTAATAAATGTTAAAAAATTCTGAATTTCAACATGATCTTACGGTCTACAGCCGCAAGATAAAGCAAATGTAAATACGTCTTCACCTACTTAATATCATCTTCGAAACCAACCCTTTTTTTATTTCAAATTGTTATTTAACAAGTTAACGCTAATTTTAAAACTAAAAAATCTTTAGTTTATTAAATTAAACTATTTTAATACGGTTTTATCGCGTTTATTACTTATTTATTTACACCTGACGTTTCAAACACTTTACAGCGTTCATGGTCGCAGGCAGACTAAGTTAACATTTGTCTTTGATGTCATAACATTACAAAACTACCGCCTGAAATTTTTATTGGGAACTATTCCGAGTCACGCAGTATTGGCTCACAGTATCTAAGGGTCTTGCAGTCTGCTTCCGAGTTTGCGATTTTATCAAGTTAATGACTGGGTCCCAAGCTGGCGGTACCTGCCATCCATCCTCTCTATTGAAATTAGGTAATGTATGATAAACCACAGTCACAGTCAATTTTATAAACTCCAGCATCTTGCAATGGGATATTGGATTTTACAGGTCTTAAAAATTGGTTTATTTTCTTATGCGGCTTGTAATAGATCTTGATTGAAGCTCGCCAAAGGTACCTTGACCTTCGTTTTTTTAATAGAAAAAAGAAGACAAATATATTGGACATAGCAACAAATAATGGACCTATTATGGAAGCAAACGAGATGCTCTTTTTAGGTATCTTAATTGATAACCAGTGTAGCTGGAAACTGCACATTAATAAAGTATGTGCTAAAATAAATAGATTTGTGTTTGCCCTCTTTAAACTAGCGAGGCAAGTAAACTTAAAGACTGCGTTAACAGCCTACCACGGTTATGTTAACTCAATCCTAAAATATGGCTTACTTTTGTGGGGAAACTCAGTTGACATTAACCGTGTCTTTATATCGCAGAAGCAATGCATTCGAGCTATGTTTGGTGTAACACCACTAACTTCTTGCCAACCACTGTTCCGCAAATTGAATGTACTAACGCTCCCATCAATGTACATCTATGAATGTTGTGTATTTGTAAAGACCTATCCTGACTTATTTGACCAGAGAGATAATTATATTGGCAGACCATCTAGACGCAAAAATAGACTAGTTGTACCAAGTAAAAGCACTGCATATTTTAATAGGATTTGCTATAATAGTTGTGTAACATTTTACAATAGACTGCCAGATACTTTAAAGGAGCTCGAGTTAAATTCTTTTAAGTCGCAACTATATGAAAAACTTGTAAAAAAATGCTACTATTCTGTTAAAGAGTTTTTTAACAGTAAACTTACTTAAATTATTTTTGTGACATTGATGATAATAAATACTGATATTTCATTTTATTCTGTAAATTTCTTAACGTGTTTGTATCTTATTTGACTATTAATGTGTGCTAATAATTTAAATGACTTGCGAAATAAATTTGCATGCTGTTCAAAATGGCTAAATAGGATTGCTACTTAAATTTATGTACCACCTATTGCATTGTAAACTTACCCTATTTTATGCAAATAAATGATTTGATTGATTGATTGATTGAAAACATAAGAAAACTTTATTTTATATATATATAAAAAACTTTATTTTTGTTTATATATATATACTTTATTCATACTAATATCATATTATACTATCTTACTTCATCCATCCATACTAATATTATAAATGCGAATGTCAGTCTGTCTGTAACGCTTTCACGGCCGAACCGCTGAACGGATTTTGATGAAATTTGGTATGAATATAGTTGGAAGACCAGGGGTGAAACATAGGCTACTTTTTGACGCAGGCGGAGCTGCGGAAAAAGCTAGTACTTACATACACACTCTCGAAAAACATAACCCTCCTTCTGTCGCAATCGCGTAAAAATACAGCCCCACATTTGGCAACTACTGACAAAAATTGAGCAAGCTTCTCGGAACAATCTGGTACATTCTTCGTCTCGCTCTCGCAACGCTCTGTCACATTGTTTGTCTCGCTTTCGCATAGTTCGAGAAATTAAAGGAAAGTTTTTAAGATCAATAAAGTTTTCTAGATCTTTGTCTCTTACATGACAAGAGAGATTGTGATATTTCTGGAAATTACTCGAGCGCTTTTTCCGGACTATATAAAGAAGATGCGTTTGATGACTCTAAGAGCAACAAGTGATAACAAGTGCGATCATTTTCTAGATAAACAGGAAGACCACTAAACCAAAAATATGAAACGTCTGTCAGATACTTATTCAGAAGATCTTCAAAGAAATTGAAATAATATACTTACTAGCGACAGGCGCGCAGTTAACGCCATCTTCCATCAGTTTGTAGCCGTCAGCGCAGGAGCACACGAAGCTACCCATAGTGTTACTGAAACAAAATTGTATTTTAGTATCGACAAAAAGAGCCAAGGGACTAAAGTATCACTGAAAAATATAGGGCCAACGTGCGTTTCTTGTGGCCTTTGAAATTTGAAATATAATCTTTTCTCTTGTATCTTCTTTTTAAAGTTCTCTTTATCCCTTCTTCTCCTATCTATTTAAATGAAAAATTTTCCTTTAGTCGGATTGATGACCGGTTACGCTCTGCCGGTAACACAACCCTTGACGTGCCGCCTTGTTCATCACATTCGTACTCAAAGTCGTTTGCTGTTGTGGCAGCTAAGCTTTGGAATTCGCTTCCTGTAAAAGTAAGGTTGTCACAAAGTTTAAACGCTTTTAAAATAAATCTTTCAAATTCTCCTTTGCTGAACTCAGACATTTAAAGTATAAGCTAGTTACATGGATGTATGTATGTTTATTTATATGTATGTATGATTATTCTATATAGGTATGTAGGTTTATTTAATGTATATGTATTATATATTATTTTATGTAATATATATTATTTATAATAATATTATATTGTACACACTTCTACCCTTCTGGTAAGCATATCTTCTCCTGCCACTCGCTGGTTGACTGTAAGAGATCCCTAAGTGGGATAAGTCCGCCATTGTACTTATTGTTATTTCATGCTTGTGTATGTAAATTATTTGTTTTATTTTGTACAATAAAGATATTACAAACAAACTGTAGCAAATTGACGCGGTAAACGATGAAATGTCAACTGCCACCCTGGATCAAGTACTAGATAAAATACTCGCCGGTAATAAGCGATACAACAAACCAAATAGTCAATGGAGAAAATGCACAGCAACTCACCAACGTAGACGGTTACAGGCGGTAGCAATGGTGGCTGGATTCTCCCACGAAGATGGTTCGCTAATGTCCTTGAAACCCACTAGCTAGTCTGACACCACGATTAAAATCACTGCTGAGTGCACTCGGTGTTTAGAAAGTTTCTAGATAAGTTGAAAACAAATTCGATACACGCGCGGTCGTCTCGTTTTTTTTTGAAGTCGCAGATCCACGGTACTCTGTCCCGCTATGGCGCTAGCGTCGCGCCGGTAGCACTGCGCATGTGCGGCAATTCAAACCGCACGCTCCTATTGGCTAAATGATAGTTGCATCGCTCAAAAAAGGCTAATGACAATGCAGCGTTTAAGTGCGCGAAAATATGAATTGAAAGATTTATTAAGTTTGACGTTAAAAACGGAACACAAACAATCAAATAATTATAACCAGTAATAATAATTAACGAAACTTCTTTGCACATATTATTTTTTACAATAGAATTTTCTTTAGATTTTTTCTATTAAAAATATTTAATGACTTTCTTTTTATTAATTGATTTCGTGAAACTGTTAGGATAGAAATCGCTCTAAAAATGTGTATGTTTTAAGCTGGGCTTGTAAGTAATAGGCACGACAATGTACACGTGATACTCCTGGTATTCCGGTCGTCTATAGGTTAGGTTAAGTCCACTTACCATCATATCTCTTTGCCTAATTAATTCTACAAGACTGTCGTGTTATCGCTGTCTAAAGCGTTTCTGGATTTTCCTAAGTGCTAACGTCTGTTTACTGTTGTGGAAATAAAGTAATTTAAGCGTGATTGTACCAAAAAAGTTTTCGATCTCTGGTATGCATACCGGCAGTGGTGGTCACACGGCAGGTCCTCGGCACACTCGTCCACATCCCTGCAGCCGTCGTCAGCTGCCCGCCAGCCAGCTTGGCACCAGCACGCGCGGCCCACGGGCAGGTCGGTGCAGTTGTGAGCGCAGCCGCCGTTGTGGGTCAGACACTCGTTTACGTCTGGACAGACAGATATCACAAATAACATACTAAATGCTACAAATCTAAGAATGGATTTCCATTAGTCCTCATCGTATTAGACTTTAAATGTTCGTTTGTATATATATATGATGCAGTCTCTCTTTATTTTTAAATTAAAATTAAATAAATTTCCACAAATACAAATAAATAATGCTAAAACAATTCTCTAGCATTCAACTATTACGAGACACGGAAAGAATGTGTGGCACAAAAGAGGTACGAAAGAAAAAAATAACTTTTCATTTAAAAATATACATTTGGTTGTGTGATGTTGCATCCAGTCATCGGTCGTAGTCCACCTGGGTGGACCACGGGCACTCTTTCTTGCCGAGTCCTACTGAGTTAAATTAATTTAATTATAGGCATCGACATGCCCAAATATTTTCTTTATTTAATTCATTACAAACCAAAAAAAATACTAATGTAATAAAAAAAGCACGGCGTAACGTAAAAAAAAAGATTAAAGCATCAGGCTATCTCAGAATGAATGAAACTAAAAAAGAATACTTTACAGAACTGCTACAAAAATGAGAAAAAGTATCCTATACTAACTGCAGCTGGTCTCGTCGCTATAGTCCCCGCAGTCGTCCCCTCCATCGCACAGTTTGTCTCGCGGCACGCATGCCCCGCTGCGACATCGCCACGCTTGCTCTCCGCACGCGCTCCGCTCCGCTCCCGCTAGAGCTCGCTCGGCTCCGCTTCCAAATGAAGCCATGTACGAGCTGCACATCACTGGGTCTTCGTCGCTACCGGCTCCTGAACATCAGGAATAGACGGTTATATTTTGAACAATCGTTTTATAAATAAGGAATATCTATTTTTTTATAAAGAAGCAGCACTGGGACAGTGTGAGTACGTTTGTAACGCTATCTATCAGTTCCGCGTGATGTCATGGGTTAATTTTCAAAACGAAGTAACAAAAAATTACAGGATGTAAGTCCCGTGTAAAAGCTCATAAGAGAAACAAAAAATATACTCGCCTGAACTTTTATCTAAATTAATGCTTATTGCATCGCCTAGTATATTAAGATCATTTTTATACCACAAACATTCACTAATTATCGACAGAATTCGTTTATTTTGCGCGCAGGTAAGAATTTCAATATTATTTCTCGAACGGTGGATATTGATTTGTTCACTACAAGCATAGCGAGGGCTAAGTTACTTCTATATGACCATTTGTTCCAGCAGGGTAATGTTTAGGGTAGTTCGTTGATTTTTAGTTTGATAATTTTTGGCTTTAAATTGTTTTCCTTTACTAAACTAAACGGCGTTGCTTCTGATTAATGGCAATATTAAAAAAAAAAAAATTTCAAAATGCAGTGTGTGTACTATGTTTGGTTTGTTAGTTGTACTATTCTAGTTCTATCTGTGAGGACCTATAATTGGCTTCTAAATTGCTTAAGTTTTTTACCTATTGTATAGATATAAGCTGTTGGTCTTCCTTATAATAAATAAATAAATATTTGTGCTGACATTAATGCACAAAATCGTTTTAGATGGCGTTTAAATCAAGAATTATCAAATTGCACATTTGATGCTAAATTTAGTAAGAAAAGAAATTAAACATTAGTTATGACATAACAATTGATGGGTTTATCAGCTATTCACATGATAGTGAAGTTGTTAATTTAGAAAATAGGATTGCTAATGATCTTTGGTGACACCTTCAATCTCAATATTCATCAAATTAGCAAACCAGTCGGGTAAAAACGGTCAGTTTCTCACCTCCCCCGCCGCCGTCTTCACAATGATCCCGTCCGTCGCACACCAGATTGGCGGACAGACAGCGTCCGCCGCAGTACAGTGTCCCGGGGCCCGCAGCGAGGCAGGGCGCGGGGCGAGCGGGGCGCGGTGCGGGGGGCACACAGTCTGCCGGCTCGTCCGACCGGTCCGCGCAGTCCGCGTCGCCGTCGCAGTACAGGCTCTGCAATGCGAGATGTTAAGGTAATCGATGAGCTTAGAGAAAGCGAGTGTAAAACCGTAGTCTCTGCCTACCCCATCTACTCTTGTCTCAAACATTATTTGGGGGTTAAAATGGTAATTTTTTAAAAGTATTTCAATCTCTACCATGTGATATGCCGTATGAAAGAATTCTTGTGACACTCACAAAAGTATTTTTTTTTATTTCTAATTAATTACTATGAGAAAATAAAAACAAAGCCATTGCAGTCTCATATCAATATTAATTTCGCCAAATTGTCTAAGACGGATTTGGCGTGGCCGTAAAAAGTTCGGTCTTCGAATAAAGGTTCTGGGTTCGAATCCTGGTCCTTAGCTACGTAGTTTTTTTGCTGTACTTATTTTTTATTTGTTTAATATTACTTTTTAGGGTTCCGTTACCAGAGGTAAAACGGGGTCCTATTACAATGGGCTCCCATTGTCTTTAATTAAACTTTATTGTACAAATACAATTGTAAAGCACAATAGGTGGACTTAATGCTAAAAGCATTATCTAACAGTCAAACTTTGGGACAAGCAGAGAGCTTTATATGTGTTTTTAGCGAAATAAAAAACTGAATTTTAGAACACTATTTTATTACGTGTCCAAATTATATCACAAGTAGATTATGTGCTGTATTTAGAAAGTTCACACACATCCTGTCTCACTCACCATGGGCACGCACAGCTCGGAGTCCCGGCAGCTGAAGCCCCGGCAGCGGCAGCCCCGCTCGTCCTCGCCGTCACATCGTGCTGCACATCCTGTCACACTCACCATGGGCACGCACAGCTCGGAGTCCCGGCAGCTGAAGCCCCGGCAGCGGCAGCCCCGCTCGTCCTCGCCGTCACATCGTGCTGCACATCCTGTCACACTCACCATGGGCACGCACAGCTCGGAGTCCCGGCAGCTGAAGCCCCGGCAGCGGCAGCCCCGCTCGTCCTCGCCGTCACATCGTGCTGCACATCCTGTCACACTCACCATGGGCACGCACAGCTCGGAGTCCCGGCAGCTGAAGCCCCGGCAGCGGCAGCCCCGCTCGTCCTCGCCGTCACATCGTGCTGCACATCCTGTCACACTCACCATGGGCACGCACAGCTCGGAGTCCCGGCAGCTGAAGCCCCGGCAGCGGCAGCCCCGCTCGTCCTCGCCGTCACATCGTGCTGCACATCCTGTCACACTCACCATGGGCACGCACAGCTCGGAGTCCCGGCAGCTGAAGCCCCGGCAGCGGCAGCCCCGCTCGTCCTCGCCGTCACATCGTGCTGCACATCCTGTCACACTCACCATGGGCACGCACAGCTCGGAGTCCCGGCAGCTGAAGCCCCGGCAGCGGCAGCCCCGCTCGTCCTCGCCGTCACATCGTGCTGCACATCCTGTCACACTCACCATGGGCACGCACAGCTCGGAGTCCCGACAGCTGAAGCCCCGGCAGCGGCAGCCCCGCTCGTCCTCGCCGTCACATCGTGCTGCACATCCTGTCACACTCACCATGGGCACGCACAGCTCGGAGTCCCGGCAGCTGAAGCCCCGGCAGCGGCAGCCCCGCTCGTCCTCGCCGTCACATCGTGCTGCACATCCTGTCACACTCACCATGGGCACGCACAGCTCGGAGTCCCGGCAGCTGAAGCCCCGGCAGCGGCAGCCCCGCTCGTCCTCGCCGTCACATCGTGCTGCACATCCTGTCACACTCACCATGGGCACGCACAGCTCGGAGTCCCGGCAGCTGAAGCCCCGGCAGCGGCAGCCCCGCTCGTCCTCGCCGTCACATCGTGCTGCACATCCTGTCACACTCACCATGGGCACGCACAGCTCGGAGTCCCGGCAGCTGAAGCCCCGGCAGCGGCAGCCCCGCTCGTCCTCGCCGTCACATCGTGCTGCACATCCTGTCACACTCACCATGGGCACGCACAGCTCGGAGTCCCGACAGCTGAAGCCCCGGCAGCGGCAGCCCCGCTCGTCCTCGCCGTCACATCGTGCTGCACATCCTGTCACACTCACCATGGGCACGCACAGCTCGGAGTCCCGGCAGCTGAAGCCCCGGCAGCGGCAGCCCCGCTCGTCCTCGCCGTCACATCGTGCTGCACATCCTGTCACACTCACCATGGGCACGCACAGCTCGGAGTCCCGGCAGCTGAAGCCCCGGCAGCGGCAGCCCCGCTCGTCCTCGCCGTCACATCGTGCTGCACATCCTGTCACACTCACCATGGGCACGCACAGCTCGGAGTCCCGGCAGCTGAAGCCCCGGCAGCGGCAGCCCCGCTCGTCCTCGCCGTCACATCGTGCTGCACATCCTGTCACACTCACCATGGGCACGCACAGCTCGGAGTCCCGGCAGCTGAAGCCCCGGCAGCGGCAGCCCCGCTCGTCCTCGCCGCGAGCACAGTCCCGCACGCCGTCGCAGCGGGAGGACAGCGGGACACACGCGCTCGACGCGCCACACGTCCACTGCGACGGCAAGCACGTGATGTTCGTGTGGCCTGGAAGGTCCGCAGATGTTACAACTACTAATTTCAGAAACGATACACCGATTCGGTCGCGTACGTTAGAGCTGATTAGTCGTAAGTTACGTAAGCGACCGAAGCGGTATCCTTGCATTGTTTTGCGTTCGATTTTTCCCCTAAATCTGCTTGGCTCGGTGCGGTATCTCTTTAGAGTGGGGGGCGTGAGCGTCCGTTCTGTACGTTAGTGCTAGTAATAAGTCAGTGCTTAAGGCCCGCGTCAATTCTGCTTCAAAAAGTAGCATAATTGCATACATTTTCTATGAAACTGCGGAAACACGCGAAATAGAATCGATCGCGAGAATCAATCGTCGAGCGAATCTTTGCCTAAAACGATTCTACTTAAAAGTAAAAATTGAAATTTTATTTTACAATAATCACGAAAAGGGGGTATATTATAATTTAAATGTTATAATTTCAATTTTGTGATTTCCCAGATGTGGGCAATAAAGTTATATTGTACTAGCTTTTTCCCGCAGCTCCGCCTGCGTCAAAAAGTAGCCTTTGTTTGACTCCGGGTCTTCAACTATATTCATACCAAATTTCATCAAAATCTATTCAGCAGTTTGGCCGTGAAAGCGTAAAAGACAGACAGACAGACTTTCACATTTATAATATTAGTATGGAAGTATGGATTGTATATTTAAAATCGTGCCTTCGACATTCCTTATTCGAGATTGGACCGAACAAAGACTTATGAGATGCTGTAAGCAGGCCAGGCATATTAAAAACTTGCTTTATACCACCAGCCTTCAACCAGAGAGCCTAAAGGACTCATGAAGAAGTCAACTCACGACAAAGCTGAGCTTCATCATTACCACCGCTGTAGTGAGCGTGTTTGTCGCAGTACAACTGACGTGATATGAACCTGCCTCTATCTCAGGTCTACTTCTGAAGATCTCATGCCTATTCATTCATCATCATCATACATTTAAGAGCAGGGCGCTTATCGTTGGAGTTGGAGGCCGACTTTGTACCATAAATAATAATAATATTCATGTACTTTCTACAATTTGATATTTATTTAATAAAGAGTTATTTATTTATTTTTTATTATTCCTTCCATTCCTGTCGATCATGAGCGAGATGCTTAGTATTTGATACTACACGACGTTTACTTTCTCCTTTGTTTGTAGCTATCCCTTGGTCAACCTGGACCTCTTCTTCCATTTATCTTTTCTTCAATGTTTCTCATGAAATCGTTGCGTCGTATTATATGCGATGGACATGGCTATTCTACTAGAGAACCTAAATAAAAAGGTAACCTTCTATTGTAATAATTAGAATCATGACTCACAGCGAATCCTGCGCCCCGAAGCTGCCTGAAGACTAAGAAAAAGAACCTTAATATGAACTCACGGCAATGCTGTTCCTCGTCCGAGCCGTCGCTACAGTCGGCGTGTCCGTCACATCGCCACGACAGCGGGACGCACTCCAGCGGTTCCCGAGTGCACGTGAACTGGTCTCCCGAGCAACCGGCCGGGGTCTCTTCTGTTGGTGGCTCGGTCGATTCTGGCAAGGAAAGATTAAGGTGTTATTAGACATAAAAGCAGGGCTTCACCTTTATTAGAATATTAGTGTATTCCCAATCTCCATTGAATGCCCATGGAGCGGCGACGAAGGCTGCGTCGTCAAAGCTCCGTTGATGCGCGCACTACATATCCTCAATATAGTATCTGAGAAAACTGACATATTTGAATGTGCTCTGTGTGAATTCACAAGGATGTGTTTGTGAATGTTTATAATTTGATACGATCATTAAGTGTTTGTGTTACAAAAATTGAGGCTGTCTATTGCATTAGGCGCAAAAATGTAAAAATAAATTAAGCTTTTATGAATAAATAAATAAATAATTATTTTTATTATTCATATGGGTACTAGGAACCGGTTCGGTGGCAGAAGTCAGAAATTGTCAAAAAACAAGAAAAGGACGCACATAGGTATGGAGCGATGACAACGCCCTTTGATTTCGTGCGTATAAAAGAGATAAGACGTGCCCATTTCTCGTTCATGTAGTAACATAAAACTTCTGTCCAAATTTCACGTTTATAGCTTTTATAGTTTAGGCTGGGCGTTGATGAATCAGTCACCCTTGTTCTTTTATACATGTACTAGCTGTTTCTCGCAGCTCCACCTGCGGTATATAACCTTTGTTACTCAGGGTGAATGTAGCTTTCAAATGGTAAAAGAATTTTGAAATCAGCACAGTAGTTTTTGAGTTTATTCATTACATACATACACACAAAAATACAAATTTTTCCTCTTTATAATATTAGTGTAGATGTAAATAGTGTAGAAGTGTAGATACAGATTAACAGAATCAGAACTGAACCGTTAATTCTGAAAGTTGTCGTAACGTAGCAGCAGTCACTGCTGTCTCACCTGTCTCAGTGGCACAGTCTCGCTCGTCGCTGCCATCGCCGCAGTCTGTGTGTCCGTCACAACGCCAGCGCGGCAACAAGCACCCACGGCCGTCCGCGCACGCTCGCGCCTCTCTGCCTAACGTCGCGCACGAGTCGCGCGCGCACGAGCGCTCGTCGCTGCCATCCACACATTGCTGCACGCCGTCGCAGCGGGCGGATATCTCCACGCATGCGCCGTCGTCGCATCTAAACGGATATTTGTTTATTTCGACGAAGCACCGACAAAGAATACAGATTATGAACCAAATTATACACTTAAAAACCAATAAAAAGGGTTCGCAAATCGATACACAAGAAAGATAAAAGAATCCGCATGATTACTTTGATTTTAATGACCAATGTGCAACATGAAATCAAAAGCAGTTTTAATGAGCCACTCTCATTATCTGTACACAGATCGGTAATTTACTTGATAATGAATACGAAACGTGGATAAAAATACAGTATTTTTACTTACTATGAACATAATTGTCCCTTCTTTTGCAACAATCATTGCAAGATTGAGAAAACAGTCTCATATAGACGCACGGGAGTGTCATTTACGAGAAGTGTTTCAAATGTTTTAGTGTGCGCGTGGCTATATTGTATAGTTTTGTCTTGAAAACTAACTATTCCTTGTTCTACAATGAATGTGGTGCCTTGTATTCAAAATAGAGTGAAAAGACTTTTAAATACGAATACAAAATTTCTTAATTTAATTTTAGATACGCTGCTGTCTGTACCCTTAATTTTCAGTTGTACTAATTAGCTGTAGATTGACAAAGTCGCATGGCATCTCAATGTTCCTCCTTCGGGCAAATACGCCTTTGTCAGTCATTTTACATAGGCACGAGTATAACTAGCGGCCCGGTACGTGCTTCGCTACGTATAAAGTGATAAATGAAGAACCGCTCGACCGATTTTGTGCAAACTTCACATAAACCATCTACTAAATAGTCCGAAAACATTTGGTTTGGATAGGTTAGCCCGTTTTTTAGTTATAAAATTACAACGAAAAGTGGCATTGATTTTTATATATATAGATGTGTGATCCGACAAGCAATACGAAATGAGTACCGGTAGTGGTCCGGCGGACAGTCGCAGTCGGCCTCGTCCGCCGCGTCGTCGCAGTCCGCCCGTCCGTCACACACAGCGGCCGCGCGGACGCAGCGTCCGCCCGCGCCACACCGCAGCATGTCCACCGGGCACGACCGCGACGCTGACAGATACAAGACACAAGTTATTGACAGTTCATTTCAGTTGTAAGCAGTCCACTACAGGGCGTAAAGATTTCCGAAATGACCGGTCCATTCATATCATGTGAGTGAGAATGGCTTGTCAGTAATGAAATTTAGGACATACAATAGGCTAGTTTCCACTAAGAACTAATCAGAGGGATAACAATTTGTGATCATTAAATTAGATATGTTGGATTGAAAAAAATAAACTATATATCACTAAAACTAAATATTGTTGCTATTTTTAGAAAATAAAAGCGAGGTCAATAGCCTTTTTGCCCGCCGAGACACTGAACACCAATCAGAACGATTATGTAATATCATATAAAACATCATTGTTGCTGTTGATGTCGACGTTTTCAATAGTAATTTTTCATAGAAAACGTTATTTCTTATTACGTCCTCAGCTTTTCGCTTAGGAGCCTAGGGTACCTGTTAGCATTTACATACGTAATAAATAGCAAAACAACCGAGAACTCACTGCAGTAATAGAGGTCTTCATCGCTGGCCGTGGTGCTGTCGGAGCAGTGCGGAACCCCGTCGCAGACCAGCTCCTCGGGGATGCAGGAACCCTCGGCACACGAGAACTGGCCGTCCGCACATCTATACCACATAAATTCATTATCTAATGGTTCACTGTTAGATAATAAATGGGGATCTTATACGTTCAAAAAAATATATAAATATAAGAAGCGATAAAAATCGGCTCAGATTGTGCAATTTTCGTCGTTATTTCGTATGACGACACAAAAGCTAGCGGAGCATATTTAGAGGTAAAACTAGTGCATACATTAATGTAGGATAACAACTAGATACAG
Organism: Euzophera pinguis; assembly: GCA_947363495.1. Classification (NCBI taxonomy): domain Eukaryota; kingdom Metazoa; phylum Arthropoda; class Insecta; order Lepidoptera; family Pyralidae; genus Euzophera; species Euzophera pinguis. The sequence goes on along the minus strand of OX376176.1, from coordinate 162,369 downwards.
TCGCGAAGGAACGTGAAGTGAAAGTGTCCGAAGTGGTACTTACACACAAACATACTTGCTACGATGTTTGTCTTAATAATAATAATATTCTTTATTTTCAGATAATAATACAAACGTAAATATAAACAGTATTACTTTCACAGTAAGAATGAGAATTCTAAAACTGTAGTAAAAATATACTGTAAGAATAAGACTGTTCTCAAACTCGAAATAGACATGCTTTTGGCTGGTACACTTTTCGAGCGCGATTGTGCATCTAGTTGTTATCCTATATCGATGAATGAAGGCTGTCTGACCGCGAGTCTGGCGGCACGCAGGCTCGCCCGTCCGCCGCTAGCACCCGCTTGTGGTGACACGCGCACGCTGCCCTCCCCGCCGCGTCAACACGACATCGTTCCGCACAACCACCGTTCAAAGCAGCACACGGGTCGGGGGAACCTGCAGGATGATGACTTGTCTTTAACTTTGGAACCAAAACACTGACCCCCGAATTAAAGATCGTTTGATAAGTACATGTACTAAAATATATTTAGGCCCTTTTTGGCCTGTTCGATATTTAGCGTGTAAGAACTAGACGGAACACGTTTTATCTAACATGGACTCAACAAATGATTCTTAATACGAGGGAAATAACTTACAAAGTATTATAAAAGTACTCAGAGTATTCGGCTTCTAAAGGGAGTCCCCAGACTTATCAACGCGGAATCGGCTTTAACTGGTTAGAAAAGTTTAGAAATTCTAACTCTTCACGAGCCATTCCCATCAGCTCTTATGAATAATGTCAAGTGCCGTAAATGGTATCAGCAACACGCTAATTCATAATGGTCCCGTCGCAGCGCCGTCACGTCCCCGTCCCGTCCCGTCCCGCCACTCACAAGTCTGGTGCTGCGGCGTGACCGCGACGACGGCCATGGGTCGCGTGACGTCCCGTCGCAGCGCCGTCACGTCCCCGTCCCGTCCCGTCCCGCCACTCACAAGTCTGGTGCTGCGGCGTGACCGCGACGACGGCCATGGGTCGCGTGACGTCCCGTCGCAGCGCCGTCACGTCCCCGTCCCGTCCCGTCCCGCCACTCACAAGTCTGGTGCTGCGGCGTGACCGCGACGACGGCCATGGGTCGCGTGACGTCCCGTCGCAGCGCCGTCACGTCCCCGTCCCGTCCCGCCACTCACAAGTCTGGTGCTGCGGCGTGACCGCGACGACGGCCATGGGTCGCGTGACGTCCCGTCGCAGCGCCGTCACGTCCCCGGCCCGCTTGTCCGCTCGGAACACGCCGTGCGCGAGCCAGTCTGTCCAGAACACGTAGTCCCCGAACACGGCCACGTCGAACGGGTGCTCCGCGGACGAGTGCGTCACGATCTGTATCGAACGTAACAGATTTACAATAGTCATCTATGGTCCTAACTATATATTGTATCATTTTACACGGATCGTGTCAAAAACAGTCAATTCAAGTTTATCCATCACAACATGAACCAAATCTAGGTTTATTTCACTTGAGACACGCTGGGTTACAAATTCCACATTGTTGTTGAACATAGGTACAGAACAGACAATAATAGGTTGAGTAGTTTTATACGTGTTTTCTGGATAAAACCTGCGATCAAGAAGACAATCTGATAATTCTTCTATCAGAAATTATTCTGGAACTTTCCACCAATACACAAAGAACTCATGTCAGTTACCTGTCTGTGTAATCTCATCGAGCCTAGCGCCGGCCCAGTACATCTTAACGCTCTGTATATCCCCACTTTACACCAATAAATAACTATTTTAGTTACCTGTCGGTGAGATCCATCGTAGTCACATCTCTCGATCTTGTCGAGCCTGGCGTCGGCCCAGTAGATCTTCTTGGCTGCGTGGTCGAGCGCCAGGCCGTTGGGCATGAGCACGTCGGTGGTGACCACGCTCTGTAGACCGAGCCCGCTCGAGTACGCTCGTTGGATGGACGGGTGCGACTCGTTCCAGTTGGTCCAGTACAGCCGACTGTCAGGGGTAGAACAGAAGGTGGGAATATAGGAGACGATGTACTTATGTATCTCCCTAGATAAAGGGTGTAATCGTGTAATCTGGTTTTGTCGTTAGTCCCGGCTGTCATTTGGTGGTCGTAAAAGAACCACGTCAGAGGCCGAAAAGCGGTTCCGATAACTCTGACACCAGGGTTTACAGGGTTGATTGATTACATTACCCATTCTATATGAGGTCTAATCGTGATCTTGTCATGCAAATAGTCTAGGGAGGTCCTACCTCTCACAGACGTCGATATCGATCCCCCGCACATGGTCCCCTTGCGGCAACCGCAGGATGGTGCGCGGGGCCCCTCGTGTCCCCGGGCCCCCGCCCCGTATCCCCGGGCCCCGCAGCAACGCCGCCACGTCAGCCCCGCGAATGGCGGCCGGACTGTTGCTGCTCCAGTACAGCCAGCCCGACGACGAGTCGAACACCATGCCCTCTACTGCGCCCACCTCTGTGTACACGACATGATAATGTTAGTGAGGAGTACGTTACGTAAGACAACATCACACCCCGAACACTCCATAGAGCTACTACGATTTGGTCGCGTACACACGCGCGTCAATGTGTGTGTTACACGTAGGGTTGGTTATTTACTATATCAACAACATCCTTGCATTGTTTTGCTCTCGATTTTACCCCTGAATCTGCGCGGTGAAGTGCGTCTGTTTCGGGTGGGAGGGAATGGTATAATGTGACAACAACATTGTGTAAGATCAAATTTACCTATGTTCAACAACAAATATTTTTGATTTGAGGGTGTGAGTGTCCGTTCTGTACGTTAGTATCTACTACTGTGATAGTCCAGGCAGCAGTAATGTGTGTGTCCGAGAGCTGACACACATGGGAATTAGAATATAAAGTGCGGTACTGACGCGGCAACAACATCTCGTGTTGGGATCCGTTGAAGAGAGCGGTGTTGATGGAGCCGCGCTGTATGTCGGAGTAGAACAGCCGCGACGCGTTGTACCAGTACGCCAGGCTGATGCAGTTGCGCATTAGCTCCCTAGACACAGACATTCAACATAAATATACCATAGGTTAACTTTTGGACAAATTTAGTGTAGGGGCTATGGGTAACCCCTACATACATTTGATGATAATGATTGCTATGCTTATGGGAAGTGTAATAGAAACCACTAAGTCCGATAACCGATATATTGTCCAAAACACACAATACAATAAGTTCACAAAACACTGATGATAACTATTAATTGCTAGTGATAAAAGGATGATGATTTGATGATAATCTGATAGATTGATATTAATTGATAATTGCTGCTAAGAGGACACGCGTGGCACGATGCTAGCCAAGTGTACGTGTGCTGATTAGGTCATAAGTAATGTGCGCATATAGCGTAAATTGCTGAGTTGACGATTTGTACGGTAACACCGTACATTTAGTATCTGCTCACTCCCATCTATTTTTAACGCTAAACAGCAATGTTAAATCGTTTATTGTACAATGTATTATATTTATAGTTTGAAAATCAAACATGATGATCTTATGACGCTGTTCTAAGGTTGGTAACAGCGTCATAAGATGTTTGTTTCATAAAAATCTTATCAATCATATTTTGGATTGTAAGCCTGTGGCGCCATTTTTTCTTTTTTTTTCAAGAGTAATAGTTATCTTATGTCCCGGTTAAAACGAAAAGCTTAAAATAGTTGAAGTAACGAATTATTAACATAATATTCTGTTGATTTTATTTCACCGTTGATTTTATAAATTATCTCTCGTCACTTACTTACTTAACAATATACATAATTTAGTGCAATATACGACTCCTACCTAATAAAATCATTTCTCTGGCTCTCCTACGTACTTCATCTACAGTGATATCCTCACACAACAAAGATATTCCTCACATTATAAGAGATCACTCACTTGTCCTGTATGGGCGGGTAGGGAGAGTTGAGGTCGGTCTCGTCCGTGAGGTGGATGCTGTCGATGCTGGTGACTCGCGAGTACATCAGGAACGACTGGTACGCTGGAAACGTTTGATTTGTTCATCCTAATATTCTTGGATAATAGGTGACTTGAATGTGGTGAAATAATGATTCTAATTACCGTTTGGTTCAATAACAAAACATTTTTAGGTAAACTACAAATTATTTGACTAGGAATCAGATTCCAAATTAACAAAATTACAATAGTTATGAACAAAAAAATCTGATTCTGAAAAAAAATATAGAAATCATACATACATTATTAAGTAGTTGGAATATGTTAAAGGTTAAAGCTATTCAAACTGACGCGAATCCCGCACGACTTGCGGGACGCCCACAGAAATATCTAATATATATAAATAAAACTCACGCGTGCAGTTCCGTCCATTCTCCGCCAGATCGCCATGCGGGCACACACACCTCGCCGACTCGCCGTCAAACAGACACAGGCCCGCGCACTGCCCTCTCATCTCTCCACACTTGTTGGCCACAGCCTTACTGCGGTCCTGGGCTGCCTCGGACCACACGAACAGGTCTCGGAGGCTGTCTCCGAGCCCGTCCCGGAGCACCCTGGAGTTCGATATGTTGGAGAGAGGAGCTGCCACGACGCTTCCGCGCCCCGCCATCCTGTACGTAGCACGTTGGCTATCAGAACAGAAACACTGCTTGCATCGCGATTTATTACTGTTTGTTAATGTAAGAATATTCTTATTTTAGGTTGAGAAACTTATTAGAAGTGGAAGGTAGAAGGTAAAAAGTCACGTGAAAATGTGGATAAAATTGATTGTAATCCTTTAGGTTATCTTTTACATACAGTTTCAATACTAAATAGGCTATTCTACTCAATTTTTTTATCATTAATGTGAAAAATATCAGTACCAGAAACTGAAAATTGAAAGATTTATTTTAATGCGCGCAAAAATAAATAAGTTATAAGCCTTTGAAATTTAGTGGAAGGGGAATCTGTCAAAAAACAAGAACACTGACATTTGTTTTGTGTGTAAAAAAGAGATAGCAAGACGTCCCCGCCACGCTCTCACTTTTCTTTTAGTAGAAAATTTTAGATGCTAACTACTGCTTTAATTATCAACCAATTTTGTTGTTGTTTTTAGAATCTGTTAGACTTTAGTGTAGTTATTGTTCCGTAAAAAAAACTTGTCCAAGTATGAATACAGTCTAGTAGCCTATTGTTTATGCATCGCGTTTTATTACCATGGAGCAAGCAAAGAGACCGCGTATCGACTGGTGTACCGTTAGGGTCATTGTCGCAGTAACGTCGAAGTGGGCGTGGCTTACGTCATTTTCCGCTCAACTGTGAAAGATGCGTGTCGTGGAGCGAGCTCTAATGTTTTTCCTTTTTTTTTATTTATGTTTCGTTTCAACTTAGCATATTTTGTGAAATACTTTGAACCATTTAGTGTGAAGTGTTTCAATGTTGTACTGATTACAATAAACATATTTTTTGATTGATTTAGTAATATGTGTCTGTTTTTAATGTTCAAAATATCTGTAATATAAAGATAAATATATTTTTTCATGTTGACATCTTCGATTTGCTAGGGACATCTATAGATAAGTAGAGGGGATCGTCAATAGGGACGGAGCCACAGCCAAACCGAGCTCCCCTCACGTCTGCCTTCTTCCCCGCGTAGCCTCACACAATTTTTGTAAGGAAGCTCGCGATACGCCATCTCCTCTGTTATTACTCCGTGGTTATTACTGTTTGTTATTATAAGGACAGTCTTGATATAGCTTGACCAACTTATTGTAATTGAAAGGTAGATAGAAAAAGTGTATCAAATTGCTTACAAGCTTTAAAGGTCTTCTTCTGTATACGTAAGGTGATAGATAAGTTTAAGACAACCGTAAAGAAAAAGAATGACTATATTCGGTTAAAGATACCACACCGCTGTGTAGCATGAAAATTCTCACACATGATAGAATCGTTCCTTACTTTGCACTTTGCGGGCATTAAAATTTTTATTTATTTGTTTTGAAGACCCTGGTCTGTGTTGTTGACGCACAAATTCTAAATACGTTCGTTTGCACACGGGACGTACAATTTGGTAACACTTTTTATGCACATGTATTCTTGCAAAATAAATGTTTTCTATCTCTCTGTAAAGTAACCTCTGAAGACTTATATAACAGTTTACATAAAAAAAAAACTATAACAAAATACTCACGTATCAAGCCAAAACAGCGTGTCATTGTACACCGTCAACGCCGAGATCATTCTCCTCGCCGCGCCGGCTGCCCCCAACCTCTCTCTCTCACTTCCATCATATGCCATCCGCCAGATGGCAGGCTCCCACGTGTCGGCCCAGTACACCCGCTGGTTGTGCTCGTCTAGTGCCACGTCTGCCACGGCCGTGCCGTTGTATAGTAACTGTCGATGGGATCCGTCCGGACGAGCACGCTCGATCCAGCCGCCGCCCGAGAGGAATAGCCAGCCCGCTGCAGAGTCTATTGCTAGGGCTGGACACACAAGTTTGTGTTAGGAGACGATATATGTCTTTGTTTATTGCAACTGTTATTTACTGTAAAGAGTTAATGAATAAATATAATATGTAGTGTTAGAATGCAAAAAATGGGAAAATTTCGCAAAGAAAATAATTTCGACAAATTACCCAAGATGGCGTAAATATAATACGGCGACGCGAGTGAAGCCGCTATTTATAATTGGTTAAATCAAATATCAGATAAATCCGTCAATAGGAAGATAATTAAATTTCGATTAATAAATTAGACCCAAGCAACAAACACGTCAAGCCCTAAGGTTTAATACACAGTCATTTTTTGCACAGTAGCGCCACCTACTTTGTAAAGTGTCATTGATTATCATAATTTTGACCAAATCCTACGGGAATCGCGTACTTTTCGGGATGAAAACTACCTTATGTGTGTTCTTTTAAGATTTCAGCTAGATCCTTATAAAAATCGTCCCAACCGTTTGAGCTACAAAAAAGTAACAAACATACTCACAAACATTCGCCTTTATAATATTAGTGGAATTCTATGTGAATATTTCTTTGTTACTATTCGCCGCGACTCTACTCGCAGCCGCAAGCAGCCGCACGCGCGGTGTCCGTTACCACGCACCATTCGCCTCGCCGTGGCCAAGCTGTTATACTCACTAGTGACAGCTAGAGGCGACGTATCGAGCAACACGTATCGGTGCGAGCCGTCCAGCCGTGCAGCCTGCAGCAGGCCGCGCCGCGGGTCCGACCAGTACATGTTGCCGGCCACCCAGTCGATCGCCAGACCTATACGAGGAGTGGAAGATATCATCGGAAGATGACAAAAATGAGACCTCAAGTGGATTTTATCTTCCGAGAGAGTACCACATTAGTAAAACAACAAGTTAGTAAACACTGGCAATATCGGAAGTGGCAGTGCAACAACGAGCGATGATTTCGTACCGGTCATTACATCTTATTTAACTTAATTAACGAATTCTTGTTAAGTCTCTGTTTGGACCGAATGAAAGAATGGACTGTATAATCAATCATATAGTCCACCAATCTCTCGCGCTATCAAGAATAAACTAACAATATTTATATGTCTAATTGTTATCAGGCCGTTCAGTTTGAGGGAATATACTCGTATAAATCTATTTCTAATATACACTCGAAAAACATAACCTTTCTTCTAATTTAGTTGGGTAATAAATGTGATTCTTCCTTCACTTTATGCGCTCTTTGCTTTTTTATAAAGCTAGATAACATATATTAAAACTCATTCTTCGCTTTATATTTTGATTTAAATATTCTTAATTGGCGTTAGTATAAAGATGGAAAAATAAAAATGTTAGTGTTACCAGCCAGCCAGTCGGAGGCCTGTGCATCGAGAGGCTCAGGCTGTCGCAGCAGCAACTCTCTCCGAGCTCCGTCTCTCCGAGCTCGCCACACGCAGCCCGCCTCCGAGTCCGACCAGTACAGCCACTCGCCTTCTGATGGAACAAATGGAAAACTATTTATGAATCACTGGCTTTTTTGCTATGTGTCTCTCTTAGGTTATGGTCACACTTGATCGTGAAGATTTGTGTTGTCGCGATAAAACTTCGTATTCGATCTATGGCCACATTATTCACTACGTAGTGATAATCTAGAATGGCATGATAATTCATTTCAGGGAAAACAAAGGCGATTGCGCAGTGTCTTTGTCATTTGATGTCCGGCATATTACACACATCGGAGCGAAGGGTATTCGTATTTGCGACAGGACGAAGTTTTTGGCCAGGCGTGTCGCAACAACACAAACCTTCATGTTATCGCGATAATGTGGCCGGAGTATTACGCTGTGGTCTCCTATTTCATGCTATACGCGGCGTTCGATTTCAGCACAAACGAAGTCTATACGTCTGTATGAAAGACCTGTATGTCCATACATATTCTTTAGCGTGTGATTGTGTCAAAAATGAGTATAAATTTGGCATTTTGTTGTTGACGAAACAATTATAGGCGCAGCATACAGCGTATGAAGATTGCTACAACGTACATACGCCAACGTCAGCATGTGAAAGAGACTGCGACAGTACATTTCTATACTGAGCATAATGATGCGGAGTATGGTATAACGCTATACGTCGCCGAAGGCGTTTGTAGGAAACCATAGCCTTACAACTACTACTTTGCTTAATGTATATTCATTCATACTACGATAATATACTGAAAAAAACATAGAAACACAAAGCACTAATATTTAAACCATCCGATCTTTTTACAGATGAAAAAAATACAGTTTTCTATATTCCCGTATGTTTCTCAGACATAACTTGTCCGTCTCATAGTCAACGACGTTGAGATGTCACAACTCACACACACCTGCTACATATCCGAGTGCAGCCGCACTAGACAGCTGCGCGACAGGCGGCAAGCACAGCGTGACATGCAGCTCCGCGTGGGCGTCTAGTGTGGTCGCGCGGACTTCCCAGCTCAACGAGTATACCAGCAGCTCGTCCACGCCTGGAATTATGTGTCGTTCAGCTCGAAAAATTTGCTTTTACTACTTAAAACCCGCAGCAAAATAAATTTGCTGTGAGTTTAGTCCGAAAAGCATCGATGAAATTAGAAACTACTTAAAAGATATAGATTGACCAGCAAACTGACCAAGACCAAATCACGGGCGCAGCGAGAGATAACAGTTTAGACTAGAAAAACTTGTGAGTGATTTTAAGATATGATACCAATATATAAAGAATACTGCTCTCGCATAAAATGCGTTAATATTTAACTTCCCAATAAAAAAATAAATAAATTGAAGATCTATAGGCAATTCTTAAGGCAATGTACACAAATTATAGCAATTATTGATTACAAAGTCATTACTCAGTAGAAGCACTGTTTAGAAGCTGGAAAGTGACAATCATCATCATACCAATGCACCGGCGGGCTTGCCGCGTGTACCCCGCAGCACAGCGACACACGCTGTCGGCGCGCGACACCGGCAGACACAAGTGGGCACAAGCGGCCTTCCGCAGCGAGCACGCGCTTGCTGCCGAAGTCCGCGCTGCGTCGTACACTAGCAGCGACATCACGTGCTCTGGACATACAATATTGTGAATAAAAGCACACACAATACTACGCACGTATAGATGTCTGTTTCATTTCAGTCTATCATCAACAGCCTACATGATCCAGCAAGACGTTTGTCTTAGATAGAAGATTAGGAAGCATATTTTGTTTAGTTCTAGTTTGGTCAGGACATTGCAAATTTTAATAATATTATATGATCCTATGCTTCGGAAGACATAGTAAGCCATCGGTCCCGGCTGCTATTTGATTGATGTTAAAAGAACTGCGATAGCGGCTAAACGGCGATTCCGAAAAACTTTGACTGACATCAGGATGTACAATGTCAACTGACCATGTGACCAATTCATTAAAATGCGTCGTTTTCGCTGACTTGGCCCTTAGGTTCAACGGACACCAGTATAAATGAAATGAAATCGTTTATTTTCAATATAGGATATCAATATCACTTATTGACGTCAATTTACTTATATTAAGTTTACCACCACTTCCAAAGCGCAAGTGGAGAAGAAGCGACGCCACAAACTCCACTGTAGCATTTTCTTCAAAACGTCAATTTACAAATCAATAAAAAAACTTTCCTTAATTAACTAGTCAAATGAACGAATTCACATGTTTGTCAACATTTCGCACAATATTTTATTGTGATTTCAGATTATCTATAGGCGCGCGCCGAAGATGCTAAGAATAAATAATTTAATTTCCGTTTCCGTTTAACCCACAAGCACTGACCTGTATGGTTCCGCAGCACCCTGTTATTGCTACAATCCTTATCTCCACAAGCTCGCACTGTGTCGTCAGCCGCGTCCGCGTAGATCACATCTCCGTTGTACACATCCAGCGCGGTGGGACGCGAGCCGACTGGCAGCGACATCTGTACGTACAGAGAGATAACTCATGAACGTCACAAATGTAAAATGGCAGATATTCGAATTCTAAAGAATTAGTATGTTGTCACAAATGGTCAGAATCTTAAAAAGACTAATTAGCAAAATGACAGATTCAAATTCCACTAGAAATAAGGTTCTTTGTTATTTGAAAGAAAATATTAGATTTTTGGAATCAACCAATTAATTAACAAAAACTAATAAATTAGGTTACCCAGAAAAATGATTGACTGAGCAAAAGGAGCGGAAAATGTTCGTCTGAATACTCTTTTAGACTAAAAAAACGAATGTGAACTGTAAAATGACTTTAAGCATTTCAGTAGAACTCACCGTGACGAGCCGCTCGCTGTCCAGGTGCAGGTATTGCAGCGTGGAGGACTCCAGGTTGATCCAGTACAGCCGGTTGCTGTCCACGTCCAAAGTCAGACCTGATAAAATGTTTGCACTTTATTTAGAAGTCAGGAAATGGTAGCTTTGTTCTTGAGTTGAAAGGATTAACAAAAATATTTTAGTCAATCTTGCAAAGACAGTGGCGCCATATTTACACGACTGACTAAAAAAGAAGTGTTGTTTTTGGCATTCATGTTTGGACAGCTTATCAGATCATCATTTTGTGTAGGTCACATTGTCTATCGACCATGTACACCCTGGTGTCAGAGTTGTTCAGAATCGCTTTATTATTAAACAATTAGGTGATTCAAGCCTGCAAAGTCCTAACCAAACTGGAAACAACTAAACGAAGTATGTTTCCAGTAGGAATCGAACCCACCACCCTTGGGTCGAAGGCGAACGCCTTAACCTCTGGACCACGGAGGCAGTTGTATGTCAATAGCTTATCAGATATAAGCATCTGAGGTGAGGTGTCTTTGGATCTGACATACAAACAAAATGGCGGATTATTATACGCAATTTGGCAGATTGAATATATATTATCAAATGAAGTACGATTCCAAACATGTATCTCACTCAAATGTTAAATGTATAATATACGAAAAATTGGTCAGATGACCTGAAAAAGGTCGCAGGCAAACGCTGGATGCAGACTGTTGCCAACCGATCATTTTGGAAAACATTGGGAGAGGCCTATGTTCAGCAGTGGACTGACTGCGGCTGAAATGATGATGATGATAATACGAAATAAATGTTTTTTTGTCTTGCCAGTCGTGTTGTTATTTTTTATTAACTCGTTACAGTGTACATTTCAATATGTGGACTATAAATGGGAGAAGTACAGTGTATATAAAGTGTAGTACTGACTGGTGACGTCACCGAGCTGAGGGTCGGAGTTGCGGTCGAGCAGCAGCCGCCGAGTGTTGCCGTCGCCTGTCGCCATCTCGAGCTGATCGCCGGTGGACAGCGACAGTGCCCAGTACAGGCGGCCTCTGGGGTACCACGTGTTGTGTGTCATTCACATCGCCCACAAAGGATTTACCAACAATGTTTCAATCAATCAATTATTTATTTCATTGTGGAACATATGTTGTACAAGGTTGAAAGAGTAAAGATATAAGATAGATATGTCCTACCTACTAATATAACTTTTCACCTATTATCATTGTAAACCCTAGCTTACAATGATAATAGGTGAAAAGTTACATTTCAGGCTTTAGTTTTATGCGTCTATCTGTATCTGTTGTAGATATAAGACAGCTTATTGCAAGAACATGTCTTAGATTTTCATTAATTGTTTGTGTGGAGAAAATAGATTCGGATGTTCTTTTGGAAAAGTCGACACGAAAATGACGAGTATCCACTACTTTGCATAATAAAGAAAGTAGACATAGGCAAATATGCCATGTTGCGGTAGCATCTTTATCGCTGCGGAGCTTCGATGTTGGCGATTGGCGACAACTGATAAAGAATCGTAAGATTCATATCTTACGATTACGTCATCGTCATCTCGTCACTTCGCTGAGTTAGTAGAGTTAATCAGGCATATCCCCAACAGTGCTGTTCTCTGACAATCTTTTCGACAGCATCTTGCAAATATGTACTACCTAAGTGTTTTTTTTTTTGCAAGTTGCAGTCTAAAAGCTATATTGAAAAAAACTAACCTCAGCGGGTCGACGGCCAGCGAGCTGAGATTGCGCAGCCCCCGCTCGATGAGGACGGTGGTGTACTCGCCAGTCAGCCCCGACACAACCAGAGACTCCCCAGTGCTGTAGTACAGCAGACCTGCTGCGGGGTCTATTGCGAAGCCGCGAGGGTTCTCCACCTGCGCATACAGATTGTCACACATGCTGTCATAAAGTTTTGTGCATTGCTACGGCTGAGTTGTATCACGGGGTTTGATTAAATTAAGAAAAAGATTTAGTTCTCCTAGGTTGCACTTCAAAAAGCATATTGAAATTACCTTATTTTTGGCGAAATTCTTTCATAAGTGGAGCACTTCATCAACTGATAAGAGAATTTGGGTATATAAAAAGTTATAAATCGTCATTTTCTTATATTTTTAATAGATGGCGTAACATTGTCGTTGTATGAGAATGCCCAGGAGTAGCGAGTTTGAATGTATGGCTGTTAAATATCATTGGAGCATATATTCTGCAATGTATGGTTATATTCAGTTGAGGTTTGTACAGTACTTTTCTTAGATTTATGAGGCAATATAAAAGGTGCCAAATTATTCATTGAAGGAAAGAAGACAGCGTATACCTTTTTGAAATGCAACATTGATATTGTGTTAGCTATAACTCCGAGCTCCGCCTGCGTCAATAAGTAACCTTTTTTTGATACCGAGTCTTAAACTATCTATATTCATAACAAATTTCATCAAGATCAGTTTAAGGGTTTGGCCGTGAAAGCGAAACAGACAGACTTTCGTACTTATAATATTAAGTACATTTTTATTGCAGCCTTGAATACCTGAATGTGACTTGCCTGATGAAAGTGTAAAAGACTGTTTAGTGTAATCTCGTTAGTAATTAAACAATGTTGATTTTAAATTTTATTTAACACCCTAAAACAAACGTACACAGAAACAAGCAGACAACATCACTCACCCCATTATCAGCAACCACAGTATGATTCCCGGCAGCCAGATCAGCCCTTCTAATCTCATTGCCGGCGGCATCTGCCCAGTACAGCGTGCGTTGTGCCGGCAAGGCAGCCAGCACTGCCGGCGCGGCCACGTGCGCGCCCGACAGCGTCGGCGTGAGAGTTAGCTGCGGCCGCGAGGCGTCCACGCCGCGGATGCTGCCTTCCGAGCCCAGGAGCAGGACTTTTTCGTGGGCTGCAGGTAAGCGACACGTTCAAATTAATCATTTCTTATATTTTAACACTATAATTAACCTTTTTAATAAGGTTTTTATCGCTTTTATCACTTATTCATTTATACCCAAAATTTCAAAGACGGGTTTTGCATTTTTATGATATCACATACAAATGTTCACTCAGTTTACCTGCAACATGAATGCTACAAAATGTTCAAAACGTTACGTGGAAACAAATAACTAATAATCACGATAACAACCGTATTTATAACAGTTTAAATTGAGTTATAAATAGACAATAAAACTGCACCGAATTCATACAATTAAATAAGTTTCTTTTAATTTATTTCCGATTCCCAGAAAATGAGAGAGAAAAAGATTTGAATAAATTACTCGTACAATACAACTAATTTAATTAAATAGTTGTTAATTACAAATACCCTGGGCTCCGAGCTACCAGCTCTAGATGCAATAGGGAAGACGATAACATAAGTAGAACAATAATTATGACAATGATTTTATTACGAACTTGTAGTTTAGAACGATGCCCAGTGTTTCATTTTCCGGCTTATGACCAGCAGTGGACTGACTGCGGCTGAAAAGATGATGATGAGCTATCAAAAACCTTTTTTACCATTTGTACGAAGTCGGAAAACAAACCTTCGCACGTGACGTCATCGCTGGCCAGCCGCATGACGTGCGGGCACGCACACACGCGCTCCGTAGCAGAGTCGATGAGGCACAGATGCGAACAGTTGCCGTTGTTGACGCCGCAAGGATTGGTCAGGCCTCGTGGTTGACGGGATGGGTGGATGACCTGGTGTCAATAGTGTCGGTTGTATTACATGTGGCAGCTTGAGATAACAGAAAGCAGGCAAAACGAAAGAATATAACAGTCCCATGTGTAATGCCATTTTTGCTATGCCATAAATATTAAGTCGATTAACTGCCTAATTGCTCGATTGTTGAGTAGGTGATCGATTCCGCTAATGAACTTTGAAAGGCCACGCAACTGATATTCAATCGCGACTCAATTGTGTTGCATTTTTTTAGATATACTCAATAGTGGTATTCTGCTTAAACAGTTTTGAATCTCTATTCATTTGCGACTGGAGCGTATTTTGATGATATTAGTAGGGAAATGTAAATAAAATGAGTAACGGAATATCAGAAGCGTCAAAGTCAAGTCATTGCGATCCAATTGCGATTCAATTGTGCACTAGGTACCTATTTAAAATAAGAGAATTAACTCCTCCGTGAGATGTATCGATTGCGTTCGTGGAAGCAACATTCTGTATTTTTGAAATGTACGCGGGTGGTAATTTTTGATTTCGACCAGTATGGTCTGGCCGTGCGAATAACTCCACGAGCCGGTAAAAGATAATCTAATTCTTCTTATAAAATCTTACTTGTTCCGTGTTTCTTTAATCGCTCATTGAATCCGTGCGAGTTTGTTTAATTGTCGAATGATTCGCCGGCGGATTTCGAAAATCGATATTAAATGCCTGTTGTTTTCACACGGTTCGGCACGAAGTCGATAGATAGTTCATCGAGTCGATTCGAACAAATGTCGACTCCCGATGTCCCCATCACTACGACTGAACTGACAGCTAGCACACTTGCCGCCACCGGCAGACGAAATCAGATGATTTTTGGAGCGGGTCGATAATTACTCGCTATTTTTATAATTTAAAGATTTAAATCGCATTTAATACTGTTATTTTGGAGTTTAATAGTGCAACCGTCGTAACAAATATTTTCGCCGACGTGGTTGTCGTACGGCGATTTATGACAAAAGTGTTTTCTTGGATATACATAAAGAACCCTGAAAAGGTAATTTATTTTATTTTAATTATTGTCTTATTGAGCTAAATAACCGATTAATTCTTTCATTTGGTCTAATAACTTTCTGGTTAAATTGGGGGTTTTGTGACAAATTTATAATTTACAAAGTGGGTAGAATGTGTATTTTATTAAAATTTTATCTAATTTCGGTCTTAAAATGATTTCTCACTATTGGTACACATAAATAAGCATAGAATATATAAATTCAAATTGAAATATTTCATACAAAATCGTTTTTTTACAAAATGAAGTAGATTTTTCATTGTCGGGTAACCTACCATCTGGAATTATGACTTTCTTTTTATAATTACAACCAAACAAGATTCAGCCCTAAATTTAGGAATAAACATAATCCATTATAACAAAATTATACATATATTGAAAGGGATTTTGAACAGGAATAAAACCTAGAAATTTCCAGATCCCCGCCCTATAGTAAATCATTCTTTCATAAGCAGTCTTTTGAAAGTTATTTTGTTATTCCTACTTCAGGGTTAAAAAGAACACCTGAAGTTTCCCTCCGCTGAACACTGGGAGTTCTACCAGCTTCCCGAGGTGTCAGGAGTGCATACCACATTTCTTTTATTGAAACAAGAGGACACTGCTTATACTACCGTTTTAATCTGCGATAGACATTTTTGCTTTAACTGAGGTAACCACACAGCCGAAGCCAGCATTATCGGTCAGCCAGTGCCTGCGCTTTCTACATTTTTTTTTTTTTTTTTTTTTATTTAAAACTTTAAAGAAGGGATCTAAATATTGGCCATTCGATCTCCTGCGCCCCTAATTCTCTTTTCTCAATTTAATTTCATTTATTTATTTATTTTTCAACATAAATTCATTTTTTTTAATTGGGTTTTTTGTGTTAGCTTTCAACTTCTGTTTCCAAATAAATATTGTAAAAGTTATTTGTTCTTTTATTTTAA
Source organism: Euzophera pinguis (assembly GCA_947363495.1). Taxonomy (NCBI): domain Eukaryota; kingdom Metazoa; phylum Arthropoda; class Insecta; order Lepidoptera; family Pyralidae; genus Euzophera; species Euzophera pinguis. The sequence continues at coordinate 146,004 of OX376176.1, read as the reverse complement.
TTTTGGTACTTATTTTCTTTCAAATTTCATAGAAGACAGGAATTAGATAGCGAACCCAGGTAGTAAACATTTCACATGTTAAATAGTAGCGAAGCAAAAAGGTAATAATACAATACCGGGTTTTTCTCCAATTCCTTCGCTGTGACGGCTGTTAGACTCTGGAATAATCTTCCTGAGTCCATTAGAACAGTCTCCAGCCGTGCCAACTTTAAAAGGCTTGTCTACGATCTCCTACTCTCGCGGTTACGGGAGCAAATTTAGGCAGTTAAACATGAGTAAATTTTGAGTTGCTGCTATTATTTCGTTGATATAACTCTTAAAATTAACTGTATTTTGATTATTATTTCATCGTATATATGTAAGTATATTATGTAAGTACCATAAGTAAGTTTATTATCATTCCAACTTTTTGTATTTATAGCTATATATTTTTAATACCCACATGACGATATCTGTTTAACCCAAAGGTTGACTGTTAGATAATGCTTTTAGCATTAAGTTCGCCTATTGTGCTATACAATTGTATTATTTACAATAAAGTTTAAATAAATAAATAAATAAATACAATTACTCTATAATGCACCAAAATAAAAAATAAAAAAAAGAATACATAAAAAATTAGGTACAAAGGCGGACTTAAAATAAAAAAATAAAAAAATGTTTATTTCAGGCTACTTGGCCCATATTTTAAAAGTCACAGTTTACAGTCGTCGCTCTCATCACTTATCGCTAGAGCGATCTCTTCCAGTCAAACCTTAGGATGGAAGAAAAAAAACTTTGAACAAGGCGATAGCGCAGTATAAACATATATATACATATATATCAGGATTGGCGTTCCGCAGGATGTATCTTAGGCACCACATCAGTTCTAATAAAAATCTGGGTCAGCGTCCTCTGCACGACGGTGACGTCACTGCCGGTCTACTTGTTGGCAGTCGCATGACGTCATACCTTGATGTCGAAGGGCTGGGTCAGCGTCCTCTGCACGACGGTGACGTCACTGCCGGTCCACTTGTTGGCAGTCGCATGACGTCATACCTTGATGTCGAAGGGCTGGGTCAGCGTCCTCTGCACGACGGTGACGTCACTGCCGGTCCACTTGTTGGCAGTCGCATGACGTCATACCTTGATGTCGAAGGGCTGGGTCAGCGTCCTCTGCACGACGGTGACGTCACTACCGTTCCACTTGTTGGCGCGCACGACGCTGTTGGAACGCCAGTCGGTCCAGTACACGTGCGACTCGAACACTGTGATCGCGAACGGGTGCGACAGGGCCGAGTGACCTGACAATACAAATCAAATTAGTGTACCTCATGTACATTCAAATAGTTTACATTGAGAAACTCACAGTTCAGGAATTCTTATTGGTACAATTAATCAATCAGTCAAGTCGTTTATTTTTCTCTTCAAACGGATACACTTATAATTATTGATTCCTATATGCTACGTGTACATGTTTTTAATCACCTATACAGAAAGTTTAATAGTATTGTCTCCTTGTTAAGAAGTAGTTAGTTCCTAGGGGAACCTGTGCTACAGATTACAAGGCTTATTCTGTGGATATTTACACTAGTCTATATACTGGAAGAAAAATTGTATGTACAAATGCATAATTTCAACACAGTGTAATGTTATTTTTACCACGCCATTGTAGTGTAGGTTAAGGCATTATATAAAAGTGTTTATTCTTAATATACGTTCAGTATCATCTCAACATTGGTTTCATTTACAACTCCGAATTCCCAACAACACATGGCGACCCTGCCAGGATTAATTAAGGAAATATTAAGTCGATTGCTCGATTGTTGAGTAAGAGGTCAATTCCGCAAATAAACTTTAAAAGACCATGTAACTGATATTCAATTACGACTCAATTACGATGCATTTTTGTTTTGCTTAATATTGGTATTTTGCTAACACAATTTTGAATCTCTATTTATTTGCAACCAAAATGTAATTGAATGGTAATAGACAAAAAATATCATCATTTCAGCCGCAGTCAGTCCACTGCTGGACATAGGCCTCTCCCAATGATTTCCAAAATGATCGGTTGGCAGCAGTCTGCATCCAGCGTTTGCCTGCGACCTTTTTCAGGTCACCTGACCATCTGGTCAGTGGATGTCCAACGCTGCGCTTATCGGAACGCGGTCGCCATTCGAGAACCTTTCTGCCCCATCGGCCATTAGTTCTCCGCGCTATGTGCCCCGCCCACTGCCACTTCAGAGAACTAATCCGCTGGGCTATGTCGGTGACTTTTGTTCTCCTATGGATTTCTGATTCGATCTCGTAGGGAAACACCGAGCATCGCCCTCTCCATAGCTCTCTGGGCGACCTTGAGCTTTCTTATGAGGCCCATAGTCAAAGACCATGTTTCGGACCCGTATGTCATCACTGGTAACACACACTGATCGAAGACCTTAGAAAAAATATAAATATATAACAGAGTACCGAAAAGTTGAATGAATTGATGATTTTTTGTTTAGCAAAATTTTCCAGTTGCAGTTCAATGGCATGCCAATGGAATACGATAGGTCTTAAAATTAGTAACGGAATACCAGAAATGTCAAAAGTTGTCATGGTGATCCAATTACGATTCAATTGTGCATTATGTAAAATAAGAGAATTGACGCCTTTGTGGGATATATCGATTATGATTGTGAAAACAACATTCTGTATTTTCTCAAAAATCAATACTAAATGTTTGTTGTTTTCATGTAATTTCGCCGATTCTCGTCGGTCGATTGACCATCGATGCGATTCAACGCAAGTGTCGACTGGGTCCCATCACTACTCTTGACAGCTAGCCAGACGAAATCAGATGATTTTTGGGACGAGTCAATTTTTGTTTGCTGTTTGTGTAATTTAACAAGTTTAAATCGGAAATAAATACCAAAATATCTTTTTTTCGCCGTCACATGTGTATTTTATTCAGATTTTGTCTAATTTCGGTCTTAAAATGATTTCTAACCATGCCTGAAGTTCCCCTCAAAACTCACTCAGCTAAACGTTAATAGTTCTACCAGCTTCCCGAAGTGTCAGGAGTGCATATTTAGTGTGCGAACCACATTTCTTTTATTGACACAAGAGGACACGGCTTATACTACAGTTTTGATCTGCGATAGAACATTTTTTTTCGGTTTGAATAAGGTAACGACACACAACCCTCAACTGAAGGCAGAGTAATTGTAAACCAGTGCCTGCTCTTTCTACACTTTATTTTATTAACTTTTTTTAAATTTAAATCTTTAAAAAGTGATCTCCTGCGCCCCTAATTTATTTTCTTATTTTATTTCATTTCATTCCTTAAACTTTGATCATAAAATCTTTTGAAAATAAACAGGTTTTTTAATCTTTGTGTTAACTATATCAACCTAAATATTTGTATCACAATAAATAAATATAAGTAAATATTGTTAAAGTTATTCCTTTGTTTTAATTTCGTATCTATTTTCTTTTAAATTCATAGAAGACCGGAATTAGATGCTAATAGTCTCGTCTATAATCGGTAGTGTCAATAGCGTAGGATCTGACGTCGATCCAGTACAGCCTATTGACCAAATGATCCAATCCAATACCATAGGTTCCAAAAGTGCTATGACAAGAGCCAATTCTGCCAATAGTTATGTGGATTTCCCTACTAACTTCACCTATTACCTGCATTGCCAATTAAAAAAATAGATATGAGTATTGTAATCTTTTTCTACTTTTTACTCTTTTTACCGCGTACTAATACTGCTGTTTCACAAGTTACCTTCGCATAGAATCGGTGCTTGTTACAGCGCTATTTGAAGGTCTGTTTTGTGAACCTAATATCATCTAAGACACATACCTCGTAGAACCTCCCTGTAGTCCCCTCCATCATAGTCCGTGGTGTGAATAGCATCGGATCTAGCGTCGATCCAGTACAGCCGGTTGGCCAGATGGTCCAGGCCGATGCCGTTGGGCCAGGCTCCGTCAGTCAACAAGTCCACGCGAACCACGGTGACGCGGCGTCGTCCTGCGAGCGAGCAACGCTCGATGCGAGGCGCCGAGTTCTCCCAGTCGCTCCAGAACAGGTAGCTGGGAAGGATAGTCGAGATACTAAAAAAGAAGATCGTAGTAGAGAAAAGGTCTAAAAAGGGACAAATGAAAAGAACTCTATAGACTTACAAACGCGCATAAGCGCGCTCAGAGTCGATAATGAACATTTAAGCAAACTCTTCAAATTGAAATAACGACTTCTTCATTAAAGGGAAAATTTTTAAATCTATACAAAGGAGTTGCTTATTAAAATCTGTATAAATGAGTATAAACTAAAAAATATCTATTTAAGGCAAATATTTTTATTTGAGTTTTGAGGAATTTGCATAAGTAGACATTAACGACTCTGAGTGCAACTGTTAACCCACAAATTTGTGATAATGTCAGTACATAACATAACGAGTGAGTGTTTATTTATACGAAATCTTTTGAAACTACTATAGTGATTTCCAGCAAAGCTGCTTTTTGCTACGACTGCTGCGAGTACTGAGTAAACACGAATTAGAGAAGAAGTCAAGAATTACACTACAACTATAAGCACAGAATTATTAATAGTACTAATGTACAGAACGGACACTCACACCCTCCCATCCGAAACAGATACCGCACCGAGCCAAGCAGATTTAGAAACATCGAGAGCAAAATAATGTAAGGATGACATTTTGATCGCGTAACGGACAATTATGACGCAGATACGGTAAATAACCAACTCTACACCCAAATTGACGCGCGTGCGCATGCGAGCGAAGTAGTAGTAATATGTATCGGGCTCGCCGCTGTTGTAGGGAGTGTATCAGGTTACCCCGGGCGCGGGTCGACGGCGATGGCCCGCGGGTTGTCGATGCGATCGTCCACCAGCGTGCGGCGGTAGCGGCCATCCAGACGAGCCACCTCCAGTTGGTGCAGGTTGCTCTCCACCCAGTACAGGTTGCCGGCCAACCAGTCCACCGCCAGCCCCTCGGCGGTTGACAGCCCCTGCTCCACCACCACCTCGATGCCCGTCAGCGCTGCGGAACCGAAACAATCATTCAAACATCTTTTATATCACAAAGTGATAAATGAATGCAAAAATAACAAAGTGCTTTTAAGAAATAGCTTTCGGTACTACGAGAACTCCCAAAGACAATTTGATACTTTGATTTTTGTTTCAGTAATAAATTACTTCCTCCCTCATGCTTCCCAAGCAGCCAGTCCAAGGCGATGGTGTTCTTTAGAGAGGACACCAACGATGTATTGGCTTCTACTTACTAGTGCCCTGCAGCTGTCCGCGGTATATCTTGTCGTCTCCGACGTCCGTCCAGAACAGCTGCACGTGCTCCCCAAGCAGCCAGTCCAGGGCGATGGTGTTCTTCAGAGAGGACACCAGCGCACGTGACGTCAGCGATGGCAGCTCTACCGCGCGGACTTCGTGACGGTTGCTGGGGAAAAATGGTAATCAAATTAGCTAAATAGATGAGCCACACCAAAGAAAGAAAGACTTAACTTGGAACTAAATGCGTTTGTTAAACAGTCTACGTAATTGACACGTTTGACAAAAATTTTGTTTGATGAGGTGTTTGACAAGATTAATATTTTACTTGCGTCGCAACACAACCATGATAGCTGAACCAAGAAAGCTTTGTTTGAATGACTATGTTTGACCATCAGCGCGCCTGTTTATGAAAACGTTCAAACAAAACGTAAAATTTGACAAACATATTTGATCGTTTACATATTTGGGCGCTTAACATGATTCGCGGGTCTGATTTCCACGCACTCATCACACATTAAAATCCATAACTCAAACACACTCTTACCTATAAACTAAGAGTGGCGTCGCAGCCGCAGTGCTCTTACAAGTAAACCCATCATCAGCTAACTTGAATCCTTCGAAGCACGAGCATCTGTGCTTGTTCTTGTGTGGTTCACAAGTCTGGCTGCAGACCCCCCAGGCCTGGCAGGCTGGGGCGGCGCAGGTGGTGAGGTCGGGCTGCAGGGCGAGGGGGGAGGGACACGCACACACGGCGCCAGATGGAGACGGGTGGCACACGTGCGAGCACGACGCGGTCAGGCACATCGGCTCGCCTGGAACGGATGTGACCAGTTTTAATCAACCCATTTTTATCGAGTGGGTTACATGGTCATTGTACACCCTATTAACCTAATTATAAATTTCTACAAAATTGTAGAATTGAAATGTTTATTATACAGGGCCCTGGTGTCAAGGTTTTTTCGAAACCAGCTTTCGGCTTCTTAACGTAGTTCCTTTAAAGACCAGCAAATGGCAGACAGGACCAATGGCTTTACGTGTCTTCTGATATCAGACAATTTGAAGCTTATAATGTCCTAACGATACTAGAAACAACTAACAAAGTATGCGTCCTGTGACTATGCTAGTGATATCTTCGCCTTAAGTAAGAGTAAAGACGAATGAGAGATTTCTCTAAAACATGGCAACTACAGAAAACCGTATATCCTATGTTTACCCGAATGCGCCAGAAGGAGAGTTTTTCGAGAGTATGTATAATTGTTTGGCACGCTCTCCAGCCTGAATAAGTCGATGGATTTTAGCTTGCGAGATGTCGTTAGTATTTATTATAAGATTAGTTAGGTATTTATTTCAGGAGTGAAACTGGGCATATCAAAATATTAACAAAAAAAAACAAAGCGACGGGTTTATTGGGGTTTTCATTGCCAAATTATACATAAACGAAATCGTTTTTTTTTCAATTATCGTTATGTTATTGTGAACAACTGTCGGTGATGTGATGAGTTAGCTAACTAACCACATCGATCAGCCTCGTCGCTGCCGTCGGCGCAGTCCGTCCTGCCGTCGCACTGCTGCAGCAGCGGCACGCAGCGACTGCCAGCGTCGCAGCGCAGCGCGGGAGGGGGGCACTCGTCTATGGAGGGGATGGAGGAGGGTGGGGACGGCAGGGAGGGGGAGGCGGCCGGCGGGGGCGGGGGCGAGGGGGAGGGGGACGCGCAGCCGGCCTCGTCGGAGCCGTCAAAGCAGTCCACGTGTTGGTCGCAGCGGAATTCCTGGCGAACGGAGATGGATATTGACAAATGAATTAAATATACAACCAAAACTTGTTCAGTTTTTTAACATGATTACCGTAAGAATGGACATTAGAAATTACATATCTAGAATTTTGAATCAAATGTTTATAAAGACTTGATATCGATTTCAACTGTATCGGTATTAACCTTTTTTTAAGCTATTTAGGTTCCACTGCTGGGCAAAAGCCTGCCCTCTCTATTTCCATACCTCTCGGTATTAACCTTAGTCAAAAAAAATCTAAATCTATGGTATTAACAGTAGCCGAATTTTAAGATTCGGGCATTGAGAAAGGAAAGTTTATTTTCCATACACTTTGGAATCGGAAGGAGTTATGTCATAAGCGTAAAATTGTAGTTCACTGCCAGAGTCCATAATGTGCTGTAGTTTAATTGTAAAACCGTAACCATGGAGACAATGAACGAATTGATAGACATTTGATCAACTGTCGTGTGATCGTTTTAGCTAATGTCTTCTATTTACTGTTCGGGACATTATAACTTTCAAATGCTGTATACATACTCATCACCCACGTCCACCACTTTTATGTTTCATATTAGTTTGTGCAATACAATTTTAGTTAATAAATAAACGTAACAAACTTATTTATTACTGGCTTTTTCCCGCAGCTCCGCCTGCGACATAAAGTAGCCTATGTTTGACCCCGGGTCTTCAACTATATACATACCAAATTTCATCAAAATCCGTTCAGAGATTTGGCCGTGAAAGCGTAACAGGCAGACTTTCCTATTTATAATATTAGTATGGATATGGATGAATTGAAATAGACAAATCACACAAATGAAGCTAGCTCCAAACAATTTTCTTGTGTATATAATATTTCAACGATAAGTATAGTATAAGTACTTTTAGCTAAACACCCAAGACCTCAAGTAACGAAGACAGTTTGTTAAGCAAGTGTTTGAGCTATATACTTTTATAGTGAAGTTAAATATCTTTGAAAATTATACGTACTAGTGGCGCCCCCGCTGTCAAATTACTTCCATGCATATATTTCCATAGTCCAAATGTCAAGGTCAATTACGGTGTAGTTTTTGCGCTCTCGAAGGCACTTGTCAAATAATTTGCTTGTTGTGGCTGTTTCATACAATTATGGACTCACTTCTTCATTCTCTATGGGCTGTTATAAAAAAAAGCCAGATACATATTTGAAACTTTATGTTTTGCTACATAAGATGTTAGTGAAGGAGTAAGGGATATAATTTTCTGTAGATTGAAGTTTGTTACAGGCCCATAGAGCAACAAAGATTTTTGACTCCGGAGGAACCCTAACAAAGGCATTGTCACGCGTTCAAATCAAGTTACGCAATGCGCCCTATGCCCTAACTTAGGCCTTGAGACGAGGGACGGGTTAATACTTTTAATTCTGTAAAAAAGTCTGGTCTCAAATTAGTAACGTAACCGTAACTATTATTTTTTTAAATAATTTATTCGCATAAAATAGGGTTATTGATCTAAGATATTTTATATTTAAATACTAATATTATAAAGAGGAATTGTTAGTGTGTTTGTTCACTGTTTAGCATCATATAGACTGTGACGATACATGAAAATTTATGCAAACAAAAAAATTACTGATTGATTGATCGTCTCACCATTCGTATGCACTCGCTGTTGTTGCACTGGAACTCGTGGTCCTCGCACAGAGTCCTGACGCTCTCCGTTGGTCTGTGGTGGTTGTGGTTCGATCTGACAACAAATGGTGCTTTTAACGACCGCCAGATAGTAGCAGGAACCAACGGCTTGAGGTCCCTTTCGAAGTACGGAATTATCTGTGACAATCATGCTACGCATATTCTTTAAATGTTAATTGAGCAACAAACATAAATATTGCACACGGTCTTCGTAGAGCGTTCTCTCGCATATGTAGGTACTATGTTTTTGCGGTGAATATATAATATCAATGTGCATTATTTAGCGTCGGGTACTGTATGAAAAGGTCAAGTTGACAATTGAAAGACATTAGACATAACAGCAAGGTGCGGTTTCTCCACACACACACGCTAAGTAGTGTACTGACAGTGAGTTGTGCTTGTTGTGTGCGGGCGGGCGCGCAGTCTCGGCGCGGCAGTCGCGCTCGTCGGACGTGTCGCCGCAATCGCTGACGCCGTCGCAGTAGTACTCCCACGGCACGCACGCGCCGTTGTCGCACGAAAACATGGCGCCGCACTCCGCGCTCTCTACCGAACGGAAATCAATATTTGAACAATTAAAATAGGAAGAACATATGTCGACATTGCATCCCATCTGTTATAATGTCTGTCAGCGCACGACGTATCATACGGCGCAGCGCTACATGTACTGTACGTCAGTGTACGCGGTGTGACTCACTGCAGCCGCGCTCGTCGCTGTCGTCGCCGCCGCCGCAGTCGCGTGCGCCGTCGCAGCGCTACATGTACTGTACGTCAGTGTACGCGGTGTGACTCACTGCAGCCGCGCTCGTCGCTGTCGTCGCCGCCGCCGCAGTCGCGTGCGCCGTCGCAGCGCTACATGTACTGTACGTCAGTGTACGCGGTGTGACTCACTGCAGCCGCGCTCGTCGCTGTCGTCGCCGCCGCCGCAGTCGCGTGCGCCGTCGCAGCGCTACATGTACTGTACGTCAGTGTACGCGGTGTGACTCACTGCAGCCGCGCTCGTCGCTGTCGTCGCCGCCGCCGCAGTCGCGTGCGCCGTCGCAGCGCTACATGTACTGTACGTCAGTGTACGCGGTGTGACTCACTGCAGCCGCGCTCGTCGCTGTCGTCGCCGCCGCCGCAGTCGCGTGCGCCGTCGCAGCGCTACATGTACTGTACGTCAGTGTACGCGGTGTGACTCACTGCAGCCGCGCTCGTCGCTGTCGTCGCCGCCGCCGCAGTCGCGTGCGCCGTCGCAGCGCTACATGTACTGTACGTCAGTATACGCGGTGTGACTCACTGCAGCCGCGCTCGTCGCTGTCGTCGCCGCCGCCGCAGTCGCGTGCGCCGTCGCAGCGCTACATGTACTGTACGTCAGTGTACGCGGTGTGACTCACTGCAGCCGCGCTCGTCGCTGTCGTCGCCGCCGCCGCAGTCGCGTGCGCCGTCGCAGCGCTACATGTACTGTACGTCAGTGTACGCGGTGTGACTCACTGCAGCCGCGCTCGTCGCTGTCGTCGCCGCCGCCGCAGTCGCGTGCGCCGTCGCAACGCCAGGCCGCAGGCACGCAGCGACGCGAGCGTGCACACAGGAACTGCGAGGCCGAGCACGACGTGCCCGCGCACGCCGACGTAGACTCGTCCGCGCCGTCCGAGCAGTCTGCGCGGACATCACACGTCAGAAACAAACAGTTGGCGAATACGTTAACCTCAGCGTGAGCGAGCAAGCAATTACATAAAAATGCAAGATTGTCCCGTTTACACTTACAACTTGACCACGGGGGAATTCGCTACGGCGAATTTTGCCGCGAAGCTACCAACGACTTTACAAATACGTACAAATGCACAAAAAAGCCACGCGCGCTGGCGTCTGGCGAAGCGAAATAACGAGTAGTAACGGTTAGTATAATAAAAAAAAATGCATTTATATGTATTTCTTTAGTCGTCGATAGCTTCGCGCCCGTGGCGATTTCCGCCGTAGATCAATTTATTTGTACCTACGTAATAAATATAAGGAAAGACAAGTGAAACACCCGGTTTTATTCTAAATTAGCCACAATACAACATGACTTAAATCCACGGAGCAATTACAAAGTAATAAGCGTTTTGTAAGAAAATATTTGTGAGGCTACACGGGGCGGAAAGCTGACGTGCGGGGTGCTTGGTTTCGGCCGTGGCTCCAACCATAATGATACCCATCTTACGGAAAGTAGCAGTACTACGTTATTTACAAATTATCAAGTACTTCAGACGCCCGACACTAGATGTCACTACTGTTCACGACCCGGTCGATTTTATGCACATATTAACCACATCAGGGTTGTCAATAATTTATTGGGTCGAAGTTTTTATTTTCAATATAAATATGTACCCATAGATATACAAGAAGATTGAAACATATAGCCAAATGTTTACAGTGAGTTATGAAAGAGTATATGGAACCACAAATCCAATGATTGGTTGATAAGATTTTTTAATTTTGACTAGATAAGGAATCTCACTTACAAATATATTAAGAAACATATAATACAATACAAAACTCTTTATTGCAAAACAAGGATACATTGTGAAATACAACCAATTACAAGAAAAAGCCAAAGAAACATATATAAATGTTGAAAACAATTTGTTTAACATTTGTTTTAATGCTCCTAAACTTTTGCCAGCACTGGCCTGGCAATTATTGACAAAGTTCCGCTACTTGTCAATAGATGTTCAAAGTTTAGCTACTTGTCAATAGATGTCACTAGTACGCCGAAGTTCCAATCTTAAAAACATTGCGATATTTCATAAATTATGAAAGTTTTAAATATTAGGTATAACTTTTAGAGCCGTAAATATATCTTATTTAACAGATATCAATTATTCAATGCTAAATTCGTAAAAAACCCGTGGAAAATCGTGATGCACTTAGGAGCTTGCGATCTGTTTCTTAGTACGCGTTTGAACGAGTAGTGACAAGCTCCGCCCACTTTTGTATCGGCGAAGCACCAATGATCACATCAATAAGCCATTTCAAACGCCATTTCCTCTTAGTAAATGCTCCGTGCTTAAATCTACCTGCATAACAGCCGTTCACACACTGAAATGTTCACACAAATTTTAACGTCATCAATGTCGAAGAATAGCCGAAACTAGTTGTATAACAGAACTAAATAATCTTCTACCCTACTATATAAATCTATACTAATCTTCTATACTAATATTACAAAACTGAAAAGTTTGTTTATTTAAACGCGCTAATCTCAGGAATTACTGGTCCGATTTAAAAAAATCTTTCAGTGTTGGATAGCCTATTTATCGAGAAAGGCTATCGAATAGGCCTGGACGAAATCGGAACGGGCCAATAATACTAGAAAGTCTTCTTAGACAGCCAGTTGCGAAAAGTAGTTGCGGACGAAAGGAAAAATTACAGTAAAGGGGACCCTAGGCTTCAAAGCAACCAACAAAGGATGCAATCGGAAAAGCTATAGGATGAAAATAAAAAAGATATCTAGAAAAAAAAAACATGTTTACCTTTAAGTCCGTCGCACACCCAGCTGCGGGGAATGCAGCGGTTGACGTCACACTGCATGTACAGCTCGCTGCACGTCCGGTTGGCTGCAACACAACACTATCTATATTAACTGAGGTCACGGAATATTCTCTTGGAAAAATATTCCACAAGATTAGAAATTAATTGATCTAAGAACAAGTAAAGTTTATAGCAATTTTTAACATGTTCAGTAGATAGATAATTAGACTGCTTGCCGACTTGCTAAAGAAAATAAACTGTTGTTATAATTTTTTTAAAGATGATGTAAACAAATAAGCTTCAGAACAAACTTAATGCAGGCCTCGTAAGAATAAAGATAAGGACGTGAGATTACGACCCAGACTGTGTATGAATCACATGCAATGGGACCTGGAGACCTATTTTAAAATGTACAAACAATATGTCGAACAAAAATCCTAACATATGTTCCTGTCAACAGGTGTCAGACACTCACCGCAGGGTCCCGTAGGCGAGGAGTCCTCGTCAGCACCATCGGGACAGTCCTCGTCGCCGTCACACATGTACTGCGCGTCTATACACACGCTGCGCACACAAATACACACAATTAGCTTTTTTGGACTTTAGGCGGGATGCTGAGCAGTTCCGGCGTTGTATTTTTGGTAAAGTAACACTTTGATAATCCTTAAACTATATATCAAAGTAATTGAGAAGAATACCCTATTATAGTGTCTAAGTATGCACTCCATTGCCCCTGCGAACATTCTAAAATAAATAAAACTTTTAGTTGTGTTAAAAGTAGACTTTGCGAATTAACTTCCTCCAAATACGAGATTTATTCATAAAACGCTGCTATGAACTTCCCCCATTTCCCTGATTTTTGAACTCTTGACCAACAATTTTAAATAAATAAAGAAAATGCCAAGGTTTGTAAAGATCCGTTCAGAAATAAAATTACAGAAAACTTGCCCTCAATTTTCCCCTAATCAAAAAAGCTCTCAACAAAAAAATTTAAATAAATCAAGGACTATATGAGCCAAGTTTCGTAAGGATCCGCTCAGAAATGTGACCTCTAGCCCGGAACACTCATTTTCCGATACAAAATCAAAAGTGGCCATTTGTGGAAATGTAGACTGGACATGAAAAATAAATAAACGTAGCATTGTTTATCGAGACTGACCCGCGTCCACAATGGAAGTGTCCCGGTTGACAGCGGAGCACCGCCGGCGCCGGGACACCGTCACCGTCAGTATGCTCCCGGCAGCCGCGAGCGTCGGACGTCAAGCGCCGCTCAGTTCCGCACGCACACACGCGACTGTCTCCGCGAGCCAGGCACAGCTCCGCGCACTCGCCGTTGTTCTGCGAGCAGCGGTTGCCGCCTGTACGGACGGGACTTGTTATGTACTTTGGTGAGACGCGGGAGAAATCTCAAAAATTATGCAATTTGTAAAGTCTGTCTCAATAAAATAAGGCAATAATGTAAACAATGGCAGTTTATTCAAATTGATTTTCAATGCTTATCCTCATTCACATCTCAACCCACAAATAAATATTACAAAAACACCATCGACAAATCTGCCTCAATGTCATATTTGTTTACATTATTGTATTTCCCATTGAGACAGACTTTAGTAATCATAACTACTCACCACTAGTAGGCATACTTTGCTTCGTGCATTTGTTATGTATTTGCTAGTCGTCAGTAGAGTCGTAGCCGTAGCGAAGCTGTTTGTAGTTCTAGTTCAAGCTTAAATTTAACAATTACTGACTACTAACACAATATACAATGTTTAGAGTAAGACTTACTTATCCTGCCAGTGTTGGAGACCAGCTTAAGGTCATACAGCGAGTACAGCGTGCTGCAGTTGCTAAGCGACACATCACCTGCATGTAACAATCACACTCACCGATCCTGCCAGTGTTGGAGACCAGCTTGAGGTCATAAAGCGGAGGCGGCAGCGAGTACAGCGTGCTGCAGTTGCCGAGCGACAGCTGCCGGATCGCGCCCGTGCCGTGCTCGCTCCATATTATCGTTCCTAAAAAAGAAGAACATCCTGTATCATTCCCTTTGTCCCTCCGTGGCTGAATTTCATTCTCAAAATACCACATTCAATCAAATAAATGAAATGTAAAGAAAACGATAACGTGAAAAAAATTAAAGGAACAAATAAATGCTACATAGAATAAAAACAACCTTCATAGACAGCAAGTCCGTACGGCTTGAGCACGGGCGTCTGCGGAGAGTGTTGCAGCAACAGCTCGCGCTTGCCGGACGAGAGGTCCAGGCGCTCGATCTTGTTGAGGTAGGTGTCGCACCTGCAACGTACACGGTGATTTACAACAAGACAATCTTAGGGCCCGCGTCCATTACGGCATGCATCCATGCGGATTTAGATCGTTCTCGGCTCAAGTGGACGCACCCATGACGGAGCGGAAAGAAAAGAGGCGAGGCGCGACTCCGGCTAAAAGAATGCCAGCTTTACCACTATATTTGTGACTTTGTGACGAAGCATATCGCTGAAAAATAAATGTACCTACTCTCTACGTACACCTTCGACGAAGCTTGTTGCAGACGTTATTAAACATCTTACATCATTCAATTTGTTACAATTTAATAAGTTTCCATCATATTTACCTACATATAAGGTGTGCATTACAAATTTATTAAAATTACATAAATAAATTATTTTATTTATTTAGAAAAAAAAACAACAGTGCAATCTCATGTACAGCACTAACACACTAATGTGTAGCACACAGCTAGAGTCGTGGTTTATCATAAACATCAATATGTTTCTAAATATACAACGCCATCCATAACTCTTTATCGACATACAAAATGCTATGTTGACAATTTCAAACACAAAAATGTTTTTCTTAATAAAAAAAGAAATACAAAAACAATGTAAAGAAAAAAAATACGATAAACAATTCTTAGCAGAGCGTAGTTTCGATCTACGGACCTCTGGGTTATGGGCCCAGCACGCTTCCACTGCGCCACTCTGCTTCGTGATGGACACGACGAAATTACCGTATTCTAGTAGATTAGTCTGGCGCAACTTCGTAAATAAGTATTTCAATTCAGTTGGTTGTTTTTAGTGATTTTGTATAATTTTTTTTTCGCAAGTGTTTTAACAAATCTTTTTATAAATCGAATTATTACCTACATACCTCAAAACTTCGTTATTTCAGAAAAGATGTTAAAATTTCTATATAAGCAACTGTCCGGATGAGAGTTGCAATTTTTTTGTGTGTAATACATGCACGTATGTATTTTATCTTTGTAATCTTAACTTAATGAATATGATAGAGAATAATTAATGTTTATTTGTTACCTTTTCCTTCTTCACGCTCAACACTAATGCACAATAAAAAAAATCGACTTACTTATACTTTTTCTGTGATTTATTTGTTTGTTTGTAATAACTTTATTACACAGAAAATAGCAATACAGAAACACAAAAATAAATCAACGTTGGACTTATCTTATATAGAGATCTCTTCCAGTCAACCGGGACGTTACAGCAATACAATTACAAAACAGGTGGTAGAAGTTGTGCAATCAGAACAACCTATTTTGGTATAAGAAATACCTATAATTAAATGAACCCTTCACCGGCGAGGAAACCATATTTGGTTCGTAAAAATGGAATTGTTATTGTTATCTAGTTTGACGCAGGCGAAGGACCAGTACATCACGCAGCACGCTACACTCACCAGTACAGCTGCTGCTGATAGGCGACCAGTCCGTTGGGCCAGTGCAGCTCGTTGTCGAGCAGCGTGCGGCGCTGGCTGGCGTCCATCAGCGCGGTCTCGATGCGGCCAGTGGCCAGCGAGTGAGCCCACACGGACCAGTACATTACACTAACAACAAAAAAAAAATCTGTATAAAATGTACATGAAGCATTAAGTGACTCGGATGGCGAAAATCGGAAATCATAGAACAAGGTAAGGCTTTTGACTGCGTGAAT
This sequence comes from Euzophera pinguis, assembly GCA_947363495.1. NCBI lineage: Eukaryota > Metazoa > Arthropoda > Insecta > Lepidoptera > Pyralidae > Euzophera > Euzophera pinguis. The sequence goes on along the minus strand of OX376176.1, from coordinate 129,847 downwards.
CATAAACTAAAATTATATTGCGATTGATGTACTATATTACTAACAGCTTCATCTTAAAAATTAAGACGTAGAGATATAATTTAGAATTTCATAATCCCTTTACAAAATTTTGTTCACTGCAAAATGCAAGTAGCCTTCAGGAGTACCACAAGGTTCGCTTTTAGGACCTTTTTTAAGTTATTTATAAAATATTGCAATTACCCGTTGGCTGGGTCGAGCGCAATAGAGCGCGGGTTGAAGTCCAGTTCTTGAATCAACACACGCGTCGCGCGCGGCGGGTCCAATCGCGCTACACTGATGCGGCCCAGGGCATCATCCGTCCAGTACAAGTTGCGACCTGAACATGTCATTTAAATCACGTAAATAGAGAAATTAAAAAAGTTATCGGTTATTTTTTTACAAGGAAAATAGGCGAACTAAAAGAATAAATTTAATATTTTAATTTATCGATATCATCATTTTGGATTTTTTGGTTTTAGACAGAAACCATTTGAACACGATGCATCGGCAGCGAAGAGAGGAACTAAGCAAAAAATTATTGTATAAAATCTCTTTTGTTTTCTTCTTTATGTGTAACTTCATATTGTCTATTTAACAAAAAACTTGTGCATTACTTTCATGTGGAAACTTTACTGATTTATGCAACATTGAAATTGTAAGTCAATGTAGCTAAGTGTTATCAAAATTGTTTGTTTCCCTAAGAAAGAAATACAAAACAAAGAAATAAAAATTATGCTATTGAACGAAGTAAGTTTGTATGAGAGATTTCAAAATGGAGATTAATTTGCTAGCAAAGCGCATAACCTAACATTACTTTTCGTATTTCAAAAATACACAAGAAGGAAAAGACAAGATAATAAATTTTTAAGCTACGTCTACGTAACCTCCTTTATTTTGACTTTATCCAAATAACACCTAAATCCATTACCTATCTAAAAACTGACACTGAATTTCACTGAAAAAATCTAAAAAGTTTGAAGTGCAATAATTTGTACTCACCCATCCAGTCGACGGCCAGCCCCTCGCAGTTGTCGACGTCCTCCGACATGAACACCTCGCGCCCCGTGCCGTCCAGTTTCTGACGGACTATCTCGTATCTGTATACGATAATATTATTATTTAGCTACGAATAAAATAATTTAAACGGCTACCGCTAGACGAAATTTTTTAATACCCATGTTGGTCACTGTGCGAGTTAGCAATCGTACAAAGTCAGCATTTTCACGCCATTCACATAAATTCATTGCATTTCACTTTTACAATCAAAAAGAAAGGAAAATTTGATGTGGGTCTAATTACTAATAAAAATTATTATTGAAATAAAAATAAATTAAAAATGTAGATAAAAGTAGATTAACTAGATAAAAAGTAGGTCGTTGGAACAACAGATTCAAGAGATGTCATATAGCAATTTGTGAGATCTCTTATTTAGATGATAATATTATGTGTGGGATGTTTCCTGTAGAAGAACCAATCTCAGAACTCGCCCTTGCAAATTTCCTGCAAGCCTACACACGTCACGGTCTGGGATCATCACCACCTCTTCATTCTAAATCGGCTAGGCAGTAGTGTTGTGTGTGACAGACGTGCGAGTAAGTACGCGAACTTATGGCTCGACGACCTTTTTCGCCCGTGTGTCACCGTAAATATGCGTACTTTAAAACCGTTGCGCAAGTTCGTCGGCGATCCAACCGGTTTGAAATCTTGCTCGTAGCTCGTCTCGGCTCGTACGTGTGGCAGCTCTGCGAGCCGCGAGCCGCCATTAATGGCTGGTTTACACACGATCGTTTAACCACTTTATTTTGGAAATATATTGGTTAGCACCAGCCCCCGACCGTGTAGACTGTTTTTATTTTATTAACTTCCAAGTATTATGTTTATCTTTTATTTTGTTTTTGACATCCGAATTAGTCAATTCCCCAATATTCATTCCTAGACAAATATTTATTAACGCTGTAGCCCTAGATTCTCTATTCCGAATTTACTGACGGTCAATACGGTGGGTAATTTCGTGTCCATGACGTCACTGGATCGTGTGTAAACCAGCCATTATTCCTAAATAACACAAAGCTTCTTCTGTCTTCACGTGTGTCACCGACGTCGAGTCGAGTAAGTTCGCAAACTTAAAAACCGCGTACTTTAAGTTCGTGCGTGTATCACCCACTTTAGATCTGCTCCTGGAAAACACCAGCTGTAAACATGTTCCAGACTTGGCCATCACCTGTGCACGTCGCAGTAGTACAGTTGCTGCGCGACAACGTCGACGTCGGCAGTGGTAGGTCTTGCGGCGTCGCTGGCAGGCACGCCGGCCTCCAGCGCGGGCCGGAGCCCTAGAGCTTGCACTAGCGGTGGCGAGCCCCGGGCCAGGACTAGATATGTGTCCAGCTCCACGCCTGGGGAACGTTACTTGTTGAGATGGAGGTTTGTTCGAGCCATCGCGTATGTAACTAAGTACTTGTAAGTTTTGTTGTTGAAGCATGACAATCCGGTACCGAATTTCGTAGCCGCGCTCGCGTGTGAAGCACGCAAACAATTTCGTATCCATGAACGCTACTGAAATGCCAGCACGGCTACCTATTTAGTGCATTAAAATCTCTTAAACCGTACGCACATGCATTTCATTTTATCATTGACATTATTCTTCACAGCATCGTGCGTGACAATCTTTTGATAGTTATCAACGGCTCGTACAGTGATTACAATGCCTACAAGTTATATAGTACTTTTCTATGAGATATAATTTTATACGCGTAGCTTAAATAACGTAGCAGAAAAATCTATAAGATAACCCACATAAAGCTCTCTGCTTGACTCAAAGGATGACTGTTAGATAATGTTTTTAGCATTAAATCCACGTATTGTGCTTTACAATTGTATTTGTAAAATAAAGTTTAAATAAATAAATAAATTATGATTAATATTCAAATAATGCGTTAGTATTTTTGCCTTTCAGAATTCTGATCTATATATATGAAATAAGTTATAGAATATATAAACAAGAAAGATACCTCAATAACATCAAATGATATTATTATAATCAATGGTTAAAAGTAAATATAGTACTCACGTTCGCAATCAAAATGTCCCGACAGTCGGAATCCGTTCCGACACATACATTCAGCGTGTGGCTTCCCGTCGCGATACGCCGTGATACAAATGTGTGCGCAGCCGCCTTTGTTCGTAGCGCACGGGTGAGGTGCCAACTGTTGGAGTGACGGTGACTGGTTAAACTATATCCGAATTTATTAACAGCATAGACTTAAAAAAATCCCCTAGCTTTTTGCAACCCTCTATTTGTTTCCATTCGTATTTATTGAGAAAATTATGCGGCAAATCATGTCCGAAAATGGAACACGATTTAGGTATCGTGGCATTTTTAACATACCTTAAGACTAATTAATTTTGATTACGGCCATGGAGACAAGTACTTCATGGCCCTTCTTAGGTTTTCTGTCTTCTTCAGCCCTACAGTGTATTTTTCATCAAGTCCTAGTAATGTCGGTAGTTAAATCTAGTCAAGTCCAATAAGAAAAATCAGGCTATAGTTTGACCACAGCCACCATTGCCGTACCATTTCAGCTGGATTGGTGAGGCAATGGGATACGTAATATTATATATTTTTCTTTATCCTGTTTTTAAAGTTGCTAACAAAAATTTTAGCATAAGTTCATACTAACATCTTGTGAGACTAATATCATATTTACCGGTTGTCTCTGTCTATGGTAGACATACGCGGCAGTGGGTCTGCCGGACAGACGCAGGCTGTCGGGCAGGGGGGCGGTGTTCGACAGGCGCCAGCGGGGCATGCGTGGCGAGATGCTGATGGAGTGGTTGCTCCACATGGGCAGGTACAGCCAGTCGCCTAGCACTGAGATGTGTTGTAGCTTTTGTGTCTGTGGAGATAAGATTAAGTTCCTGAAGTAGCCTCTATTTTTTTTAAATCTTTTCTAATGGGAATCCAGTTGTTTTGATAAATGTGGAGCTGTCGCAAGTTGACTTATATCATTATCCTTTTGAGTCGTAATAGCTATGACCCTATATCGCCTTTACGACTGGAAAGAAGAATTATATAAAACGACCAGTACTCGGTCACATACATCGCTCTTTATTTATCAGTCGTTTGCCTCTCTTGGGTTGCTTATTGTGGACGAAACGGGACAACAACGCGCCGCAATCGCACAGCCTGATGTTGTAAAACTCCACCTATTTCAGCTTTTCCGACTTATTTCAACACCAGCCCGAAGATTATTTAGTGACCAATAAATCCACAGCTCTTGTTACAATGGCATCTTATAACTAAGTCCTACGGCCAATAACTGATAGATAAACATCTCGATACCAATTTAAGCATGTGTACAAAGGCGGATTTATCGCTATTGCAATTGATTATTATTGGATTTTTATGATATAAAAAAAAACAAAATTGAGTAAACGATACCGATAATAAACTAAAACATGTTCTACGTACAAAATGCTGTATTTTACTCTACTCAGCAGTAAGGCTTTACAGACAAATGGTAGCAACATTATAAGTGTAGAAGTAGCACTTATTATCAGTTTAACCCTCTCTCTCGCGTTTTTTTGAAAATAAGGCTATATTCTACTTAATTTATTTTTATTATTGATATCAGCACCAGAAACCGACAAGAGAAAGAATTTTTGTAATCCGTTTAAAAATCAATAAGTTACAAACCCCTGAAATTCAGTGAAAGAAGAAACTGTCAAAAAACAAGAAAGAGACACACATAGGGGTGGAGTGACGTCACAGTCATTTAGATTCGTGCGTATAATAGATGTAGCAAGACGCTTTACGCTCCCATTTTTCTTCATGAGAAAATGTTAATTGCTAAAAAGGAGACTTACCCGATAAGCGTTCCTAACTGTGACCCTGTGTCCTCCATCGTAGTCCGCCCGCTCCAGCGTCTCGAGGTAGGTGTCCACCCAGTACACGTGTCGGTTGGCGAGGTCCAGCGACACTGCGCTCGGGTACACCAGCTTGAGTGCGGCCAGCGGGGCGGGGTGCTCGCCTGAGAGCCAGCAGCGGGACACGGAGGGCGGGGACGCGCCCCACACCGACCAGAACATCACGCTGCGGGAGATCACAACAGCATTCACCACAGGACCGGCACACCCCGACACTCCATTCACCGGCGTCAACCACGATACCTATTACTACTACTACGATTCCATCGCGTATGCACACGCTTCAAGCTCTAGTCAAACTGACGCGAATCCCGCGTGCCTTGCGGGACGCCCGTAGATATCTATTACCGCATCCCTAGCCATCAATTTGGAAATTCATCTGACATTGCAGACGGTACGCTACGTACGGTAACCGCTTACGATCAGGACGCCAAATACTCGTTTGCCGACTAAATAGTTGTTGTAAAAAGAAAACTGTTATCTTAGCGTCTTCCCGGTTGCATCCTCATTTGTTTGCTTCGGAGCCCAGTGTCCGCTTTCCTACCTCTATGTCTTTTTAGTGTGCCTTTTTAGTGTACAATTTTTAAACAATATTAACGATCGTTCAGTAATACTTTGGAATAATAAATTGATCTCAAACTGACGGCGTCATAAAATAAATCAAAGATCAATTAAGCTAAAGTAAATACATCCGAATTAAAAGCCTAACCATACTTTTTAGAAAGTCGGTTGAAATATCTCTAATTAATTTATAAACGCAGAGTTTGACAACAATACATATTTATTATTTCAGACTTTTCTTAAAACCTTTAACTTTCGCACTTCTCGTCATCGACAGGAACTTCATCGTCATTTATGTATATCATCTTACTACAAAGGATTGCATACAATAATGTGCTCCATAACACTGTTTTCCCGAGAAACTAAAATGTGTGGAGACAAAAAAGGTCGTGAAAGTATTTCTGAAGGGTGGCAATGCTCCCACCCGGTGGCGTGCCGCTAGATGCTTCTATTTGTTTAAAAACTACTTAGAAAAATAAAAAATAAGGAAGGACTTAAAATACTCATATCCAGGGCCGTAAAAGTATAAAAAATCTGAAAAAAAAACTTAATCGCTCCAAAAATAACGGACATTATGCGGTAACAACATTTTAAAAATACACCCGAGGTAAGAACTTAATCATGTCATATTAAAGTCGGTTAAAAATAAACATACATTTCCTGAACGCAGAGTTTGACAATTATACTTGTCTATTATTTTTGACTCAAAAGATGAAAAAATTAACAAAGGCCAAGACTCGTATCCAGGACCGTAAAACATATTATAAAAAAGCACCCGATCGCTTCTACAAAAAAAAAAAATCTCCCAAAAATAACGGACTATAAACTACCGTTTAACATTTGAAAAAAAATACAGCCGTTTTACTTATTCTACTCTTTTTGAAAGTCTGATAAAATGTCTAATTAAATTCCGGACGCAAATATGAAAAAATCATCTTTATGTACCATGTAGGTACATATTACTTCCCTGAAGAAAAATAACAAAAGCCTTAAATACCGTTTCCGTAAAATTCGTAAAAAAATTTGGACTCCCGCTTTTTTTTTATTTTTATAGTATAACCAGTTCGTATGGCAAAATAATATTGTTGTTTTTATCAATTTCCTTGCAATTTCTTAATATTTTCTAACAACTTAAACCTTCTGTTAGCTTCTACAAATATTTCAACAACAAAATTTGCCAAATCGGTCCAACCGGTTCTTGAGTTTTAACGTCTAACGTTTACAATTCATTTTATATATATAGATATATACTACAAGTTTGCCACAGTGAGCAGCAGCCGGCAGCTGGTAAGGTCGGGGGCACACTCGTACAGGACGACTCACCCAGCCAGCGGGTCGATGGCGAACCCCTGCAGCTTGTCTGCCACAGTGAGCAGCAGCCGGCAGCTGGTAAGGTCGGGGACACACTCGTACAGGACGACTCACCCAGCCAGCGGGTCGACGACGAACCCCTGCAGCTTGTCTGCCACAGTGAGCAGCAGCCGGCAGCTGGTAAGGTCGGGGACACACTCGTACAGGACGACTCACTCAGCCAGCGGGTCGATGGCGAACCCCTGCAGCTTGTCTGCCACAGTGAGCAGCAGCCGGCAGCTGGTAAGGTCGGGGACACACTCGTACAGGACGACTCACCCAGCCAGAGGGTCGATGGCGAACCCCTGCAGCTTGTCTGCCACAGTGAGCAGCAGCCGGCAGCTAGTAAGGTCGGGGCACACTCGTACAGGACGACTCACCCAGCCAGCGGGTCGATGGCGAACCCCTGCAGCTTGTCTGCCACAGTGAGCAGCAGCCGGCAGCTGGCAAGGTCGGGGCACACTCGTACAGGACGACTCACCCAGCCAGCGGGTCGATGGCGAACCCCTGCAGCTTGTCTGCCACAGTGAGCAGCAGCCGGCAGCTGGTAAGGTCGGGGACACACTCGTACAGGACGACTCACCCAGCCAGCGGGTCGATGGCGAACCCCTGCAGCTTGTCTGCCACAGTGAGCAGCAGCCGGCAGCTGGTAAGGTCGGGGACACACTCGTACAGGACGACTCACCCAGCCAGCGGGTCGATGGCGAACCCCTGCAGCTTGTCTGCCACAGTGAGCAGCAGCCGGTAGCTGGTAAGGTCGGGGACACACTCGTACAGGACGACTCACCCAGCCAGCGGGTCGATGGCGAACCCCTGCAGCTTGTCTGCCACAGTGAGCAGCAGCCGGCAGCTGGTAAGGTCGGGGACACACTCGTACAGGACGACTCACCCAGCCAGCGGGTCGATGGCGAACCCCTGCAGCTTGTCTGCCACAGTGAGCAGCAGCCGGCAGCTGGTAAGGTCGGAGACACACTCGTACAGGACGACTCACCCGGCCAGCGGGTCGATGGCGAACCCCTGCAGCTTGTCTGCCACAGTGAGCAGCAGCCGGTAGCTGGTAAGGTCGGGGACACACTCGTACAGGACGACTCACCCAGCCAGCGGGTCGATGGCGAACCCCTGCAGCTTGTCTGCCACAGTGAGCAGCAGCCGGCAGCTGGTAAGGTCGGGGACACACTCGTACAGGACGACTCACCCAGCCAGCGGGTCGATGGCGAACCTCTGCAGCTTGTCTGCCACAGTGAGCAGCAGCCGGTAGCTGGTAAGGTCGGGGACACACTCGTACAGGACGACTCACCCAGCCAGCGGGTCGATGGCGACCCCCTGCAGCTTGTCTGCCACAGTGAGCAGCAGCCGGCAGCTGGTAAGGTCGGGGACACACTCGTACAGGACGACTCACCCAGCCAGCGGGTCGATGGCGAACCCCTGCAGCTTGTCTGCCACAGTGAGCAGCAGCCGGCAGCTGGTAAGGTCGGGGACACACTCGTACAGGACGACTCACCCAGCCAGCGGGTCGATGGCGAACCCCTGCAGCTTGTCTGCCACAGTGAGCAGCAGCCGGTAGCTGGTAAGGTCGGGGGCACACTCGTACAGGACGACTCACCCAGCCAGCGGGTCGATGGCGAACCCCTGCAGCTTGTCTGCCACAGTGAGCAGCAGCCGGCAGCTGGTAAGGTCGGGGGCACACTCGTACAGGACGACTCACCCAGCCAGCGGGTCGATGGCGAACCCCTGCAGCTTGTCTGCCACAGTGAGCAGCAGCCGGCAGCTGGTAAGGTCGGGGACACACTCGTACAGGACGACTCACCCAGCGAGCGGGTCGATGGCGAACCCCTGCAGCTTGTCTGCCACAGTGAGCAGCAGCCGGCAGCTGGTAAGGTCGGGGACACACTCGTACAGGACGACTCACCCAGCCAGCGGGTCGATGGCGAACCCCTGCAGCTTGTCTGCCACAGTGAGCAGCAGCCGGTAGCTGGTAAGGTCGGGGACACACTCGTACAGGACGACTCACCCAGCGAGCGGGTCGATGGCGAACCCCTGCAGCTTGTCTGCCACAGTGAGCAGCAGCCGGCAGCTGGTAAGGTCGGGGACACACTCGTACAGGACGACTCACCCAGCGAGCGGGTCGATGGCGAACCCCTGCAGCTTGTCTGCCACAGTGAGCAGCAGCCGGCAGCTGGTAAGGTCGGGGACACACTCGTACAGGACGACTCACCCAGCCAGCGGGTCGATGGCGAACCCCTGCAGCTTGTCTGCCACAGTGAGCAGCAGCCGGCAGCTAGTAAGGTCGGGGGCACACACGTACAGCGCGGAGTGTGCCTCGTCCGCCAGGTACAGGTTGCCCGACAACCAGTCCAGGGCCAGGTGGGACATCGCTGGAAAAATAGGTACAGTTTGAGAATAAATTTCATCTCCGCTAGTATCCAATAGACATATCCAACAGATTAAAAATAGTGCTCGTGATACTCCAGCAAGTGTTGCCGTCAACCACTTTCCAAGAGGTGAACCTTTTGATTATCATTATATTGTTTTACAAAAAAAAAAAAAAGGTTTTTCTTTAAGACGAAGCCCGTCAATAGGACATTCCACAGCTTATACGAGCGATAAAAAATTGCTACAGATCTTGAGATGCTCCGGAGTTTTACGTAAGAGTCGTAATGTGATCGCGAAATGTCGATATATCACGATAACCTACAATATATTTCCTTTGAATTGTTCCAAATAGCACAAAACAAATTGTCCATTTATTCGCTCCTTTAGCAACTTGGTTTAATAGAACACAAAGGTTATTCAACACATAAAAAAAACCTGAGGAAAGCATGATTCATATAATATTCTAACTTTATCACTATAGTATTGATTAGATTCAGGATGGTATGGTATATTTATTTTCATTGAGAACCAACAAATAAATGATACAGATGCCAATGAAAGGGTATACTCACAGTTAAGCGACGGCAGCCAGTTAGGTTGCGGCAACGTCCAGCGCTGGGAGAGATCATCTCTCGCACAAACCAGTGAAGAACGTGACACGTTGTGGTGGATGTAGCAGAACGTCCTGCGAGGGATATTTGTATATAAGCATATAAATCATAGTAATGAAATTACAATTTTGCGTCTGCAGACAGAGTACAGTGGACGACCAATTTTGTACACCTTTTTCTCCATGTATTCTTGCGATAAGTGCGCCTTTGTACTCATTTCTCTTAATGTTAATTGGTTTTTTTGCTTTATCTTTTCTTATATGTATCTAAAAGGTGCAATAAAGTGTTCATTCATTCATTCTTGCAAAATAAATAATTCTGATTCTGAGGGACGCGGACCGAAATAAACTAATGGACTATTTGACTGGGAAATGATGTGAAAAACTACATTGAAATTAGTTAAATTGCATTCTGCTTGCTTCGGAAACTAGGATATCACAAGATTTATTTATTCCTTTTACAAAATATTTGTCAAATGATACTAAAAGTATTAGGAGACTCGAATATGGGAAACCACTTATTGTGACCAATACCAATAAGGGCTCGTTCCACTTATTTAATAAATATCTGTTTTGCCGCAAATATTTTTCAAATTTCAATAAAATAACAACAGTTAAATTTATTTTAGAGATAAAATACGGCCTTATCGCAAAAGTAGTTTCTTCCAGGCAAATGACCAGTTTCTTCCAGGCAAATGACCATGAACACATACCTGTTGGAGAAGTTAATATCGAACGCGCGCACATTGAGCGCCGGCAGCGACAGGTTGACGTGAGGCAGGCTGGGCTGCTCCATCCGGATTTCACTCTGCGTCACCACCAGTATCGACAGCGGCTTGGACGGCGGCTCTAGAAATAATAACACAGTTTTAGTTAAAATTAATTCAAACAAATATAAGTCTGTGATTTGAAAATAATTCGAGTGTATTTTTACTATAGGCTGGCACTCGGCGCTGTCTGCTAAATAACATGCAGTCCCTGGCAGCACTGACCGTTAACGGGAATACAGTCCCTGTCGGCCTGCAGCCTGTAGCCGGCAGCGCAGGAGCAGCGGAACGAGCCGGCCGTGTTGTGGCATTGCTGCGAACACGTCTCCGGCTGCTGGCACTCGTCGCTGTCTGAAATATTATATACACAAAATGTTTCATTTGAGATACTGGGGAATGTGTGTGATGTTAAAATTAAACGAAGTTTGGTTGTGGCATCAGGTAAATGCGAGGAAGGTGCACTTACGCTAGCACCATTTTACCTTATACGAAATGATTGTTTAGGCCTGTGGTTTTTGTAAGGATAAGTTAATAACTTCTAACTTAAATAAATAACTGTAACTTAGTTATATTGCTCACTAGCCGTTTCCCGCGGTTCGGCCTCCAACTAAATCCAGAGGTTTAGCTGTGTAACCATCAAGAGTATTGCGGTTGTTTTTACAGAAGGATACCTGTAAATAAAGAATCCACTGACCCACACAACGTCCGTCCCCGGCCGGCTCGAGCCCGCGCGGACAGTAGCATTGCCGCCCCTCGTGCGTGGGCCGGCAACCCGCGGCGCAGCGTGCCGGGCACTTGTCGCCGTCCGGGCTCATGTCTAGAAACATGCAAAGGTTATTTTACGCGAAAAACTTCACTATTATAAACGCTATGACAAATGAAGCAAATCTAATGAAAAATAATATTACTCACGGTTGTCGTCGCAAATGTCCCACTCGTCGCTGCCGTCGGGGCAGTGGCGCACGCCGTCGCAGAAGTGGTACACGGGCACGCAGATGAACTGGCCGTCTACCGGGGTCGCGCAGCGCGCCTCGTTACCCGGGCATTTGAAGTCCTTTTCACCTGCGACAAAAGTCCAAAATAATTATAGAATTTATCATTAGTTAGTCCGAAAGTGTAAAAATATTTGAGAAAAACTGTGGCACCAACTGTTTAATCGCAGCAGACGTATTTAATTCGCAGTCTCAGAGCTAGCTTATACATTTGGAAAGAATGGGGAACAGCCACTAAGGCCGGTCGGTAATCTCAGATATAGTTGGAGCGATGCGTTACATTATGAGCCGGGAACCACCACGCGACACCTTCGCCCCGATAACAAGCTAACGAAGTAATAAGTCAACAGAATAAGAAGTAAGAAAAGAAGAAGTGGACAAAGAACGTACACATGAAGGGCTCCTCGTCGGACAAGTCGTGCGGCCCGCAGTCGTTGTCTCCGTCGCAGCGCCAACTCTCGGCGATGCAGCGGCCGCTACGCGCGCAGCGGAACTGCGTGGGCAGGCAGGTCGTGTTCCAAGCTGTAACACGCAATATCTCAACAACTAAGCGGCGGTTACCTACATCCCTTACGACTACGTGGTCTGGAGTGGGTTCACCTCCCCATAAAACTATTTGGTGTTTCCGTTGGTTTCCGCTGCCACCTCGTGAAAAACTCTGATCACAATGTCGGTTGAAGATGTTACCTACTCGATATAAATGAGCAATCAGTCATGTATGTGAGGCTGGGGATCGAACCCAGAAACCGCCGAAGTTACTTCGGTAATTTTGAGAAGGAGACGGAGGTAGTTTAAATTTATCATGAAGATAAATTTTGACTTCATCATCATTGATTGATTATTACATTACAGTATTTATTTATTTATTATAAACATAGTATCATGAGATAGTGTAACAAATGTACATACTACAATTCAGCTCGTCGGAAGCGTCGTCGCAGTGCGCGCGCGCGTCACATCGCCACGCGGCGGGCACGCAGCGCGAGCCGTCCGCGCACGCGAACTGCCCCGGCGCGCACGCTGCCTCGCCCGGCACTCCTGGGACACACAAACAGTATTACTAGTGGTTCTGTGAAAAATTTAACTTCACAAAAAATCTCCTAATATGAAAATTTATATCAAATTATTTATTTGCATAACACATTTCATCATTTTTACAAGAGTAGAACATCAGGACTGACTGTTTGAGGAGCTCGTTAGTCGAGCGCGACCCGCGTATCCGTAGCGAATACGCGTGTCAAGCGACGATGTGACGCGACCACTATTGGATTGGTCGCCGTTTTAGTGGCATTTTCTATCTTGAGCTCCTCCGTGCTTCGGAAGGCACGTTAAGCCGTTGGTCCCGGTTGTTATCGATAGACAGCAGTCGTGAGGCTGTGTCAGATGCCTTAGAGCAGCCTGAAAAATTTTGACAGTGTTGGCCACTAACATAGCTCAGGTCATGTTCCTGTTGGTCTGGTTTCCCTATAAAAAGGGGTACGGAGGTCAGACGGCAGTCGCTCTATTGTAATTACCAGTTCCGCCAAATCTAGGACCATGGCTTACAACGTACCCTAGGCTCCGAAGTGTAAGCTGACGACGCAACTAGGAATACACGCTAGGATGATGATGAGAACATCAGTGACTGTAATCAGCCCGATTGGAGGCGTGCAAATATTTTTCATATATACCTACTTTCCACTTTCTCCCCCTTTCTAATCACAGCAACCTGTAGGTAATCCTACACATATAAAAAGTATCCATTAAATATGTTGAATATTTTAGGTAGGTACATTTGTACATTTATATTACAACCAAGAAGGTTAAATAGATATTAAATAGGTCTATGATTCAATGTGTAAGAAATTGTCTTTGTCTTTTGTTTCGGTGATCCTAAAAAGCATGTCTGTTTGTAATTAATTTGAATGAAACAAATAAAACTATTATAGAATGTAAAAGGAAGTGTTGTGTATATTTCTCGTCGTCTAATATTTAAAATGGTAGCAGAGCAAGAAAGAAAAATATAGTAAGTAATTATTTATAGAAAAGAATTTTGAAAAAAAGTAGAAATGGCGACGATGAAAAATTGTGAGATTGTCATACCTATATTTGATGGAGCGGATTATAATAATTGGAAAATACGTATGTTTAAATACTTACAATTTAAAAAATGCAAAGATGTGGTTATTAGATCTAAAAACAAGAATGATGATGAACAGTGGGATGAGAGAGATGTTCAGGCGACGAACTATATTTATAGCGCAATAACAAATAAACAGTTGGAATATATTTACGAATTGGAGACGGCGTATGATATTATGATGAAATTTGATGAAATGTATTTGAAAAAGTCAACAGCATTACAAATTGTATGCAGAAATAAATTGGAGAATATAAAATTTGAAAATTATTCAGATATATCGTTGTATTTTGATGATTTTGAAAAGGGAATAAATGAATTGAAACAGGCAGGAGCAATTTTAAATAAGCAAGAAAAGTTGAATTATATGTTGAAATCACTACCATCCAAGTTTAGTCATCTTGGTGATTTAATAGATGTTATACCAGAAAGTGAGAGAACAGTTGACTATCTTAAAAGTAAAATTAAACTAAGATGTATGCAAGAAAATTCGTGTGAGTCATTAAATGATAATTCAAATGCCTTTCGAGCGGAAGCCAAAGCATCGTCAAAGAAAAATTTAAATTGTTTTAATTGTGGAAAACATGGTCATTTTAAAAAAGATTGTCGATATCTTAATGATTACAAGTTTAGAGGTCAAGGACGTGGATATGATGTAAATAGAGAACACGGAACTTATGCAAATAGAGGGCACGGAACTTATGTAAATAGAGAACATGGAAACTATGTAAATACTCGTCGTGGAAATAATGTTTATAGAGGACGTGGATTTTATAATACTAGATTTAATAACCAAGGACGAGGAAAATACTATCAACAAGGTAATAGTTATCATACTACTATTGCTTATAATTCTGAGATGAATGAAAATGTAAAAATGACAGGTCACATAGATTGGCTACTTGATAGTGGATGTACGGATCATATAATTAATTCCGATAAATATTTTGAAACATGCGAAATATTAACGAAACCTATAAAAGTTAAAGTTGGAGATGGAAGAATATTGGAAGCAACGAAGGTCGGAGATATCAATACTTCTTTTACAGTTTATGGTAGAAAGTCTAATGTAAGATTGACAAATGTCTTTTATGTCAAAGAAATGAAAGCAAATTTACTAAGCTATTCGAAAATTACTGATAGAAATTATATTACATCGAGAGGAAGATTGTCTAAAATATTTAATCCGTATGGAGAGCTGATAGCTATTGCTGTTAAAGACGAAAAATTGTACAAAATGAGAAGCTATATTGATGAAGAAATGGAAGCTAACATTGTAAGTAGTAATATGAATATTAAGGAGAAATTACACCGAACATTGGGCCATATTAATTTTAATAATTTAGAAATGATGTGCAAATATGAATTATTGGTCGGATTACCTAAAGAAATAGGAAAAGATTATTTAAAATGCGCTACATGTTGTAATGCCATTTTTGCTATGCCATAAATATTAAGTCGATTAACTGCCTAATTGCTCGATTGTTGAGTAGGGGATCGATTCCGCTAATGAACTTTTAAAGGCCACGCAACTGATATTCAATCGCGACTTAATTGTGTTGCATTTTTTTTAGATACACTCAATAGTGGTATTCTGCTTAAACAGTTTTGAATCTCTATTCATTTGCGACTGGAGCGTATTTCAATGATATTAGTAGGGAAATGTAAATAAAATGAGTAACGGAATATCAGAAGCGTCAAAGTCAAGTCATTACGATCCAATTGCGATTCAATTGTGCACTAGGTACCTATTTAAAATAAGAGAATTGACTCCTCCGCGAGATATATCGATTGCGATCGTGAGAACAACATTCAGTATTTTTGAAATGTACGCGGGTGGTAATTTTTGATTTCGACTGGTCTGGCCTCATGCGAATGAAAACCACGAGCCGGTAAACGATGATCGAATAATTCCTTACTTGTTCCGTATTTCTTTAATCACTCATTGAATTCGTGCGAGTTGGTTTAATTGTCGAATGATTCGCCGGCGTATCTCAAAAATCGATACTACATGCCTGTTGTTTTCACACGGTTCGGCACGAAGTCGATAGATAGTTCATCGAGTCGATTCGAGCAAATGTCGACTCCCGATGTCCCCATCACTACGACTGAACTGACAGCCAGACACTTGCCGACACCGGGAGACGAAATCAGATGATTTTCGGAGCGGGTCGATAGTTGCTCGCTATTTTTATAATTTAAAGGTTTCAATAGCCATTTAATACTGCTATTTTGGAGTTTAATAGTGCAACCGTCGTAACAAATATTTTCGCCGACGTGGTTGTCGTACGGCGTTATAAGACAAAAGTGTTTTGTTGGATATACATAAAGAACCCTGAAAAGGGTTAAAAAGAACACCTGAAGCACTCACTCCGCTGAACACTGGGAGTTTCTACCAGCTTCCCGAGGTGTCAGGAGTGCATACCACATTTCTTTTATTGAAACAAGAGGACATTGCTTTTACTACCGTTTTAATCTGCGATAGACATTTTTGCTTTAACTGAGGTAACCACATAGCCGAAGCCAGCATTATCGGTCAGCCGGTGCCTGCGCTTTCTACATTTTTTATTTTATTAACCTTTGATTTTATTTTTTTTTTCAATTTAAAACTTTAAAGGGATCTAAATATTGGCCATTCGATCTCCTGCGCCCCTAATTTTCTTTTCTCGTTTTAATCGCAATTACTTCTTTACTCAACATTAAATAGGTAACTTCCAATATAAATTCATTTTTTTTAATTCGAGTTTTTAACTTTGTGTAACTTTCAGCTTCTTCTTCTTCAAATAAATATTGTAAAAGTTTTTTTTTGTTATTTTATTTTAATTTTGCTTATTTCCCTTCAAATTTCATAGAGGACAGGAATTAGATAGCAAACCCAGGTAATAAACATTTCAATGTATACAAAACAAAATGCATAATTTACCATTCGAATATAACCGGAGGAGAGCCAAGGAAATTCTAGAAATTGTACATACCGATTTAAATGGGCCTCATCAGACTACAGGGAACTTAGGCGAGAAATATTTTTTAACTTTCATAGATGATTTTTAGTAAGTTGGTGAAAATTTATGCAATTCGGACAAAAGACGAAGTATATGACTGCTTAGTACAATATGTAAACGACGTTCATAATTTAACTGGAAGAATGATAAAAGAACTGAGATGCGATAACGGTACAGAATATATTAATGCGAGAGTTTTTAGATTTGTCAAAGAAAAGGGAATATTTATAAAGCCTTGTCCAGCGTACGTACATGAGCTAAATGAAACTGCTGAGAGATATAATCGAATTTTGATGGATATGGGGAGATGTCTTTTATCAGAAGCTAAAGTCGAAAGAAAATATTGGCCAGAAATAATAAAAACAGCGGCATATCTTAAAAATAGAACATTATGTAAAACTATAGAAAGGAAAACTCCGTATGAAATATTTTTTGAAAGAAACCTTCATGTACATCATGAAGGTTTCATCATCATGTACATCTACGTGAAGTATTTAAAAATGTATGGAAGCCAAATATTTGTACGTATTCCGGAACAAAGACGTAAGTCCAAATGGGATAAAAAAGCGGAAATGGGAATCTTACTAGGATATTCTGATACTGGATATAGAGTATTGATTAACAACAAAATAATAATAGCTAGACATTGTGATGTTATAGAAGAAGATGTGACATTGTGTGGTTTTGATGACGAGAAAGATGAAAGTAATAAGGAACCGAAAGAAAAACAATGTAGTATAGAACAAGTGCAAGAAAACACAGATAAAGTTGATTATGATGATGAAATGAAAAATGTTAAACCACCAGTACGATTTGATGAAGAATTTGGTTATTATTGTATTACTGTTAATCACTCTGATGCTATGACACCTGTGAATTTTCAGGAGGCGATTTCTTGTAAGGAAGCTAAAGAATGGAAAGCAGCTATGGACCGTGAGATGGCAAGTTTAGTAAAAAATGAGACATGGATACTTGTTGACAGGCCACCTAAGAACAAAAAGGTTATTGATGTAAAATGGGTCTACAAGAAGAAAAGTGAAAGTGAGTATAAAGCCCGTTTAGTAGTTAGGGGCTTTCAACAAATCAACGTTATAATATCGAGAACTCAAAATTATTTAAAACACCGATGGAAATCAATTTAAAACTGGAATCATCTGAATTAAACGAGGAGGACAAGTACAGAAATTTGATAGGTGCACCTTTGTATATAAGTTCAGGTACTAGACCTGACATATCTTTCTCTGTTAATTATTTGAGTCGTTTTCAGAACTGTAGTAATGAAACGTATTTTAGATATGCATTGCGAGTGTTAAAGTATTTATATTTGACGAAAGGACGTAAATTGAAATATTTTAAAAATAATAATGTTGACATTTTGGATTGTTTTGTTGATGCCGATTGGGCCGGAGATAAAATTGATAGAAAGTCTACTACTGGTTATGTAATAAGATTGTTTGGAAATGTTATCCTATGGAAGTCAAAGAAACAGAATTGTGTAACAAAGTCTTCTACTTTTGCTGAATATATTGCTTTATCTGAAGCTGTAACAGAAATAATTTATCTAATGAACTTGCTTAATGATGTATTTAACATAGATTGTAAACCTGTTAAAATGTATGAAGATAACTCTGGTGCAGTAGCCATAGCTAAATATGAAATTTTACAAAGAATTCCAAACATATTGAAGTACATTATCATTATATACATGAAAATGTCAAGAGTAATGTTATTGAAATTATTAAAAAGAGTCTGAGAATAATGTAGCAGATATATTAACCAAAGCTCTAGGAAGTATTAAGTTTGTTAAGTTTAGAGATATTTTAAATGTTATATAATTGTTTAGATATTGTGATTTGTTGTAATATAAATGTAAGGAGGCGTGTTGAATATTTTAGGTAGGTACATTTGTACATTTATATTACAACCAAGAAGGTTAAATAGATATTAAATAGGTCTATGATTCAATGTGTAAGAAATTGTCTTTGTCTTTTGTTTCGGTGATCCTAAAAAGCATGTCTGTTTGTAATTAATTTAAATGAAACAAATAAAACTATTATAGAATGTAAAAGGAAGTGTTGTGTATATTTCTCGTCGTCTAATATTTAAAAAAATATGATTGAAAGCCGTTCATAAATTTCACCGTTTGCCATCTTTTCCCCTCTCTCAAACGCTCGACAAAAACATGTATCAATGTATATTAATTATAGTTTGTACATGAAATAAATTAATTAAGGAACACGTGTGCCTGAACAGGTGGTCAGAAATGCAAAATTGGTTAGTCTCGAAATGGAAAGTTTGATTCGGTCTCTCTGTTATTATCTATCTATGGGTCAAACCAGTGATTCCCAAAGTGGTCCAGGTGGACCCCCAGGGGTCCACGGGAGACTTGCTGGGGGTCTACGTAGGCGTGAACAAAAAATGGGGGTCCATAAGATGTTAATGGGGGTCCACGAAAATTTATCTGCTTTTGATAGTAAAGAGCAAAAATGTAAGCATAGTTTTTATAAGGGCCTACCTACATTGTTTTAAGTACCTATCTAAGCAGATAATATTTTAATAAGGCAAGCGACTGTTACTTGTCCAAACTTGTGTATTCGATATTACGTACAATTTCGTGTACAGACTTGCAAAGCGCTATCCGCCCGACAATGCTTAATGCTTGTTCAGACATGAACTTGATCAACACTATAAATACTTGATGCCAAAGGCAACCAAACGCATTCATTTGTTTCCGGAATTTCGAAAACAAGGCGGAATTTGGAAAAAAGTTGTGAGAAAATTTATATCTGTGTTTGCTAGTGCCGGAGAAAAGTAAGTAACCTACCTTTTTTTGTTATAGTACTTAAGTATTTTATTTACGTGTACTAGTCGGTTGATCACAACGGCCTGTATAGATAGGTAACTTAGTAACTTACAGATATTTTAATTGTCCTCTTTCGATTTGAAGACAAACACAGCACGTTTTATTCAATTGTTTTTTCACGAGAGAAGCACTGCCTCTCTAAAAAGGCCGAATAAGCAATATTGCAGAGCAATTAATTTTGTAATTTTTCT
The DNA here is from genome assembly GCA_947363495.1 of Euzophera pinguis. Lineage (NCBI taxonomy): Eukaryota > Metazoa > Arthropoda > Insecta > Lepidoptera > Pyralidae > Euzophera > Euzophera pinguis. The sequence continues at coordinate 110,096 of OX376176.1, read as the reverse complement.
TGCAAATAACTACTAATTTTATAAAACAGTAATTTCATAATCATGTTAAATTGATTTTGAAGTAACTATTTTATCAAAACTATTCCTTTTCGGAAAGAGCGAGCGGTGCGCGGGCGACGGGAAAAGGGCGGGGCTTGAACTTCGATGCCTGTTTGTCACGTTTTAACAATGAAGCCGCAGACAAAAAATACGCAAATACACGGAGCGCGTGAACTCATTGATTTAATAAAATGTTAGTTATCGTTTTTATGGACAATTTTGGGATTTCGACGTTTATTTTTTCCTACACAAATATGATCAGTATTCGATACTGAGTACACTAATTTTTATTTATACTATTAAAAATTAGTGGTAAATTATGTACTTTAAAATTGATACCGTTTTGTGAAAACGTTTGTATTTGTCTCAGCGGTTTATTAGTTGGTCCCTTTACATTACAAGCCGTAATTCTATTTCCGCGTGCTGACAAAGGCTGCGGTGTGATACCTATATTCAGAAAAAAACTTGGTTACTAAAACATTTTTTTTACAGGTAAGGTAACTGACACGAAACATGGCTACAGCAAAGAAAAAATGTCGACAATATAGTGTCGATTATTTGAAATATGGTTTTGTTCCATCACAGGCAGACAAACAATTGCCCATGTGCCTATTATGCAACAAAGTTTTGAGCAATGACTCTATGAAACCATCAAAGCTCGAAGATCATCTAAAAAGGTGTCATACTGATAAAATAGGTAAAGATTTAAAATATTTTCAAACATTGAAAGAAAAATATGGAAAGAGACCCACCATGCACAGTATGTTCGCTTCAACATCTCAAAGTAACGATGATGGCTTGCGGGCATCTTACAATATCTCATTACTTATAGCAAAATCTGGAAAACCGCACACTATCGGAGAACAATTAATTTTACCCGCTGTTGAAGAGGTTTTAAAAACTGTTTTGCACAAATCTCCATTTGACGTACTAAAAAGAATTCCATTAAGTAACAATACTGTACAAGACGCATTGATGAAATGAGCTCTGATATCGAAAGCTTTTTGTGCAATCATCTGCAAAAAACTCATTTTTCTATACAACTGGACGAGTCAACGTTACCCAGTAATGAAGCATTACTATTGGCATATGTCCGATTTATTGTTGAGGAAGAAATTCACGAAGAATTGCTATTTGCCAGAACTTTGGAGACTGACACTAAAGGCGAATCAATATTTAATGTCCTGAGTAATTTTTTTACGGAAAAATCGATCCCATTTACAAACATTATTTCAGTGGCAACAGACGGAGCTCCTGCAATGGTCGGGCGATATCGTGGGTTTATAAGTCATCTCAAAAGAATTATACCAGGACTTACAGCTATTCATTGCGTAATCCACCGACAACATCTTGTGGCAAAACATTTAAGTGACAGGTTGAACCAATCTCTTCATTTTGTAATAAAAGCTGTCAACAAAATCAGAAGCAATGCATTGAATACACGTTTATTTGCTCAATTGTGCGACGAAAATGATGAAGACTTCCAACGACTGCTCTTACATACTGAAGTACGCTGGTTGTCGAAAGGTGCATGCTTAACGAGATTTTACTCTGTTTTCGATTCCATATTAGAGTTCTTAGAAAGTAGAGATCCAGATTTAAAAGAAATCTTGATCAAATCCAAAGCAGACATTGCGTATTTGACAGATTTGTTTAAAAAATTTAATGATATTAACTTGCAGTTACAAGGGGACAGCCTGAATTTAATAAAAACAAAGGGGATAATTTCGGCTTTTCTTGGGAAATTGAAATTTATGAAGCAAAACATTAGTCGGCGCGAATTCTCTCAATTTCCAAACTTGTCGCAGGTAGAATGTATTGATGAGGATATCCATACCTACAGTCAACATTTAAGTGCCCTGCATGATGACTTCAAAACCAGGTTTGAAGATATACTGACGATGGATATACCACCATGGATAATAAATCCATTTGATGAAACGGAAGTGGCCAATGTTGTATTACAAGAGGAGCTGCTCGAGCTAAGCACTAATGAGGAGCTGAAGGTGAAATTTAGAAAAGGCTACCCAACATTTTGGCTGCAAGCAGAAATACCCGAAAAATATCCTGGACTGTGGGAAATCGCAAGGAAATTTTTAATAGCTTTTCCCTCGTCATATCTTGTCGAAAGGAGTTTTAGTGCCGTTACAAACCTCTTAACAAAAAAAAGGAGCAAATTAAACATCACAGAGCGGGGGGATTTGCGGTTATTGCTCACAAAAATAAAGCCAAACATTGATCGTTTGCTGACACTCCATCAGATACATCCTTCCCATTAATTAAAATTATGACCTGAACCTATATTACCTTAATATTTTTTTCTTGTAATTCTATTCTTTTAATAAATAAAGTGATATAAAATGTACCATTTTTCGTTTTTATTTTACATATCGAAATATAGGGACAGAACTCAGAAGTGACACAATTTTTATTTTTTGGCGACTTTAAGAATGTGGTAGAAATGTAGCAGCAGGGGGTCCACCGAAACCAGTAAAATTTTGAAAGTGGTCCACGAGAAAAATAAGTTTGGGAACTACTGGGTCAAACGAAACTTGACTGTCACCACAGCATCCTGCTGGGAAAGAGCACTTACTTATTGATGAAAATGTTGCCTGGGCCTAGATTGTAAGTTTTAACTTTGCAAAGATAAATTATCGTAATATGAGTGATCTCAGATCATTTTAAGCCATTATTATGACTGGTGATGGAACAGACTCCCCTTTTAGATTTGTTAAATGTTACAATTTACACAAAGCTAGATAATTAAGACAGACAGTCAACAACGGAAGATCCTGAGAATGTTTGCAACGCGTGAGATAACGTATCGCGGGTCAGAGGTGGCATTCGAGGAACTCCAGAGGGCGCCAACTCTTACTTTCCTGTGAGTGGTAAATTGTTTCTGTCCAGAACAAGATACTCTTACTGGCTACATACCATAATTAGCTTGTATCTCGATTTACAAGATGTGTTTTCTTTACACTATGAACACGTGCTGTGCCATGTGAGCCATGTCACAGTTAGATATCTAGTTGTTGGTCAACATGATAAACTTCCCAAGTTGAATTAAGATAATGTCTTCACTTTATCATCCTAGCGCCTTCCCAGTAGCATCCTCAGCTGTCCGCATCCGCATCTGTTTCACCTCTTTAAACCAAGTAAACATGTCAGACCTATCCTTGATTTTAAGAAACCCAAAACAATTTTCAGAACTTAAAAAAAACTAGCTCAAAATGACCGAAATAGCAACTCTACCAAGTATTCAAAATCTAATTAAACCACAACCTATAGTTGTAGGCGGTGGACATCGAGTGTTGAGTGGGCGGGCAGGCCGGGCTGCGTTCGTAACAACTAGGATGCCTGGTGCTAAGTAGGTATTCACGTTCGCATAATAACTATAAACCCGCAATTTCTCGCACGAATTTCTGTTGTCTTCCACAGATGTAGTTTAAACGTACGTTGTGCAGCGCCTGGAAGTTGCAAATAGCAAATATTTCATACATCGATTCGATTCTTTTGTTGCATACGCAAGACTGCATAAATATCCTCTTTTAAATGATACTTTGCGAAGAGAAGGCCCCCTCCAAATACACTAGGAAAAGGAATAGACAAAGAAGACCCATCATGGAAACTATACGAGTCCTTAAGACTCGAAAGTATAGCATACAGTGTAAAAGGAATTTTACAGTTTGTGCTAGAATTATGCAATCGGCTCTGTCATCGTTGAACAAGGGGTTATACCAAGCGCCAAACCATTTGTACGTCATAATAATAGTATGTCCCTGATGCAGGAGCCATTTTTCCACGTAGCATGCCAATAGTACTTTTATTGTTTCCTACTACTATCAGCAGGAATCTTACCTTACTGCGTAAAGCTATCATTAGACGTTAGATACCCTCGGCTTATATCGAACAATTTCTTTGATGTTCAATATTTTGACTTTTAAGGTTTAAGTGTTTTAACCAAGAATGTACTAACGATATAAGTACGGGACTGGATGAAGATACGCATCACACATTAGACAGCGCGTCACCGAGTCTTCCGGGTGCCGTCATCGAGTACACATTAATTGCAAGTTGCGACACTGCAGCTGCGCGTGCGCATATCAATGGTTCCAGTCATTTGCATGCTCATCTCCTGAATACCAGCGTTCAGATGGCCAGTTGAAGTAACACAACATGCTAATTTATAAAGGGGTTTCCTTTGGTTTTTGTCCTAGTACATAAATGCTTCCATTTAAAATTCTTTGTTTGCCATCTTACGCCCCCAATAAAACTAATTATCTCTCGTTGTAGCGATTTTCCCATTATGGTACACTAAAAATGCAATGTCTTTTCCCTTTTTAATGTAAGTTCTGAAGATAACTATTTTAATACTAGTCTTCTTGAAATCCGATACCTACATCAGAAAGGACAAGAAAATTGAGACATCTTAACAACGACGAAAAGAGAAAATTTAAATGATATACGCGGTTAGCATATCAGTATCTGCTGCTAATAGTACTCTGGGAGTTCGTCAAGCCGCAAACTGGTAACGCGATATAGACCACTAAACCGCCGACTGGCTGGGTTCCATTATATCGTATTCATTGCAGCTGAAGTAATGTCATAGTATGAACCAACATAGCTTTGTGCGCTATGCTCACCGGCAACACATCACCGCGAAAAACGAAAAAACATTAACATTACATTGAGTTTTACATGGAAGTAGGACTCTTATATTTTGTGGCTTTAATTTTGATAGTGTAATGCTGAACTGCCAAAACTGAACAAAAGAAAGATCTTCCTGCCCTGACGATGTTTTGGTGTGTGTAACCCCAGAAGGGAAGTTGCGCCCCAGAGAAATTAGAGTATTGCAAATAATTAGTCCCATAGATTAATAATTGGTCTCGCGCGCTCGACTAGATACCGCGCTGTGAAGAAAAATCAGTTTCCAGAATGCGGCCACTTAATAGGAAAGTGTGTGTAAAACAATGTGCAAAGACGCACACTAGCGTCGATTATGGTGTTGCCAGCTACCTGACTGGTGCCCGACCAATGGGAAAATTATTAATTGCTGCGGTCTTGTTACGTATTATAAAAAGTAGCTCAGAAAAACCTTTAAAATGAAATTAAATGCAACTGGCCAAGTATGAGTCGGCTCGCGTGTAGAGGGTTCTGTACTATTTTTTATTTTTCTCTATTTGGACCTCCTAAACAAATTTAAAATTATCTCATAGGTTTTCCTGTAATTTATGAATCGAAATTCTGGAATCGATAGTTTCGGAGATAAGGTAGGGGAAATGGTTAGTTTTTGTCTACTTTATTTTATAATTTTAATATTGAATCGTAAAATTGCAGAAAAACTTTCTTTTGATTAATTATTACACAGTACAGTATGTTAAACGTTACTTTAATTTTCTATTTAGCTTGGAGCTAATTGATTACTGACCTCTTTTTAGTTGTAACCCGGGTTTAAGTACAGATAAATAAATAGACATACACATCCTATTAATATTATAAACGCGAAAGTTTGTAAGTATTAATGGATGTTTGTTACTCTTTCACAACTAAACCGCTGAATTGATTTTCATGAAATTTGGTACGGATATAGTTCAAGACCCGGAGTCAAACATAGGCTACCTTTTGACGCAGGCGAAGCTGCGGTAAACATCTTGTACATACGAGTAGATATTATCATGGCCTTTTTCCATACAGTAGTGTTGCCGGAAAATACATTACACATCGAATAATAATCGATTCTTTGATAGTTGAAAATATAATCTAAGGTATCGATAGTGATCATATATCGATAGTATCGATATTGATACTATTGATAATATATTTCTGTAATTTTTCTGTATGAGTTGAATGACGATGATTTGTGTTATGCCCGCTGTACATCCCGCCGCCGAGTTCCGGTATATCTGTATAGTATCGGTGCCTGAAATGCTTGGTATTGTTGTTAATCCATTAATCGATTATTTTTCATAAATTCTCAAAAATCAATACTACAGATTAGATTATATCGATACTACAGATACATAATCGATTAATAACCATTGATATGAACGATTACCTTTGTTGATTAAATCGATATAATTTATATCAACCCATTTTAATAATCGACTAATTGTTTGATATTGCAGTTAATAATTGATTAATTGTCAAAATTCGATTAAATTAATTATATCAATACTTTCGATATCATGGATTATTAAAAAAAAAACAAATTCGATTAATCAATTATCCGGCAACAATACCCTACGGGGTACCAACTACCTAAAGGCCATATTTAGAATGTTGGTCGGCGTAAAGTGGAAATGGAATCAAAATATTGATAGGTTGCTAGTCGCATCGCCTACTGAATGGTTCTTCGATTTTCGCCCACTTCCTCGGCCGGCTTATATGGTCTGCGCGGGAAGAGAAGCAGTAGTACATTCCACGTATTTACTTTTCTCCCAGATCAGCATTAAAGAAATAAGATGTTTGTGGCGTGCGTCCACGTCTTTTAATTAAAAAGGAAGCTATAGTTTTATTAAGTTGTATAGTATTAGTATTATAAGTTTTTTATTTTGATAATTACTTGTAAATATTTTAAATAAACTGCAATACTAAAACTTTTTAATTTTAGATAATATAACTTACAAATTTGTATATTTTTAATGTCAACGAACAAGCGGACAAGTGTTGTTGTTTTATATAGATAGCGAATGCGATGTGCGCGCATGCATGCCAGCCGCTGCGATCGGCTCGGACGATGCGCGCGCAGCCCACGCCACGGCGATCCGTGCGTCGGTGCGTCTCGCCGGCTCGCCAGTCCGAATACCATCTTGAGACTGAACGCACGTTGCTTGCGCTCGCATTCGCGCGCTTACGTAAACTCATTTCCCGCTTGATCCGTTCCTTCACTTTTCTCACCTGTATTTTGTGCTTATCATAACCTTTTGTTAATCTTTAAGTTGTCGGTGTGCTTGTATTGTATTTGTTCTATTTAATTGTGCTGAACTTTTAATTATAGTGTTAAATTACATATTGACTTTATTTAATTATCCCGCCTCATAGCACAATAGCCTAACACTTATCATACACATTACGCACGCACCCCGCTTTATGTTAAAGACAGACAAAATTGTCAGAAAAAGTCAAACATCTCTCTTTTGGAGTCGGGAGTTAAAAAACAAAATATCTAAATAATAAAAATCGAAACCTCGGGGAATTTGGGATTATTTAGTACACGGCAACATTGAGCACCAAGCGGTACTTCGCGCCATATTTTAGGGTTATATTATTTTCGTGAGTAATTTATGTCCATATTTCGAAATAATACAATACTTATTGATGGTATGTAATACCAGTATCTTCCTTATTTCTTTTAGTATTATTTTTACACAGTTTGACTACGCAAACTGCACATTTTGCGTCTACTTTTACATTAAATTTTATATTTATCTAGACATCCAACTCACTCATCGGTCGCGGCATGACTGACGCGGGTATGCCGCAACCATGCCGATTTCGATTTAGTTGCGAATTTATGTAGTATGTCGACGGTATCTAGTCGTAGCGCAGCGGAGACCAATTATTAATCTATGAATTAGTCCATAGCCAAAATTTGTTCAAACTTCTGCTATAAACAAAAGCGGCAACTTGAATATCTCAATAACTATAAGATGAGCAAACACCGCTGTTGGTATACATTTATAACCCTTCTAGAGCTATCTTTTCATACGAGTATACTTGGTTCCAGGCTAAACGCCTTTTTTCAAAATCTTACCGTTGGAGTAACGTCCTTCCAACGAAATTAATTTTTGATTATACAACACATTTCCAACCATAAACATAATACCATACATGAGGTAATGCTCACCAATCTTGTAGTGTCTTAAAAAAATATTTTTTTTAACCATTTGTTTAGGTAATTGAGATTAACTATATTTTAATGAGCAGCGAGTTCATATCAAGAGATTTTTTTCAATTATGATAACGATCATTACTAGTTACTTCTACTAGCTTGCGCTTCAGAATACCAACCCCGGTTCTACTCAAACTACTGATTATAATATTTCTATAAAGATAAAGTTGAGGGCATTTCCATATTGGCGCCCTGCCACATGCAACACTTGGCGAATCAGTCCGCTGTCTACTTTTCTCCCTGGCTGGATTTGAATGTTTTTAAGTGGAAGGAAAGTAATAAACTACACAATATATAATTTAGGCACCATTTAAGATATTTAGTACACAAACGAATAATATGTTAGTTTGGTTGACTGGAAGAGATCCCTATTTAGGATAAGTCCGCCTTTTGTTGTAACCTGTATTCTGATACTATGTTCTTTGTGTAAAATAAAGATTTTTACATACATACATACATGCTTTCTGACGGAATAGCACCCTGTTTTGTAGGATAACATTTTATATGGTGGTCCTAGAATAGTCCCTTGATATATTAAGTCGATTTTAATTGACAAACTACCTCCACCATTGGACAAAATACATGCATTACATAAGTAATTCAAACATTCAAAACCACTACATGCGCTACAGAATTATCAAAGGTTTCCACGCCACTCGCAGAAAATCGTTTATAAATCGTGCAAAGTGTTATAAAGTTTAATTAGAAGCACTTGGTGTGCAGTGGCCATGTGCAGTGGTTCGCTAATGGCCGGACGTGCGTCTCTGGCGGCTGTCCGCTGGTCGGCGAACTAATCCTTTCACGACTTAACTAGGCAGCCTAAACAAGCCCGTCGATAATGGGATTGAGTGTCTATGGATTGGCTTGCATTGACAGTCGTAGATATATTAAAGGATCTAATTATCTGTAATGTATCAAATACCCTCTGAGATAATTACTTTTCGATATAGGTAGTAGATACAAGTTAACAAATTATCTAGAGATAGTGAAAAGACTTATTCCAGCTTTCTTTTATCGTTATGGTATTTTAATTGCAATTTATTTTTTTATTATATATATACTGAGAGATTGTGGTCATAAACAGATCCTGCCCGATACATTTTGGAAGGAAAATACAGTGGCAAAGTCAACAAAAACAAATTTCCTACCATACTCGAACGTGTTGGAACCCAAACGAAAGTTCATTTAGAATTATTTACTCATTCATGGGCGTACAGAACTATTTGATATCGTCGTACGTTAGTACTATTAATAATTCTGTGATCGTGGTGTAAACTAATAATTTCTCAGTTTATGAAGTGATAGGTAGTTAAGAGAGGGGGCGGGAGCCTTGTTTACATACTTCGACGAGGCAGTTATCTTTATCTTAATGTAACCGGGGTCGGCACGAGACCTGACTGGCACGAAAATACCTAGCGTGGGGCGTGGGTGGCCAGCATGACGATCGTCCAGCATTTCACGCTAACTTGTTTAACAAAATAAGTAGGTACCATGGAGCAATTACAAAGAGATGCCGTTTGAAATGGCGCAGTGACGTGATCATTGGCGCCTCGCCGACACAAAAGTGGGCGGAGCTTGTCATTGCTCTGCTCCATGATTGGAGCCACGGCCGAAACCAAGCACCCCGCACGTCTGCCTTCCGCCCCGTGCAGCCTCACAAACACTTTCTTACAAAACGCTTATTACGGCAAATAATAAATATAAATGCTAAAAGAATTCCATACGTCTTTAGTTAAACTTAAATCATTGAATCGATTTAGATTAAAATTAGTTTGAGTACATAACAGCAAAAATATACGCCCTGGTTTTGGCGCGATACACCACGCATTCAAATAATACTAGTATGACAAAACGGTATGACGAGTAGTCAGTCAAGAATATTACAAACGTTCATAAGTGAAACGAAATTCGCTAAGTTCTAAAGTGATCTCCGTTTGACCGATCGATGTTCGGTCGTTGCTCCAGTCTCAGGTACATTTCCCTGGGGACTGAGCTAAGCCAAGGTCAGCCACAAGGAGCTTGACCACAGTAACGCAGTATCAACGTACTGATATGTTAATTACGAGATAAATTCTGCATTAGCAACTTATCTCAGGTCAGAGGCCGAGTAACGCACTAATATAATTCAATAGTTTGTTTACTGAACACTTATTCCTGGCCATTTTGCTGATAAACATTTGGTCGGCCGGTTTATGTCGTTGGCAGAACCGGCTCATAGGGATGCCGACCTTCCTAATTAAATATCAAGGTTACGTATAGTTACACGAACGGTGGCTGGGAAAGACGAACGAGTAACTAACTAGCGTGACTTAAGAGACGATTCTAAATTTTCATGCTGCATAAACATTTATTTGCCTAAATACAGGTACATCTATGTCTATGAGTAACTGGAATCCGAACCTATGCTGCACTCTTAGATACAACCATCAATAGGTTGTGGTGACTAGGCTTCACCGACCGAACTTCAACTAAAATTCCATATAAAAAACATCTACATCTGCAAATATTACCTCGTGTGGAGTAAAACAAGAATGCGCTCCGTTAATGAGCTCCTAGCCCACAGACTAATGAACAGTTAGTACACAGTGCTCCTGTGCTCAAAACATGGAGGCTACAGAAAAGTTACTTTTGCTTTTTTAAACTACGCTATAGTTAGTGTGCGTCTATGACTTTCGGCTATTGTATAGCGTTTCATCTAAGATTTCTTTGAGAATTTGAAAGAACTTGCTGTTTTAAATGCAATAACCTACGACGGTTTTCGTTGGTTTGAGCTGCAGGTTCTTGTTCTCATCTTCCGTCATCTTAGCACTTTCGCTGACAGTAATGTCTCTCGGCCCAGATAACAATTGAACTGTTAAATATTGGTATCACAATTTTAGGACAGAATCGCTATCGTTGTCAATCGGCAAAAGAGCGTTCAAAACAAAGGGGAGGATCATCAAAGTCAGCCTCTTTATTTAAAACGAATTCGCTAAACATGGAGTATGTTTGTGTTTTACTTCTTGGCCCCGCCACAAACGCAATTCATAGCGAATTCGTTTAAAATAAAGATAATTTTATGAAGCGTCATTTCCGTACCCGACTGTGCGTTAGCGACGCGATCCGATCGGCCACTCAAGTGGATTGCTGCGCAGGATGCGATCAGTTCGATGCAGCGTACATATCCCACCGTTGTGGTATCAATCAGCCGCCAGCGCATCAATATAGCCACTTGATATACATTAAACTAAATAACGTTCGGCGGCCTCTCGTTTCTTGAGTGGCCTCCACGCGTTTTTAAATGGTAAATACACAAAATCTTTAGAGAAAGATAATGTGTAACTAATATTTATTTATAACCAAATACAAAGTCTTAGTTACGACAAATAATATGTAGAAATTCATCAATAAGCAAGGCCATGAACTTGCGGGGTCACGCCGACGCCCTGTGCGGCGCCCGCAGTGAATACGAGTGTTTGGAAGTGCACTCGTATTATATTTAGCAGCGGCGGCCCAATTCCGACAAACATAGTTTCGTAATATGAACTTGTTTACCACATTACTTCCAGCTATACATAGTTAATTTTAATCTATCAAATGTAACTACTCTTACACTAGCTCTCGCTCATGACGCCATAAACATTAAGTATCCTAGCTCTTCACAGTTGTTTTCTTATAGGGCACTCATAATGGAGATAAAATTTTTGTCTAAATTGTTCATTAGTTGTAAATCCCCAACTGTAAAATTGTAAACAATGTCGTAAAAGGCGGTGTAACTTGTCTAAAAAGTCCAGATGCTGCAGTCATAGTCTGAATTGATCAGTAGGATAAATTCATTTCTTATTGTGGTAGTAAAGAAGTTATTAAAGAATTTAAAGAAATAAAGCCAAATTCGGAACCTGCTTTTTGGTAGATGGTTAACAATCAGAAGGTAAACAAATCAAAATATTTATTGACAAATATAGGTACTTCCAGTTTTTTGTGTTTGTCACAAAACCTGTATTTTATCTAACAATTCAAGTTACAAAATACATCTACATATGACTGAGAGGTATTTACAAAAATACAGGAATTAATTTTTCAAAGCAAAAATTTTACTAATTGTATCCATCAATGATGAAGTGGCCGGTATTGTGCAAGGTTAACTTTTGGATTATATGGTTCCCTTCAGCATGATTAAAAAAGGATAAGAACACTCATCTGGTTGTGTTGAAATCCATACATTTCTACACAACCAGATGAGAAGTTAGTAGTTATTCCTTTATATGTTGTAAGTTGTTACCTGTCACAAGTCTGGACTTGTAATCTGGATTAGGACCCCTTATCGAGGCAGTGGGACTTGTGATGGGTTAAACAAAAAAATCCCAAGAAATTGTTCAAGAGAAAAAAAGATGTTCTCTTACGCTTTACAGCCCAGGGTCTTCAGTGTGGCTGTACTGGTTAAGGTTTTATTTATAGTAAATTAACCCTTTCGCTGCCAGAAATTTTATAACAATTGATATTTAATTGTTTACTATGTGTATACTATACTCGTATAGTTGGCATCGAAAGGGTTAAGTGCATTTAAAGCTTTATTAATTTGTAATATGGACAAAAAAACGGTCCTAATGGATAATCAGCAATGGCAATTCCAGCTGCCTAGATAATGTCCTTATTTAGAAATACCGAAACATTCTTTAATGTTCACTTTATTCTCCTTTGTGTAGTATTACTAAAATATATTATATTATTTCTTTCAGAAATGTGAATAGACGAACGTGTGTGACGAGAGTGATGAGCTCGAGGAAGCGAAGGAAGTCTGTAAGAACTGTAGCAAATGGAAATCCATAGTCTCTGGCTATCCCTACGGGAAAAAGGTGTGATGATATGTATGTATGTATGTATGTATATATGCAATTGAATAATTAAAACAAAAGTAGAAAAAATAGCTTTTAGCACATTTATCATATTTATTAAATTAAAAACACGAAAACTGCTAAAATAATGATATCATAATAACATTAAATATCCCAAACTTATCAGAAAATTTACGAAAAGGAGTTCAACAGCGCGGCAAGCGACATGCTTAGAAGATAGGGGGGTTTACCAGGTAAGGGCAGCGTGGTGTTGGCGGCCGCAGCACAGAGCACCGCTAGCAGCGCGCCGGCCGCCAGCCCTGCTCCACCGGCCCTCATCGCGTCACCAATGTTTATGTCCTAAAGTTCATCACTTTCCAGTCCAAATTACTATCCAACGCACTCGTTTTCTAGCTCCCTTCCTTTCTATTTGTAGCGGAGTCCCAACCTGCACAATACTACCCTTGTTCAATGGGTTACAAACAATGCATTACTTACAAAAAAACAACAGTCCAAATTATTTACTGATACCACACAATCACTATTTTAGAATATTAAGAGAAACAGGCGGTAATGTTTTATTAACAATACAGCAGCATGTAGGTAGAGCAAAATAAATTGCGAAATATGAAATTATTTAATTTGTTTTTATTATCTACAGACAAGCACCACCGCACTCAAGTTGCGCCGCGCCGAATGAATGAAAAGATAAATTCAGTCAAACAAATGAATGAACGACTTAAAACAAAATCAAACAACAGACACCATGGACTTACATAGTATAATAATGATATGGTCGATTCTGTTTTGGCCATATCATGAAATTGTCGCATTTCATGATGTGGTCGAATCGTTAAAATCATTTCATGATCAATTCTACGATTTGGCCACGACATATACACAATCTGTGCAACACTATTCTCAGAAAATGGATCACTTTCTGAGAATAGTGTTTTGAGAATTTGATGGCCGGGGTCGTGATAGAAAGATAAGGAATGAGAGAAAGAGTCAAATGGTAACGCTTGGGCTTCCTACCTTGTAAAAACAACTTTCTTTTGTAGTCGGATAAAAAGAATGAATGAATGAAGTGACCTAGTCAATGGTCCATGGATGGAAGGAGCATGTAAATGGGTGAAACTATCTGTTAATGTCAAATTATTAATAAACTGTCCACTGACATGACAGTGTCAGGTATGCTCAGCTGTCGAAAACCTCGACCAATTTATTCAGGAAAATAGTAAACTAATTAATTCGCATACATTAAATTATTTCATTAGGTAAATATAAATTGTATCAATTTTCAATAATTTTGCATATTGTTAATAAGTTCCCAAATTAATTCTGACCGAATTATTATGTAATATTTTTTTTAGGTTAAATTTGTTGTTATTCCAGTAGGTATTATTCTTGCAATTTACAGCAATGGGTGGACACGGTCACGGGCCTCCGTACACGATCCCGCCCTACACGCACTTCAAAGTAAAAGGCATTCCACAGCTTGAGGAACTGGAGACAGCTCTTGCCAAAAAGGGACTTAAGGATCCATGGATCAGGTATACCTAATTTTTAGTTGTACAAAAGTCCTTGTTTAGCAGATGACCGATACCTATTTTTATTCACCATAAAATGTTTATTTCTAGAAATGAAGCTTGGCGATATGATCCTGGTTTTGGGACCAGGCTGGGACGCGCTCGTAACTTTTTCCGTGGTCTCCCTCTCGGTTTAGCGCTGACGATTGTCACAGTGGGCCTTCAGAAAGCGTTTGGCGAGGACGACCACGGTCACGGAGGCGACCACCATTGATTTAATGAAAATTGTGATGGTTCCTTAGTCTGTATGTAGATAATGTTGGTTAAATTTATTACAATACAAGGTATCTGTGAACTGCCGTGAAGTACTTGGCCCATTTGTCAAACTAGCCTTGAATAAAAGTTATTCATGCATGTCTGATGATGTTTTATTTTGCAGGACGTGTGCCGCTAGTAGAAGCTTATTTTTATTGTATTTTTATGTTTACAAGTACAGCAGAGCTTGTAGAGGAAAAATTCTACAATTTGTATAACCGAATTTAACTTTATTTAATAGAACAATAAATAATACAATCTTACAGACAGTAAATATTTTTCAAGACAGCTGAATCTTTTTATAAAACAAACACCATGACAACCTGTTATAGGTACCTACTGAAAAGTAGTTTTTGAATGTTCTAAAGATTTTTTTACTCAACAATTTTTGATGATGAATCGCAATCATTATTATCAGAAAATCAGGTGATTCAGGCCTGCAATGTCCTAACCAAACTGGAAACAACTGGACAAAGTATGCTTCCCATGGGAATCTAACCCAAGTCTCAGGCAAACAACTGAGACACGGAGGCAGTTCAGCATCAAATTAAATCATGAGTGCCTACAAACCGGACTATCTGTTTTCATAAAAAACAACAAACTTTAATTTTTTTACTGGGACTACCTCATACATTTCTTTTTATTCTGAACCCAATAGCTTCACACACCAGGCAGAGATATTTTAGGCTGTGTCAGATGCCTTTAAGGACCGCTCAAACTGACATGAATCCCGCGCGACTGGCGGGACACTCACAGAAATAACTTTTTCATATGCTACGGCACTTCTACTGATTCTCATTTCTATGGGCGTCCCGCCAGTCGCCGCGGGATTCGCGTCAGTTTGAACGTTCCTTTAGGCAGACTGAAAAATCTGACAATGTTTTGTTGGTCTGGTTTCCTGATAAAAATTGGGTTACACAGAATAGACGTCGCAGTCGCTTCATTGTAATTCTAATACCGCCAAATCTAGGACCATGATTAATAGCGCACCCTAGGTTCTGAAACATTAGCTAAGGACGACTAGGACGTCACTGGAGTATACACTAGTCATATTTGTAAACCATTTCAAGCTCGAAGAAGTTGATAAAGTGCACGGAGTAATAGGCATGACGAATAATTTTCGATTTCATGTTGAAAGACCTCACCATCATTGTGCCTGTTAGCACTATGGTATAAAAAAAACACGTCAATAAAACTTTAATTAACTGAGATATGACGTAGTTAAACTCAAGTGCATTTAGGACGATATCAAACGCTCCATACTAATGGATACCTAGTGGTGACGTCACGCCTAGGTAATTTACAAGAGCCTGTCCACAATCTGGATGCGCGTAGATCACGGAGGCCACATCCGTATTTACGCGTGCGTATACAGAGCTCATCTTGGTGGTGACCCGGCTGCAGCTCGTTTATTTGAGCACCTTTAGTCGGCGACTGACAAAGTACTGGAGCAATACCCTTCTGCGGAGTTAGTTTTTCTCGGGGATTTTAACGTCCACCACATGAAGTGAAAACTGACTTCGCAGGAAGGTGTGCATACGAATTTGCTCTGGCCTATGGACTCTCGCAACTGGTAAATTCAATTACAAGAATACCGGACGTCGACAACCATAGAAGCTCATTGCTGGACCTTCTGCTGACTACACGTCCCGACAATTATTCCGTTACGGTTGAGGCACCACTCGGCACCTCAGACCACTGCATTGTTCGGGCTCAAGTGCCCTGCGCCCAGGCCAAACCTGGTCGGTCGTCTGAACGATGGCGTAGTGTATGGCAATACAAGTCAGCAGATTGGGATGGATTGCGCGAATTCTACGCATTGTACCCTTGGAAATGGCTATGTTTTGCATCGGAAGACGTTGAGACATGTGCGACTGCCGTCGCCGAGACCGTGCTGGCGGGTATGGAGTGTTATATTCCTAATCCTCGTGTACCTGCTAGTACTAGAAGCGCCCCGTGGTTTAATCGGCCTTGTAAGGAAGCTAGGCAGATTAAACAAGCTGCATACGAGGCTTGGACCACTGCTCGCAATACTAACTCCGAAGTCTCCGATGCGAAACGTAAGTACAACGCTGCTTCGAGGTCCAGTAAAAAGACGATCGCTAGAGCAAAATTCAAATTCGTTGGCAGAGTTGGTGAGCGCCTTGCGAAGCATCCCTGTGGAAGTAGAGCTTTCTGGTCGCTCGCTAAATCTGCCGGGGGAAACTTTTGTCGGTCATCTCTGCCACCGCTACAAAAACCCAATGGCAGTCTGCCCCACAGCGCAAAGGAGAAAGCCGACCTCTTGGGATCTTTTTTCGCATCGAACTCGACCTTAGACGACAGAGCGGCCACACCACCTTCTATCCCTAGGTGTGCCTTTAATATGCCGGAAATATCAATTACACATCGTAAGGTACGGCGGGAATTGTTAGCTCTAGACGAACATAAGTGGAGTGGGCCAGATGGCATCCCAGCGGTGGTATTAAAGGAATGTGCTCTCGAGCTGTGCCCGGTACTGACGCGCCTATTCGCGCTCTCCTATCAAACTGGGCAAGTACCAAAGTCTTGGAAGACCGCGATGGTTCACCCCGTCCCTAAAAAGGGCAATAGATCGGACCCATCGAATTACAGACCAATTGCCATACGAGGGCGACACTGAAAGTCTTTAGAACTGACCACTTGTATACAGTATAATAAAAAAATAAGTTTAAATTTTGAAAATGGAACTCTTTGCCAATATTATTGAGTATGTATTTTATTAATTTGTCATTTGTTTTACGATTTGGCGGCAAATTGAAAATTGTCTCGTGTCACGTCAGCATGAATTTAACGCGAGAAAATTTTTGTGCAATGTATTTTTATGACTTTTGTTGTCATTTAAGTCAAAAAGAAAGTTATGATAGACTTCGATTGGCCTTTCACGATGAAGCCCCATCTTGTGCCACTGTTTACAACTGGTTTAATGAGTTCAAACGTGGTCGCACTAATCTCACCGATGATCTGCGTGAGGGACGGCCTTCTACGGCGACGACTGAAGATAACATCAGTGTTGTGCGGCGTATGATAGAGATTGACAAAAGAGTGACCTATCAGCAGATTCGGGCAAGTTTAGGCATCGGTATGAGCCAAGTACACAAAATCCTGTATGAACATTTAGCGGTCAGGAAGCTTTGTGCCCGGTGGATACCTCACGATTTGACCGAGACCCAAAAAATCCGTCGTGTTGATTGGTACCGTGAAATGGTTCAAAGATTTAACGGAGGTGACGCTGATAAGGTCGTATTTCTCCAGATATCGCAATAATTCGGTGTTGATTACACGCTCCATCACCTTCGAGAGAAGGGAGGTTAATGGGGTCAAACTGAAAGTTCTCAGAAAATCAAAAACTGAGCACACTAGCAAGTTATTCCTTTTATTACATCTTTTTTAAAATAGTGTCCTTTTACGTCAATACATCTCTGCATCCGATGGAACCACTGAGAAAAGCACTTTGCCCACTCGTCTTTAGGGGTCTCTTCGTCGGCGTTTTGAAACGCGGCCACTGCTTCCTCGGCGTCCATAAAACGTTTTCCTCGAAGTTTTTCTTTTATTTTCGGGAATAAATAAAAATTTCAAGGTGCGAGGTCGGGGTTATATGGCGGGTGACCTAGTAATTCCACGTTTGATGTCGCCAAATAGTCGATCGTTCGCCTGGCGGTGTGCGACGAGCCGTTGTCGTGGTGAAGGAGGATCCTACTGCGAGGTCGTTTCTCCCGAACTTTTTCAAAGACAAGTGGCAAACAATTGTTAGTATACCACTCTGCAGTAACTGTTTTTCGATCCTCTTAAACAATTGTCGCGTAATGTCCGGTCCTTCCGAAGAACGAGGCCACCATCTTTTTTCCCACGCTTCGATCTGTCTTCACTTTAGTTGGCAACTCCTCGGAAGGAAACACCCACTGAGCAGACTGTCTTTTGGTTTCGGGATCATAACAGTAAATCCAGCTTTCGTCACCCGTAAGTATGTCAAACACAGCATTTGAGTCACCTCCGTTAAATCTTTGAACCATTTCACGGTACCAATCAACACGACGGATTTTTTGGGTCTCGGTCAAATCGTGAGGTATCCACCGGGCACAAAGCTTCCTGACCGCTAAATGTTCATACAGGATTTTGTGTACTTGGCTCATACCGATGCCTAAACTTGCCCGAATCTGCTGATAGGTCACTCTTTTGTCAATCTCTATCATACGCCGCACAACACTGATGTTATCTTCAGTCGTCGCCGTAGAAGGCCGTCCCTCACGCAGACCATCGGTGAGATTAGTGCGACCACGTTTGAACTCATTAAACCAGTTGTAAACAGTGGCACAAGATGGGGCTTCATCGTGAAAGGCCAATCGAAGTCTATCATAACTTTCTTTTTGACTTAAATGACAACAAAAGTCATAAAAAATCATTGCACAAAAATTTTCTCGCGTTAAATTCATGCTGACGTGACACGAGACAATTTTCAATTTGCCGCCAAATCGTAAAACTTTATATATATAAAAAATATATATATATTAAAAAAAAAAACAAGCGTAAGACTAAAATTTGTTCGATAACTAACTTAAATATGGCGTTTATGTAAATAGTTCCTAAATGAAAGTTTCTTTATTTTTTATGTGTTCATTGATTATAATATAATTTTTAGTAATTATATATTTTCAAAATGGACTCTTAATTCTTCGCATTTATAATATTAGTATGGATTTTTAAATCCATACTAATATTATAAATGCGAAAGTCTGTCTCTTACGCTTTCACGGCCAAATCGCTGGACGGATTTTGATGAAATTTGGTATGAAGGCTACTTTTGAGGCAGGTGGTACTGGAAAAAGCTAGTTATTATATAAAATTCCCTGTGCAAAATTTCAAAGTAAAAATTTCAACAATGAGCTTAAATACATGTATGCTATCATGCCATCACATTAGTTGATCAATTTTTGAACTTTGTCGTCTACCCAATTACAAAGAGGAGATGTCATCATTGTTGGCAACTATCGCATTTCATCAGATAAGACTGGGGATTTCTTTATTTACAGTCATTTTAACTTCCCCTTAAACAATAACAAAGGCATAACTTTTGACATTTTTAATTAAACATTCAGACTTATACAAAGTATCCAACACTTCACATACATATTTACACTTTTAAGTCTACAGTTCATAGCGTACACAGTGGCAAAGACCCTCGCTCGAGTAAGAGCGGCCTAGCGCGGTAGTTATGTGGTGCGAGGCTTGAGATCCTCGAAGCACGGTCGGATGAAGATGTAGTTCTTCTTGGAGGGGTTGAAGTGCTCGTGGCCCTGGAAGATAGTATCAAACATGTTATTACTATATGCGTACGAATGAGGAAAGTTTTTAATTGCTTATGACATGTTAAGTTGTGATGGCAGTCATTAGGAGATGATCTTATGTTTATCCTCTGTTTTTTATGATTTTTGGGTTGGATTGATACAGCTGGTAATGATATCATATAACATATGTTTGGGTTACAATTTGGATCTACACTATTGTAATTTCACATTTTTAACATTAAAATGATTGGCATCTGTATTGCTTGCTAATAAATAAATAAATAAACACAGAATGACAACAACAACGAAGCAATTTATTTGCAGATATCATATCTATTGTAATAAATGAAACTCCAGGAAAAAGTTATAGCAATGACATAAATGAGACTGTACAAAATATAATAAAATGGCTACAAAATAATAATTCGTAAGTTAATATTGAAAAAACAAAATATCTTAGGTTCTATAATATTAATAAAAAGTTACACAAATATATGTTCATCTATTGGATCTATAACAGAAGCGAAAGAAACTGCATTCCTTATAAAAGACAATCAATGTTCATGGAAGCAGCAAGTTAAATATATTTGCTTTAAATTAAATCATTTTGCATGTGCTTTGTGTTATGTCAATTCCAATCTTAAGTATGGTATTCCAATATGGGGAAATTCAGTTGTCATAAACAGGGTTTTCGTGGCACAGAAGCAATGTATTCGTGCGATATGCGGAGCTCCGCCACAGACCTCTTGTAGACTATTGTTTAGGAAACTAAACTTATTAACAGTTCCATCCATATATATTTTTGAATGCTGTGTTTTTGTGAAAACCTATCCAAAGTTATTTAAATTAAAAGATGATTTCAGGACACATGCAAAACCCACAAGATATCCCAATAAACTTCTTTTGCCAAGTATAAAAACAAAATATTGTCATAGAAATTGTTATTTCAGCTGCATAAGACTATATAAGTTACCAGAACAAATTAGGGATATGGACCTAATACCTTTTAAAAATATTCTCTGTAAACTAGGTACTTAACGGGAAATGTTTTAGATAGTAAAATTGACATAGCGCAAATAATGCTCTCAAAATAAATATTTAGATATAATTATAATAATTATAATTAGTTTTTTATTTAGGTTTTTTTTTTCATATTAGGTCTTAGTTTTTATTTAGTTTTGTATATAAATTGAAATGTAAAATTATAGAAAATCCTTAATATTATAGTATTGGTGTAAATAAACGATGACATTACATATCGAATACAGCAAAAAAAAAAAAAAAAAATATTTGACTGGGTTAATAATATTATAAGATTGATTATTTTATTGTGAATTGAATTAATTTAAATGTTAATGTGTAATGTAAATAGAATTGTTTTAATTATCTTTGCATACCTAATAAGGTGGATTGTGCGGCCATATTGTTATTTAACACCAGACTGTACCACTTTCACTGCAAATAAACTGTTTCTTTCTTTCTTTCAGACCTTGGACCCGTAATTTCTGGGAATCTATAGTATCATCCCCGGCATAGGGAGTATCCTCTACGATTTTAATTGCATTAATACTTAGTCCAGGTAAGTGGGTAGGTGAGGTGGTTGTGTATGGTATAGATACTGACCTTGGACCAGTCGTACCCCACAGCATACGCGAAGATCTGTCCGCTGTGGTTAAAGGCACACTTGGTGAGCGGTTGGTCTATCAGTTCGCTGGACTTGAGCTTGGTGCGAGCGTCCTTGTCCCAGAACGAGAAGGAACCGTCCGAGCCCACGGTGGCCAGCGTGCCGTGCACTGGGTGGAACGCGATGTCGTTCACCGCGTAGATGTCCTGCACACACCGACATATGGAATCCACTCATATCGAGTGGGTTACATGGTCAATCGGCCCTGTAAACCCTGGTGTCAGAATTATTCGGAACCGCCTCACGACCTCTAATGTGGCTCCATTAACGATTCATTTGTATCTAGAGGGTTACATCATTAACCGACCTTAAAATCAGAGGCTTTCGAAACCGCCTTTTACCTCAGATATAATTCTTTTAACCGCCAGCCGGCATTGACGGTTTAACGTCATTACATAATGTAAGACTTGGATTTGTAAAATAAATAAATTGTATGAACATCTAAATGGAGCGCTTTCGCTATGAAAAATAATAGCTCACCCCGGACACTCCTCACAACAACCTCGAGCGCGATACCTATTACGACTACTGCGATTCAGTCGCGTCTTTAATAGGATTAGTTATTCACCATATCCGAGTCATAATCGTCGTAGCGGTCGAGCGAGCGAAACCTCAATGGAAGTTATCATTCTGAGAGATTGTTGCATGATTTTGCTCTCGACTTTTACCATAAATCTCCAGAGTGAGGTGCGGGTTTTGTTTCAGTTGGAAGAGTGTGGGTGTCCGTTCTGTACGTGCCATAGATTCGCTTTTCTTCGTCCATTGATTTTGTTCGATAACAGAGCATAGAATAGCTCGTTATAGAAAATGCTACTAAAATGGCGACCAATCCAATACAGGCCGCGTTTCACCGTGCATTCTCTACAGATAAGCGCATCTATCGAGCTTCTCACTTGGTTTTGCTATTATACTGGAATTAGTTAGAAAGAATCCTACGTAACACGTAACGTACCTGGTAGCCACTGGTGGTGCCCTGCGAGCGGTGACACTTGAATGTGAAGTTGTCCTTGGGGTTGACCGGGTTCACATACTGGATCGCCACGCGCCCTTCCACAGAGCCTAGCGCGAAACCCGTCGGCTGCTTCGTCTGAGAACCGGTGAGATCATTCAGAAAAACAAGACTACCTTTCTATGTAATTTGGAAATGAAGAACCCCAGTATTTTTTGTTTGTTTTTGATAACCCTAGTGTCACTCTCACTGTAAATACGAATCTAAAGCCTCTTAAGCCAAAATCCATCGAGCCGTTCAGGCTGTAGAGTTGCCAAACAATTATACATACTACCAATATACCTTCCTACATACATACCATAATCCTCCTTCTGGCGCTGTCTAATAAATAACAAGTAAATTGAAGAACAACAATCCCTACTCAAGTTTCGTGTCACTCTACACATAATGAAGATAAGAAATGATATCTGATATGATGACTTTGGGTTCCAGTGATTAATGCGGTTGCTTGAAGACGAAGACTCAGATTTTGTGAGTCGATTCTCACGGGAACCATACTTTGTCTTTTACAGTATGACATTACAAACTTGAATTACATGTCTCAAAATAAGCATTTAATTTAAGAAAGCATGTGAAGCCGTTTCCGTCATCTGGCGGTCGTTTAACAGCCTGGCTACGAAACAATTCGCCACGGAGAAATTCGGCGCGATGCCACCGGCGACTAAAAGAAATACATAACAAGTGCACTAAAAAAGCCACGGGAACTGGTGATCGGCGAGACGTAATGAGGAATAGTAACGATTAGTGCACTGAAACAAATGCATTTGTACGTATTTATTTTAGTCGCCGGCGGCATCGCGACGAATTGCTTAGTGGCCAGGCTGTAATAACTTAAGTCGTTATTGCTTGTCAGATGCCCTGATGTTAGGTATCCTGAAAAATCTGACAGTGTAGGCCATTAACATACCCCGGGTCTCCGTTGGTTGCTCAGTAAAAATGGTTACGGAGGTCAAGCTGCAGTCGGATCATGGTCACTCCGACCGTCCTGAGTTCTAAAGTTCAAACACATGCAAATCATAAAGAAAATGTCTACAATGCGGTCGCTAGCGTTTACGTATTGTAAAAGCAATTCAGACAGTGGCCGTTTCTCAGAAGCAGTGGTAGTTCCGAAGCGCTAACAGACAGACACCGACCTTCTTGTCCTTGAAGATGGCGATGCAGCGATGCTGGTGCTTGAGCGGTGCCTCCACTCGTTTGAACTCGGCCGGCTTGTTCTCCAGCGAGTACAGACAGATGCCGCGGTCTGCCGTGCCGACCACTGCCATCGGGTACTCCTGTATGAGGGTGTGACTTTACATTCTGTGCCTCTAGCAAGTTTACACTTGCTACGATCCTTAGGCCTCATTTACACTTGCAAGAAAACTTCTGCTGTCAGACAGTAACTTACGGATGTAAATAATGTAAATTCCAAGTTGCTGTCCGAGTAATTGCCAGACACTTCTTGCATGTGTAAATGAAGCCTTACAAACCTCCCTCGCAGCCACGCTCATCACTCTCGTCATACACGCTCACCGAATACTAGTAGTTCTGTGAACAGGAGACTTCGCGAACATCCTCTAAGGGTCAGTTTAGACCACGAGGAGCGCAGAGGCGAGGATTTTTTGAAGGCACTCGAAAATCAACTTTGAAACTATTACAATATAGTGCATACGTGCTTCAACAAAACAAAAATTGCTCGCGCGTTCTCAAGGATACGCCGGTCGTCGCGAGTAGCTCCGCGCGTACTTTATGGCGATAGTTTTAAAGTTGATTTTTGATTGCCTAAAAAATCCTCTCCGCTGCTCTCCTCTTGGTCCAAACTGACCCTAAATACGAAATCTATTCATAAAACGCGACTACGAGCTTCCCCCATTTTTGAGTTTTTTTTTTCATAGCACCTATTGGGAGCCCATCATATGATGTTACCGCCAAATATGATAGATATCCATTCATAAATAACACTACAGCAAACTTTCCCTCTTTTTACCCTTATTTTCCCTCAAACAAATAAAGCTCTCAACATAAAAAAAAAAACCAAATTATTTATTTTATTTTCCCACTGTATTCTTGCAAACAAATAAATAATCTTAATAAATAAATAAGCAAAATTGGCCAGTATCGAAGTGAAGTGACTTTTGCTCCCTTCGCTCGCTCAGTCAATTATAAAAGCAAAAGTGAGTTTGTATATTTGTTTGTTTGCTACCTCTTCCTTCTACTTCAATCTATCTAAAATTTCGCATACTCATACAAGGGGATACTATGAAGAAAATAGGATACATTTCCAGAAAATGTTTGATTCCCGTGATATTAAAGTATGCGTGGGAATCCGCTAGCAATAGCTAGTTGCTTTATAACTGTAGACTCACAACATCGGCACAGTAGCAGCGCTCCGACAGGTTCATCGTCATCATGGGCACGTTGCTGCGGGTGTCCCAGAACTGAAACATTCATTACTGCATTTTAATTGTGGAATTTCTCACTTTAGTGGAGCATTTACTAAGAGGCGATGCCGTTTGAAATGGCGCAGTGATGTGATCATTGGCGCCTCGCCGCTCACAAAAGTGGGCGGAGCTTGTCTTTCTATGTCTTTTTTACAAATTTAGCATTACATAATTGGTTTCCGTTAAATAAGATACATTTATGGCTCTAAAAATTATACCTAATATTTAAAACGTTCATAATTTATGAAATATCGCAATGTTTTTAAGATTGGAACTTCGACGTACTAGTGACATCTATTGACAAATACTTGATAATTTATAAATAACGTAGTACTGCTACTTTTCGTAAGATGGATATCGTTATGGTTGGAGCCACGGCCGAAACCAAGCACGTCTGCCTCCCGCCACGTGTAGCCTCACAAATACTTTCTTACAAAACGCTTATTACGGCATCTTCTCTTTGTAATTGTTTCGTGGAAGTTTTAATAAAAAACATACCTATTAGCCATAGCATTGTGATTTATCTTTTCGATAATGCTCACACAATCAAAAAGTAAAATCTACTTAACTCAGGATAAACCATTGAATCAGCCCTATTTTTGAAAAGTGTGTCTCACACAAAATCGGTGAGTCGAACAATTTTTATTCGATATCAAATGATTTTCATGGGAATATAATAAATGAATGATTGATTGATTGATTGACATATATGTATGTCATGCATTTCAAAAATAGGGCGCCAGAGGATACTTGTTTTTCTCATTAATCCACCGTTTCGTGAATTCAAATATACTCAAAAATTAATATGCCACTTTGATCCACAAGTGAGCAGATCCAAAGACACTAATATTTTCATAACTACTACATACAAAAATATCTAAACTTGAAAACATAAATTTTTACTTTTATTATAACAGTAGGTAAAAAAACCCATATTGCCTATATTTTCAAATTGTTTCACTTTCAGTAAATATCAAAGGTAGTGTAATATCTATCAAATCTATGATATTAAGTAGCATTAGATATGTCTTTATAGTTCAGATGAAAGAATGTAGTTAACTATACCTTGAGAGTTTTGTCCCATGAGGCGGTCATGAGGCAGGTGTAGTTGGGCGCCTTGACCCAGTGGCACGTCTTAACTGGCGCGTCGTGAGCCGCCACCTGGACATCAATTAAAAAAAAAAATACTTTTCTACAATATCATTAAAAACACAAAAAAATTGATGGGGTGAAAAAGCAAATGTGATGAGGTCTTTTATTGCTTTCCAGATTGCATCTATCCACTGTCCTTAAAATACATTTGCTTACAAACAGAGGGTCTAGAATTTATTAAAACACAATAGTAATATTTTTATTCCTGCATACATTTCCCTCAATTTTACTGGACATTTCATTGACATCTTAAACCTGTTATGACCATTTAAATTGGAAACAACTTTGGGTATTAAGTATGGTGATAAAACTATTACTACAAAGTGTAAGGTTGAGATGGTAAACTTTTATTTATGGCACTGAGCACCAGTCATATGTATTACACAATACCTGCATAGTTTGGTTAGCAGCAAGGTCCCAGCATTTCACGCTCTTGTCTGTTGATGCCATGAACACTTTAGTGCCATCCTGTAACATGCAGATAAATTATTCTAACAAGTTGTTTACCCTTGCAAAGGTGATAGTATGACTCATAGTGAAATTAACAAGTTACACAAAATGGTGTAATAAATGCTAAAAGTTATATTTTCCAGATAAGCATGAAAAATTAAATTAGGTTGTTCCATTCCAAATTACTCAGTTCAGCAGTGTGGGCAAGAGGTTTAAACAGAACAACAAAGTTTAGCATTTGTTTTATAACATGAATAGGGAAACTAAGTTTTCAAATAAAACAAATAAATAAAAAAAAAAAAAAGAAACATGATTCTGACTGCTATATAATGTAGCTTTTAAGAACATCTATTATTTTCTTAAATGAAATAAGTAACTCACATCATGCCAAGCTACATCCAGGATGGGCCCGTCCATGCCCTGTGCTGCTTTGGGGACAGTCTTGCCAGACTGCTCCACTTCCCAACATCGTGCCTGTGTAACAATGTTTTGTAAAATTAGAAATCTTGAATAGGAAGTTCAACTCACTGGCTGTTTTCTCCTAAAGCAAAAACTACCAATTCAAATCACCGCTGGGAATGATTATTTATAACTCGGGGAGAGATTGTCAATCGAATATCAGCACTATTATTTTGACCATAGCTTTTTTGTTAGCAAGAAAAAACTCATAGATATGTGCATCTTGCCAACCTTATCTATGGTGCTCAAACTTGGTCACTTACTAACGAACAATGGTCCAAACTAAAGGTTTGACAAAGAGCAATGGAATGCAGCATTTTGGGTATCAAGCTCATAGACAAAGTTAGCAATACCAAACTGCGTTCTATTACTCAAGTTTCGGATGTAGGGAACAAAACAGCTAGGTTAAAATGGGATTGGGCGGGTCATATGTGCCGCATGCATCCGGAAAGATGGACGACAATATTGACAAGCTGGGTTCCAACTGATGGGCATAGAAAAGAGAGGTCGGCCAAAAACGAGATGGTCAGATGACTAAGGGAGTTTGATGGGGATTGGAAAGAAATAGCCCTGGAGAGAGACGTGTGAAATAAATAAGGCTTTTGCCCAGCAGTGGGACACAAAATAGCTATTAAAAAAAATGTTTTTTTTTTGTAAGAAAAATATGTGTGAAAATAGGTTGTTGAAGGAACTGTTTTTGAATGAAGAAAATATGTCTCACCCGGCAATCCCAGCTACCAGCGATAAGAAATGTCTGCGGCACGGAGGCTGGCGAGAATTCCAGCGCCGAGACCGTGTCCTCCGGCGCCGACACCACCTCCAAGTCGTTGTTTGGGTTGTTCGACGTATTGGACATCTGGTTGAACATTCTGATAGATTTATTCACCTAATTCGTACACAAAATCACTGTAACTTTGTAGAAGATCTGTACTGTGTCAAAATATGATATAAATGTGTAATTAAATAAAACAAATCAAAATATGAAAGAACATGAGCCGAGAACTCCAGATTGTTTTGATTTTTGTATCGAATGGAATGAATGGATGACTGTTGAATGAATTGAATTGAACCGGTAGCAAACTTTTTGAGGTTATGTTTTTTAATAAACGTACAATACAATCTTTAAAGTTTGTGTTCAACTGAGGCGCGCGCTCGAGTTTTTAAGTCGAGTCGTTCGATTATTTGTTGGGTTACCATGATCTCGTAATTCCATAAATAGGCAAGTGAGTTAGCGAGAGAGATGGCGCAATATTTCGGTCACTCATTCATTTGGATGGAACTACGAGAGCATGGTAAGCCACAAAAGTAAAATAAAATGTTGAAAAATGTCGACATGCCAGTGAAGTGAGTGACGCACTGTGGTCATTGGTGTGGTGTGTGTGGTGGTAGATGGTAGTGTGTGTGATTCTAAGTTTCTTGGTAGTTCGCACACGGGGCTATGCGATTCGTGAGACGCGACTGCGATGCAACTTGAAAGGGTAACGTTGTACGAGTCGCGTCATCTGCGGACATAGCGGATTTTGTATATATGTTCGAATATACCCTCGTGCATAGTACACTCAAGTTTCATTAGAATAGCGCCGTGTGCCAACTGCCAAAAAAGTAGAAAATGAATGAAATGAATGACTGTCATCAATGGGCCTAGTATTTTAAACAGGACTGAGCTCTTTGAACTAACACCCGAGCAGAAAAAGATGGCTGAGAGTGGAGGAACCTATCTCTTTTTAATAGGTTATCCATGATAATGTTTTTAATTGGGACAAACTATTAAAATTTCGTATATACTACAAATAAGGAGCTAGCTAGATAGGTTAGCGGGAGGTGGTTGTTGATAACGATTACAAGAGTTAAGCAAGTGCTGCCTAACTTGGATTGGTCACCACTTGGCGTATTATGTTAAGCTATTGGTCCCGGCCCCGGGATGTTATCACAATATAGTAGCCGCATAATTACGTGTTTAAGTAGCCGTTAGTAGCCTGAAAAATTTGACATTGTTGGCTATGGCTACTAACCTCAATGACCAAAATTAAATGATCACTAATCACGATCGTGTGTAGTGATCCGTTTCATGCAAATGAAAATCAGAAAATGGGGAAACGTGGAGATGAAAATTAATTTATTCAGGTCTTTTCCCACAATCACAATAGCATTTTAAAGTGTTCTCTAAAATAAACGTAAATAAATATGCAAATAAAAAAATACTTTATAAAGAATATTACAGATCCGAAGGATCCAAAAAAAGCGTGGTCACCCTATTTTACACAAGTATGAACGTGATAAGAGCATTCATTACTTTATGTTTGAATCCCAGAAGGTACTTGAAATGAAACTACTCAAGGCGATATAATAGTTTCCTGTATTTCGTATTGACTATCAAGTAACACACAAAATATTATGACACATTAATCAAACGAAACCATATCGAGTTTAACTTTAGAGTGGCGCCATCTAGTAACGACATGTATAAATTCTTAGAATACATATTGAATGAGTGGCGCTGCCTTTGCAGACTTAAACATTCCGCCCACCATGGACGGATATGTCCATTACAACTAAATAATACAATTCAAATAGCAACCAAACCTTAAATTATACAACAATATTCAATATTAACTAAAAATTTATATAGAACAGCGGACTGTAAACGCTTAAAAAACAAAATATTAAAGAAACAAAACTATGAATAATAACAAACGAGTGCCTATTTTCTTAACATTAAACAATGATTGAACTCACGACAAGGATAAACAAGTTATTATTCGGTAACAGGCAAAACACAAATCTTTGACACAGGTCTCTTAATGACGTTCCCTTTGCATTTTAAACTGACGACACGTGTAATTTTGTCCAAACCTTCATGCTTGTCTACAATTACTCCATAAAGCCATTTTGCTGGAGGCAGATCGTCTTCGCGCACTAGTACGACGTCACCAATATTTGGCTCAGGAACGCGTTCTTGCCATTTGCGACGGTGAAAGAACTGTGTAAGATAATCGTGGGACCAGCGTCGCCAGAAATGTTGCAACATCTTTTGAGTCAATTGCCAACGCTTCAGACTAGTAACATTACTATCTTCATAATTGGAATCAGGGGCCACTACCAAGGGTTCTCCTACAAGAAAATGTCCTGGTGTAAGGGGGATTGGATCACCAGGATTGAGGCTAATTTGAGAAAGGGGCCGCGAATTCAAGCAAGCCTCTATCTGTGTCAGAACAGTGGCTATCTCTTCATACGTAAGTGTTGCATTTCCGATAACGCGTTTTAAGTGGTGCTTTGTGGACTTCACTCCTGCTTCCCAAAGGCCCCCGAAATTAGGACTTTGAGGGGGAATGAAATGCCAGGTTGTGCCATTGTTGGCAAGAGATGCAGCAATATCAGTTGCTATGCCAGACCTTTCCGAAGTAAAAAGTGATTTAAGCTCCCTAGCAGCACCTGTGAAGTTTGTACCGTTATCACTCCATATATCGGCACAATGTCCTCTTCTAGCGACGAAGCGTTTAAATGCGGCTAAGAATCCTTGAGTGGTCAAGTCACTCACAGCTTCTAAATGAATGGCTCTTGTCGCCATGCAAATGAACAGACATATGTAACCTTTATAGGAGTGATGACCTCTACCTTTGGTTGTGCGGATGCTTATAGGGCCGGCGAAATCTACACCGCTTCGAAGAAAAGGCCGACTAGCTGTCACTCTTGCAGATGGAAGTTGACCCATCAGTTGAATTTTTATACGTGATCCATGACGAACACACCTGACACATTTGCGAACATAGAATTTCACTACGTTTTTGACATTTATGACCCAGTATTTTGTGCGTAAATAAGTAGTCATGAGTTGAGGCCCACCATGAAGTGTTTTTTCATGGGCTTCAGCAACCAGCAGATTGGTGAAGTGTGATTTTTGCGGGATAAGAATAGGATGTCTCATGTCTTCGTTCATTTGAGAATGCTCCAAACGTCCGTCAATGCGCAAAATGCCAGCATCATCAATGAATGGATTGAATGAGATAAGTCTACTTTTCCTATCTACTTTACCGGTTTTAGCTAAACTATCCAATTCTTCTTGAAAGTTAGTCATTTGACAGTTTCGAATACAAACATTCAAAGCTTTACTAAACTCATCAAAACTAATGAAATTTTTATTTTTTATAGGTTGATTAACAGGACGTGGTTTGAGGAACCTTCTACAAAAAGCGACAACTCGAACGAGTTTACATAAGGATGAATATCGCTTCCACAATGGAAATTCTTCTTCTGTAGTTACATAACATACTTTGTTTATCTTTTCTTCCAGGTGTGTATCTTCTACTGTTTGTCTATTATAAGTAATTTTTTCAGATTTCAGCCAACAAGGTCCAGTGCTCCAAAACTCATTTGGATAATCATGCGGTTTGAGCCCTCTAGAGGCGCAATCCGCAGGATTGTCTTTTGACTGCACATGCGACCATTGAGTGCTATCTAACACTGATAAAATTTCTGAAACTCTGTTAGCGATGAATGTTTTCCAACGACTTGGGTGACTTTTAAGCCAAGCTAGTACTACTGACGAATCAGTCCAAGCATGGATGTCTTCTTTCTTGATTTTGAGAACAGTCGAAATTTCCAAAAGCAGCCTTGCAAGCAGAACGGCACCACACAGCTCAAGTCTCGGAATTGAAATCTGTTTGACTTTTGTTTTAGACGCCAGCAAATGCACGTGACACTGACCGTTTTTGCTCACAACTCGAGCGTAAACGACTGCTGCATATGCGATGGTTGAGGCATCACTAAACCCTTGCAATTCTACGATCTGATCGTCTGCCCGTGTGTTAATCCACCTTGGTATCTGCAAATTTGTAAGTAACGACAGTTCGTTTCTATACTTGGTCCATTCGTTTAACAATTGAGAGGGAAGTTCGTCATCCCAATCTATTCCAGAGATCCACAATTTCTGGATGAAGACTTTGACAGTGACAATGGTAGGTGCAATCCACCCGAGAGGATCATACAAGCGTGCGATATCTGAAATAACTTCTCTTTTTGTTACAGGAATCTTTAACGGAGGAAGCTGGACGGAATATTCGAAAACATCCTTGCGGCGGTTCCAGGTAAGTCCAAGGATTTTTATTATTGAAACTATCTTTAGCTCTAGATTTCCTACTTTGCTTCCAACTTCTTCCTTGCTTTCCTTTTTCAATTTCTCTATCAACTCCTCACTGTTAGTGCACCATTTGCGTAACTGAAATCCCGCCCTTCCCAGTAGTTCTTTGATTTCCCTATACACTCTTATTCCTTCTTTAACGCTTTGACACCCAGTCAATAAGTCATCAACATAAAAGTCATTTAAGACTCTTACAGATGCGAGAGGGTAATCAGCACCATCGTCAAGAGCAACTTGCTGCAACGCCTTCACAGCTAGATGAGGCGCAGAAGCCGTCCCGAACGTGACTGTCAAGAGGCGATAATGTTGCACGTCACAATTTGGATGATCCTGTTCACGCCACAAGATGCGTTGATAGTTAGTGTCTTCAACAAAGACCCTCACTTGTCGATACATCTTAGCGATATCTGACACCAGACAGATGGGATGCAGCCGCCACCGCATTATTAGATGTCGGAGATCACATTGGAGAGTAGGCCCTGTCATCAGGTCACCGTTCAGAGATGCACCATTAGCAT
Organism: Euzophera pinguis; assembly: GCA_947363495.1. Lineage (NCBI taxonomy): Eukaryota > Metazoa > Arthropoda > Insecta > Lepidoptera > Pyralidae > Euzophera > Euzophera pinguis. The sequence goes on along the minus strand of OX376176.1, from coordinate 77,376 downwards.
CCTTGCAGGACGCGTCGAATACCACCCGAACCTGTGTAGTTATTTTGTCTTCCCTGATGACGGGGTGATGAGGTAAGTAAACTGCATCTTTGCTATCTCGTTCTTTTTCAGGTACCATTTCCATGTGCCCTAAATCTAAATATTCTTGAATAACTTCAGAATATTGCCGCTTGAGTTTAGGATCCCTTAGTAATCTCTTTTCCAGCAAGTGAAACCTACGAGTGGCGATTTCTCGTGAATTGCCATGTCTGCATGCTGGGTTTTCATCTCGAAATGGCAATTTTACAACGTATCTACCTGAAGAATCTCGTGTAGTTGTTGCAGCGAAGAAATCTTCACATTTTTGTTCTTCGGCCGTGAGATGTTTTTTGCTATTGCACTCGTCGGAATCTAATTCCCAGAACTTTCGAAGAAGTTCGCTATCACTGCATTGAGCATGCATGCTTATTACAGCATAACAATGCTCCCTTCCAGGGCGTTGAATTTGCCCGGATATAATCCAACCCAACTTAGTTTTTTGGGCTATTATTGAGTCAGACGATCCTCTTAATAGGCCTTCTTGTAAGATCTGCCCATAAACTTCTGCACCTAACAACAAATCAATTTTGTTGGGTGTGGTGAAAGCAGGATCAGCCAATTTTAAGGTTGATATTTCTATGGACAATGGTACCGCAATTTGTTTTTCTGGCAGGAAGGTGGTAAGCTTCTTCAAAACATGAGCCTTAACCTTAACAACAAAGTTGGGGTCGTGAAGTGATTGAACATTCATAAACACAACAGACTTGGATTCCAAGGAACCTGTCTGATCACTTCCCAGCCCTGATACATGGCTCTTGTGTGAATACTTTTTTAACCCAAGAAGCTGTACCGCTGCTTCAGTTATGAACGAGGCTTGCGACCCCTGATCCAGTAAGGATCTGAGGGTGATATTAGTACCAGTCCTTGATACTACTTTAACCAATGCTGTGGCCAAGAGTACTTGATTATGATTTTTTGCAAAACATGATACAACATTTCCAGTTTCGCCTTGAGTTACTCCAGTCGATTGGTTAATCGTTCCTTCATGATCGACTACTGGTTGGAGTACATTCCTAGGATGTAACAAAGAGTGATGACGTTTTTTGCACAGTCTACAGCGAGTGGTTTGATAACAATTCTGCGCGGAATGCTTGCGACCTAAGCAATTAAAGCACAGGCTATTTGTTTGGACAAAACTACGACGCGCGTCTACGTCTTCCTTAGCAAACCTTTTGCAATTGAACAGTTTGTGTGATTCCGTACAAAAATCGCACTGTAATGAAGTTGACACATGTAATGACTTTGGATTTGATGCTCGATTTGATTTAATAGTTTTAATATCAATAAATTCCAAGGATCTAAATCTAGTTTCTAGAAATTCCTTAAATTGATCTAACGTGGGTAGTTCATCACATATTTCGCTAATTTTAACTTCCCATAGTTTTCTACTTTCTGTATCTAATTTCAAACAAATGATATGAATCACAATTATGTCCCAAGATTTTACGTCTACTCCAACATTTTCCAAAGCATTTAAACATTCAGTCGTGGTATCCAATAACTCTTTAATTGCGTGAGCTGATTCAGATGTAAGTGATTTTTGACTTAAAAACCGTTTTAAAATACAACTTGCTAAAAACCGCTTATTATCGTACCTCTTTTCTAAAAGCTCCCAACATTTCTTATAATTATCTTGAGTTATAGGGACGTGTCGTAACAACTGTTCGGGTTCATCCTTGAGGTGACCCTTTAAATAATGAAGACGCTGAACATCGTCTAGGGATTGGTTATTGTGTATAAGGGATTTGAAAAAATCTCTAAAACTGACCCAATCAGAGTAATGACCAGTGAAGACAGGTATTGAAAGTTTTGGCAATTTTATTGGACAATTGTCTGCCTTAGTAACGGTTATCCCCCTTACACCAGACACGGTATTGAACTTGCGCAAAGCTTCCCCTAACTCACTTTTATAATCCAGGTATGTCTCCTCTGCCACATCATATAAATCTAATGTTGTATATGTAGTTTTTTGGAGTTCCGTTTTAGGTATTTCCTCAATAATCGTAGCATGAGTGTCGGTAAACTGAGTCCAAACCTTTTCTAAATTTTCTAACCTAGCTTCAATATAAGATACATTAATTCTTTCTTTTGGTGATTTTTTAAAGTTACTTCTAGCCTTAAATATTTTGGATTTTAAATCATCTTGTTTATTTAGTAATGACTCCATTATTCACCGACTCTCAATCCCAAGCCTTAAATAAATATAAGAAACAAAAGCAAAACACTGTCCAAACAATATCACAAATATTTAAAAATGTATGTTTAAAACACTGCAAAGTGTTCACAAATCCGATATAAATGTTTATTGTCCAAGTGTCCAAATCAAAATTCCACAAGTACAGCAATTTTGTTAGCGTTCAATTCAAACTAGTTAAGTTCAGCTTCAAAAAAATTTTCTAAGTGTTTGATGTAACTTGGCGAAATTTTACAAGTTCAATCTTGTCGATAATTTTTCTAAGTGTTTGGTGAACAAGACGAAATTATTCTAAGTCCAGTGTAGACGATTCGAAATTTTTCTAAGTGTTTGAAAAAACTTGCAATTTTTCTTGGCTAAATCCGGCATGGATTCCCCGTGTTTACACTTTTTCTTGAAATATTTTACAAGTTGAAAGTACTTACAGTTTGTCCGGACACTGGTATGCACGTCACTCACACACACAACACTTGTTACCGCAATCCTTGACTACTAGCGCCCTCTATAGGCACTCCGCAAAACTCCTGAAGATGGCAGCACAGCACTCCAGTGACAAAATCCGGCTCGAAGGACCAATGAGTGGCGCCATCTAGTAACGACATGTATAAATTCTTAGAATACATATTGAATGAGTGGCGCTGCCTTTGCAGACTTAAACACTTTATTTATTTGAAAAACCAGCAACTTATAATGAAGTTTACAGGAATCAAACTAAAAACAAACAATCATTAACACAGTTAAATAAATAAAACTTATTAACTATAAAAACATTTTATTTTCGACTCATCTGTGATAGGATATACCGCAACTAGCATAGGAGTTACTTTTGCAGTATTTCATGCAACAATTCTTCACCATTTTAAACTTATATTAGTTTTGAATTAGCAAAAAATATCCCCAGAACAATTTCAAGTTTAAAAATGTTGTGACAAGGAGACGCCATGACATATTTCAAAGACATGTCAAAGAATAACAGTGCTCACTAGCAAAAAATTGTAAACTAACAAATTATTTTAAATGAACAGAACAAATTTTTATGAAGTGTATTATTGATAATACTGTTTGAAAGTAACTCATTTAATATTACTTTAGTTAAACTTTGTTAATCTTACGGTCTTTATTAGTTACTACTATTTTCTACCAAACTATATTTTTTGTTTATTGGTATTAATAGACAGAGACAAGTCTCCACTATTTCTACCTCGGTTGGCTCGGCCTAGCCTCTATGCAAATACTAGGTCCATGCTGGCATCACAAACGACTGTCATATCTGTCCATCAATGTCATTTAAATTGGGCTGTCAATCAAGTTACTGTCATTGTCTTGCTTGATAATTGATTGTTGATTGAGAACATTTCACGTTTTTTTTTCGTAAAGTAATTTGATAATTTCTTTCTATTTATTCTCTTTGTTTGATTAAAAGACAATAATTTAGTTTATATTTTGATGCTGGTTAAATCAATGCAATTTACAGTTTTGTAGTATTTTTTATTTGTAGGTAGTAGTTACAAGGCGCCCACTTAGGCCTTTCTATATCGAGAAGCGTATGTTATTCAAAGATAGGAATTGGAAATGAGCGGAGCAGATCACGTACAGATCAAGGAGTTGAAGCCGGGGATGAAGAACATCAACGCGGTGTTCATAGTGCTGGAGGTGGGCCCGCCGACGCTGACCAAGGAGGCGCGGGAAGTGCGCACGCTGCGGGTCGCGGACGCGTCCGCCTGCGTCAACCTGTCGGTGTGGGACGAGCCCGGCTCGCTGCTGATGCCCGGCGACATCGTGCGCCTCACGCGCGGCTACGCTTCGCTGTGGCGGAACGCGCTCACCCTCTACTCCGGCAAGTCGGGCGACATACAGAAAGTGGGGGAGTTCTGCATGCTGTTCAACGAGCAGGTCAACATGAGCGAGCCGCAGCCGTCGCCGCCGCCGTCGCCGCTGAACTCCGCGCCCGCGGACCGCTCCAACGGCGCGCACAACCCGTCGCGCACGCACACGTCTTCAACTCAACAACAACCTCTCTCCACCCCGTCACACACGCCTAAATCAGACCGCTTTGGATCTAACTCGCAAGAGAACAAACACACACACAAGACATATGTGCGGGGTCGGGGACACCAGCGGGGGAACAACCGAAGATAAGTTGATATGCTTTAGATAGGACATTAACTAATTGAGACTGAGGTGAAATGAAAGTTAGCTAGCTTATACATTATGTATGGATATTACCATTATTTTGCTATTATTGCCTCAATTTAAGGGTTTTGTTTTTATCATGTTACTCAAATGTATGTATATTTTTTCTAATTATGAAATTGATTGTGTGTGTTACCCTACCCAGAAACTTCATGCCAAAGTGATATGAGTACAACATATAATTAGAGCCCAATATGCTATGTATGTGCCCTAAATAAAAAAATTGTGCCTATTATAGTTTTGGAAAAAATAGAAAACCCGATTCCTGCTGCGGTAACGTTGCTCCAGGAAGAAAATTCTAAATGACTAATTGGAGAAAAAAATATTATGAATAATTTTATAAAAACTCAAATAACTGGTTCACATATCACCCTGGCATGAAGTTTTTGGGTAGGGTTATGCACACAAATTGATAATTTTTTAATATCTATAATAATATCACACACAAAGAACACTTCCCAATTACAATCCAAATCAAATTAATTTGTATAACATATCATGCCTTATTTAATTGTTTTCCAATTCTTAGATATTTTTAACTCTTTGACGACCTGTCAGCTACAGCTACAGCTGTCACGCAAAACAATATGAAATTTGAAATGGCTAGCCAAATTAGAAAATGATCAATTGTATAATTGGGTCGCAAACAGATGTGTGCTATGATAGATCGAAAATGTTGTTTACATATGTATGTATATATGTGCATTTTACTGTCATGTCTGTAAATACTTAAGTATTTAGTATACAAGTATAACTTGTACATTTTTTAATTAGTTGTTATTTACTTTCAAATATTAACTCGTAGCTACCTACAAGATAAAGCGATTGTGTAATCAAATAATTTGGTGTTACTGTCAATACCTCAATAGGATAGACAAGAATCTAAAATAATTTTTTAATTTCATATATTAATTACATACTACATCCATTGATTGAGGAAGGAATCCTACCTACATCAGAATATAAATGTATTGGTAATAATCTTATGTCATCATCATCTTTTAAGAAGAATCCAGGTTGTAATATGGCCTGGTTATGAAAAAAATATTGAAAGTCGCAATAAGTTGCACTGTTATATTATACACAGAGTTTGTATAGATTTTTGAGTTTACAAAGGTATACAGTGTATTGTCATAAATAATTATATAATAAGTGCCTCTCGCTTTTGTGTTAAATTAACCTATTAATTTGTTAGGTGTAGAGTAACTGATGGTCATTGTGTTGGTCTGGTTTCCCTGTAAAAGTGGGTTGCCGAAGGGCAGTCGCTCCATTGTAATAACCATTGTCGCCAAATCTAGGCCCATGACTTACAGCGTACCCTAGACGCCGAAGCGTAAGCTGACGACGCAACTAGGAATACTCGCTAGGATAAAGAGAGTAACTGATGGGCATTGTTAATTTCGCCATAGTATAAGTAGAAGTCCTTTGTAGAGTCAAGGGCAGATAAACGTGACCCTCTAAAATGTGTGTTTACGCCGCCGTATGCAGAATTGCAGATGCCATAAGCACAGTTTTATTAATAGTACTAACGCCATAGGTTAGATGGCTGGATGGCTTCCATGGGTTAGATGGCTTTAAGACCGTAAATGGCGGTCCATTTACATAGGAAATTGCAATTCTCTTAGCGTTATCCCAGTGGCATCTTCAACATCGTCCACTTTGTAGCTATTTGTAGATTCTTCTTCGTCCAAGCGTGGGTCCTAGTTGCGTCCTTACCTTATGCGTCGAAACCTAGGTATACGCTGGAATCGAGCTCCTCATGTAGCTTTTTGTAGGTACATAGATATACACTGTGAAATTTTAGTCATTTTGGACCCATCGTCCAGTGACTCCATTCATGCAACCGAACAAATTTCCCCAAGGAACATAGCTCGAAACATGAAAAACAAATTTGGACTTCCCATAGTAAATTAGGTCACGTGATGAGACATTTTGTATGGGAGGTCCAATCGACCCAAGTATCTTGAGGAAAGTTGTTCAGTTGCATGAATGACAGGCCCAATTTTATACACGATATACACTGCTGACATACCAATCTCAGAAGAAGTCATGACTGCGACATATGCAGATGATACCGCAATCCTTGCCAGTCATAGAGATCCAATAACAGCATCCAAAATGCTACAGGAACATCTGTCTAAAATTGTACTGTGGCTAAAGAAGTGGAGAATAAAGGCTAACCCTGCAAAATCAGTACATATAACATTCACGTTAAAGAAAGGTACCACCTGGTGTCCACCTGTAACCCTTGACAATACTGTTCTGCCGCAAAACTCAACAGTCAAATACCTGGGTATGCTTTTAGATAGACGGCTTACCTAGCGAGAGCACATAAAGGCCAAGAGAGACCAAGCGAGCAGAAAGTGGCGTGAGTTATACTGGCTGACGGGTAGGCAGTCCTCACTAAGTCTGGAAAATAAACTCCTAATATACAAATGTATTATAAAACCAGTGTGGACGTATGGCATACAGCTCTGGGGATCAGCAAGTAACTCAAACATTGAAATACTTCAACGCTTCCAAAATAAAGTATTGAAGACCTTGTGTAACGCACCTTGGTTCATACGTAACACAGACGTACATGAGTACTTGGAGACTCGGACAGTTAAGGGAGAAATAGAGAGGTCCTGCGAGGCATACAAACATAGACTTGAACAACACAGAAATCATCTAGCCACATCACTGTTGAATACCAACAATTGCATGTTCCGACTGAAAAGGACAAGACTAGCATCAATCTAACGATTATACTGAAATGAGAGGTGACCCAAATCTAAAAGAGAATATAAAATCAACACATCTGATTAAGGCTCGAAGGCTGATTGCAGATAGATAGAAAAAAAAAAAAAACAAAAAAAAAAAAAGTTGCATGAATGGAGTCACTGGACGATGAGTCCAAAACGACTAAAATTTCACGGTGTATATATACACTTTATTGTATCAAGCACAAAATTTAAATTAAAAGAAATTGAAGACGCGACAACATAAACTACATCGTATCAATGTTGTAACCATGTTGTAACTTTAATTTATGAGGTTACATTACTACATTACATAATATCCAATAGGCGTAACTATTTATCTGCACACGGGCAGAGGTCGCTTGTGCAAATTGAAACTGATCATACATTTTAAATGAAGTTCTTCATGTGTAGTCAAAATTTCAAGAAATGTATAAAGGTTCTTAGTACGATGGTTCAGAAACTCAAAGCGGATCTTGACCTCCGACACGAGAAGGCGCCAATTCTTGCGGTTTTGTACCAGTTACCACGAAATGGCAAGTTATCTAAAAAAAACTCGCAATAAAATCTCACAAATAAAACGTACGCATTTCTGGCAGTTGCTGACGGCAAATTTAGGGCAAAAGGTACCTGTAATAGATCAGATCGAGGAACAGAAAGTGGTAGCAAATCCATATATAATTGTTAACCTACCTGTACCTTTAATGTAATATTTTTTAACATGTACCCACCTAGCTTACTGTGTTGTGTATTATGAATAAATAAATAAATGGATGAAGAGCAGACTGCCTCTATACAGTCGGGGGTAGATACATCTTGTGGTAACACGGGAAAAAATTAAGTGTTTTACTACCCTGTTATGAGCGTCACGTTGAACGAAGGGCAAGCCGCCGGACCACCTGTACAATTAATCAGTACCATTGGTGGTACAAATGGTACTGATTTATCCCATTAGTACCAGGAAAATAAATACAAGCGTAACACTCGACATTACTTCAATAAAAAATAAAATGGTGCATTTGGCACTAGGGTAACTATACGACCCATTAAAGATTGCCCAAATCAACGTAGCCAAAGGACCTATTTGAGATTGTGATATCTTCGCCACCAAACCATAGATCGTTAGGAAGATACAAGTACGTTCACAGAGAAAAAAATCATGTTGGTTATGTACACAGTACCACGCCATTGTCTCACTTTTGTAGGTTTTGCCTAATTAAGCTAGGAAAGACGTTAAGACGTCTTAAAAGTCAGGGATCACTATTAAATAGCAAAGTTACTCCCCAGAGAAAGCCAAAGAGATCTTATATATATATATATATATATATTAGATACTTTGATCAGATGATGACTGGATGAACCTCGTGCTTTTCACCTGAGAAAGTAACACGAGGTATTATTCTGTGCGTTCGACTTATTAAGCTTATAGTTTCCGTGTAACGAGTCTCCATGTTTGGCGTGGAAGATGATCGTGACTTCCTTTTGCGGCTGATTTTATTTCTGATTGTCCATAACCTTTCATTTTGATCTTAGATTTCATATAATTTAGGAGATGACGAGGCAATGAAATGGTATTTACCCTATCAGGTATAAACTAGTTATTTCCCGCATCTGGAGTGCTATTTTTGAAAAGTGTGACTCACGCAAAATCGGTATGTCGAGGAGCTACTGAAAAAAACATTCTCATTAGTCCCATTGAACAAATTGCTGGTGGAACTAGTGAGAATCATCTGAATAATTTTTGTCCGATAGATAACGAAGGATTTTTATTCGACACATATGTCATACATTTTAAAAATAGACTTCTGGAACTTTAAACAGACAGACTCATATTTATAATATTAGTATGTGTTGGATAATTGGATAATGGCGAAAGAAAACAAATAGGTTTTAAATAAATACGTTAGAACGTATATTCAAACATTGACAAGGATGGTCAACGTCTGTCTCCTAACACAGTGTGAATCGGAAAGAAGAGAAGATACGAGTGGGGCTGACCATTTTATTTATACTAAAGGTTTAGTGTTGCCAGTAATATGAAACATTAATTTTTGCATGTTAAATTAAATATAATTCAACACGCCCCCTCAAAAATTAATCACTTAATTATTTACAATCATAATTTTCACTAACCAGAACATTATAACCATCCAAGTAGGGCTGGGGTATTCACAATGTATTATGATCCAACATTTGTTGCGAGGGTTAGGAAAAACCCAGAAAAACCTAATCAGACCATTTAAAATAAACTTAATTATGCACTTAAAAATTTAAACCGTACATTATAATATAATGCACTTAAATATAAATAGTACATTTAAATATTATGCACTCAAATACAAATCGTACATTTTAATGTTAAGCACCCAAATATAAATCGTACATTTTAATATTATGCACTCAAATATAAATCGTACATTTTAATATTATGCACTCAAATATAAATCGTACATTTTAATATTATGCACTCAAATATAAATCGTACATTTTAATATTATGCACTTAAATATAAATCTTACATTTTAAATTTATGCACTCAAATACAAATCGTACATTTCAATATTGAGCACTCAAATATAAATCGTACATTTTAATATTATGCACTTAAATATAAATCGTACGTTTTAAATTTATGCACTCAAATATAAAAGATACAATTTAATAACATTGTTTTCAACTTTTTCTCTAGCAAAGAGTATTTTAATTTTATGAAAATGTGTTTAGATCTCGAATAATTTTATGGTATACCTTTAATGGCTGTGTAAGAACACAGCCATTATTATCTTCAAAATAGGTATTTCACAATAAAAATAGAAATTTAACACATTTGTTATTAAGGGTTTTAACCATAATGCCTCTTTTACAGCTTCAAACAAAGTCATGTACTTTTACATTATTGTACATTTGTTAAACAATTTAAATAAATATCCTGATGTTTTTATTTCATTAACATTACCACAATTGAAATCTACTTATCCACAAAATTTATGTTTAAAATTATTACACAAATTGCATTTTAGTTTTAATTTTATAGTACCTTCTTCAAACATTGCCATACCTCTTCATTTATTTTCCTTATAACTAAGATATTGGTATATTTACAGCCTTTTAGCTTACTACTAAACCAAAAAGAACCAACTACAAGTTGATTTTGAATAAGTCTGGCATATCATTTGACTCGTTTAGGCTTACGAATCTTGTAACCAGAAACAGATTCAAATCATTGTAAACTATCTGATTTTTGCTCAACTGTTTTTATATTATCCGCTTTCGTATTAAACTGATTTCGGACTATCAGCTTTAAGCATATCAGATTTTAAACTTTGAAATTATCAGTTTTTTTTTTACTGATTAATTTTTATTTTATCCGTTTTATATTTGACGGATTTAGGACTATCAGCTTTAAGCATATCAGATTTTAAACTTTGAAATTATCTGATTTTTGCTTAACTGATTTATTTTATCTGTTTTCGTATTTTACGGATTTAGGACTATCAGCTTTATGCATAACAGATTTTAAACTTTGAAATTATCTGTTTTTTTTTTACTGATTTATTTTATCCGTTTTTATGTTTGACGGATTTAGGACTAGCAGCTTTAAGCATATCAGATTTTAAACTTTGAAATTATCTGATTTTTGCTCAACTGATTTATTTTATCTGTTTTCGTATTTTACGGATTTAGGACTATCAGCTTTAAGCATATCAGATTTTAAACCCTAAAATTATCTGATTTTTGCTTAACTGATTTATATTATTCGTTTTCGTATGATCGGATTTAGGTCAGCTTTAAGCAAATCAGATTCGGTCTGTCACATCTTTGAGGTTTTATAACCCTGACTTCAATGTCGGTTCAGTATTTTGGTAATGTCTAATCTCATTTCCCGCAAATAGAAACTTGGGGCCTTGACGGCAGAAAATTAACCTCATTTCCTATGACATCACGATCTGATTCACTATTATTATTATCATAATTTTTTTTAGATGTATCACTTTTATTTTTACATTCTATGTTTCACCTTATAGCCATTCGGTACAATACAAAATCCACCAGTATATTCCGTCATGATATTTTATCAAAATATGTTTTAGTGATTTTAGGACGTACACACTACACAGTAGCACCAAATACCTTTAAATATATAATTGCAGGCTTTTAATCGTGCCACATTTTAACCGGAGTTTATTTTGTGTGAAAACGCGGGTAGGAATAATATTTTATCAAAAAAACTTAGGTAATAACATTTCGGTAATTTTGCACCACTAACCATTGCGTGTGCTTTTTCAGTTATTGTTCACCACTTAATTTACTAATTATTTTGTTTTGGTGTGGTGTTGGAATAGTAAAAAGATATGAAATTCCTCCAAAAACACACTACTCTTTTATCTCAAAAGATAAATACTTCAAATTTACCAATTTCAAAATGAATTTTGCATCACTTTTTGGCTACAAAATCTTTAAAAATACAACATTTTATTTATAGGCTATCAGGTACGTGTCATATTATTGGGTATATTGATCGAAAAACAACAAAGAAATTCTTATTATCGATCAAGTCAGGAGTGTTCGGCTCGCACGTCATTATACTCAACGAATTAATGTTGTAATCGATTTTTTTTTCCATTTATGCAGGCTTCGCACTTTTCACCAGGCGTTACCGAATCAATTTAACTAAGTAGTGTAATGATTTAAAAAAAAAACCATTTTACCATACAAAATCTAAAAAATCTTAATTATTTTTATCACTACTGAACATTTGAGAAACAGATCTTTTATCACAGATTTTGTATTTTTTTTTTAATTAAATTGTTAATTGACTTACTCAGTAGTATACAGTCTTTACTGATGTAGGTTTCAAGTTGGTCGAAGGTTGGCAAGCTGCATCCTGACAGCAGGTTGTACGGCACTTAGTTCCTTGGATGCCGCTAATTATCGGTGTCGTTTGGTGGCTGAAACAAATTAACAGTTTTAGCTACTGAAATTTTAAAAGCATACATATCATTACGCCCGTTTCTCGTAGGAATAGGCAGAGACTACGGATATCCATTTGCTAAAAATTTAATGAATATAATTACTAAGTAGGTAGGTATTCATTTCTTAGGTTTACTTTGTAATGTTTTTATATCATTATAAGTAACTGTCTGAATAAAGTATTCTTACTGGACAATTTACTATTAACATTATAAATGGTTTATGTAAAACTGTGTAGGAATTGAAAATACTTATCTTTCCTATCAATGATGTGGTCGAAAGCTCCGGAATCCGGAATTCGGAGTTCATTGGAAACAGTCGTCGCTTCCTCAGTCAACTCCACTGCTTGAACGATCGAGGGCACTCCGCCGATTATCCATTAGAAAAACTGTTAATGGGGCAGTTAATTGGAGGATACGTATGTTTATAAAAACAACAATTTGGAACTACAGCACAATGCTTTGGTAGCATGTCTGGGCCCATAACCTGTTGGATAATTGGATAATGGCGAAAGAAAACAAATAGGTTTTAAATAAATACGTTAGAACGTATATTCAAACATTGACAAGGATGGTCAACGTCTGTCTCCTAACACAGTGTGAATCGGAAAGAAGAGAAGATACGAGTGGGGCTGACCATTTTATTTATACTAAAGGTTTAGTGTTGCCAGTAATATGAAACATTAATTTTTGCATGTTAAATTAAATATAATTCAACAGTATGAAAGTAATTAAGTATCGATATTTTGTTTTGAGCTGAACCTATCGCGTTGATGTCTTTTGTATGGGGAAAAACCTCCGCATTTTTTGCCATTGGTATAAAATGTCTATTTTAGTCTTCGTAATGATCGAACGTCCATAATGCGCATGATAGAAATGATTATTAATGGAAGGTTTTGGATTCGGTATTGTCCCTGCTTGCATGTCGTACATAGCAACGAAAGCTAAAAACTTTGTTACGATACGATATTTGATAATTGAAAAATTGCACTTTTAGTGTTTCCTACGAGTGCTATTTTTGACAAGTTTTACTAACGCAAAATCGAATAATCGTGTCGAATAATTTTTTGCGATATCGAATTGTTCGACGTATATGTCATACATTTCAAAAATAAGGCTCCAGTTCTATATTCGATTAAATTCAATTAATTTAACAATTAAAATTGGATGCGAATTGGATTAAAATTACATTTTAAGCAGTACAATTTATATATCGATTAATGCGATAGATATAATTTCCAAATTCACTAAACCCGGGGCAATGAACCCGAGACCTTCCGATTTACATGTTAATGGTTGTTAACGACGACACCAAGAGCCGCCTTGACGGTGTTCGTTGAGTGGTCGTAAACGCTGATGTTGGGCAACACGTCCTCAACCTTCGCGTCTCCGGCAGCTGATGCTGCGAGCCCACGTGGATGGCTTAGTGATGTAACGTATAAACTTTACAAACATGTGCTCAGAATCAGAAAGTAATCAAAATTACTTTCTATGCATAAATTTATATAAATCACATTTTTACAATAATTCAAGTTCTATCAGGATTCTTGTGTACCGTTTCTTGGCCATTGAAGATCTTTAGTTAGATAGCAGCCGGGTGCTGATATGCTGACAATGTCCTATCCAAACTAAAAACAATCAAACTTTATTTATTTATTTAACACTTCTTTGCACACAGTAAAATAAAAATTAAATATGTTACATAAAATGTGAACACAGTATGTATACAAAAGGCGGCCTTATCGCTCAAGCAATCTCTTCCAGGCAAGTAGTAGTATTTTCCATAATTTAATTTCAAATGCATCTACATTAAAAGTATGAAAAAGCGAGCTTATAATAATTATAGTTAAAATATACTTTCCCTTTTAACTGATCGCCGACGTTTGGCACATGGCAACACACATCCGCAAATTAATCATGATGTTCATAATCTACTGTGACTATTTCCAATGATGATTCCATTCCATGCTGTATACTCAGATTCTATGGGAACATTCACTGTCACCTACTATAAACAACCGGTTTTGGTTATAACTCTACATGTTTTAAGGTCATGGTGGACACGGTAGTTTCATTAATAACTTCGATTTATGAATATTTTTTTTTTATTAAAAAATATTCAAACGACACTTAAATAAGCAAAGCCATGGTATGTAATTATAACACCTTGGTTGGGTAAGCCAAGTACGGAGAGTTTTTATAAATCAAAATTCTAAAATTTAAGGGCTGGAGTGCTATTTACGCGTGACTCACGCAAAATCACTGAGTCGAAGGATTTTCGTTCGATACCGAAGGTTTTTTCTTCGTCATATATGTCATACATTTCAATAGTGTTCCTGGCCTCTTTTCGGACGACCCTTTTTAGTCTATTTATTTTGCTTGTGACTGGTGCCCATATAGGATCCAGTGATAATCAAACTACCTACATTAGCGCAAACGTTATGTCTGATTAGATGATCACGCAGATATATTCGACGCCTCAAATTAGAGTTACAAATACGGGTATCATTACATTCACCTCAATTTGTGAACAAGTAATCGTTTTATTTCTGATTCAGCAACTGTTACATTAAATGAAGAATACAATGACAAATTACACTGATCAATTGATATCATAATGATTGGAAGAAACTGGTCTCGTAATCTTTTGAATTTATTTACACTTTATGCTTTGTCACTTCTCTGAGTACCAGAAGTTACTTACTAATTACTTAAGTAACCACTAAACCAAGTTGTAATTAATTTTAAGTATAGGTATTATATGTGTAAATTGTAAAGAAAGAATTTTTAAAAACATTAGGTACTTCTTCTTTAGAGTCAAAATGACTATTGACTGCACTATATCTAAAATTATTTGCCAAAAAATATTTGGTGGTGTCGTTTACAACTTTACTTAGTTTAACCGTCAGTACTACGTCTATTCTCTGGTTATACGCAGATCTTTATCACAGTTTCTATAATTAGTTCTGTGGTCGCCTCTACTGCTAGTACATCATTCTGCAATCTGTGCCGATACACTCTCTAACTTTAAATCTAAATGTACATTTTTAACGAATTGTGATAATTTTACATAATTTGTAAAATAATACAAGCGTTGACTACATACAGTCGACCCTATACTCATAGGCGACTGGCTAAGTATATAATTGAGAAATATATAAGACAAGATTAACCTAAAATAGAGTATAAAAGATCACACCTACAGATTTAGGGCAGCCAACGAAACAATATGAATCGAGTTAGTACTAGAGTTTTATTCTATTATGTAGAACGTTCCCACAGATAAATATTTCCTAGTTTGGGCAAACAACGGTTTACTCAACAATTATTAGATTAGATAATAATGATGAGGTCATAATAAGTACGAATTCAAAGTATATAAGAAGTTACTTAACTGAAGACTATCCAACACTAAGTACATATGGTACGAGTAGTAGTACATATAAAGGGTATGGTTCCTGTTATATTGTTTTCTTCGGGATCGTCGTTTGTACCGATCGACACACAAAGGCTCTGTGCCAAGCTTTCTAAATTTGCATACTCTTTACGAGAGGTGAAAAAACCCACGGATATCGAAACCGCACTAGTCACCTATTATGCGTACGCATATTCTTGGCTTACTTACGGAATATTGCTCTGGGGTAATGGGACAGACTGGGAAAAAATTCTCACACTTCAAAAAAAACTGATACGAATAATAGCCAATATAAAGCAAAAAGATAGCTGTAAACAATTTTTCTTACAATATAAAATACTTATTTTACCAGGCATCTACATATTAGAAACCTGCAAATTTGTATGTAAGCATACACATTTGTTCGAACAAAGGAAAGACATAATAACAAAATATAATCTCAGGCACCGAAATAGGCTACAATTTCCAACCTCACGCCTTCGGCTTCACCTGGCAAGCCCGAAGGTAATGCCCATAAAAATTTACAACAAACTTCCAGAATCCATAAAAAACATAAAAAGCGATAAAACATTTTTACACCAGCTTAAAACGTTATTGATCAGCAAGTGCTACTATAACTTAAACGAATATTTGACGGATAAACTTTAATGTAATAAATATATTTGTGTATGTGGTCTATTAATTTGAAAATGTGAATCCAATATTAAATAAAATAAATCATAAATACATAATAATTATAATAAATAAAATTTTGATTAATGAATACATAATACCTAATGTAAATCGCAGCCCCTCCCCATTGCAGCGCCCGTCTGGGTCCTTAATTGATTCTATAAATATGCCTGTAAACTTATGTACATTAAGGAAGCAATAAAGTATTGAGTATTGACTTGTGTAAGTAGTTCATGTTCGTATTAAGTGTCTGAAATTATTTTCACATCACGCTGAACGTTTGATTTTAGAGATAGGTTAAACTTAGTATATCAAGTTTTGACATCAATCACGCCCATGATCGTGAGCTTCACAAAATTAAGCTCTAATTTTTGGCTAAAGCACTGACATAGATAAAGCACTTAAGAGGTAATTAAAAAACAATCTAAAAGTGTCAAAAATCGCAATGTTCGTGAAGTGCGTGTCTGGAGCTCTATTTTTGAAAAGTATGACTCGTGCAAAAACCAGTTAGTCGAATGATTTTCGTTCGATATCGAAAGATTTTCATTCGACATTTGAGTCAAACATTCTAAAATAAGTGTCCTGGTTGTCTGCGGCTTCTCTGTCTTCGCATCGTCGATTCACATTTTTTTTTATTTATTTATTATAAAAGAACAAAACATAAATAAAAATCCATACTAATATTATAAATGATAAAGTCTGTCTGTCTGTCTATCTGTTACACTTTCACGGCCAAACCGCTGAACGGATTTTGATGAAATTTAGTATGAATATAGTTGAAGACCCGGGGTCAAACATAGGCTACTTTTTGACGCAGGCGGAGCTGCGGGAAACAGCTAGTACTGCATAAATAATACATAATTTCAGTTTTGGTAACATTCTTTTAGACATACAAACTTTTAACTAAGTATGCAAAATTAGTTTAACTAATGATTTCTTATGTTTTCGCGATTGTTATTCATTAAATTAAACTATTTTAATACGGTTTTATCGTGTTTATTACTTATTTATTTACACCTGACGTTTCAAACACTTTACAGCGTTCATGGTCGCAGGCAGACTAAGTTAACATTTGTCTTTGATGTCATAAGATTACAAACTACCGCCTGAAATTTTAAATTTATGTTTGAAACGTCAGGTGTAAATAAATAAGTAATAAACGCTATAAAACCGTATTAAAATAGTTTAGTTTAACTATATATGGGAAAATATCTATATATAGTTAGTTCAAAATTTTCCCTCTGAACCGTTGGTCCGACACCTTTGTCCGATAAAGGACGACGTGACGATGTAATAAATAAGTAAAAATTTGTAAATTAAATGTATAGATCTGACATTATTTACTTATTACATCTGTTTGTTTGACGTCAACCCTCCTACTAAATAAAATTAAGTATTTGCCACCTTTTTGCTAAGTACACACTCAGAATTCGTCCAGACCGCCAAAGATTTCAAATCCTGGTGCCTGCTGAACTCATCTTTTAATTAAGTGCTCGTGTTTTTGTGTCTTTTTCTCGTTGCCAAAACCGCAAAATGTGAACGATGCTCAAGCGAAGGTCTCTTAAGGAGGGGGGCCCACTCTTAAACGGAGTACAGTCGTTGACGCAATTTGTACAAAAACTACTCCGGCGCAGCGTATAGTGTAGCGTAGTGTAGTGTAGAAGTGACTTGTGTCAGTGTTAGTGAGGCAGTTGCAGCAGTGAGGAGTTGAGGAGCTTCATCTCAGCATGCGGGCGGCGCGTACGGCGCTGGTGTTTTGTGTGATAGGTGGGTGCGAAGTGATAGGTGATAACAACTATCTCTATTGCACCAAAAAAAAGAAAAACAAGACTGAAACAAATCAACAAAAAGAGTGAGGCACAAAGGCGGACTTACTGTTAAATTCATGAATACGATTTCTTAAGTTTAGTCGATTTACACGGACTACGTACTTAATCTTTGTTAGTCTGTCGTAGTTCTAGGACTTTTGTGAGAGGTAAATAAAGTCTCTATTGTCTGTGTATTTTTACAAAGACTCGTTACATCATCATTCTAGCATTTTGCCCATTACATACAAGGTTTCGTTTCCGTATCAACCAACTTTGCACACCTTGGTGTCATAATTTTTAGAAGCGCTTCTCGACTTTTGACATAGGTAGTTCCGAATAGCAGATTGCATTGCAATACCTATTTAACGTGCAGTCCGAAGCACGGAATCACCCTTGTAAGTATGTATGAGGTGGAGGAGGGATGAGGATAAATCGGCCATGTGGTAGTAAAATAGAAAATATTAGGAAATTTCGGTGTAACGATTTTGGTTTTTCTGATATTTAAAAATTCCAACACTTATGCCTTTTTCTTAAAATTAACAAACACTGTCACATAAAAATCGATGAAAGAAAAGAACTAACATATTGTAGGTAAATTAGTTAAAATAGGCTTAATAAAAGTTCGTTAACAATGATTATGTCATCTCTACCTTCTTAAACCGCAATATTTTGCTAAGATGAACTAACGCACACGTTGTCATGGCTAATGAATTGTCATCATAATAATTTCAGCCGCAGTCAGTCCACTGCTGGGCAAAGACCTCGACTAATGATTTCCAAAATCATTGCTAATGAATGTGGGTTATCATACTTATCATTCTTGACGTAACATTAATAAATCCAAACAAACACAATTCAGTACTTACGTTATTAAGTTACGTTGATGAAGCGTGTGTTTCTTCATTTGTTTTATTGCTTTATTATTTATCCCATTAGGATTGGGCAAGCGCGGCCCTGCGCTGACATTTAACTTCAAAAGTGAAATTTTTCTAATTGAGTCATCAACAGCGGCCTCCCGTGCTTACAGCGCACAACATTTAGTGGACGGAAGTAAAGCTTCGTATTCTGGGAAAGCCTTCTGGGCCTGGAGACTCGCAATACAGGTTCCGACCTACTGCAAGCTCCAGCTCCCACAAAATAAATTGTATACTTACTTATTTGCGCAACTCTTGTGTCTTCATCTTTTCCAGTTTTGTGGTGAGAAATAAAGATTTTTTTATTATCATTTTATATCTACGCTTGGAATTCACGGGTTGTCCCGGACCTTTGAGAGGCTTGCGCGGGGATATGGATTCAACGCATAGAGCCCTTTTAGAGAAGTTGATGTCATGTGGTGCTCCTGCCCAAACCCGTCCTTCGGTTATATCAATAGATGACATTTCCATAAACGGGTCTGGGCAGGAGGAGGAACTATTACTAATGAGTGAAAAGAATAAATAATTTAAAAAAAATTAAACCGACTTCAAAATCGTAACTTTAGAAAGAATACAACACAACTAAAAAGTGAGAAATAAAAAACAAAAACTTCGTTCTTATAAGAAAATCTAAGATCAAATCTAATGTGGGTGGTTAACTCACTTAGACTAGACCTACTATGTACGAGCTATATTCGTACATTTTTAATTATTATAATATTTTCACAATTTCATTGCAATGTATCAAGCGCTGCGTATTGCTGACGCGGCTCATTTGTACTTATTTAGTCATTGAAATAAATTAGTGTGCAACTTACACCCAACCGGACTGCTTCTTATCATTTTCAATACCTTTCCGATATCACTTACATATCATTATCATATCAATCTATTTAAAGTGTAGTTTACCCCTACATACTAAGTATTTTTTGAAGTCGGTGCCAGCCCAAATTATAAGTAGGCATAATGAAAGCATAAAAAACAAACAAAACGACACGACACATTATGTAGCTCACAAGTACTTCCAAACGTGCGTCATCCTCTTCCCGCTGATCTCTCGCGCCCGCAGGCCGCACGTCGTCGCCCCGAGTTGATCCGATTATCGGCGAGATTGTCCGAAATCGATGTACCTGAGAGCGCAACCCGAACGGGCACACACGTGAGGGGCACACGTTGTTGCGAGCGGACGCTTCAGAACTATATTTTTAAAATTTGATGCGCGTGAATTGTTGTCGGACAGAATTTTTTTAATCTTCTTATTACCGAATATAGAATAGTATTAACGTCTTTACTTAACTTTCAATTCCTACTTTCAAATAAACATTAATTTTTCTGGAGTTATTAGGTAGTTTTAAATAGTTGTCTTATCAACTAAATTATACTTTCAATTTCTTTATTTCTACGTGGTTTACACTTCTTGTTAATTTAATAAAATTATTTCTTACGTTTTCGGGCTGGCACCGACTTCAAAAAATACTTAGTAGGTCTAGTCTAAGTGAGTTAACCACCCACATTAGATTTGATTTTAGATTTTCTTATAAGAACGAAGTTTTTGTTTTTTATTTCTCACTTTTTAGTTGTGTTGTATTCTTTCTAAAGTTACGATTTTGAAGTCGGTTTAATTTTTTTTAAATTATTTTATTTCTTATTTTTTTTAACTAAAGTCGTAGGTTAAGCTACGTAATTCCTAAGTTATTAGGGTAGTGTGGTGTAGGTAGATATCGAATTATTTGTGATCTCTTCTTAGTGTAGTTGTAAGATAATTTTTAGTTGTGTTGTATTATTTCTTTACTGCGTAAGTTACGATTTAAAAATCTGTTAATTTTTCTTTAATTATCTTTATTTCTTATTATTTTAATTAAAGTTGCAAGTTAAACTACATACTAACCTCTAAAGGTTACCTACTAATATTGGTAGTGTAGTGTAGGTAGATATCTATATTATTTCTGATCTCTTCATTCTGTTGTTGTAAGTTAATTTTTAGTTGTGTTGTATTCTTTATAAACTGTGTAAGTTACGATTTAGAAATCTGTTGTTTTTTGAATTTTCTTTATTCCTGTTTCTTTAACTAAAGTTGTAGGTTTATAGTTCCTGACATTCGCAGTGTAGGTAGATATCATTTTTTTTTTCAGTAGGTAAAAATGGGTTATGCTTAAGAAGTTTGGATGGATTTAAACTGGGTTATTGCAATAGAAAACGAACACCTGCCATAATCATGATTACCGACTATATTTATTGTTTTAATAACAAAAGAACTACGTTTTGTAAACAGGTATTTTTTAAACTCTTTTATCTATTCTCTCTATTGTTAACAGGCCAGCGGGAAGATAAATAAAACGTAGTGATCTTCTTAACTCCGTATAATAATAATTATATAGATCAGTATTTCACAACCACTAATTGCTCAACATTACTTTAGTATGATTCGGACAACAAAATACATTCAACGACCTGAGCTGTCGGCTGTGCAAAAACGAATGAATCAGACCAAAGCTTGTGGCCACCGTTTTTGATTTGAACAGTGAACAGACATCGGTTGTTGGAACTAATGTCAATGAATGACTATTTAAATTGAAAATGTCAAATCAATAACGGCGGTGTGATTATTTTATACGACAATTATATTAAGAATTAATTTATTATACATATATATTTTAAAACGCTAACACTATATACCTAAACATAGACCCTACTTACTATCAGGAATCAGGGGACCCTTTTTAACCGACTTCAAAAAAAAGGAGGTTATCAATTCGACCCGTATGTATGTAATATTTCCAAAAATGCCCAGTTTTTGGATATGTTAGTCTATATCAGCTTCTAAACACGTATGCCAAATTTTAAAAGTGTATGTATGTATGTTTGTCCACGCATATCTCCGAAATTATAAGTCCGATTTAAATAATTCTTTTTTTGTTGAACTAGGTATTGTTCAACTTAGGGAATACTGAAAGTTTCATCAAAATCGGTTCAGTAGTTTTTGAGATATGTTGTTGTGTATTAATTAATATATGACAGGTGCAACAAAAAATATTTGTCCTCGCATATCTTCGAAACCACTAGTCCGATTTAAGTAATTCTTTTTTTGTTAAACTAAGTATTATTCAACTTAAGGAATACTGCAAGTTTCCTCAAAATCGGTTCAGTAGTTTTTGAGATATGGAATGTTATTATGTATTATTAGACAGGTACAAGTTTGTATAGAATTTCGTGTATTTTGCAATTTTTAGTAGGGTTTTCATTACATACCTTAATTTAAATAAAAAAAATAAGAAAATGGGCTTTTTAACCGATTTCAAAAGAGGGGTTAGTAAAAGGTGCAACTTTATATGGAATTGTGTGGTTGTGCAGAGTGATACCTACGTGAATATATATATAAATATATATATTAATAAATGTATATGTCTTAGATTGCATCTATGTATATATTGCCGTCAAAAAAATGACGGATTTTGTAATGGAATCATAAATTATTATTACTTACTGTTGGATTATTACGTAATCGCAACATTTCTTGGTATGTACGAGGATCATGCGGTTATCTTAACAGTTTATTGGGATCTAGGTCATCGATTGCGAGACCATCTAACGTTTTAACCCTAGGGCAACGTAAGCTTGACCCTTTGCAAACAAGGATTTTCCTAAGTTAACTACCGCAGTTTCTGATGTCGTACCCTGCAATTTGTGTACAGTTACTGCCCAGCTCAGTATGAGCGTAACAAATTAGTAATAACTTACAGTTTTACTTACAACTACTGAAAAAAAAATGATATCTACCTACACTGCGAATGTCAGGAACTATAAACCTACAACTTTAGTTAAAGAAACAGAAATAAAGAAAATTCAAAAAACAACAGATTTCTAAATCGTAACTTACACAGTTTATAAAGAATACAACACAACTAAAAATTAACTTACAACAACAGAATGAAGAGATCAGAAATAATATAGATATCTACCTACACTACACTACCAATATTAGTAGGTAACCTTTAGGTTAGTATGTAGTTTAACTTGCAACTTTAATTAAAATAATAAGAAATAAAGATAATTAAAGAAAAATTAACAGATTTTTAAATCGTAACTTACGCAGTAAAGAAATAATACAACACAACTAAAAATTATCTTACAACTACACTAAGAAGAGATCACAAATAATTCGATATCTACCCACACCACACTACCCTAATAACTTAGGAATTACGTAGCTTAACCAACGACTTTAGTTAAAAAAAAATAAGAAATAAAATAATTTAAAAAAAATTAAACCGACTTCAAAATCGTAACTTTAGAAAGAATACAACACAACTAAAAAGTGAGAAATAAAAAACAAAAACTTCGTTCTTATAAGAAAATCTAAAATCAAATCTAATGTGGGTGGTTAACTCACTTAGACTAGACCTACTAAGTATTTTTTGAAGTCGGTGCCAGCCCGAAAACGTAAGAAATAATTTTATTAAATTAACAAGAAGTGTAAACCATGTAGAAATAAATTGAAAGTAAAATTTAGTTGATAAGACAACTATTTAAAACTACCTAATAACTCCAGAAAAATTAATGTTTATTTGAAAGTAGGAATTGAAAGTTAAGTAAAGACGTTAGTACTATTCTATATTCGGTAATAAGAAGAAAATTAAAAAAATTCTGTCCGATAACAATTCACGCGCATCAAATTTTAAAAATATAGTTCTGAAGCGTCCGCTCGCAACGACGTGTGCCCCTCACGTGTGTGCCCGTTCGGGTTGCGCTCTCAGGTACATCGATTTCGGACAATCTAGCCGATAATCGGATCAACTCGGGCGACGACGTGCGGCCTGCGGGCGCGAGTGTTCAGCGGGAAGAGGATGACGCACGTTTGGAAGTACTTGTGAGCTACATAATGTGTCGTGTCGTTTTGTTTGTTTTTTAAGCTTTCATTATGCCTACTTATAATTTGGGCTGGCACAGACTTCAAAAAATACTTAGTATGTAGGGGTAAACTACACTTTAAATAGATTGATATGATAATGATATGTAAGTGATATCGGAAAGGTATTGAAAATGATAAGAACCAGTCCGGTTGGGTGTAAGTTGCACACTAATTTATTTCAATGACTAAATAAGTACAAATGAGCCGCGTCAGCAATACGCTGCGCTTGATACATTGCAATGAAATTGTGAAAATATTATAAAAATTAAAAATGTACGAATATAGCTCGTACATAGTAGGTCTAGTCTAAGTGAGTTAACCACCCACATTAGATTTGATTTTAGATTTTCTTATAAGAACGAAGTTTTTGTTTTTTATTTCTCACTTTTTAGTTGTGTTGTATTCTTTCTAAAGTTACGATTTTGAGTCGGTTTAATTTTTTTTAAATTATTTTATTTGTTAGCTAGTTGTGGAAATGATTCCACCAAAATACATCATTTCCAAGGAGCGCTGACGTCACTCACGATGCTGTCTGATCTGGCCATGGATGCCATACGGTTTGAGATATTACCGGAAAAATGCTAGAATTATTATAATTTCTGAAGTTTAGCAAACTTAAGGCTTTGCTCTGTATTCTCGATGTGCTGTACTGGACTAGCTGAAATAGCACCAATTAGAAACGCTTTAGTTAAACTGTTCAATTAACTATAATTACGAAACGTCCATCAATATTTCGCAAATATATGTCTGTATTAATTAAAATACTCACAGACTCATCTCCTCTCGTGAATGGACTTTAATCAATTCATAGTAGATTGTGATACAAGGGTGCGAAGTTGGTCATTATTTACGGGGCGGTATAAAGTAGAACTATACTATAGAAGCCGAGTAAATCAAATCAAATCATTAGTATATGACCAGTTCCGCTCACGAGTTGTCATACGACGATTTTCAACACATTTGAGAGGAAAAACACACTTTTTTTGATTTACACAATAAATAAAAGTTCTCAAGCGATACCAAGACATTTGTTCACATTAGTTTTTGTTGGTACACTTTGAACACATTTTACAATTAGATACACCACTAGAGTAAAATTGGGCTTGTGTGTTTGTTAATGCATTAAATAAATAAAAATAAAAATTCTTTATTTTCAGACCATTAATGCCCATACAGGTTGTTAGTACCAATTAAAATACCATTTTTGTTAGTAAATAAAAGTAAGTGTTGTGTTTTTTGCTATGTATCTCCTATATATATATAGACTAGATACCGCGTTATGAAGAAAAATCAGTTTCCAGAATGCGGCAACTTTATGATGTAGTATGTGTAAGACAATGTGCAAAGACGACTAGTAAGACGACTAGTAAGAGTTATTTCTTGTACTATTATTGGCATTTTGCTTCTGTTTTTAAACTAAAATTTTAATAAATTTATCACTTACCGGTTGCGGCGTGACTGACGCGGGTATGCCGAATTAGCGTAGTTTTAGTTGACGCATTTGTCCTGTACGCCGACGGCATCTTGTCGAGCGCGCTCGAGACCAATTATTAATCTAAGTATTTAAGTAGTTCTTGAATCTGTTTTAAGCTCCGTCCACGCTTCGTCCTTATTTTTTCCTTTGAAGATTTAAGTTATGTAGATAGCTATAGTTAGCCTACTCAGTCAGATATCAACATTCGATTTTCGATTAGTATGTCTGGCGGAGTCAAATTTAGGTATTCTTTCCTAAATTAAATCTACATTTCTTATTAATTAGTAAATTAAATAGGTATACAAAAACAAATAGATTTAAAAATGGTGCCACTGATACAGACAGAGACAGACCCTGATAGTATTTTTTTTTGCAATAGGTTTTACGGCCATGGATACAAGTCCTTTATTTATTTTTCTACACAAATAATATTTGTAGTCCAATACGGCTAATGTTGAGTAAAAAAATATACTTAAATATGAAATTTAGTGTTGATTTATTATTTGTAAGCTAAAATCCATACTCCATACTTAATATTATAAATGCGAAAGTCTGTCTGTCTGTCTGTTACGCTCTCACGGCCAAACGACTGAACGGATTTTGATAAAATTTAGTATGAATATAGTTGAAGACCCGGGGTCAAACGTAGGGTACTGTTTGACGCAGGTGGAGCTGCGGACAAAAAGCTAGTAGTTTATATTTTTTGCAAAAATAATAAATTGGTTTGAGACATTTAAAGAAAATGTACCGTAAGAATGGAAACCGTTACTTTACAAGTGCGATTATAATATAAACAACGTGTTTACAACCCCAATTAATGGGTTAATTACAATTAAATAAAACACGCTTTATGAGGAAATGTTTTGAATAATCATTTGTATTATTATATCATTGGGTCATGTTTATCAAAATAAATATGATCTCGAGTCGCATTCGCGTATTTGCGTTCCGTACGAGCAGTCTTTTGAAAATTTCAATGACTTTTAGCTAAAATGTAAGAATAATAATCATTTATGTTTGCGGAGCTCTCTCAATAATTGAGTTAAACTGCTATTATTTATGTACCCAAAAATTGTCCAA
This sequence comes from Euzophera pinguis, assembly GCA_947363495.1. NCBI lineage: Eukaryota > Metazoa > Arthropoda > Insecta > Lepidoptera > Pyralidae > Euzophera > Euzophera pinguis. The sequence goes on along the minus strand of OX376176.1, from coordinate 50,928 downwards.
TAAGTACTTATTCTCGCAAGAAACCGGAAAAATATTCTGTGCCTCTAAAACAGATGGGTAGTTAAATGTTACTTCAGGTTCTTTAAGCACGAAACCCGAAACAGAAACTTAATACCTACATGGGAAATCGCAACCGAATCGATTTAGTGGATTTAAATAATTTTTAATTTAAATAGTATCGGTTCAGGTTATTAATCACTGTCATTCAACTAAGTAGATCCATACAGATCTAATGCACATTATTTAGTTACATAATTTTCGCTACTCTGTGAGTTATTGGCCTTCATTTAAATAAAATGTTAATTTCTGAGAAATTGAGAGCTTCTGACGTGCTTTATTATCGTTTCCACATTCTGACTTGATTTTCGGAATGGATACGCCGCGCGCCGTCTTGTCTACAGGGTAACCAGACTAACACCCGTATTCTTAAACCTCCACTCAACCTTACTCCTCATTGGTATGATTAGTCCTCACAAAGTTACAAGCCTCCTCGACTTGAGATGATTTCTCATTGGAGGTGAGTATCGAACTGTCAAATATAAGGTTGGTCGAGAGATACCTTGAGGCATCCTTGAAATGAAATAAAGTGGATAAAAAACGGGATTTTGCGACTTTTGGCTTAGTTATCTACTTACTTTATTTTATTTTTTACTCTATTCTTTTGTAATTTTCAATTTTTGTCTTTAGAATTGTTATTATAACCTTATTGGGGTTTGCTCAAGCAACCAACTAAGAATGTCGTTTTGAAGGGAAGTTCGAGGACTTCCTTAAGGCGCCCTCGAATGAGTTTGAGTGAAGGACGTCCATAAGGTTATGTTTAAGAATACGGGGGTAAGAGAGAACGACCAAAAATCATTCGACTCACAGATTTTGCGAGTCACACTTTTCAAAAATAGCACTCCTCATAATTCTATTTTCGCTAATTTGCGTCAGGTGCGGTGTGCGCAGTCGGCGCAGTCGCAGATGTGGCTGACAGGTCCGTGCGGGTCAGCCGCCGCACGCTCGGCGACCGCTGGATGCAGACCTTGGCAGGTTAGCATCTTACACTCTTCATTTTTACAACAATATCGTCAGGAAATAAATAATTGTAGGTAGGTTTATCTTGGTTGGTGAGATTCATTTAAACTGATTTAATTAAAATTAACTAGTTGTTCGCTGCGAACATAGACCTCGCGAATTTCACTCAATAAAGTTTAGCCACAAAAGTAAAAATAAATATTTCCAACATTTACTGGGGCCATATTTAAGATATTCTGAACCCAAAAGTTTCATACACCTGGGAGGGATTTATCGTAATCCTGTGTCAGATGCCCTTAGGCATTCCGAAAAATCTGACAGTGTCAGCCACTAAAACACCTCTGACCATGTTTATGTTCATCCCGAAGGTGAGAAGGCAGTCGCTCCATGGGAATAACCAGTACTGCTAAATCTAGGAACACAGTGAACAGCATACCTTATGTAAGGGTTGTAAATCCTCACACTAGTTGATATGATACGATAATGATAAATGATAAGGGTTGATTTCGGATATGATAAGAAACAACCGAATTGAGTGAATTGATGTATTGCACTGATTTGTTAAGTTATGATTAATTTACAATTAACGAAAACACCGCGTCAGCTATATGGACAATAATATATGTACGTTAAAATTATAGGGTTAAACAACTAATGGACGGTGTTCCGTACATCCTGCCCTCTCAAGGAAGAAATCTGTATATGGAGAGGATGTACTATCAATTATTGATAACAAAGTATATGGATGCATGTTAAACTAAATGTTATAAATTGATTTTACATGATACATGGTGAAAAACAATATATTTATGCTAAAATTTATTCTAAGTAGATTGTCTGGTTTTTGGGGAAATTATTTAAACACTTATTCACTGGGGACATTAAATTGCACCGGTCGACGGACCATGGGGGATGTGCTTTTATCGACACTTAAAACCGATTTTGGGTGATCACTGGGGAGATTACACATTTCACGCACTTCACTAACACTATCACTAGAAGTCTGCTCCTCCTGGGGCGGCCTCACTCGAGGCTGCTGCTCCGCTACGGCGTGAGTGTATGTTGAGCGAGCTCTTCGTACTTTGATGATAATGAGAACAGCCGAAATGGCTAGAAGTATGCCTACAATGATATAGGAGACGACATAGTGATGAATGTCGTGTACAGTGAAGTGATCGTGAGTTTGTTCCTTTATGTTATCGATTTGATTTTTCAGCTGATGATAAACCTGATCATGATTCGGTAATTGTTCGGAAAGATTGTTGGGAATGATGGAATAAGTATTGATGATTGTGTTCAATATTGATACTTGAAATGCTTCCTTTTGATACTGCTGGCTCATATTGCTGATGAAATTATTGTGACTGTAGATGGTAAATTCATTGCTTTTAAGAGCGCATCCTTGACCTAGAGTAATGAGGCCATTTAAATGTAATTGTTCCATTTTCAATGTGGAATTGCAAAATATGCGCACTTTGCAATCCTGGCAACATGAGTATAACCAGACGTTAGGTCGGTGCAACTTGATCCACCAGTCGGCGCATGCCATTCTACTCGACTTGCAATGGGATCCAATTGATTCAATGTTTATAATGTTATTATCGCATAACGATTGGTTTTCCTTTAAATTATAGAGCGGTTTATTTAAAGAGCATAATGTTTTGGTTGGGAGATAGAAACAAGATTGTAAGTCTGCATCCGAGTGTAGAACGAATAAGTCTTTCTTGAGGTTGAAGGAAATATAATTTGCTGTAGACGTTATATAGTGAGCGTTATCTTTTATTGATATTTGAGGGATGCTGATGATTTTATCCAGTTGGAAGATTTCACTGCTTATAAGAGGGATAGTCGTTTCAATGATGAGATATTTATCAGTAAATCGTGTAAATACTTTCATTAACTTGTAGAGATCTATGATATTTGATTTTTCGACTGGAAGGGTGACGTCGCCTTTTAATTGTGAGGATATGATATTAAGTTGTCGTTGAAGGTCTTCTGGAGGCAACAGAAGAAAATCTATTTGTCCATGACTGATATCCGAGACAGTTTGAATAAGAGTATGCTGTATGCGTCGTATGTTTGATATGATGATCTGGATTGATAATGCTGATGACAGTATGCGAAGATCTTGTTCACTCTCGAATCGAACTTGATTTGTTTCAGATGATACACTGCGAATGTGTTGTTTGATCCATTTAAATTGTTGATTCATGATGTTTTCACTCTCACGTAAAACTTTGTATTCAGTTTCCACAACACTAGTTTGATTCTTCAATAGTTCCTGTAGATGATTCTCGTTCTGGTTGATCTTCTCAATGTCTTGCTTATATTGCTCTGCGAATCTTTCGTCTAACACTCCAAACAAAGTATTTGCAATCATACCGATGCCATTAACTAATCCACGTTTTCTTCTTGACCTAGACTGATTATTGAGAAGAGCGTTGTAGTGCTGGATTTCGTTTAGTTCGTGCTCTAATTGAATAACAATTGCCTTGTATTGAGTACCGGTTCCGTAACATGATTCGCTTGCCTTTTTTACGAAATATTCTAAGTCCGAGACTCCCTGCCAATAAGATGACATATTGTAATATATGATGAGTTTCCAATCGTCCCTGATGTATTGGAGATCTGATATTTTGTCGAAATAGAGACTCTGATTTTCTTTAAATTGATCGATGATATAGTGTTGTTCTTGCTGCATTGAAGGGGATAACAGAGATGCGAAGAAGAATAGAGCTATGCACAGCATATTCTTAAAGGTTACCTTTTTCTTGGACCTTGTAGACCTTTGAGTATCTTGCTCGGTTGGTGTTGCTATTGTAGAGTTGGTAAGTGAGCTTTCGAGTGCAGTTTCATTGTGATTCTGTTCCGTCGAATTGTTTACAGGCAATAAAATTAATTTATTGATTGGACGTTTGAGAAGGGTTTTGCTTGTTTTTAAAGTTACTACTCGGACGTAACCATCGCTTCCCGGATGTAGCTCTAATACTCTTCCTAAGGCCCATTTTCCGGGAGCCATGTTGTCTTCCTTGATGATTACGATGTCATTAATTTTGAGATTTTTAGACGGTCTAATCCATTTTGATCTGATTTGCAATTGTTGTAGGTATTCACTTGACCAGCGTTTCCAAAATTCTTTATTCATCGCTTGAATGAGTTGCCAACGGTTAGTTAGTGTGAACGAATGGGGTTCCGTTTGTGGACGAGATGTTAAGGATCCTCCAATAAGAAAGTGTCCTGGTGTCAAGATTTCATCATCAGGGTTTTCAGTAAGAAGACATAATGGTCTTGAATTCAGACAAGCCTCTATCTGATGCAATAAAGTCGTGAATTCTTCGTAAGTGAGCCTTTGTTCACCTAACACGCGCTTGAGATGGTACTTAAGATTTTTTACAGCTGCCTCAAATAAGCCTGCCGCGCTTGGCCATAGCGGTGCGTTGTACTTGACGCAAGTTCTAAGTTGTCGTTTGACAGTGCGTATGCCGCTGATTATCCAATACTTATCGCGAATGTAAGTGAGAGTTAACCGAGGGCCTCCATGTAATGTGGCGAGATGAGCTTGATGTATTAGTAAATCTGTAAATCTGCTATGATTTGATAAGATGATTGGGTGTTTTGCTGATTCGCTGATGTCCGCGTTTTTCAGACGACCGCCAACTCTCAGTATTCCGTGATGATCAAAGAAAGGGTTTAAGTTTGCCAATTTCTTATTACTGAGTATGTCTTCATTTTTCTTTAAATTGAAATCATGCGTTTGTATGTCTCTAATAATAATATTACAAGCTTTATTTATTTCGAAAGAGGTTAATGATTTATCATATGATAATTGTTTGTTTCTAACTCAAGTGATGAAACGTGATATCCAGGCTATTGTCCTCACCACTCGTGTGAGTGAACTACTATTCAGCAGTAATTCATAAATAAATGTAAAATTATTTTGCTGTTGATGTAAGGCGGTGTTCACAAGTACCTTCTTCAGTTCTATGATAGGGGTTTCGATTTTTGGTTTTGACAATTGTTCAGGACTGAAATTTTTAAGCCATTCTGGCCCTGCCCACCACAAAGAGTGTTTCAGTAGTTGTGTTATTGTTAATCCTCTGGTTGCACAATCAGCCGCGTTATCTTCAGAACGGACGTGATGCCAGCATGATGGAGGAATAATTTCAATTATTTTCTCAACTCTATTGCTTACAAACTGTTTCCATCTTGTAATGTCGCCTTGTAGCCAACCAAGTACTATCATGGAGTCAGTCCATGCGTACATTTTCACTTCTACATCCTGGTTTGATAAAGATTCTTTGACTTTCTTCATGAGTTGAGATAATAAGAGTGCCCCACAGAGCTCGAGTCGGGGCAAAGATAAAACTTTATTTAAAGGTGAAAGTTTAGTTTTTGCTGTAAGTAGCTTCGATGTGTAGTCACCTTTATCGTACGTAACAATGTATATCGCACAAGCGTAGACCTTTTCTGATGAATCGCAAAAACCGTGAAGTTGATATTTATTTTTCGTGTTACCTATGTAACGAGGAATTGATAATAAATGTAATTGATTGATGTCTGTTTGTATGTTCGACCATTTCTCGTTGATGTCGGATGATAGTTCTTCGTCCCATGTTACTTCAGAAGCCCACGCTTGCTGAAATAGGAGTTTGGCTCGGATAGTAATTGGTGATATCCAGCCTTGAGAGTCGAAGATTTTAGATATATTTGATAACAAAATTCGTTTTGATAAATGATTGTTTGAAGGTTTTTCAATGTTGTAAGAAAATGAAAATGTGTCCGATAAAGGGGTCCATACGAGGCCTAATGTTTTTCTTGATTCTGAGCATCTGAATTCGTGCGGATCATTTAGTTTGCTAGAAGGTAAGTCCTTTATAAGGTCTGGATTATTGCTCGAGAATTTTCTCAAATTCATTCCTGCTCCTTGTAAAATTCCTATAAGTTGGTAGATGAGTTCTTTGCTTTTTTCTATTGTTTCGTGACCACAAAGTACGTCGTCCATGTAGCATGATGTTTCTAAGGCTTCGGCGGCCATGGGGAATTTAGAACGATCGTCTCTGGCGAGCTGAAGCAGTGTACGCATGGCTAGAAACGGAGCTGCTTTAGTGCCAAAAGTGACGGTCGTTAGATGATATTCTTGAAGAGATTCTTCAGGAGAGTTTCTCCAAACAATTGATTGAAGGGGTTGATCAGCCTCTCTCACGTTTATCTGTAGAAACATCTTTTCGACGTCGCATGTTATAACATACTTATGCTGTCTCCATCTTAAAATTAAAGAGGGAAGGTCCTTTTGTAGGTTTGGACCTCCTTCCATTAAATCGTTTAAGCTAAAACCAGAGGTTGTTTTTGATGATGCGTTGTATACTACTCTTAGACGCGATGTAGCTGATTGTTCTTTGATAACGCCGTGATGAGGTAAGTATACCATGAGCTCTGATTGAAGTGCGGGACGCATGTAATTGGAGTCTTTATATTCTTGGATTACTTGTTTGTACTGATTAGAAAAATTGACATTATTTGACATTTTCCTTTCTAACTGCCTAAATTGGGCTACGGCTTTTGATTTTGACGATCTTAACTGTTTTTCAAATCCTTGTTTCATGGGTATGGCTACTTCATATCGACCGTTCGGCAAGCGTTTGGTTGTTGATTGATATAACTGCTCACAATACTGTTCTCCAGTAGTCCTAGAAACAGTGTCTGATTTGATGTTTTCCAGTTCCCAATACTTGGAGAAATCCAGTATTTCTTTGACAAGTATATGACAATGATATGTTTTAACTGTTCCCGATAATATCCATCCTATTTTAGTTTGTTGTGCCATAGGGGCAAGTGGCGGACCCTTGATTAAACCCTGCATGATAATTTCTGAATATACTGTAGTGTCTAATAAAAATTCAATAGGCCTGGATAAGTTATAGTCCGGATCGGCTAAGTTGATGTTTTGTAAGTGTTCCCAATTTTTCTTTTGGAATGATTCATTAGGTAAATTACCAACGACCCTGGATACGACTAATGCTTCCGTGCTAAATTGATAATCGTCATAAATCGATTGACAGTCGATAGTTACAACTCCTTGACTAAATCGAGGGCCTTTTCCTGTTCCTGATCAATATCAGCACGGCAATCGTGTGTAACTTCTTACACGGTAACCCCAGCATCTGGACCATATTGTTTGATATTAACGAAACTTGTGCACACTGATCTAAAAGTCCAGAAACTGTGATAAAAGTTCCATCAGCGCTTTTAAGTTTTAAGAGTACAGTGGTAAGTAAGCTTTCTTCGTTATCGGCAGCAAGATAATTAACATTATATTGTTTTTTGTTAAGGTCGGACGAAGAGAATGTTGTTGTTGATGTAGAAGGTTGAGAATGCGTCGACCACCTGGGAGAAGCTGGTGGAGTTAACGGCCTCGACGTTGAGGTCATTGATCTGTTAAATGCGTCATGAAGCAAAGAATTATGCCCGCCGTTGCATTCTTTGCAACGTTTGGTTGAAAAACAAGGTTTGCCATTATGCTTAAATAGACAATTCTGGCATATGCTAAATTGCGAAATAGTTGTTAATTTCTTCTCCGATGGCATTTTATTAAAATCGCTACAGAAATATAAATCATGACCTAGATTGCACAATGGACATTGGCGCGTGTATGTTGCTAAGGCCTGATTTTGATAAATCTTGTTAGGCGTATTATATCGATAATAATTATGGGTTTTGTTGCTATGATTTTTAGGTTGATATTGAGAAGACCATTTCGATTGATAGGTTGACGATTGATGATTAGATTTAAATGTTGATGATGATGATTCCTTATCCCGTTTGTTGATGGATTCTAATGCTGTGAATTTATTTTCCAAAAACTGAATAAATTCGTCAAATGTTGGTAACTCTCTTGGCGCTTTCCTGGCTTCTTTGTAATCGATGTAAGTTTCGGTGTCCAATTTACGAGATAAAAGGTGTACAATGAGAGGGTCCCATGTGCGGGTGTCCACCCCCATATTGTGTATAGCGTGAATACACTCGATGCTAGTGTCGTGTAACTTTTTTAATTCAAAAGCTGTAGGTTTGTTGATATTTGGCTGATTTAGGAATATCTCGATCTGTTTAGTAAAGAGGACTTGTGTATTGTTATACCGGCGAGTTAAAATATCCCATGCTGTGTCATAATTGTCAGCAGAGATATGGAGATGCTGAATAAGGCGTTCGGGTTCGCCTCGAAGTTTTCCCTTAAGATGTTGCATTTTCTGAGCTTTTGTAATAGTTTTATTGTTGTGAATTGACTCGCAAAATAAGTCGAAAAATGTGGGCCAGAAGGTATAATTACCAGAAAAAACGGGTATTTCCAGTTTAGGGGTTGATTCTACAGTGTGGGCTGTTGAATTCAAAAGATGATTCAATTCGCGTTTCATTGATTTGTATGAAGCTTCGATTTTGTAAAATTCGTCTTCGTATAATACATCAGCACCCTCGAGAATGCTGTCTATTTCCAAATGAAGTTTATCGATAGATTTCCAACGTAATTGAATATTATTAATTTCGTCCTGTATCTCCCAACGCTCCGATATTTTTGATAAGTCTATGCTCTTTATAAGTCTATTGAATGCTCTAAAATTAGCTCTTTGATTTGCTAGTAAGTCGTCGAGTTTGTCGTTAGTTTGGGCCGACGTTTCCGACCGCTTAGTAAAAAAACCTTCACCCTGCCGTGAAGATATACGAGACAAAACTGCTTCATAGATAGATTGATAGACTTGCTTGGTTTGTTCATAAATGTTTTCTTGGAAATACTGATGTGTCCTATCCTCGTCATTCGCTCTACTCAATATTTCCTTATGATTTTGATCAAATTCTTCAAAAAGGTTTTTTATAGTTTGAAGACGGTTTTCTAAATAATCTAATGTTTTTCGAGATTCAGAATCCTTACCGAAATTGATTTTAATTCGATGAAGGTTTTGGAAGATTTCAGCTTGTCTAGTTAAAAGGGATTCCATGATGCTAATGATTCAGGTTCAGTAATGATATAAAAAGGAACAATCTTACTTGAGACTCGACGAAAGTTACTTGTCAGCGTAACTATGATGCTTACAGATGATATCCTAACTTACGGCTCCTAGCTGTTTTTCTTCTTTTTTCCACACTCAACACACACACTGATAGATTCTGATATTCAAATAACTGATAATTGATAATCAAAGTTGATAAAACGTTCAATGATGTTCAGATAACTGATTGTTTATGATAAAAAAAATGTCCACTGTATTATGATGATCACTGATAAAAAAAAAAATGTTCAAAATGATAATTAAATGATATTTATGATTGTCACTGGATCACTTTTCCACCAAACCGCGCGTATGGTGAAAAGGGCTGTCGAAGGACCAAAAACAATGTAAGGGTTGTAAATCCTCACACTAGTTGATATGATACGATAATGATAAATGATAAGGGTTGATTTCGGATATGATAAGAAACAACCGAATTGAGTGAATTGATGTATTGCACTGATTTGTTAAGTTATGACTAATTTACAATTAACGAAAACACCGCGTCAGCTATATGGACAATAATATATGTACGTTAAAATTATAGGGTTAAACAACTAATGGACGGTGTTCCGTACACCTTACGTTCCGAAGTGTAAGCTCAGGACGCGATTGGGAATTACGTTTGGACGAAGAAGATAAATATAAGTAGACCAAGGCAAACAGAGTCAATTAACCTATCTAACACCAGGGTGTAAACTATTGATTGACCCAATGGTTAATCTAATAAGTTCAAGCTACATGTATTTTACCCAGGTGAGACTGACCCCAAAAATAGCATTTTAATGGCCGTCAATTGATTTCGTAGTAATATGGGGTCGATTATCCTAAGAAAACATAAACAAAATATTTTAAGATCAAAAAAGTCAATTTAAAAATATCAAAGGTTAAAAATGTTGAATTGAGTTTATTTGGATGAATGTATTATCATTCTTTCATATGAAAGTCATACTGACTTTTTACGAATTAATGATTTTTTATATTTTCGCGCTTGTTACACATTAAATTAAATTATCGGTCGCCTGTCTGACGTCAACTCTCTTTAGGAATGCTGATGTTTTCAAACCCGTTGCCTAACCCCTACGTGGGCCAGATGTTGATGCCCGGACGAGAGGTTGTGTTGGAGAGTTATGCTGTCAACATTCACTCGAATTGAGAACCTCCTCTGTTTCTTCATGACCTGTATATTTGAGAGATTTATCTACTTTAAAAAGCACCTCCTTCTGTTATCGTTAATTTTTAATCCGTTAGACTTATAAGGTCCATTGATCCTTCTACTCCCACCCTTGTAGATTAATATTTCGACTTCAAAATATCTTCACGATGGCCCCACTAATTTGATAGAAAAACATTATTTTTGTGTTTTGGAAAAAAAAGATGATTAGTTTACTTCGACGACATCATCACTAGAATTCTAGGTGTTTTACAGTTATTATTATTTTATTACTCAACTACTGAACCAATAGCTTTAAAAAATTTACTGGACTAAACTGAAAGTATGCCTTATCAGACTTAAAAATAGTTTTTTCAATCGTTTCAGTAATATGAAAATAAAAAACATTAGATCCTCTTTTTTTTGAAAGTCGGTTGAATATCACTAAATCTATTATAATATCATACGTATTATAATGTTTCCTACATACATTCTGATTATCAACGAAAACGGACTTTGGAGTTATCAATAAATAATTATTTTTACATTAATTCCAATATCTCAAAAACTACTAAACGGATTTTGATGCCAAACGAACTTAAAAATTCTATACATGCCTACTATACACACTTTGAATTTTATCTAAATCGGACTAACGGCTCGAGAGTTATCGCAGTATAAACATATATACACTTACATTCATACATATTTACAACTCGATTTAGAGACCTAATCTAGTCAATAATCCAGAGTCAATAATACAGGAAATTTTTATTATACTTATTTCAAAAAATACTAAACGGATTTAAAAAATAATATTGAGTTTTTCGATGTATTCGTTTTTAAATCATCTACAACCGCTTGCTAAGAACTGATTTCGACATTTCTAATACAATTAGTTCCCTAAGTAACACCTAGATGGCGCTATTCAAATTTAAAACGCGCTATGGTTTCGTTTACTATATAATCGCGGTCATTTTTATGCATATTTCCAAAAGTACTAAACCGATTTGGATGCTCAACGAACTTGAAAATTCTATTAGTATTTCCTACATGCCTACAAAGTTTCAACAAAATCATACCATCGGTTTGGCAGTCGTGGTATAAACATACTTACATACATACAAACAATGTGTTTTTGCCCCAACTCGATTTAGAGACCTCACTCGCTTCGCTCGCTCGGTCAATTAATTAATTGTTTCAGAAGTACTGGGAGACGCAAACCGCCGGAGTTCACTGGCAGATAGTGCGCTCAGGGTGCAGTTACCAATCGGTAAGCCTTTTAGTCAGACTTGTACAAGTTTTCAATTCAATTAATTTATTTTGTGAGCATGCTATATATAACATCATTGTACACCGATAATTCGCAGTAAAGTTGATTGATGGTTACAGAGAAGGTGTCATAATATACTCGTATATTAAACATAAAATAGTTTTCTTCAGTAACACTATAAAAGTATAAGACAAAGCAGAGCTATAATTCGATCGAGTTTAAATAAGGAGAACAAGAATGGTCCAATAATGCTTCCTAAAGCAACACCCTTCGTAATAATAATAAAACCAACTGTTTTATAGAACTAACGTACTATTTGTTTATGATAGGAATAACTATAGTTTGTTTGGTTGGATTTTCTTCCTCGCCTAATGATCAATGTGACTGTTTCTAGGTGCTAGAGGAGAGCCCCTGCCGGTGCTACTGCTACCCGTGCCTGTGCCGGCGAACTTCGGAAGCAGTGATGAGCGTGTCCAGACAAGTACGATTATAAATCAGATATGTGTTATAAATCAGATGTCCATACTAATGCACACTAATCGCCGATGACCATCAATGAATGATGATGACGACCAATGTGTTAAGGTAAAATTCTAACTTACTGCGAAAGCTCAGACCCAAAGAGAATCTTATAACCTCCAATAAAACGCCTTAGTAGTTAATAAATAATTAGCTGCAGTTTTTCATTGATATCTGTCGTATGCGACTATTGGTAAAGAATATATGAATAGAAAAGGATATATGTTTACAGAATCCGAGTCCAGATTTAGCCAGAGTGATCACCAATACAAAGAAGATGAGAGACACGTTCAACCTGACCCGCCTCGACCGGCGCCGTTCACGCGCGACCAGGAACCGGACATCCGGATCCTCACCGCGGCGTACCAGACCTCGTCTCCAGAACCTTCTTATACTCCGCCGCAAATGCCGCCAGGTACCAGACTCTAATTTTGCTTTTGTCAGAAACTTTCAGAATACGAAAAACTGAAGGAGAGTCGCATAAAATTGTACGGTCACGCACGTCACGCCGTCCGAAAACTGGTCAGTTACTTGGAGGACAAGTGTGTGGCCATTGACGTTTGTAACAAATTTTTCGTCTTGCTGTTATACTATTATACTATTGCTCTTCTTCGTGGAAAGGCATGAGTAACAAGCTGTAAGGAAGCAGCGCGGCATCTCGGTCGTCTTGTCTGTAAGACAATACGGAACACACACGATGTAAATCTCAAAGGCATGTACAATGAATTACTTACTAAATTATATGAACTTCTCTACGTCAAGTTCTAGAGAGTTCCAGACTGTGTATAAGGCATATTATATTATTTATAATTTTTTTTGGAAAACTTACAGCTACGTTTCAAATTACATATCAATAATTTTATCTTGTAGGTGTGACATCCGCGCACCTGGTGGAACTGTTCCAAGCTCAGCAGCCGCGCAACCCGTCTCTACCGCCGGTTTTGTTGCCGGATTCCCCGCCGTCCGGCGAGCCGGCGCCAATTCAGGTCCGGTACCGGCGCGCGGCAGGGCCGTCACCGCCGCCGGGCCGGCAACCGCCGCCGCTGCGTTTCCTGCGCTCTGTGATGTTGCGTGGCGAGCTCACTGTCAACAAAGCTGACTACTCCGAGCCTTATGTTGCTTGGTAACATATACCTTCTACGCCTTCTCCGCTCTGCACATTGTTCATCACTTCTCACCTCCAATATTGTACTTATCTATCGACATGATAAGAGTGCGTGTATGACCTTTGGACATTGACAAAAAATTTGCCACATCAACAATATTATGCTCATCTTATTATACTATACAATTTATGAGACATCTGGATGCCATTTTCTATGTCACACCTATGTTTGTGGCTTATGGTTATAATCATAATCATTTATTCTTTTGTAAACATGTTGAATTCAAGATGGTACACTGAAAATATTAAGCACATACATGTTTAGCCTACTAGGCATACAAAAGTGAAGTCAGTGGTGTCACACATCATCCAAACAAAATCATGCAAAACAATACAAAACCAGAAAATAGCTGTCCTTTAAAGTCACAATCAACATTTTGTCAGAAAAGAATTCATGCAAGTGATAATAACATTTGGTTACCAACAACTCTTTCAGATGAGCTTTAAATTTATTTAGGGGTAATTCCTTCAAATTCCGAGGCAGTTTATTATACACTTTTGGTGCCATGCTATAGATACTATCAATATCTAAATGTATCTTGATATTCAGGTATGATGCGAAGACAGGATCCTCACGAGTGGACGTGCATGGCGGCACCTCCAGCATCTTCCGCAACATCGCTGCTGACGGCAGCGTTCAGCGAGTACTGGTGAGAGCATAAATAATCATCATCTAAGAAGCCTGTTCATCTTCATCTTAACGACTGTTATATCAAGCGATGTCCGCCTGAAACTATGTCTTTGCGCCGCCGTCTAAAGCACGGCAATGCTATAACAAACAATATAGCTTTTTGGTAAACATGGAAAGCCTTATCCGATTTATCGATAATCTAGTTGTTTCGTTAAAAAAAATTAGGAATTCTGATAATTTTCCTTTGCAGTCCCGGATAGACCGCTCGGAAGACAGCGGCCAGGAGGTGCGCCGCTGCACGCTGATGCAGTCCGCGGCCGCGCCCGCCGACCGCGCCGCGCCCGCGCTGCCTGACTTGGAGCAATTCTTTTTCGCAGGTGAGAAGGTGTAAACATGTACTGATTAAACATCAGAAGATGTCCACTTGGAAAAACAATGAATTTCAACTGGGTCATTACAAACAAGGAACTCTCTACAAGAAAACACATGTAGAGCGAATGGTTTCAAAGAATATTTATTTATTCTTCACACACGCCTCATCAACTTAATTAAGTAGGTTTTAGAGTTAAGGATAAACGCTCAAAATAATCCTCCTCTATTTCAGGCAGATACACGCACTTTGTATTTTGAGATGAATAGACCTAAAGTTGAGACATGATTTGACCTCGCAAACAATTTTTCAGGCTATGTCGAAGAAGCCGAGGGTGAAGTGGAGCGGTGGGCGTATTTTCTTAGCGGACAGCCGGGCGAGCTGGGCGGCGCGGAGGGAGAAGCGCTCGCCTTCCGACACGAGCTGCTCGTCACGCGGGCGCCAGATGGCGGGGCAGTGCCGCTCAAGTGAGATGTTCTAGTTGTTTACTAGCTCCGCGGTTTCTGCACATGTAAAATCTTTAAAATGGAAATGAAATAAAAAAGCATGACATTATGGCAGGTATACAGTAGCAGTAGACAGCTCAAAGCTGGGCTCCGACTGCGACCGGTACGAGCATCGCTACCTCGAAACCCGCGACGTGCAGCCTGACGCTAACTATCTCAACATCAACATCGGTACGTATGCAATACGTATCTATTTGATTTCAGCTGCATCGACATCTTCACCATTTCGGAGCCTATATTACTATTTACTGCGCCCAAATTAAACTTTTTTCCTTATTGTATTGCTTCGGAAGGCACTTGAAGCAATCTGTTCGAGCTACTAATGTTAGCAAGTGAACAAACACTAATTTACGAGTATAATTCTCACTAGATGCTGTCTGTTTTGAGGATTACGGTTCAGTTTCCTGCTGTTTCTTACACTTCATTGCGTTTCTTTCTTGTAGGGCCGCGTTTCATAATAATATTCATGTTTTGTGTTGACAGAAAGGGAGTGTGGGTTGGTGGAGACGACTGATCGCATGGAGCTGGTGGACTCGCTGCGGGAGTTCACCATGTTACGCCGTGATCCACGATACGATTTGGAACTGAAGAAGTAATTCTGTTTTTACTAATTAATGATTTATTTTTATTTCAGTTTCGCCTGCTTTCAAATCTTAATGCTACTTCTACTCTGCACATTTTTACATTCATCGCATTGTATTTCCAGCTTCACGAAACAATTCAGTCGCAAGTACATCGACAACGTTGAAGAGGCTCTCCGCAAGAACTTACTGATGCAGAACATCAGGTTCGTGGAGTCTGCCAACCGTCAGGGCGGGCTGGCTCAACTGGCCGTCAACTGGCTGTCGGACCGGCTGGAGGCGGAGCTGGACACGCTGCTGGGCATCGCGCAGGGGCCGGCCGGCGTGCTGGACGTAGACGCAGAGCACTTCCCGTACTCGAGGGGGGAAGCGCGGAAGCTGGAGGACCAGCTGCCCAGCGCCTTTGATTGGAGGGAGCACGGTGCTGTCACGCATGTGCGCTGTGAGTCTAGATCTTTGATTGGAGTGTTCTGGTTTGAAGGGGTTAGCAAAATACCTAGTGGATTTCGATTCCTATAGTACAGACATACCTATGAGCAATTCATCTCAGGTTTTTTGCTTCAAATATATTATTGAGCCTAAAGCTGCTTTCGAGACTTTCGACATTGCTATTTTTCCTGTTTCAGACCAAGGCAACTGCCCGGCATGCTGGGCGTTTTCAGTCGTGGCGGCGGTAGAGGGTGCTCTGTTTGTGCGCACGGGCCGCTTGGTGGCGCTCAGCGACAAGTGCCTGCTGGACTGTGGACACAAGCCGGGCCGCGCGCAGTGCAGCCCCACCTGGCTCGACGCGCCCTACAGCCATCTGCATAGTCGGGGGATAGTCGCGCTTGAGGACTACCCTCCGTACAAACCGCAGGTAAATGAATCTATCTTTAGTGTCACACAAATCTTTCCTATAGTGTAGTTAATTCATCAACGGCCGAAACTGTTTCCCAGTAACGTACTTAGTTTAAAACAAAAACTACCAATTCATTCATATCGAGTTGGCTTTCGAGGTCAATTGACCCTGTATACCCTGGTGTTGGAATCTACTCAAGTAGCATTGCTTTGTGACAGGTGGAGGAGTGCCGCGAGGACCGCGCCGAGCCCGTCACTTTCATCAGTGCCTACGTCAATGTCACCAGCTATAGCATCCCCGCGCTAAAGGTACCTGCTTCATATTCCTCACTAACAAAACTCTTTATCTGCACTCAGCACTTTTTCTCTGTCTCACTTCCTTGTGTCAGCAATTTATCCTTGTCAGCGCTCTTTTACTGTCATACTTATAACAGGGATGTTTCTCTTCTGAGTCTGCGCACTCTCCCTGTCTTTCTTTGTGTCATCGCCACCCCTTCTCTGTTAGAGCCTGGCCACGGAGGGAAATACATAACAAATGCACTAATAAACCACAGGAACTAGTGACTGGCGAGGCGAAATGAGAAGTAACGATTAGTGCACTAAAACAAATGCATTTGTATTTCTTTTAGTCGTGGCAAATTTCGACGTGACAAATTCCCCCGTAGCTAGACTGTTAGAGCTTTTTTTCAATTTCTTATTTTTCAAAGTTTTTCTCTTGAATTGAAATATTTACTCACGCATCTGTTTGTGATAAAAATATTTTTTGCCTTGGTTATTTCAGGTGGCAATCCGGCGGCACGGACCCACGGTGGTGCTAGTCGACGGGAAATGCAAGAGCTTCCAGTATTATAACAAAGGCGTTCTTCTCGACTTTCGATGGTATTTATCATATTGTAATTTAAAAAAAACTTTGTCTGAAAATGCTACTAGTAAGTGTCTATCGTAAGTCTTTAATTTTTCTCGTCTTCTCCATAGACTTCATCGTCTACCTGTCGTCCTCATCTTTTCAGTCTTCTCCATTTTTCTATCTTCATCGTGTTCACATCTTTTACATCTTAATCGTCTTCCCATACTATCGTCTTACCGGTCTTACTAAACTTCTCAGTCTTCTCCATTTTCTTTATCTTCATCATCTAACCGTCTTCTTCATGTTATCCATCGTCGTCGTCTTGCGCATTTTCTCAGTCTTTTTAATTTTATCCATCTTCATTGGATTTCCATTTTCTCCATGTTCTCGTTTTACCAGATTTCCTCATCTTTCTAGTCTACTTCATTTTATCCATCTACCCATTTTCATCTTTATTGTCTTCCTATCTTATTCATTTTCAGATCTTGATGATATTCCTCATCTCCTCAGTTTTTCTTTTCTACAAATCTTCCTAATAGTCTCTGCCGAGTTGGTTTCTAGTCTTCTGCATTGCCTCACCGTCATCGTCTATCCGTCTTTTCCATTTTCTTCATTATATTCATCAGGTACATTCATCTTAATCGTTGCATCGTCTTCCTTATCTTCTTAGTATTTCCCATATTCTTCATCTTTCCACCTTTCAGTCTTTCTCATCTTTTTAGTCTACTCCACTTTCTTCAACTTTATTGTCTTTCCATCTTCTCCATTTATGTCTTACCGGTCTGAAGATAAGGATATCTTCTCATTTTTTATCAACTTTCTTCATTTTCATCGTTTACACTTCTTTATTTTAACTATCGTCGTCGTCTTTCTTATCTTCTTAGTCTTTTCCATTTTTTTTTCATCTTCATCATCATCACAGTCAGCTTCATCGTGCAAATTTATTATCTTCCCATCTTCTCCATTTACTTATCTTGTCAGTCTTTCTCATTTTATCAGTCTTATTCAGTTGTCATTTTTACTGTCTTTCGATCTTCTCTATTTTCTCATCTTACCGGTATTATTAATCTTCTCAGCCTTTTCAATTTTCTTCATCTACCCGTCTTTTTCCTTTTTTTTTTTAGTCTTTTTCATTTTATCCATCATCTCCATTTTCTTCGCAATTATTGTCTTCCTATTTTTTATATTTTCGTCTTACCGGTCTTCCTCATATTCTCAGGCTTCTCCATTTTCTTCATCTTAATCGTCGTATCGTCTTCCCGTTTTCTTAACTTTATACATCTTTGTTGTCTTCCTATTTTCTGTCTTCTTCATATTATCTATCTTTTCAAATTTTGTCACCTTTATTGTCTTCCCATCTTCTACATTTTCTCGCCTTACCGGTCTTCTTGATTTTATCCGTTGTCTTCGTCTTCCTCACATTCTCAGTCTTCTCCATGTTCTTCATCGTAATACCAATCTTCCTCATCTTTTCAGTCTTCTCCATTTTCTTCATATTAATCGTCGTATTATCTTCCAGTTTTCTTCATTTTATCTCTCTTCTCCATTCTTACCGGTCTTCCTCATCTTCTCAGTTTTTTCCTACATCGTTTACCCGTCTTTCCCTATTCTTAATTTTATCTATCGTTGACGTCTCCCTCAGATGAGGGCTGCGAAGATTCGCAGTCTTCTCTATTATCTCGTTTTACCGGTCTTCTTAATCTTCTCAGTCTTTTCCACGTTCTTCACCGTCATCGTCTTCCCGTCTTCTCCACTGTCTTCATCTTCATCGTGTACACGTCTTCTTCGTCTGCCCCATCTTTTCGTCTTACTGGTCTTCCTCAAATCTCTATTTTTCATCTTCATCGTCTTTCCGACTTCTCCATTTTACTCCATCTTTTGTCGTTAGTTTTTATTCATTTTCAAGGGATGATTACTCAGAGAGTGAAATATATTATTACGCGTCACTTCTTATTACTCATCAGGTTAGGTACTTATTCCATGATTTCCGTAAAGAGATTGGTCATTTTTGTATTGACGTATTTTAAGGAAAAGTAAATGTCATGACGTTGATAATTGATAAGATGACCTTAGAATTTAGGCGTGATGAGGCGCGGTCGCTAATTTGTATCGTTGAATCCGTGCGCGTGACTATGTGAATAGCCGTGTCCTGAAAGAAAACCCTTGTTGTCTAATGGGCTTTGTACCGTGAGTTCACAGATGCGCTGAGGTGCGCCAGTGATTGTAGTGACCTTTGACCCTTGTTTGCCTATTGGTTGGTTTATCTGGTTAGCATGGGGGAGATTCAGGTAGATTAGTGGTTGTGGATCATCACATGACGCGTGGAGTCTTGGGCGTCTGCTGTAACCATGAATAAGGGATGCGTCCCCCTGTCGGGACATTATGCCCTCGCTTGATCTTTGTGATGTTAAGTAAAGATAAATAAATGAATGAATTATCTAATCTATACATCTATATCTATACATATAAATAAAATTGGAGTGTCTGTTTGTAATATTGAAATAACCGTTTTTTACTACATGCATATGAATATACATATATACGGTACATACACCAAAATAACATTTTTTACAATTTTTGTCTGTCTGTCTGTTTGTTCCGGCTAATCTCTGAAATGGTTGGACCGATTTTGACGGGACTTTTATTGGCAGGTAGCTGATGTAATAAGGAGTAAATTAGGCTACGTTTATTTTAGAAAAATAAAGTAAAAAACTTTTTTTAGTTTTTTACTTTATTTTTCTAATTTCAAGAATCGACTGTTAGGCGGAACGAAGTTCGCCGGGTCAGCTAGTAATAATATAAAAAACATAATCAGTGTACATGTTTTTTGTAAAGACGTTCAAAATCTCCAAATACACAGCATCCGCGAGCTGAAGAAGCTGAACCACGCGGTTACAGCCGTGGGTTGGGGCAAGCGGCTGGCGACGCACTTCATACTGAAGAATTCGTGGGCGGCGTCGCACGGCGAGCGCGGATACGTGCGCGTGCACGCCGCCTCCAACACGTGCGGCGTGCTCACCAGCCCCACCTACCCCCGCATCGAGACCTCTGACGTGCACCGCCTGCCTGACGCTAACTCAGCGCCGCTGCCAGACGAGCAGACTGGCGGAGCTCACCTATAATCTGCAAATCTGCTTCTTACTACTTCATTAATTTTCATTGAGCATAAATCGGTCGGCCCTGTATACACTGATAATTATTATAATTTATTGAAACCGCCTTACGGGTTCTCATATGGTTTCTTTAACGGGCACTAGATGGCAGCAGGGACCAACGATAAGCCTAACGAAGCTTATTGAAGGCACGTCGTCGTGCACGTGCAAATTTCTGTCAATATTCTTTAAACCATCAAATGGTCAAAAACTGCGCCGCTCTTTGAACATCATCTGTAGCTTCGTAGTTATTTAGCGAGTTGGTATTAAACTGTGGAGGTCGGTAATTGAAAACACAACACTTTCACAATTTCTTTAGTTTATTGGATAGCACAGATACAGTTCACAGAGGGAGTATAACTAGCAAAGCTCTAGAATAGAACCAGTCTAAATAGGCATATAAAGAAGAGGAGGAAATTAAGTTCGAAACAATAGTCAGCGAACACTGCATGAGAAAGCAATATGCGTCTGCAGTGCCGATGGTCCTTTGCGTCAGCAGACGTACTCATGACGTAGGCCTTTGTTCTCACGTATCATCGAGGACTCGTTTGTATTTATAGGCTACGATCACGATAGCACCTTCCGATTTCTGTCCGAAATATTTAACTGTATTATATTTATTACTAGTTGTTCGCCGCGAACAGAGACCTCGCGTTTTTCACTCAATAAAGTTTACCACAAAAATAAAAATAAATTTTCAAGATATTCTGAACCCAAAAGTATCAAACACCTGGGAGAGATTTATCGTAATCCTGTGTCAGATACCCTTAGGCATACTAAAAAATCTGACAGTGTCAGCTACTAAAACACCTCTGACCATGTTTCTGTTCATCCCGAAGGTCAGAAGGCAGTCGCTCCATTGGAATAACCAGTACTGCCAAATCTAGGAACACGATTAACGACATACCTTACGTTCCGAAGCGTAAGCTCAGAACGCGATTGGGAAATACGCTTGGACGAAGAAGATAAATATAAGTAGACCAAGGCAAACAGAGTAAATTAACCTCACTACCTTTCTACCAGGTTGTAAACTATTGATTGATCATTGGAGTTCAAGCTACATGGATTTTACCCAAGTAAGACTGACCCCAAAAATAGCATTTTAACTTAAAATACAAAAACAAAAATATTTTAAATACAAGAAAGTGAATTTAAAAATATTGAAAGATCAAAAATGTAAAATTGAGTTTATTTGTATGATTGTATTATCGTTCTTTCATATGCTAGACATAATGACTTTCTACGAATTAATGATTTTATATAATTTCGGGATTGTTACACATTAAATTAAACTATTTTAGCTGCTGTTGTTAGAGGGGTTATTAATTATTAATCCATACTCCGTACTATACTATCCATCCATCTATACCAGTAGTTCCCAAACTTATTTTTCTCGTGGACCACTTTCAAAATTTTACTGGTTTCGGTGGACCCCCTGCTGCTACATTTCTACCACATTCTTAAAGTCGCCAAAAAATAAAAATTGTGTCACTTCTGAGTTCTGTCCCTATATTTCGATATGTAAAATAAAAACGAAAAATGGTACATTTTATATCACTTTATTTATTAAAAGAATAGAATTACAAGAAAAAAATATTAAGGTAATATAGGTTCAGGTCATAATTTTAATTAATGGGAAGGATGTATCTGATGGAGTGTCAGCAAACGATCAATGTTTGGCTTTATTTTTGTGAGCAATAACCGCAAATCCCCCCGCTCTGTGATGTTTAATTTGCTCCTTTTTTTGTTAAGAGGTTTGTAACGGCACTAAAACTCCTTTCGACAAGATACGACGAGGGAAAAGCTATTAAAAATTTCCTTGCGATTTCCCACAGTCCAGGATATTTTTCGGGTATTTCTGCTTGCAGCCAAAATATTGGGTAGCCTTTTCTAAATTTCACCTTCAGCTCCTCATTAGTGCTTAGCTCGAGCAGCTCCTCTTGTAATACAACATTGGCCACTTCCGTTTCATCAAATGGATTTATTATCCATGGTGGTATATCCATCGTCAGTATATCTTCAAACCTGGTTTTGAAGTCATCATGCAGGGCACTTAAATGTTGACTGTAGGTATGGATATCCTCATCAATACATTCTACCTGCGACAAGTTTGGAAATTGAGAGAATTCGCGCCGACTAATGTTTTGCTTCATAAATTTCAATTTCCCAAGAAAAGCCGAAATTATCCCCTTTGTTTTTATTAAATTCAGGCTGTCCCCTTGTAACTGCAAGTTAATATCATTAAATTTTTTAAACAAATCTGTCAAATACGCAATGTCTGCTTTGAATTTGATCAAGTTTTCTTTTAAATCTGGATCTCTACTTTCTAAGAACTCTAATATGGAATCGAAAACAGAGTAAAATCTCGTTAAGCATGCACCTTTCGACAACCAGCGTACTTCAGTATGTAAGAGCAGTCGTTGGAAGTCTTCATCATTTTCGTCGCACAATTGAGCAAATAAACGTGTATTCAATGCATTGCTTCTGATTTTGTTGACAGCTTTTATTACAAAATGAAGAGATTGGTTCAACCTGTCACTTAAATGTTTTGCCACAAGATGTTGTCGGTGGATTACGCAATGAATAGCTGTAAGTCCTGGTATAATTCTTTTGAGATGACTTATAAACCCACGATATCGCCCGACCATTGCAGGAGCTCCGTCTGTTGCCACTGAAATAATGTTTGTAAATGGGATCGATTTTTCCGTAAAAAAATTACTCAGGACATTAAATATTGATTCGCCTTTAGTGTCAGTCTCCAAAGTTCTGGCAAATAGCAATTCTTCGTGAATTTCTTCCTCAACAATAAATCGGACATATGCCAATAGTAATGCTTCATTACTGGGTAACGTTGACTCGTCCAGTTGTATAGAAAAATGAGTTTTTTGCAGATGATTGCACAAAAAGCTTTCGATATCAGAGCTCATTTCATCAATGCGTCTTTGTACAGTATTGTTACTTAATGGAATTCTTTTTAGTACGTCAAATGGAGATTTGTGCAAAACAGTTTTTAAAACCTCTTCAACAGCGGGTAAAATTAATTGTTCTCCGATAGTGTGCGGTTTTCCAGATTTTGCTATAAGTAATGAGATATTGTAAGATGCCCGCAAGCCATCATCGTTACTTTGAGATGTTGAAGCGAACATACTGTGCATGGTGGGTCTCTTTCCATATTTTTCTTTCAATGTTTGAAAATATTTTAAATCTTTTCCTATTTTATCAGTATGACACCTTTTTAGATGATCTTCGAGCTTTGATGGTTTCATAGAGTCATTGCTCAAAACTTTGTTGCATAATAGGCACATGAGCAATTGTTTGTCTGCCTCTGATGGAACAAAACCATATTTCAAATAATCGACACTATATTGTCGACATTTTTTCTTTGCTGTAGCCATGTTTCGTGTCAGTTACCTTACCTGTAAAAAAAATGTTTTAGTAACCAAGTTTTTTTCTGAATATAGGTATCACACCGCAGCCTTTGTCAGCACGCGGAAATAGAATTACGGCTTGTAAAGGGACCAACTAATAAACCGCTGAGACAAATACAAACGTTTTCACAAAACGGTATCAATTTTAAAGTACATAATTTACCACTAATTTTTAATAGTATAAATAAAAATTAGTGTACTCAGTATCGAATACTGATCATATTTGTGTAGGAAAAAATAAACGTCGAAATCCCAAAATTGTCCATAAAAACGATAACTAACATTTTATTAAATCAATGAGTTCACGCGCTCCGTGTATTTGCGTATTTTTTGTCTGCGGCTTCATTGTTAAAACGTGACAAACAGGCATCGAAGTTCAAGCCCCGCCCTTTTCCCGTCGCCCGCGCACCGCTCGCTCTTTCCGAAAAGGAATAGTTTTGATAAAATAGTTACTTCAAAATCAATTTAACATGATTATGAAATTACTGTTTTATAAAATTAGTAGTTATTTGCAAGAAAAATTACAAAATTAATTGCTCTGCAATATTGCTTATTCGGCCTTTTTAGGGGTAGTTCTTCAGAGACAAAATTTTCGATGTCTGTGGGTATATTTCTGGAACCAGCAGATCAAACGGCATGTGTTTTTTTTTATGCATAGTTTATCTTTATCCCTAACTGGAACAAATGATATTTTTTAAATAATTACTGTCTAAGTACAAAATAAAAAAAAATTAAGACTGTTCTCCTGATTCATATGACGTGTCCGTTACCCATTTCCTGGAACAAAATTGTCGATGTCGCATTTTTCCTTTGAAAAATCAAAATAAATTGTAATTATATCGAAAGAATATGAATTGTGTTCTTACAAAAAAAATGTGTATTATGAAAAACTAAGTTAGTTTTTTTTAAAATAAATAAATAAGAAGTGTCCGGCGTACAATACTGATTACTCTGGCCTAAGCTGCGCTTGACCATACTTGGACGGGTTACCATAATGAGAGGTTAGCTTACCGCGCGGGGGGAAGCCAGTCGTGCGACGGAGAAGCTAGAAGGTGGACGTGCGGCTGGTCACCTTAAATCCCGGTGTTACGAAGGTAAATATCTGATTCATATGTGCTTGGTTCAGGTGGCATACTGATTACAATGCCCACTCTATAAAATTTATTTTATTATTTTAAAACTTTATTAAGCGTTTTGTGTGATGCTATTGGGTCATAGATTTATGTAAAAAACTGACAATACTGCAGTGTTTATGACTAAAGAGATTTTCGTGATTGGAGGCAAAATTCTGATTTATCTGTGCCTGATTCATATGATGAAAACCCCATATGAATCATAAAATTAATTCTTTCTTCCTTATTCAGCACAAAAAGAGCGCTTTTGGTGTATTTCTTGTCATTAGTATGTCATCATCTATCAGTCTAGGTTTCGATAACAGATTACCTACGTTTGATCAATGAGCTGCATGAAGCTTTCTTCGATTTCTCCTTGCTTTGTTGTTTATTGCAATCTTCTGACATAGTAAAAAACCCAACGTTTTGACCGTACATTAAATAGCTTCCTTTAAACAGTTGTCCATACTACAACTGAGTTCTCTTCTAGCCAGAGTATGAAGTTTATTGGCACTCCACACAACACTTCTGCATACACCACAGGCACTAATGGCTAATTTTTGGTAAAAAGTATTATAGATTTGTATATGTTGCCACACATCACAAGTACTTTATTTTCACGAAATCGTAAAATTGACTGTGGATGTTCCCAAATTGCGAAAGCAATCGTATAGTTTGACTGCTTGTCACAATTTTCTATCTATAATGTAATAAATAACAAAGATGTGTAATGTTACTAAATGTCACTGGCGTATTAATTGTTGTTGTTCTCGCTAAAATCGCTATGTGTGATGTATTCATTAGGCTTGTTTAAATTTCTATATTAAGCAATAATATTTCCGCATTGGCATATAGTGCACTAATAGGTGTCCGAAATGTGATGCATCATAATGATCGAAGAATCTCATTTAAAGATTTTTTCCCTCAATAAGATCATTTTTCCGAAGGACTACAACTATCAGCTCCATATTTTCATGATCTTTGCACAAACGTTATTCTCCAATATTGACGTCTGATACAATCAATACTGACCTTACCCAAAATGGATGAAGCTTGCTAATGCACTGTAGCTTATTTAGTAGGTATTGAAAATTTTAGCGTTGGATAAGACGTCTAATTAGATTCAATCTAATAAGTGTCCTCTTTTGTCTTATACTGTGGGTCGTGTTATATATGCAAAAAAATTATAAGTCAAAATCTATATGATTTCTGTTATTTTAGTATTGCAGATTACAACAGAAAATATTCAACTCAGCCAGTGGTCGAGATTTGTATGGTCGAGTAGCCACCTAAGCCATTTTAATTAAATTAAGACTGATGATAAGTTTGCATTTCAAGTGCAATGTCAATGCAAGTCTGATTTTTTTATTATGAAAGATAATAGCTAAGTCAATAAGTATAATAAAGAGGACTACACTTGTTTTGTTAAAATATGACTTTGTTAACTTGCATTGTTGTTCTTAAAATATGATTATTTTCTTATTAAAAACTGAGCTAATCTATATGAAGTTTTTATTTTATTTCGATTCTGATTCATATGTAACAAGTTCTGATTCATCTGTACCATGAATGTTTGAACGTCGATATCTTGAAAACTTCTTCATAAAAACGAGTCCCTCATACAAAAATATATTCTTTGGTATACCTTCTTACATATAAGCATGTGTTACAGAGTTGAAAGTGAAGTTTAATTTTGGTCATATGAATCAGTTGAAGAATGAAATTTCAAAGAAATACCCTTAGAGAGGCAGTGCTTCTCTCGTGAAAAAACAATTGAATAAAACGTGCTGTGTTTGTCTTCAAATCGAAAGAGGACAATTAAAATATCTGTAAGTTACTAAGTTACCTATCTATACAGGCCGTTGTGATCAACCGACTAGTACACGTAAACAAAATACTTAAGTACTATAACAAAAAAAGGTAGGTTACTTACTTTTCTCCGGCACTAGCAAACACAGATATAAATTTTCTCACAACTTTTTTCCAAATTCCGCCTTGTTTTCGAAATTCCGGAAACAAATGAATGCGTTTGGTTGCCTTTGGCATCAAGTATTTATAGTGTTGATCAAGTTCATGTCTGAACAAGCATTAAGCATTGTCGGGCGGATAGCGCTTTGCAAGTCTGTACACGAAATTGTACGTAATATCGAATACACAAGTTTGGACAAGTAACAGTCGCTTGCCTTATTAAAATATTATCTGCTTAGATAGGTACTTAAAAACAATGTAGGTAGGCCCTTATAAAAACTATGCTTACATTTTTGCTCTTTACTATCAAAAGCAGATAAATTTTCGTGGACCCCCATTAACATCTTATGGACCCCCATTTTTTGTTCACGCCTACGTAGACCCCCAGCAAGTCTCCCGTGGACCCCTGGGGGTCCACCTGGACCACTTTGGGAATCACTGTTGTAGATAATACCTGTAGGTGTCATTCATCTACAGAAATATTCTTATTAGGTTAGGTTTTAGTTTAAGCATTTAGTTAGTTTGGTTAAGATTTCCTACGTTCTTTCTTCGTCACTGTAATGCCTAGAAAAAGAACTCGGCTTTCTCGGCAGACTGCTGCTGCAAAGCGGCTGCGAGTTTTGCGCAGCAATGAAACAAAGGATAAAAATATGCATAGGTTGGCCACTCAACGAGCAATCAGTGAACAAAACCGTGCTAGGGAATCAAACGCTGAACGTTCTCAACGTTTAGCTTCGCAGAGATCTCGAACTTTGGTGAACCGACTACGGGAATCAAGGGCTGAACGTTCTCAACGTTTAGCTTCACAGAATTCCCGAACTTTGGCTAACCGCGATCGGGAATCAAGCGCTGAACGTTCTCAACGTTTAGCTTCACAGAATTCCCGAACTTTGGCTAACCTCGATCGGGAATCACTTGGTCAAACAGTGCTTATACCTCGCATCCCAATGATTCCAAATGATTAACCTTTTAATTTTGAAAGAATTCAATTTCCCGTTAAGCTATCTTTCGCCGTTACAATAAATAAATCACAGGGGCAAACATTTAAACACGTAGGAATCGATTTACGTCAAAACTGCTTTTCACACGGCCAACTATATCTATGTCGCGTTGTCAAGATCGGGTTGCGGAGAAAATCAGTATGTTCTTCTGCCACAAGAAAATAAAACTAAAAATATAATTTACGCAGAAGTACTTTAAAATATATTATTTTTAAAACTACTTTAAAATATATTCTATTAATTATGTAACTAAATCGTCTATAATAAGTCGTGGGTAACATCTATAGGTAATTTATAATAAAGCTGAGGAGGTAGGTTTGTAATACAAAAAATAAATATGATTCCCAAAATAACTATTCCACGCGGACGAAGTCGCGGGCACAGCTAGTACTAAATACTTTAATACTATAATATCAAACTAATATTATAAACAGACTTTCGCTGTCTGTTTTTCTGTCTGTTACGCTTTCACGGCCAAACTGCTCAACGGATTTTGATGAAATTTTGTATGATTATAGTTGAAGATCCGGGGTCAAACATAGGCTACTTCTTGACGCAGGCGAAGCTGCGGAAAACAGCTAGTAAGTAATAAACGCGATAAAAACCGTATTAAAATAGTTTTTCAACGATTTTATTAAAGTTGTTTGTTTCTACAGAATTTGGAATTTCTATGGAATCTCATTGAAAGTAAGGATATCCTTTCAGACAAAAAATGAATGACTGTCAACATTAACTCGAATTGAGAACCTCCTCCGTTTCAGATTTTGGAAGAACCTTGTAGGTCAAACAATTCTTCATGACCTGTATATTTGAGAGATTTATCTACTTTAAAAAGCACCTAGGCTCCTACTGTTATCGTTAGTTTTTAGTCCTTTAGACTATAAGTTCCATTGATTCTTCTACTCCTACCCTTGTAGATTAATATCCCGACTTCTAAATATCTTCATGATGGCCCCACTAATTTGAAAGAAAACATTATTTTTGAGATTTGGAAAAAAGATGAATACTTAATAAACGGATTTTGATGCCAAACGAACTTAAAATTTCTATAGATGCCTACTATACACACTTTTTTATCAAAATCGGACTAACGGCTCGAGAGTTATCGCGGTATAAACATACATACATACGACATTTCTAATACAATTAATTCCCTAAGTATTACCTAGATGGCGCTATCCAAATTTAAAACGCGGTATGGTTTCGTTTACTTTATAATCGCGGACATTTTTATGAATATTTCCAAAACTAGTAAACGAACTTGAAAAATCTTTTGATATTTCCTACATGCCTACAAAGTTTCAACAAAATCATACCATCATCGGTTCGGCAGTTATTGCGGTATAAACATACATACATACATACAAACAATGTGGTTTTTGCCCCAGCTCGATTTAGGTACCAATAATCCAGGACATTTTTATTATAGTTAATTAAAAAAAAATCACTAAACGGATTTAAAAACTATATTGAGTTTTTCGATGTATCTGCTTGCTTAGAACTAATTTCAACATTTCTAGTATAATTAATTCCCTAAGTAACACCTAGATGGCGCTATTCAAATTTAAAACGCGTTATGGTGTCGTTTACTATATAATCGCGGACATTTTTATAAATATCTCCAAAAACCACTAAACCGATTTTGATGCCCAACCAACTTAAAAGTTCTATTGATACATGCCTACAAAGTTTCAACAAAATCATACCATCGGTTCGGCAGTTCTCGCGTTATAAACATACATACTTACATACACACAAACAATGTGTTTTTGCCCCAACTCGATTTAAAGACCTCACTCGCTTCGCTCGCTCGGTCAATTATTATTAGAAATGTAGTATATTTATTAATATGTATATAATTGTACATGTTATAAATTTAGCCAATTAAATGTAAGTTTGTTTAATGAAAACTTTATTCATATTTACTGTTCACACACTTAATGTTTGATGTAAACAAACTTAATGAAGATAAATATTATATGTTTAAATTTTAGTATAATTTAGTTTATATTTTAGGTGAAACTACAGGTAAATATGTCACAAAGCAACAGTCTAGTAACACTGGGGAGAATATACATCACAGTCGCTTGTGGTGATTATTGAGGCAAACTTGGCATTTAGTCGATTTCAACTTTCATTGTTGTGTTGCAAAAGGTTCGGTACTGTCTTATTTCTATGTATTAATTTACCGAACTCTTTAGTATCGCTGCTGTGAGTTTTTCTCTGAATCACTAGTATCTGCAATTAGAATCTAATTATTATCTAATTATTTTCCTCTTGCGGATTTTTTTAAAGTCATAGTACGTTCGATTAATCATTATTTTTGTTGTGAATAGTGTATTTATGTGTTTTAAATTAAAAATAACTTTTGATAAAGTAACTATTAAAATATCGTGTGCAGGCACGCAGTTATGTAAGATACGAAAACTGTATTGTCAACTGAGGCATAACTGTGTAGATTAGGTATGTAAAATTAAAAATTTTTAACAAATTATTACAAGTTATATTTTAATTTATTATAAGTTGTGTACTAAATAAGTATGTAGTACAATATGAAATTAGTTTCATTTGATATCTATTAAACATACAATTATTTTTATTTTTTTCTATTGACATTCCCCCACAACTTAACAAACCCCTAAGAGCTCCGCAATGGCCAGTAGTCGCAAAATATCCAATTTCAACGAAGTCCCGCGTCAACTAGTCAAGTTTAATCATGCGAAAACGTAATTGGTTGCAGCGCTGGCTTGTTGGAAGTACCAGCATCTATTGAGTCGAGTCTTATTTTAGAGAATAATGTGTAGTAACTTGTACTTAATATAACTTATTATTTAGCATTGACTGAATGAATAGAATAGAAAAGTTTATTGACTGATTAAACCAATTCCTATCCTATATTTAGAAATAATTTTCAAAATCCATACTATCAGTCTTTATGTCTGTCTGTCTGTCTGTTACGCTTTCCCTGCCAAACCGCTGAACGGATTTTGATGAAATTTGGTACGAATATAGTTGAAGACTCGGTCGATACTAGATGGCGTTTATCAAAAATGAAACTCGCTATGGTTGTGTGTTCTCAAATAAATATAAGTTTCTACGAACAAAAATATCCCCGGGCTTTGGGGGTCGGGCATGTTAGGTTATGTTAGGTTATGTTAGGTTATGTTAGGTTGTCGCAGAGGCGTCTTGTGTTAGTCAGATCCGAGACGCCTCCCTGCAATGCGGCCGACGGCACCCGCAGGGGTTTAGTGGGTAGTCTGGGCCGGCTAGCGGCCCAGGAGTCCCACACTTCGTGCGTAAATGCATTCCCCTGCGAAATCAAAAAAAAAAAAAAAAAGGTTATGTTAGGTTATGTTAGGTTATGTTAGGTTATGTTAGGTTATGTTAGGTTATGTTAGGTTATGTTAGGTTAGGTTAGGTTAGGTTAGGTTAGGTTAGGTTAGGTTAGGTTAGGTTAGGTTAGGTTAGGTTAGGTTAGGTTAGGTTAGGTTAGGTTAGGTTAGGTTAGGTTAGGTTAGGTTAGGTTAGGTTAGGTTAGGTTAGGTTAGGTTAGGTTAGGTTAGGTTAGGTTAGGTTAGGTTAGGTTTTTTTTTTTTTTTTTTTTTTTTTTTAATGATTTAACTTTCTTTCCGCCTTACGGGTGGAGGCGCCCTTGGCTACTATTCTTTTATTGTATATCTTATCTATAAATGTGTATGTGTGTGTTTATGTAGTTGTTATCTATGTTTTGTCATCAATTTGCTTTTATCTCTTAGACTAAATATTTCCTATTTTATTTCTATTTATTTACGTTCCATTTAATTTACACTTATCTGTGCTTTTAATGCTCTTTATCTATTTCTTTAATTTAATTTCGGTCTGTATTATATTTAGTTATATCTATTTATTATTTAGTCTATTATATTTTTAGTTTATTTAATTAACTTTGTATTTTATTTAGGTTTATTTCTAGTAATCTGTGTTTTAAAATTTGTGGTTAACTTCTCCTTTACTTTTAATATCAATTTATGTTTTACTTAGTTTCTTTTATTTGTAACATATGATTGTACACATCTATGACTTATTTATATACAAAACTTTAGTGACTATTATTTAGTGTTTTTATGTTATCCTTCTAATTTGATCTTTCCTATTAACTGGAGTTCTATAATTATGATTACAAATACCCAGTTTCAAGCTTATTTTGGACAATAATCGACTACGAGACACAAGATATTTCGCTCGTGGTGTACGCCTTGATCAGAAGAGATAGTTCCTATCTTTCTGATCAAGGCTCTTATCCAATACTTGCGCCTCGCACTCGATTATTGTCTTTACTTTCCTGTCGATCCAATGGTATATCTGTCTGTCTGTCTGTCTGGTCGAGTCACAAATTGTATGCCACATTGGCTCTGGCCAGGGCCTCTCGCCTCTGCCTAATAGGGCATTCGGTGCTGAAGGCATTGTGAACCAGGTCTGCAAGTTTGGCCTCCTTACAGTTTCTACAAGAAGGTGGGACTCCCGCCACCAAGTCCTCACATTGAGCCCTCAGGTGCGGGCCTCCGCAGTGGCTGCACACGTCAACCTCCAGCTCACAGAATCGCCGACCATGCCCGTATCCCAGACAGCGCGAGCACTGAATGAGAGGGGATTGGTCGGCGACCCTTATCCGCTGGAGGTCCACGTGCACAGCCCCAGCTGAAGTCAATCTCTGCCACAAGATGGGAGATACCCTGAGGACTCTATGGCTCTTGAGCGGGTTTTTCGTCCTCTTCCTGTAGACAATCTGCATTCGGACGTCGTCCTCTTTGAGTCCTTCAAAGAGGCCAACGTTCTGAGTTTGCAATGCCTTCAGCACCGTATCATCGGAATGCTCTTCCAGTAGGTCCCGGAAGATGACTAGCGGGTCTTTGTTTTTAAGGTCTAAAATTTGTAAACTGTTGTCTGCTTTCTCAATTTTATCTTTTATTTTTGCTATGTCTTCTATTTTCTTACACCCGATAATCACCTTCTGGTCCCTAGATTTCCTGAGCATATCCACGTACCCTCCACTTTCTGTCGCATTTATTGCCCTTCTAATTTTTGTTACGACATCCTCCCCTGTGTCTTTTGAAATGGTCGATGAGACCACCACCGAGTGCATGGCGGAAACTCCGAGCTTTTGCTTCGGAGGTGCCGCCACTACGCTCGCGTAGGTAGTCGCCTCTCTCTTTGGTAGTTCTTTTAGGATTGTGGTGAGTTCCGACATCTGCTTACTATTTTCTAACAAAATTTTCTTGTATTCATTCATCTCCTCCACAATCCTAACGTCTTTTTTTGTTTTTGTCAAAATATCATTTTTTTCCGACTCTTCATCCTCATTTATCACCATTTCGAATAGATTTGTCAAAATTTCTAAAATGTTTTCTTTTATCGAAGTTTTTATATTGCCCGATTGTTTCAGTTGGGCCTTGCCCTCCTGGAGCAACCTGAAGGCTTTTGAGGTCCTACTTTCGTCCCTCGGCAATTTTTCTCCTGAGGCCCCCGACGACCCCTCGCTATTTGTCCGAATTTGTTTTGCTGCATGAGCATCGTCTTTTAAATTTTTTGTTACCTTTTTAACTGTTTTAGCTTTTGTCTTAGTGATTGTCTTATTTAGTATAGCGGGGACGTCGGGCTCCTCAGGCGAAAAAGTGAGGGTACGCTTGGTCGACGGAGTGCGAAACATTTTAAGTATTTAGGGGGGATTTAAGGGAGGGGAGACAGCGTCAGTCTGGAAGTAATCACGGTTAAAATATAAAATTGTATAAGTTGTAAAGTCCTTTAAAAAATTTTTTAATCAAATATTTATTTTGCGCTCTGATTTGATACGCCAAGTCGTTAATTATTTAAGTTTTTGTCAGTCTCTTACTGTATGTATAGGTACAGTAATTAGTTTAAAATTTTTATTTATTAATTAAATTGGATTAGATTAAATTAGATTAAAATAGTCAGTCTTTTACTGTATGTAAAGGTACAGCAAAAAAGTAAAATGTTTATTAAATAAATTAAAAGTAGAGCCTATAATATAAATGTAAAATTATTGTTAAAATTTGTTATTCCTATTTAAAATGTATAGGTAAGAGTCAACGGGCACCAGCCCTTGGTCTCTACTACACTAAGCGGTAGGCGGAGTCAAATACTGTTTATGTAGACAATATTTACAGTCTTTATGCAATCCCTCAATTTACTTAATTTTCGGGTACCCGATAATAAAGCAAACCGTAGTCTAAATTTTACTAATATTTATTAGCAATGTCCCTAATTAAAAACTTTTATTTAGTGTATTAGTCTCACGCCTAACACGTCAGAATTAAAACATCCGAAATTTCAAAAATGTTTTTGACCCCTGTCCGAAGTTGATATCCCGAGTAATTTATGGGAGGGTGGGCGGGCACATTTTTCAAAAAGTATGCGTCCGATTTTCGAAAACGGGGTGTCGCTGGACTCGTCTCGGCGAGACGGATCTAATGATGCCAAAAATAGAAAATATTTAGTGGAAAATTTATAAATTTTCAAAGAAAATGTGGTTTTTTGAATTTTGGAAATGCCGTAGCAAGTCCAAATAAAGTCCGATGAGGCCGAGAAGCGGCTCAATCGACGCGGGGCGACGGAATCTACTAGAAAAAATTTAGTTTTGAACAACCAGTGTTCGTGGAAAATTTGGAAAATTCAAAAATGCAATTTTTTGGTGTTTTTTGGAAAATTTTGTATGGGGCGCGCGCGAAAATCAAATCCGTTTGCGCACCGTTCAATTAGCACCGAATTATCGAATCCAACGATATGTCACACTTGTAATTTTGAGGAAAATTTTTGAAATTTCTAATACCAATGTATGGGGAAAAGCACTTACCAAGTAACCTCGGTATGCTAATTTTGGACAAATCCTAAAATTTTTCAAAAAGTATGCGTCCGATTTTCGAAAACGGGGTGTCGCTGGACTCGTCTCGGCGAGACGGATCTAATGATGCCAAAAATAGAAAATATTTAGTGGAAAATTTATAAATTTTCAAAGAAAATGTGGTTTTTTGAATTTTGGAAATGCCGTAGCAAGTCCAAATAAAGTCCGATGAGGCCGAGAAGCGGCTCAATCGACGCGGGGCGACGGAATCTACTAGAAAAAATTTAGTTTTGAACAACCAGTGTTCGTGGAAAATTTGGAAAATTCAAAAATGCAATTTTTTGGTGTTTTTTGGAAAATTTTGTATGGGGCGCGCGCGAAAATCAAATCCGTTTGCGCACCGTTCAATTAGCACCGAATTATCGAATCCAACGATATGTCACACTTGTAATTTTGAGGAAAATTTTTGAAATTTCTAATACCAATGTATGGGGAAAAGCACTTACCAAGTAACCTCGGTATGCTAATTTTGGACAAATCCTAAAATTTTTCAAAAAGTATGCGTCCGATTTTCGAAAACGGGGTGTCGCTGGACTCGTCTCGGCGAGACGGATCTAATGATGCCAAAAATAGAAAATATTTAGTGGAAAATTTATAAATTTTCAAAGAAAATGTGGTTTTTTGAATTTTGGAAATGCCGTAGCAAGTCCAAATAAAGTCCGATGAGGCCGAGAAGCGGCTCAATCGACGCGGGGC
The DNA here is from genome assembly GCA_947363495.1 of Euzophera pinguis. NCBI lineage: Eukaryota > Metazoa > Arthropoda > Insecta > Lepidoptera > Pyralidae > Euzophera > Euzophera pinguis. Next base: position 15,735 of record OX376176.1, on the reverse strand, counting down.
GACGGAATCTACTAGAAAAAATTTAGTTTTGAACAACCAGTGTTCGTGGAAAATTTGGAAAATTCAAAAATGCAATTTTTTGGTGTTTTTTGGAAAATTTTGTATGGGGCGCGCGCGAAAATCAAATCCGTTTGCGCACCGTTCAATTAGCACCGAATTATCGAATCCAACGATATGTCACACTTGTAATTTTGAGGAAAATTTTTGAAATTTCTAATACCAATGTATGGGGAAAAGCACTTACCAAGTAACCTCGGTATGCTAATTTTGGACAAATCCTAAAATTTTTCAAAAAGTATGCGTCCGATTTTCGAAAACGGGGTGTCGCTGGACTCGTCTCGGCGAGACGGATCTAATGATGCCAAAAATAGAAAATATTTAGTGGAAAATTTATAAATTTTCAAAGAAAATGTGGTTTTTTGAATTTTGGAAATGCCGTAGCAAGTCCAAATAAAGTCCGATGAGGCCGAGAAGCGGCTCAATCGACGCGGGGCGACGGAATCTACTAGAAAAAATTTAGTTTTGAACAACCAGTGTTCGTGGAAAATTTGGAAAATTCAAAAATGCAATTTTTTGGTGTTTTTTGGAAAATTTTGTATGGGGCGCGCGCGAAAATCAAATCCGTTTGCGCACCGTTCAATTAGCACCGAATTATCGAATCCAACGATATGTCACACTTGTAATTTTGAGGAAAATTTTTGAAATTTCTAATAGGTTAGGTTAGGTTAGGTTAGGTTAGGTTAGGTTAGGTTAGGTTAGGTTAGGTTAGGTTAGGTTAGGTTAGGTTAGGTTAGGTTAGGTTAGGTTAGGTTAGGTTTTTTTTTTTTTTTTTTTTTTTTTTTTTTTTTTTAAGGTTTCTCCTCTGTGGTACACCCCACAGTAGGAGGAGTTTATTCACCAAAACCGCAACAATTGTATTTTGCGCCTGTGTTTGCTAACAATTTTTTACACTTATAATTCGCACCTTATACAATTCTATTTTTTGCCTTATATTTTTATTCTTAATATTACATACAATGTTTTGCACAATTTCATATTACATTTGATATAAACATGTTTCAATTACAATTTAAATTTTTCTCTACTGCTTATATTTTAGCTATTATAATTTAACTTTGTAATGTTAACAATTTCTTGTACACAATAATTTTTTAATCCATTTATAATAACCATGTCTTAATACTAATTTTAATTTAACTTTTAGTATATCTTATAACCTTATAGTTAATAGCCCTAACAATAGACCCTTTAGGTACATTGCCCTAGTGCAATACATTTAATTTCATCTTAACTTTGTATGCATTTATCTATTATTATCAGTTTTCTTAAAATACCTTCATCAATTTTACTTATTTGTTTTGCTATATGAATCTGCCGTTTTAATTACTATTTTCATATCATAATTTGTCTAATTTACTGAAGTGTTTATAGCCCAAATATTTTAACATTTAACTATTCATTTCTTCAAAGTTAATTCACAACACAGGTTGGTTTCATTGGTAAACAACTCTGTTGGATAATCAAAGTTAGTTCAATATCAATATATCTAATTCTACACAAGAAAAATTTTTAAAGCAACTATTTACTTTACATTTGCGTGCCTTATTCATTATTCGTTACAATTTTAACATTTTTTAACTATAATTATTTATATTTCAATTTCCATTTACTATTTTTAATCGTATAAAGATTAATCGTCTTACTTATTTTTAAAAGTTTTTGTTTGTTTCTATTTTAACTTTTACTGACCTCAATAGTATCTTATAGGAAGAGATTCTTTATTAAGATGTCAAAAACACCTATTCTAACCCTGCATCATTAATTATTTACTTTGCTTCACTTGACTGTATTATATTTTACTTTACCCTTTTAACCTATCTATACTTTTGCTAAAATTTATCGCTATTTGCTTAGCGTTTTGTGTGTACCGTCAATTCTTTTTTGTTTTGTTTGCAAGTTTTTATTTATATTTACCTGCAATAATTTTTACTTGTTCTAGTCAGTTTTTAGTCTCTTAAAATTTTAATACTATTATTTATGTCTACTTTTACTTTTGTTATTGCTATGTAGCATTGAATTTTTTACTGTTTTAGGTACACAGTTCTATACATAGTTTCATAGTAAAATCTATTGTCTTATTTTAATGAGTATAGTAAAATGACCCTACCTATTTCTAATTTATATTGTTTTAAGGAAGTTTTTATTAAGATGACAAATATCACTTACATTTTTTAAGATCCCGTCTCTTAGCAAGTTTTTAACACTTTAGTACACGTTTTAACACTATTTATACACAGCCACTACACTGTTTACTGCTTTCACACTGTCACACAACTTCACACCTGATGCGCACTGATGGAATGTTCTTATGGCGTACCTTTTATGCCGGTGCTTTTTGATGCGGGAGATAATTTATCTTCCGTGCCAAGGATTCCGAAAGGGATTTCTCCTTTAATGTATTTAAGCTGTTGTACTGTTTCAACTCGTAATTATTGCACTGCAACAAATTAATATTTATTGTTTGCAATAAGTTTTTGCGGTGGGTACACGCTTACTTCATCTAGGAGTTTTATCGCCGACTTCCATTCCGTGCTTAAGAGTAGGCCACGCCGGCTCTGGCCAGGGCGTCCCATCTCTGCCTTATCTTGCAATTATTGCTGAAGGCATTATGATCCACTGCGTCTTCTTTACCTGCAATGCAGTTGCAGCAAGATGGTGTATCCCCGGCGAGCCAAGCAGGACACTTATCTTTCCTATGTGTGCCTCCACAGTGGCTGCACTTGGTAACTGTGCTGTGGCAGAACCTTCTGCCATGACCATAGCCGAGGCAGAGAGAGCACTGCACCAGTGGGGAGTAATCCTCCACGGGCACTCTCTGGAGGTCAACATGTGCTGTCCCCGTCCCGACCAGCCTGTTCCATAATTTTGGAGATACCGCCATTACAATGTGCTCCTGTGTGTCATTTCTAGTTTTCTTACGGAATCTTACCGTCATTCTTTGGTCTTCGTCATTTAATCCGTAAAATATATTTTCATTCTGGTTTTTCAGTCCTTCCACAACATCGTCATTATTATTTATTTTCGACACATTTCTTAAAATTATTAATGGGTCTTTGTTTTTGACATCTTCAATTTGAAGATTTTTACTCTGCTTTAACCTCGCCTTTAATTTAGCCCTTTCTTCCTCTGTTTTGCAGCCTATAACAACTTTTTGGTTCTTAGCCTTTCTTATCTTCTCCACCTTAATCCATCCCGTTTTCGCATTTACCGCTTCTCTCACCTGTTCTAAAACTTGCTCCCCAGTGTCCTGGCTGTCGTTCGAAGTCACTACTATGGAGTGCAAGGTGGGTTGTTGTGGAATCGCTGGGTTTTGCTGGTTACCCTTACTACCACTGTCTCCTGTGGCCTTCTCCACCACTTCGGCGTGGTGGTTGAGTCTCTTATTTAGCTCGTCCATTCTCCTATTACTCTCCTCTAATTTACTGCTATTTTCCTCCAACAGCTGTCGGAGGACTCCAAGGCTTCCTTCGTTCACCTGAGACTCTTCCATCACTCGATGCCGAGACTCCTCCGCAGTTCGCCGCGAGGCGTCCAGATCCTCTGACTGTGGCCTCCACATATGGTCCGGCATAGGGAAGTCAGGGGTTTCATCCACTATATCGTGGATGATATCCAGCAGGGCCTGGATCTTCTCCAAGGCCTCTTCCTTAATGGTGTTCTTAAGGTTTCTGGCCTCCTGTAGCCGGTCAACAATATCTTGGTGAAGGTTCTCTGCTCTTGATCTCATTCTGTATAATTGGAGACTGTGGTAGATTTTGATGTTGGGTCTGCCTATATCTCTATCACAAGAATGATCCCTGAATGATACATTCCTGGGAGTTCTAGGCTCTTCAATTTTTCTCGCAGGTTGGATTGGTGAGCGATACATCTTGTGGTCAGTGTGTCAAGTATAAAATGTAATTTTGTAGAAGTTGTAAAGAAATTTGTATAACAATCAGGACAACACAATGGACGATGCCGGTCAGATAATAATAAAATAAAATAAAATTTCTCGTCAATGTCACCTAATTTAAAAAGCTGCGTCGACGCTGGTCTTCAGCAGGGTCGTCGGGCTCGCTGCCTATTCCAACTACGCTGATGCGTATACAATAGGCACGAGTGATAAACCGCGCGGAAAAACAGTTTCCGCCTGTCTTAATCGCTGAAGATCTTGCGGATCTGCAACTCTTTTATATATGCTGAGGTGGTACTGCGTCCGTAGATGGTTTTAGAATATTTTACTACTAATATTTTCGAGTTTTAACAATTTTTAACTATTTTTCTAATTTTTATTTGCAGGGAGCTGCCTGGGACGCGTCCGCACTCGACCGCGGCTCAAACGAGACTGGGTTAGGTTAGGTTAGGTTTTTTTTTTTTTTTTTTTTTTTTTTTTTAATGATTTTACTTATTTTTCCGCCTTATAGGTAAGAGGCGCCCTTGGCTACTGTTTTTGTTTTTGTACATCTTGTTTATAGGTGTGTGTTGTGTTTTTATGTATTTTATTATCTAGTTTTTTTTTTGTTGCTGGTATATATGTTATCACACTATTTATCGTTTGGTATAGTATTTTTTATTTTATCTGGTTTTCTTATATCTTTTAGTTTTACTTTTACTTATTTCTTTTGTGTTTTTATCTATTATTAATTTTCCAATTAATTGCTTTCATGGTTTATCAGACCTTATTTATTTATACATATTTTATTATACCTATTGTGATTATATACCTTTTATATATTTTTTGTTTATATACATATTTATTTGCGACTGTTTTTATTTTTATTTATTAACCTTCTGTTTGCTATCTTTTCCGTTGAATCTGGAGTTTTATAATCATTATTATAGATACTCAGTTTCCCAGCTTTTGTAGACTATAATCGACTACGAGGCACAAGATATTTCTTTCGTGGTGTACGCATTGATCAGAAGAGATAATGTTTATCTTTCTGATCAATGCTCTTATCCAATACTTGCGCCTACGTACTCGATTACAGTCTCTGCATTTCTAACCTTCTGTCCGTGTGTCTGTCTGTCAGTCCGGTCAAGTCACAAATAGGCCACATTGGCCCTAGCCAGGGCCTCGCGCCTCTGCCTAATTGGGCAGACGGTGCTGAAGGCATTATGAACCAGATCACTTAATTTTGCCTCTTTGCAGTTTCTACAGGAGGGCGGTACCCCCGCCTCAAGCTCTGCACATTGAGCCCTCATGTGCGGACCACCGCAGTGGCTGCACACCTCGACCTCCAACTTACAGAATCGCCGGCCATGCCCGTATCCCAGACAGCGCGAGCACTGTATGAGGGGGGACTGGTCGGCCACTCTAACTCGCTGGAGGTCGATGTGCACAGCCCCTGCGGAGGTTAGTCTCTGCCACAGAATTGGCGAGACCCTGAGGACTCTATGGCACTTGTGCGGGTCTTTAGTCCGCCTCCTGTAGATAACTTCCATCCGAACGTCCTGATCTAAACCATCAAATAGATGGCCGTTCTGTGTTTTTAATGCCTTCAGCACCATCTCATCGGAATATTCTTCCAGCAGGTTCCAGAAGATGACAAGCGGGTCTTTGTTTTTTAACTCTTCTACTGTTAGTTTGCTTTCCTCTTTTAATAACTTCTCTTTGATTTTCTCTATCTCCTTTCTTTCCTTGCACCCGATTATCACCTTCTGGTCCTTTGACTTCCTTATCACATCTATTTTACTTCCTTCCTCGGTGGCGTTTATTACTTTTTTAATTTTATTTAATAATTTTTCTCCGGTATCGAGTTTATCTTTAGAGACGACGACTAGCGAGTGCATGGCCGTACCTTTCTTTGGCTCCCCTTTTGGGGGACCGGCCACGACACTGGCGTAAGTCGTCACCTCCTTTCTCTTATTTTGCTTTACCGTTTCCAATAATTCTTCCATGTGTATTTTATTTTGCTTTAATATTTTTCGATTTTCTCTAATTTCTTCCATTAAACACCCTTCCACTTTATTATTTATTGCGCCGACCGAAGATTCTTCCTTTTCTGACTTTTCCTCTGCTTCCAAAACCAAAACCAACTCGAACATGGTTGATAGAATCTTAAGTACATTTTCCTTAATGGAAGTTTTCATGTTTCCGGATTGCTCCAATTGGGATTTACCCTCTTGGAGCAACCGGAACGCCTTGGATGTTGCACTTTTATCCCCCATCTCTCTCTCCTCCAAAGAACCAGATACATACGCTGTTATCCCCCGAGGAGATCTCTCCGCCGGTCCAGAAACGTCATTATCTTTATTTGTCGATTTTTTAACAGTCTTTTGCTTTTTTATCTTTGTTATAGTTTTATCTGGCGCGGCAGGTACATCAGAGATCATCCCGGGAGAGTACACGAGCGTCCGCTTAGGTTTCGGGGTGTGGAACATCTTAAGAGGTCGAGTTTGTTTATTTAGCGAGATGTGATAATTTAAAGTCAATTATTGGAATAAATCAAGATTAAAATATAAATTTGTATAAGTTGTATAAAATTTTTAAAATATTTGTAAATCAGTAGTGTAAATAAATAATATAATTAGAGTTAGTTAAAATTATTATTTTTATTTTTAATTATTTTTATCACAGGTCAATATTTTATAAACTGTATATATATAGTGTAGTTTAGGCTATAAGCTGCATGTATAGGGTGCAGCTTATAACAAACAATATTATTATTATTATAAACTTTTGTCAGTGTTGATACTGCTTAGGCTAACTACCACTTTACGTGGGCATCTACCCTGTCTTGTCAATACTAAACTAAAGCACTTTAGTAGGCGGAGTCAACAACGAATTTTATAATAATTCTAATGATATTTGTTTTTTGTTTCAGATGCAGTGGCTACTTATACACCAGCGTGCACCGTAAGTACAGTAAGGATAAAGCGCAATATTTCCTACAGGTCAAGTTGCGATATCTTCCAATCAAGATTTATAAATAGTTTTATAATTTTTTATTTGAGTCAATTACTATATTTATATAACCCGCTATTTGCGAGTTTCCTCTAGCGGGGTCGATTTAAAGAAGTGTGACTCACGCAGTCTACGTGTCAAGATTTAAAATAAGCGAATTTCCAAAAAATGTTTATGACCCCTGTCCGAAGTCGATATCCCAAGTGAAATAAGGGTGGGCGGGGGGGCAAATTTTTCAAAAAGTACGTGTCCGATTTTCGAAAACGAGGTGTCGCTGGACTCGTCTCGGCGAGACGGATCTAATGAGGCCAAAAACAGAAAATTTTTAGTGGAAAATTTATAAATTTTCAAAGAAAATGTAATTTTTTGAATTTTGGAAATGACGTAGCAAGTCCAAATACAGTCGAATGAGACCGAGAAGCGGCTCAATCGACGCGGGGCGACGGAATCTACTAGAAAAAATTTAGTTTTGAACAGCCAGTGTTCGTGGAAAATTTGGAAAATTCAAAAATGCAATTTTTTGAAGTTTTTTGGAAAATTTAGTATGGGGCGCGCGAGAAAATTAAATCCGTATGCGCACCGTTTTAATAGCGCCGAATTATCGAATCCAACGATATATCACACGTATACTTTTGAGGAAATTTTTTGAAAATTTTAATACCAATGTATGGAGAAAAGCACTTACCAAGTAACCTCGGTATGCTAATTTTGGACAAATCCTAAAATTTTTCAAAAAGTACGTGTCCGATTTTCGAAAACGAGGTGTCGCTGGACTCGTCTCGGCGAGACGGATCTAATGAGGCCAAAAACAGAAAATTTTTAGTGGAAAATTTATAAATTTTCAAAGAAAATGTAATTTTTTGAATTTTGGAAATGACGTAGCAAGTCCAAATACAGTCGAATGAGACCGAGAAGCGGCTCAATCGACGCGGGGCGACGGAATCTACTAGAAAAAATTTAGTTTTGAACAGCCAGTGTTCGTGGAAAATTTGGAAAATTCAAAAATGCAATTTTTTGAAGTTTTTTGGAAAATTTAGTATGGGGCGCGCGAGAAAATTAAATCCGTATGCGCACCGTTTTAATAGCGCCGAATTATCGAATCCAACGATATATCACACGTATACTTTTGAGGAAATTTTTTGAAAATTTTAATACCAATGTATGGAGAAAAGCACTTACCAAGTAACCTCGGTATGCTAATTTTGGACAAATCCTAAAATTTTTCAAAAAGTACGTGTCCGATTTTCGAAAACGAGGTGTCGCTGGACTCGTCTCGGCGAGACGGATCTAATGAGGCCAAAAACAGAAAATTTTTAGTGGAAAATTTATAAATTTTCAAAGAAAATGTAATTTTTTGAATTTTGGAAATGACGTAGCAAGTCCAAATACAGTCGAATGAGACCGAGAAGCGGCTCAATCGACGCGGGGCGACGGAATCTACTAGAAAAAATTTAGTTTTGAACAGCCAGTGTTCGTGGAAAATTTGGAAAATTCAAAAATGCAATTTTTTGAAGTTTTTTGGAAAATTTAGTATGGGGCGCGCGAGAAAATTAAATCCGTATGCGCACCGTTTTAATAGCGCCGAATTATCGAATCCAACGATATATCACACGTATACTTTTGAGGAAATTTTTTGAAAATTTTAATACCAATGTATGGAGAAAAGCACTTACCAAGTAACCTCGGTATGCTAATTTTGGACAAATCCTAAAATTTTTCAAAAAGTACGTGTCCGATTTTCGAAAACGAGGTGTCGCTGGACTCGTCTCGGCGAGACGGATCTAATGAGGCCAAAAACAGAAAATTTTTAGTGGAAAATTTATAAATTTTCAAAGAAAATGTAATTTTTTGAATTTTGGAAATGACGTAGCAAGTCCAAATACAGTCGAATGAGACCGAGAAGCGGCTCAATCGACGCGGGGCGACGGAATCTACTAGAAAAAATTTAGTTTTGAACAGCCAGTGTTCGTGGAAAATTTGGAAAATTCAAAAATGCAATTTTTTGAAGTTTTTTGGAAAATTTAGTATGGGGCGCGCGAGAAAATTAAATCCGTATGCGCACCGTTTTAATAGCGCCGAATTATCGAATCCAACGATATATCACACGTATACTTTTGAGGAAATTTTTTGAAAATTTTAATACCAATGTATGGAGAAAAGCACTTACCAAGTAACCTCGGTATGCTAATTTTGGACAAATCCTAAAATTTTTCAAAAAGTACGTGTCCGATTTTCGAAAACGAGGTGTCGCTGGACTCGTCTCGGCGAGACGGATCTAATGAGGCCAAAAACAGAAAATTTTTAGTGGAAAATTTATAAATTTTCAAAGAAAATGTAATTTTTTGAATTTTGGAAATGACGTAGCAAGTCCAAATACAGTCGAATGAGACCGAGAAGCGGCTCAATCGACGCGGGGCGACGGAATCTACTAGAAAAAATTTAGTTTTGAACAGCCAGTGTTCGTGGAAAATTTGGAAAATTCAAAAATGCAATTTTTTGAAGTTTTTTGGAAAATTTAGTATGGGGCGCGCGAGAAAATTAAATCCGTATGCGCACCGTTTTAATAGCGCCGAATTATCGAATCCAACGATATATCACACGTATACTTTTGAGGAAATTTTTTGAAAATTTTAATACCAATGTATGGAGAAAAGCACTTACCAAGTAACCTCGGTATGCTAATTTTGGACAAATCCTAAAATTTTTCAAAAAGTACGTGTCCGATTTTCGAAAACGAGGTGTCGCTGGACTCGTCTCGGCGAGACGGATCTAATGAGGCCAAAAACAGAAAATTTTTAGTGGAAAATTTATAAATTTTCAAAGAAAATGTAATTTTTTGAATTTTGGAAATGACGTAGCAAGTCCAAATACAGTCGAATGAGACCGAGAAGCGGCTCAATCGACGCGGGGCGACGGAATCTACTAGAAAAAATTTAGTTTTGAACAGCCAGTGTTCGTGGAAAATTTGGAAAATTCAAAAATGCAATTTTTTGAAGTTTTTTGGAAAATTTAGTATGGGGCGCGCGAGAAAATTAAATCCGTATGCGCACCGTTTTAATAGCGCCGAATTATCGAATCCAACGATATATCACACGTATACTTTTGAGGAAATTTTTTGAAAATTTTAATACCAATGTATGGAGAAAAGCACTTACCAAGTAACCTCGGTATGCTAATTTTGGACAAATCCTAAAATTTTTCAAAAAGTACGTGTCCGATTTTCGAAAACGAGGTGTCGCTGGACTCGTCTCGGCGAGACGGATCTAATGAGGCCAAAAACAGAAAATTTTTAGTGGAAAATTTATAAATTTTCAAAGAAAATGTAATTTTTTGAATTTTGGAAATGACGTAGCAAGTCCAAATACAGTCGAATGAGACCGAGAAGCGGCTCAATCGACGCGGGGCGACGGAATCTACTAGAAAAAATTTAGTTTTGAACAGCCAGTGTTCGTGGAAAATTTGGAAAATTCAAAAATGCAATTTTTTGAAGTTTTTTGGAAAATTTAGTATGGGGCGCGCGAGAAAATTAAATCCGTATGCGCACCGTTTTAATAGCGCCGAATTATCGAATCCAACGATATATCACACGTATACTTTTGAGGAAATTTTTTGAAAATTTTAATACCAATGTATGGAGAAAAGCACTTACCAAGTAACCTCGGTATGCTAATTTTGGACAAATCCTAAAATTTTTCAAAAAGTACGTGTCCGATTTTCGAAAACGAGGTGTCGCTGGACTCGTCTCGGCGAGACGGATCTAATGAGGCCAAAAACAGAAAATTTTTAGTGGAAAATTTATAAATTTTCAAAGAAAATGTAATTTTTTGAATTTTGGAAATGACGTAGCAAGTCCAAATACAGTCGAATGAGACCGAGAAGCGGCTCAATCGACGCGGGGCGACGGAATCTACTAGAAAAAATTTAGTTTTGAACAGCCAGTGTTCGTGGAAAATTTGGAAAATTCAAAAATGCAATTTTTTGAAGTTTTTTGGAAAATTTAGTATGGGGCGCGCGAGAAAATTAAATCCGTATGCGCACCGTTTTAATAGCGCCGAATTATCGAATCCAACGATATATCACACGTATACTTTTGAGGAAATTTTTTGAAAATTTTAATACCAATGTATGGAGAAAAGCACTTACCAAGTAACCTCGGTATGCTAATTTTGGACAAATCCTAAAATTTTTCAAAAAGTACGTGTCCGATTTTCGAAAACGAGGTGTCGCTGGACTCGTCTCGGCGAGACGGATCTAATGAGGCCAAAAACAGAAAATTTTTAGTGGAAAATTTATAAATTTTCAAAGAAAATGTAATTTTTTGAATTTTGGAAATGACGTAGCAAGTCCAAATACAGTCGAATGAGACCGAGAAGCGGCTCAATCGACGCGGGGCGACGGAATCTACTAGAAAAAATTTAGTTTTGAACAGCCAGTGTTCGTGGAAAATTTGGAAAATTCAAAAATGCAATTTTTTGAAGTTTTTTGGAAAATTTAGTATGGGGCGCGCGAGAAAATTAAATCCGTATGCGCACCGTTTTAATAGCGCCGAATTATCGAATCCAACGATATATCACACGTATACTTTTGAGGAAATTTTTTGAAAATTTTAATACCAATGTATGGAGAAAAGCACTTACCAAGTAACCTCGGTATGCTAATTTTGGACAAATCCTAAAATTTTTCAAAAAGTACGTGTCCGATTTTCGAAAACGAGGTGTCGCTGGACTCGTCTCGGCGAGACGGATCTAATGAGGCCAAAAACAGAAAATTTTTAGTGGAAAATTTATAAATTTTCAAAGAAAATGTAATTTTTTGAATTTTGGAAATGACGTAGCAAGTCCAAATACAGTCGAATGAGACCGAGAAGCGGCTCAATCGACGCGGGGCGACGGAATCTACTAGAAAAAATTTAGTTTTGAACAGCCAGTGTTCGTGGAAAATTTGGAAAATTCAAAAATGCAATTTTTTGAAGTTTTTTGGAAAATTTAGTATGGGGCGCGCGAGAAAATTAAATCCGTATGCGCACCGTTTTAATAGCGCCGAATTATCGAATCCAACGATATATCACACGTATACTTTTGAGGAAATTTTTTGAAAATTTTAATACCAATGTATGGAGAAAAGCACTTACCAAGTAACCTCGGTATGCTAATTTTGGACAAATCCTAAAATTTTTCAAAAAGTACGTGTCCGATTTTCGAAAACGAGGTGTCGCTGGACTCGTCTCGGCGAGACGGATCTAATGAGGCCAAAAACAGAAAATTTTTAGTGGAAAATTTATAAATTTTCAAAGAAAATGTAATTTTTTGAATTTTGGAAATGACGTAGCAAGTCCAAATACAGTCGAATGAGACCGAGAAGCGGCTCAATCGACGCGGGGCGACGGAATCTACTAGAAAAAATTTAGTTTTGAACAGCCAGTGTTCGTGGAAAATTTGGAAAATTCAAAAATGCAATTTTTTGAAGTTTTTTGGAAAATTTAGTATGGGGCGCGCGAGAAAATTAAATCCGTATGCGCACCGTTTTAATAGCGCCGAATTATCGAATCCAACGATATATCACACGTATACTTTTGAGGAAATTTTTTGAAAATTTTAATACCAATGTATGGAGAAAAGCACTTACCAAGTAACCTCGGTATGCTAATTTTGGACAAATCCTAAAATTTTTCAAAAAGTACGTGTCCGATTTTCGAAAACGAGGTGTCGCTGGACTCGTCTCGGCGAGACGGATCTAATGAGGCCAAAAACAGAAAATTTTTAGTGGAAAATTTATAAATTTTCAAAGAAAATGTAATTTTTTGAATTTTGGAAATGACGTAGCAAGTCCAAATACAGTCGAATGAGACCGAGAAGCGGCTCAATCGACGCGGGGCGACGGAATCTACTAGAAAAAATTTAGTTTTGAACAGCCAGTGTTCGTGGAAAATTTGGAAAATTCAAAAATGCAATTTTTTGAAGTTTTTTGGAAAATTTAGTATGGGGCGCGCGAGAAAATTAAATCCGTATGCGCACCGTTTTAATAGCGCCGAATTATCGAATCCAACGATATATCACACGTATACTTTTGAGGAAATTTTTTGAAAATTTTAATACCAATGTATGGAGAAAAGCACTTACCAAGTAACCTCGGTATGCTAATTTTGGACAAATCCTAAAATTTTTCAAAAAGTACGTGTCCGATTTTCGAAAACGAGGTGTCGCTGGACTCGTCTCGGCGAGACGGATCTAATGAGGCCAAAAACAGAAAATTTTTAGTGGAAAATTTATAAATTTTCAAAGAAAATGTAATTTTTTGAATTTTGGAAATGACGTAGCAAGTCCAAATACAGTCGAATGAGACCGAGAAGCGGCTCAATCGACGCGGGGCGACGGAATCTACTAGAAAAAATTTAGTTTTGAACAGCCAGTGTTCGTGGAAAATTTGGAAAATTCAAAAATGCAATTTTTTGAAGTTTTTTGGAAAATTTAGTATGGGGCGCGCGAGAAAATTAAATCCGTATGCGCACCGTTTTAATAGCGCCGAATTATCGAATCCAACGATATATCACACGTATACTTTTGAGGAAATTTTTTGAAAATTTTAATACCAATGTATGGAGAAAAGCACTTACCAAGTAACCTCGGTATGCTAATTTTGGACAAATCCTAAAATTTTTCAAAAAGTACGTGTCCGATTTTCGAAAACGAGGTGTCGCTGGACTCGTCTCGGCGAGACGGATCTAATGAGGCCAAAAACAGAAAATTTTTAGTGGAAAATTTATAAATTTTCAAAGAAAATGTAATTTTTTGAATTTTGGAAATGACGTAGCAAGTCCAAATACAGTCGAATGAGACCGAGAAGCGGCTCAATCGACGCGGGGCGACGGAATCTACTAGAAAAAATTTAGTTTTGAACAGCCAGTGTTCGTGGAAAATTTGGAAAATTCAAAAATGCAATTTTTTGAAGTTTTTTGGAAAATTTAGTATGGGGCGCGCGAGAAAATTAAATCCGTATGCGCACCGTTTTAATAGCGCCGAATTATCGAATCCAACGATATATCACACGTATACTTTTGAGGAAATTTTTTGAAAATTTTAATACCAATGTATGGAGAAAAGCACTTACCAAGTAACCTCGGTATGCTAATTTTGGACAAATCCTAAAATTTTTCAAAAAGTACGTGTCCGATTTTCGAAAACGAGGTGTCGCTGGACTCGTCTCGGCGAGACGGATCTAATGAGGCCAAAAACAGAAAATTTTTAGTGGAAAATTTATAAATTTTCAAAGAAAATGTAATTTTTTGAATTTTGGAAATGACGTAGCAAGTCCAAATACAGTCGAATGAGACCGAGAAGCGGCTCAATCGACGCGGGGCGACGGAATCTACTAGAAAAAATTTAGTTTTGAACAGCCAGTGTTCGTGGAAAATTTGGAAAATTCAAAAATGCAATTTTTTGAAGTTTTTTGGAAAATTTAGTATGGGGCGCGCGAGAAAATTAAATCCGTATGCGCACCGTTTTAATAGCGCCGAATTATCGAATCCAACGATATATCACACGTATACTTTTGAGGAAATTTTTTGAAAATTTTAATACCAATGTATGGAGAAAAGCACTTACCAAGTAACCTCGGTATGCTAATTTTGGACAAATCCTAAAATTTTTCAAAAAGTACGTGTCCGATTTTCGAAAACGAGGTGTCGCTGGACTCGTCTCGGCGAGACGGATCTAATGAGGCCAAAAACAGAAAATTTTTAGTGGAAAATTTATAAATTTTCAAAGAAAATGTAATTTTTTGAATTTTGGAAATGACGTAGCAAGTCCAAATACAGTCGAATGAGACCGAGAAGCGGCTCAATCGACGCGGGGCGACGGAATCTACTAGAAAAAATTTAGTTTTGAACAGCCAGTGTTCGTGGAAAATTTGGAAAATTCAAAAATGCAATTTTTTGAAGTTTTTTGGAAAATTTAGTATGGGGCGCGCGAGAAAATTAAATCCGTATGCGCACCGTTTTAATAGCGCCGAATTATCGAATCCAACGATATATCACACGTATACTTTTGAGGAAATTTTTTGAAAATTTTAATACCAATGTATGGAGAAAAGCACTTACCAAGTAACCTCGGTATGCTAATTTTGGACAAATCCTAAAATTTTTCAAAAAGTACGTGTCCGATTTTCGAAAACGAGGTGTCGCTGGACTCGTCTCGGCGAGACGGATCTAATGAGGCCAAAAACAGAAAATTTTTAGTGGAAAATTTATAAATTTTCAAAGAAAATGTAATTTTTTGAATTTTGGAAATGACGTAGCAAGTCCAAATACAGTCGAATGAGACCGAGAAGCGGCTCAATCGACGCGGGGCGACGGAATCTACTAGAAAAAATTTAGTTTTGAACAGCCAGTGTTCGTGGAAAATTTGGAAAATTCAAAAATGCAATTTTTTGAAGTTTTTTGGAAAATTTAGTATGGGGGCGCGCGAGAAAATTAAATCCGTATGCGCACCGTTTTAATAGCGCCGAATTCCAACGATATATCACACGTATACTTTTGAGGAAATTTTTTGAAAATTTTAATACCAATGTATGGAGAAAAGCACTTACCAAGTAACCTCGGTATGCTAATTTTGGACAAATCCTAAAATTTTTCAAAAAGTACGTGTCCGATTTTCGAAAACGAGGTGTCGCTGGACTCGTCTCGGCGAGACGGATCTAATGAGGCCAAAAACAGAAAATTTTTAGTGGAAAATTTATAAATTTTCAAAGAAAATGTAATTTTTTGAATTTTGGAAATGACGTAGCAAGTCCAA